>OY282506.1:26122550-26805050 GCA_958295605.1 Ajuga chamaepitys | reverse complement strand
CACAGCATTTCTTTCCTTTATCAATGGTTCTACCAATTGATATCTTTCCAAAAATAATTGAAATTCGATTTCATGATCTGTATCTTCAATTTTTGGAAACTTATAAAGTTCTTCTGTCAAACCCCGATCAATGAACCTACAAAATCCTTCAAATTGTATCTGATTAAATCCAGGTATTGTAGACATTGTCTCATTTGCGTCCCCGAGCATTTTAAATTTCCCATTAAAAAAAATCCCATTATATTATTAAGTACATTCTTCGTCGAATTAGATCGACGATCTAGCACTCATGGAATTTCTATTCTGTTTACTGAATCACATGAAATTTTACCCAACTCCATATTTGAAATGAAATGTATGAACTACGTGCGAACGAAGAAATAAAGAGAATTTTCTACTTAAATTGGAAGTTGCAACAGATCAAAATGGAAAGGAATTGATAAAACAATCCTAGAAACAGAATTCTGCCGTTTAGACTTAACTTATTAAGGTCATAGGGTTTTGTATAGAATAGCAAAATCAAAAGAAAATCATTAAAATTATACCATTATTATGATATTACATTACATATTCGATTCGAATTTGAGAAAAATAAAAAGATTCGGTATTTGGTAGACAAAGACAAAAAAAGAAGATAGAATTTGTTTTTAGCACCTAACTGGCTTAGGGATTTCGTTGTTCAAAAAACGATTCACAGAGAAGAGATATATTTGTACTTTACTGATTTTTTAGTAGAATAAGATTGGAAGTGTATTGTATAAGAGGGATTGCACATTAAACACGTATGCAGATAGCTATCCTATCCGACTTCTTTTTTATTGCCGGCTCTATGCGGGATAGCCCCGGTTGCGCTCTATCAAAACAAAAGAGACAATGCATCACGTAGGATAATTCCCTATCGACAACATATCTAAATAATAGATATCTGTGTAACAATTTATGTTCTGGGGTTTACATATACTCATATGTTTTGTTATAATTGAAATTGAGAAAGATTTATTGATTGAAAAAATCAATACTGATTAGTTCTGTTTCAATTTGGATTTTCTAATATCATTAGGAAAACACAATTTGAAATTAAAATCCCAGAATCGTTCATGAATTCGAAGTAAGGAGTCAATAGTTAATGGTTTAAATTTCTCCACAATGCTATAAAAACGCGCTCTCGCCTTTCTATTGAGAAATCAAATGTGTATTTTCAGATACTATACTTTTCAGATACTATACAATCAGTCGAAGGGCTGGATCAAATCCAATCAAAAAGGGGTCTTTCTTTTAGGAAAGAAAAGGATTAAGAAAAACAGAAGTCAAAATGCAAGTACCATAAAAATTCAGTAATCCGGGAAAATTTGCATCTATTTTGCATCATTTTGGCGGCATGGCCGAGTGGTAAGGCGGGGGACTGCAAATCCTTTTTCCCCAGTTCAAATCCGGGTGTCCCCTGATCACCAAAAAACTCGAAATCTCTTCTTCTTTTCTGTTCTGCTGATATAACTCGCAGAATGCTTCAAGACAAAAAAAGAATAGGACTTATTATCCCTACACGTTTCCATTTCCTGGGATGTTACTTGGGATGTTACTATGTAGTTTGATTGTGTTTAATCTTTCCTGATTCGAAATCCTAATCGATTTATTAGATTGGTTTATCAGTTCGGCCAGAACCCCCTTTTGACTCTGCGCCATTGATTCCACTATTATTAGTGAGGAATAATGGAATAATTCCTTCGTATTTATAGAGATAGGGGACATAATGCACATGGATATAGTAAGTCTCGCGTGGGCTGCTTTAATGGTAGTCTTTACATTTTCCCTTTCGCTCGTAGTGTGGGGAAGAAGTGGGCTCTAGAAGTACTACTGGTCAAGTTTAGGAATCAAACCGTATCATTTGAACTATTTAAAATCAAAATCTCTTTATTTTGAATCCCATTGGAATCCAGTGGATTAATCTATGATATGAATCATACTCTTTCAATCAAAGAGATATTTCATTGCTTCCCGTCTTTGTATTTCGAAAAGAAAGGGATTCAGATGATTGGAAATTTATTCCAACCAAAAATTCTTCCGAAATTTTCTATTTCAATCAACGGGAGTGGGCTCTTACTATCGATACTGAAGAAGACCGAACCCTTTTGATTTCTTTCCCTCTTTGCTCTTCAAAGAAGAAGTCATTATAGACTATAGACTCAGTTTATAGACAAAGAGATGGATAGTATGAGATAGATAGTATGGTAGAAAGATGAATCTTTCTACCATACTATCTATCTCTTAGAAAACTTCCGATTGATTATAGTGCGCTCATTTCATTTAAGTTAAGACGTGAAATTGGAATCCTTTTTTTTTATTTAACGTCATCAATTTTTTATAAGAATTTAGAAGGAAAGTTTCATTCAAATTCATTTGAAAATTCAATTGAATTAATCATTTTGACTGACTGTTTTTACGTAAATGATAAGTAGAAAGGCGGTAGGAACTAGAATGAATAGTGCAGTAGCAATAAATGCAAGAATATTTACTTCCATAATCTCATCGGTTTTTTTACTTCGCAATAACTCGGGATTTAATCCCCTAGAGATGATAAATCTTTCGTCTGTAAATTCAATGAATTACCTCTCGATGATCCTGAATCGGATCAATATCATGAATAACAATATCTGATCTATCAAATCAACCCGTCGTCAAGACTTGAATAGTATAACATAGGAAGTTCTTTTATCCATACCGAATGAAAGTTTTGATTCCTGACTCAATCAATCCAAAATTCTTTTATTTATAATTCGTTTCCTTGTTTTTTCTATAACCTACCCTGTGTCTTCCTTGGACAACCATTTGATGAAGGATCGCCAGATTGCCCTTCCGCCTCGATTAATTACATAGTTCAAAACCTAAACAAACAAGAAAAGCGAAATGGAAAAAATAGGAAAGAAAAAAGAAATAAAGAATCCTTTTTGCTTTGGGAATGAAAGTATGTCCCTCGACACCCTTTACTAGTTCATAGAAAGGGAAAAACGAGTTGGTGTATTTATTGGACCCATCGGGACTGGCGGGGCTCGAACCCGCAGCTTCCGCCTTGACAGGGCGGTGCTCTAACCGATTGAACTACAATCCCGGGGAAATAAGGGATCTAGCAGAAAATTTGATTCTTCGTATGGGGTCTTTCTGAAGGATAGGGGAGTTTATACCATCTCATGGCAGATTGGCGGATTATTGGGCCGAGCTGGATTTGAACCAGCGTAGACATATTGCCAACGAATTTACAGTCCGTCCCCATTAACCGCTCGGGCATCGACCCAGGAAGAATCCATTTTAGGCTTATTGGTAATCCATGATCAACTTCCTCTCGTAGTACCCTACCCCCAGGGGAATTCGAATCCCCGCTGCCTCCGTGAAAGAGAGATGTCCTAAACCACTAGACGATGGGGGCCAACTTGACCAACCGCCCTCATACTATGATCATAGTATGATCAGTTTTTTGAAATTGTCAATATAATGGAATAATCAGATCCGAGGGATCTTTCCGTTTTTCATAATTGTATAGAATTTTTTGATTTGTCATTCATATTCATGAATCGTTCATTAGAATCGACATTCTCTATATAAATCGAATCTAGTAAGCGAGATTAAGAAGTTATCAAAAATTTTCTTTAAGACTTTAGATCAAGGAGACAAGACAAGTCGAATCTTTAGACTTTCTAGGAAAATCCATTTGATTGTTCAAAAATCAGCCATTAGCCACTATGAGTATACTGTATATACTTATTTATATATAATATATGTACATATAGAGATTTTATCTACATAGTGACGCGTTCGGGAATTAAATAAAATAAGCCCTTTTAACTCAGTGGTAGAGTAACGCCATGGTAAGCCGTAAGTCATCGGTTCAAATCCGATAAGGGAATTTTCTTTTTTCATCAATTTTTTTCAGCCGTAGTATTCAGAAAATAGAGATTTTTCATTTGGAATACATTGGAATACAAAAGGAACTAACCAGATAATACGTTATCATTATACTGAGTTAGAGTTGAGTTAGAGTATAGTAGTTCTAGTTAGAAATCGGTAAATTTTCATTATTATGAATAATCGTAAGCCGTCTCTTGAATCGCCAAAGATCCTCATTTTCCATTATACCAAGCAAATCCATTGGAAAGATTCGAAATCAACAAAAGAAAAAGTAAGTGGACCTGACCCATTTAATTATAACTATATTCGCTATTCTGATATTAAAATTCGATAGAGATAAAATTTGAATTAGAACAGTTAGTTGACCCACCTCCCTTTTTTTTAATTTCATTTCTTTGGACTTGGAAAGAAAAAGAATTTGTCGATATTTCCGATTCAATCTTCTTGTTCCTAGATTTTCTATGGGAATAAATCGTTATTCCCCTCTTCTGCAGAGAAACCCTTCTTTCAAGTCACAAGATAAGAGCCATTTCCGCTATCTTTCTTTGATTCCAGATCAAGATGAATTTCTATCTATCTAAGTCTATTTAGATGTATAGCTATCAGATCACGGCTTCATGTATGAAACATTTCTATATTGCCGCATCCGATATTTTTGTTACGCCGGTATAATGGAGAATGGATGTGAGAAAGAGACTTTCATTTCAAGTCTTCTATTTTTTTTTTATAGAATTTTTTAATTTAAGGAATAAAGGGAGGAAAGTCTCTTTCTTTCTAAGAGATAAAACTCAATAGAAAAAATTGGAAACGTCTTTTTTGCTTTGACTCGCGGGAAGATATACTTATACTCTGGAATTTCGATTTATCTGAAGGAAGAAGGAAAGGGAGATATAAGAAAGAAGACACTCAAAGAAAATGAAAAGAAAAAATAAATTAATAAAATTATGTATATGGAATTGGAATAGTTTAGTATACATAGAAATTAGAACAATCTAAAAATATCTTTCTTTTTCTCAATCTCACGAACAAGATCTAAGAATAACAAAGAATACCATTAGTTAATCGAAGAAGGGGGGATAGATCTGAGAATTGGTTAGTAGTGAGAGGGGGGTCGCTTGTTCCTTGAAAAGTTCTTTGAAAAGATTCATCTATCTGATTGATGAGTCATAAGAAGACAATTCACGGTTCATATACTTAGTAACAAAGAATAATCAAATTGATTTCATGGATTTCCCCAGGTCAGTTTATGGGCCAATAAAGGATTTTTCTCTTCGAAACCCCTTAGAAGGGGCAGTGCAAGAGAAATCATAGAGAAATGATCGAATCTTCAGACGCCCCGAAAATACTATGAGGTGCTCGGAAATGGTCGAAATAGTTGAATAGGAGGATCACTATGACTATAGCCCTTGGTAAATTTACCAAAGATGAAAAGGATTTATTTGATATTATGGATGACTGGTTACGGAGGGACCGTTTCGTTTTTGTAGGCTGGTCCGGCCTATTGCTCTTTCCTTGTGCCTATTTCGCTTTAGGGGGTTGGTTCACAGGTACAACCTTTGTAACTTCATGGTATACCCATGGATTGGCTAGCTCCTATTTGGAAGGTTGTAATTTCTTAACAACCGCAGTTTCTACTCCTGCTAATAGTTTAGCGCATTCTTTATTGTTACTATGGGGTCCTGAAGCACAAGGAGATTTTTTAGTGTTATCATAAAGTGTTACAATTTAAAATTTAATGTAACACTTATCAAAAGTGTTACTAAATATCATCAAAAGTGTTACTGTTGATATGCAAATTTCGTATTCAATTAAAATGCGTCACGTAATAAAATATATGTTGAATATCAATTTTATATTGATTATTTTTAATATTAGGAATTGGATAAATAAAATTCCTTAGTTAAATAGTCAATTTAATTGTTGATTTACTATATATTTTATTGACCAATGGGAAGCCACCACGTGTTAAGATGATGCAGATATTACTAAATTAAATTAAATTAATTTAGTAGTTATCCATGAAGATGAGGATAAACATCAAGTCATGGTGGACCAATCAAAATGATCTATGTGTCAAGTTGTTGCAGTAATTATTAAATTAAATACAATTAATTTAATAATTATCTTATGGATAATGATATTGTGAATGACTAATCATATCGCTCCATTCAGACCCAAGCCCATTAAGGTTTTTCCACCCTACAACTATAAATAAGGTCACATTCTCCACCAAAATCACAACAACACAAGTCAAGAAGTGAAGACACAAGTTGAGAGCTTCAAGAAGTTGGAAGAACTCCAAGAAATCCAGAAGACTAAAAACACTTGAAGATTTGAAGACATTCTTCAAGATTCGAAAGCGTTCTTCATCAAAATCATTCAAGATTCGAAAGCGTTCTTCGTCAAAATCATCAAGAAGTAGCGCTCGATCCGGAATCAAGCCGTTCAGCCTTCCGACAAAGTTATTGAAAAACAACTCAAGCGGCGGAAGAGATCAAGAAGAAGATTTCACTCCAAATTATCAAATTCAAAGAAGATATTCGAAGAGAAGAATCAGAGGATTGAAGAATAGAGATTGTAACCTACAAAGCTCTTCATTTAATCTAGTTGGAATTAATTTGTACAAGTACTTTGTGTTTATTAATTTAAAACGCAAAATTTGTTGTTACAAATTTGGCACGCCCAGTGGGACATCTCTACCTCTCGTCTCTTCTCCTCAACCAACAACTGAAGATAGTGTTATGGCACCTCATAGGATCACGTTGACGAAGATCGCTGCAACAAACTCTCCAACTGCAAATGTCAATGTCGTCACAAGGAGTATGTTAAGGCAGTCACAATCATTGACATCTTCAGAGGGAAATACTTCATCCGGAGCTGTCGAGAAGTCCGTGCCAGACATTGTTGATAGCAATAGAGATGAAAAAGATAACTCTGCATGTTCTACTCCTCGCTCTACATCAAGCTCGTCATCCGCTCCCGACATTACTCCGGTGATGATGACAAATAGTTCAACTCTGGAGGAACAACTTGTAAGCTTAACCAAAGCAATTGAAGGTCTTACGAGACATGTCCAAGAGCAAGACTCTAAGATAGAAAAGCTCATGAGCAAACCCGACAATGGTGATACAAGTCGCGCTCCTGGGAAAGAACATGTTGAGGACCAAGACGAAGCTTGGAAGAGTCTGCGGGACATCAACATCAACCAGCTGAAAAGGAGTGAACTTTGAATGAGCTGCAAGTCTTCGCTGATGGTTTGGCCCCTGTTGACCAATTGAAAGAGATCATTTTGGGAACCATCAAAGACAAGTTTAATGGGACGCCTAAGTCATCCGTAACTTACTCCAAACCATACTCAGAGAATTGACAAGTTGAAGATGCCGATTAGTTACCAACCCCCTAAATTCCAGCAATTTGATGGTAAAGGTAACCCTCAGCATGTTGCACATTTTGTCGAGACATGCAAAGACTCCGGAACTTATGGTGATCATCTTGTGAAGCAGTTCGTCCGATCCTTGAAGGGGAATGCCTTTGATTGGTATATAGACTTAGAGGGGAACTCAATTGATAGCTGGGAGCAAATGGAGCATGAGTTTCTCAATCGCTTTAATAGCATAAGAAGGACTGTGAGCATGATCGAGTTGACAAACTTCCACCAGTGGAAATATGAGTCTGTTATTGACTATATTAATCGATGGAGAAACTTGAGTCTCAATTGCAAAGATCGACTATCTAAAAGTTCAGCAATCGAAATGTGCATCCAAGGCATGCGATGGGGCCTCCGATATATCCTTCAAGGGATCAGGCCGAGGACATTTGAAGAACTAGCAAGTAGAGCTCATGATATGGAGCTGAGTATAGCTGAAGTTGGAGTTAATGGACCCCGATTCACGAGTATCATAAGTAAATCTTTATAGTCATTACAAGAAAATTAACATAAAAGACTGGAAAAATACAATCATCATTCTAAATGATACCAACCTCTTTAGTTTGGCCCAAGGGAAAAGTAAGCATCAACTTTGATTTTTGGGATACTAATATGACACCTTTTCTGGCGAACATAGGTATCAATTTTTTTTTCCACCTCTATTATATATCTGTAACGGCTCGCTCCCAAATTTAATGGATTGTCCCCCACAAATTAACACAAAAAAATTTCACACTTTGTTCTCACGTATGCGCATAGTCTCATAATGTGCCCTCAAAATTTAATTATACAGTCTCATACCACACAGTGTCAAGATATCCTCTTTTTCCTGTGTGAAATCAGTTCGTTCATTTCTCCCTTCACCTAGTAATATGTCAGGACCCACTCATTTTACATATCTTCTCATTACACCGGCTATTACACCCCGCCCTTGTCGCTCCCTACTGTCACGATATATAAGCTAAATGGAGACTTTTTTTTATCATTTTAATATTTCCGTCTAAAATTTTAGACAATAGTTTGGTAAGATTTTGTCAATTTTGTAAGTTTATAATTTTCTTTTAATTATTTAAAATATAAATAATTTTATTATTCAAATCTTTTTTTTTATGCAAAATATATCAAATTATTCATCTTTTCACGATATTCAATTTAACATTCATATCACATATACTATATTGAGATATTTGATTTAAAAAATAATTATTTATTAGTTAATTATTTGGGTTAGGTTTGGGTGTTTATTGCAAATTGGGCTATAAATTAGGCCTAGACTGCAACTAACAATTAATAAAATAATTCTCTTATAAATAATATTGTTGAGTTATAAAGATACAACAAATCCGTTTATTTTATTTAACATGAATTTTCAAATATTTATTTACTTAAGTTACGTATGTGAGAAAATTCATTGTTTAAATAATGAAATTCTGATTTTACTAATAAATAGTTTACTAAATCATTATATATGGTAAATTTATTTTTATAATAACAATGTTTCTTTGATTAGTTACATAGGTACATGAAATTGAAGAATATGCATCTATCATAATATTGTTGACGTTATTTTTTATTACTTCATAATTTATTTATTTTTTATGTGAACCAACCTCATCTATATGTTTTTTACACTTTACAATTTAAAAAATACTTTGTTGCACTACCTAACTTCAACTATGTCTCTTTTTACCTTTTGCAACCTACGCAGTTTGTTCTCATTAATAAATTTTAATTCTTAAATAAATAAAATATTTATAATATAAATATAAATTTATTTGAAAAATTATAAGGTCAAATAAAATAAAAAATGTCCAAATATGTTGAAGAACTCACATACTTTATGTCATTCCAAAGCTATAAGAGGGTTAAAATTGTAAATTACATTTTTCCTCCAAACTATGTTGTGGTATTTATGGTTATTTGTACAAGTGTCAGCTTCTGATTTGTTTGTCCTTTTTCCTCTTCTCTCTAAAAGCCTTTTCCCCAAATTTTTAAATACAAATAATTAATTGTATCTTGACCATTTTTTGCGTATTATATATCAAATTAATAATCTTTTCATTATCCTTTATTTGATATTCATATCACATATAAAAAAGTGTAATATTATATTAAAGAAAATATAGATTTTTATAGGTTGATTATTTTGTAAGATCCGAGTATTTATTCTTGATATATATTTATTAGTACCATATTTAGGCTACAAATAAGAATTAGTTAAATATTTTTTCTAAAAACATTAGTTAACAATTTTATTATTTTTTAAATAATTTAAATAATTTATTGATTACATTTACCTTTAATTCTATCTTAATTTTATTCTACAAATTAATGTATATATATATATACTAATATACTTATAAATATGTGCGTATAAAATAAAATAGAGCAGAATATATTATATATATATATATATATATATATATATATATATTCTCATTCAATTGCGAAGAAAACATTTTCAAGAAATTTATTCATGTATGTGTCCCTAGAGATAAGTTATATTATTGACATTCTATCAGTTTGTTTCTTTGTCAACAACTCTTTTCATTTTTTAAAAATATTATCAAGTTTTTGTTTTTGATCTATATATATATATATATATATATCAATTGCGAACCAAACATTTTCAAGGATTTTAATTGTCGGCATTCTATCAGTTTGATCTATTTCTACAACTCTTTTCAAATTTTTAAAATATTATCAAGTTTTTGTTTCTGATCTATTTCTACATTTATATATATTCTCATTCAATTGGGAATCAGACATTTTCTAGGATTTTATTTATGTATGTGTCCCTAGAGACAAGTTATACTGTCGGTATTCTATCAGTTTGTTTCTTTGTCAACAACTCTTTTCAATTTTTTAAAATATTATCAAGTTTTTGTTTCTAGTTTATTTCTACACACACACACACACACACACATATATATCAAATCAATAATCTTTTCACCTGCTCTAGGTTGAATTAAGTTATAATTTTTTTTTTTTTTTTTTGTGAATTGGACTATTTATATTGGGCTTAGTAAAATTATTTTATTTTTAATCTTAATTTTTTACATATATATAAAAGCATACACACACACGAACTAATGTAAGTAAAATATGATAAATTGTATAAAAGTGAACAAACTAACTATTTCTAACAATAAAAAATATGAATTATTTAAACGAAAAACCTAATTTTCTTATAAATTATTTAATTTATTTTATTATTATCTTATCTTATATTTTAATAAGTTGTTTGTTATTACATTTGTGTTTGTTTAATAAATTTAACTATTTGTGGTTATTCTCATATGTTAAGAATGATACCGACTGACAAAAAATATGTTTAAGTTTTAAAAAGATTAATTTTAATGTATGTATTTGTATTTGTTATATTAATATTTATTTTAATTTTATTTCATAACACTAATTTATTTGCAACTAATAACTATATATTTAATTCAAAAATTGCATTGGAGAAAGAATCAAGATCAGTCCGATATTTTAAGAGGCCTTTTGCGGATATTTTTTGGGCCTTTGTGTTATTAATTTTTATTTTTGTAGATTAAACCTAATGTATAGTTTTGTCTTTCTATTTTAATACTTTATGAATAATTAAAGAATAACGGAAATAAATTGGTGATAACAAAAAAAAAAAAAATTGAGAAGAGAGTGATGAAAGTTTTAGGATTAGCGATTATAACTAGTTGTAATTATAAGTAGAAAACAAAATAAGGAAATTTGAGGAAGGTAAAAAAGACTACAGTAGTTTTAGTGAGGAGAAAAAATATTATACTAAATAAACGTAAACTAATATTATTACAATTTGATATAAAATAAGAATAACCAAACTTCAAGAATAATTGGTTAGCTAATTAAAGTTTTTATGTAAATATAAATTTTTTTTTTCAAAAAAAAAAAAAAAAGGAAATGTAGCTTTGGTTAAAAACCAACTAAAACTAATGTCTAGTGTAAAAGAATTGTATAACTAAAGCCAAAAATTAAATGTGCTAGCCTAGAATAGAACCCGCTACCTCATCTAAACACACAAGATTTCAATCTATTTAGCTACAGCCATCCATTGTCGCCTTTGACGGAACTTTATTTATATAAACTATATTGTTTAGTTTTATATTTTGAAAAGAAATAAAAAATATGAGGAGCCCCTTGCCGGCCGGGGGCCCGACGCATCAGCACCGCCTTGACCGTCCCCAGGCCGGCCCTGGAAAGAATATTTGGGTTGTTTAACATTTTACTATATATAATTCAATATTTTAAAATAACTATTTTATCAAGTATACAATATTCACATTTTCAATAATAAAACTATATAATATTGGCATACTTTTTTGTATCACACGAGAGTAATACTAGTAATATATAACAATAATAGTAACAATAGTAGGAGTAGTAGTAGTAGTAGTAGTAGTAGTTGGAGGAGGAGGAGGAGGAGCAGTAACAGTAGTAGTAGTAGTAGTAGTAGTAGTAGGAGGAGGAGGAGCAGCAGTAACAGTAGTAGTAGTAGTAATAGTAGTAGTAGTAGTAGTACTACTACTACTACTACTACTACTAATAATAATAATAATAATAATTAAAAAAAAAATGTCTTCAAGGGTTAATGCCATGGCATCTCAAAAAAGTCAATCCGACTTTTTTGCTCCCTCTTTTAATCTTTTTCTTTTTCTTCTTTTCATCTTTCTTCCCTTCACCGAAGCTCGTTTCATAATATTAGTTTGCATCTTTATTTTTTCATGTTCCAACTAGAGGTCACTGAAGACCCCAATATCGAATTGGGTTTACAAACCATTGGCAAATAGAAATTGAACCGTGTTATATTTGATTATGATAATTTTCTTTCCCTTTTTAATTATTATTTGTAATATGCTTAGTCATATTATAAAATTAATTATTAGTCACATTTCTTTTGATTGAAGAAGCAATATATACAGAATGAGTTAGCTGGAGATTTTAACTCCCTTGGCTTAACTCCTAACTAACAACTCTAACCACCCTTCCTAATTATAGTTAGACCATGACTAACTATGGCTTAAATTTAATTAACTAACATTAGTTGAACATATTCCAAAACACCCCTTTCAATCCTAACTAGATTTTCTACCAGTTCTTTTTTCTCTAGAACACTTGGTATAATCATGAAGCAAGAACTTGGAAGCATGAATTCTTGAGAACTGTCAACTGGCTTAGAATCTTCTTGTGATGAAATGATGAACTGAATTTTTAGAAGCAAAAAAATGATCACTTGCAACTTGAAGGATGAACTTTGCCTTTGACTTGAAGGATGAACTCTGCCTTTGAAGTGAATTGATGAACATGTTTAACCCCATAAATTGTTTATACCTTGGTTCTGCAAGGTGCTTTATAGCCTAACTTTAAGCTCTAGTCCAGGGGGATCAGTCATGCAAAACTTTGAACACAGCTGCTCATATCTCAGGCCTGACAGAGGTTTCTTAAACACATCTGTTATTCGATCCTCTGTTGCTAGATGCCTAACTTCCAAGAGTTTTTGTTGCACTTTTTTCCTAATGAAATGGACATCAATTTCCATGTGTTTAGTCTTGTTATGAAATACAGGATTTGAAGCCAAAGAGATTGCATACATATTATCACACCATATTATAGATGGTGTGTTAATAGTGCAACCAACTTCTTGAAAAATAGGCGTTAACCATATGAGATCAGTGATTGTTGTTGCTAGACCTCTGAATTCTGATTCCGTACTGCTTCTAGCAACAACAACCTGTTTTCTACAGCTCCAGGTTAAAAGATATGGTCCTAGATAAACACCGAAACCCCCTATGGATTTTCTATCACCAATAGAGCCTGCCTAATATGAATCAGTAAAACAATGCAGAGTAAAGTTTGTAACAGGTTTGAATGTCAAACCTTTTGCCACAGTTCCCTTAATATACCTGAGAACCCTTTTACACGCACTCAAGTGATTTAAGGTGCCTTTAAAAATTGAAACAATTTATGGACAATATAAGATAAGTCAAGTCTTGTCATGGTTAGGTATTGCAAGGAACCAACTGAACTCCTATATAAAGAAGGTGACTCAAATGGTTCACTATCATTCAAATAAAGTTTTTGTTTAGAACAGTAAGGAGTGTTACTTGGTTTTCAATTGAGCATGTTGGTGTCTTTCAAGAAATCAATTGCATATTTGTGTTGGTTTAACACCAAACAATCAGTTGTTCTATGTACTTCAAAGCCTAAGAAATACTACATTTCATCTAGAGATTTTAAGCCAAACTGTTTGTCAAGAACATCTATAACCTGTTGTATGTGTAGAGAATCGTCACCTGTTAACAGAATATCATCAACATAGACTAACAACACCTGCAATTTAGTTCATTTTCTTTGGTAAAGTAATGGGTTATCTGACACAAATGGTTTAAAGCCAAGAGAAATCAAGAAATTTTTAAGAGTGTCAGTCCAAGATCTTGGTTCCTGTTTTAGACCATAAAGAGATTTCACAAGTTTGCAGACATGCTTTAGTTTTTGATAATCAACAAAGCCCTCAGGCTGACACATGTAAACAGTTTCAGACAAAGTACCCTGCAAAAAGGCATTATTAATGTCTTTTTGCTTGATACTCCACCCTTTTGCAACAGCAAGAGAAAACATAGTTCTAATAGTGATTGGTTTAACAACTGGACTATAAGTCTCAAAGTAATCTATTCTTGGAACTTGTTGAAAACTTTTGCAACTAACATAGCCTTATATCTGTCTACTGATCAAACAGACTTATGTTTTACTCTAAAAACCCATTTGTTTTGCACTACTTTCGTGTCTGAAGTTCTAGGTACGAACACCGAAGTTTTGTTTCCGTGCAAAGCTTGGAACTTAGCTTTCATAGCTTCTTTCCACTCAGCACTCTGAAGTGCATTCCCAAATAACAAATGTTCCAAGGGATTTACCTGTAGTAAGTAAGACTTAGGCTTGAAAACACATATTTTTTTACCTTGTTACCGTAGGATGATTGTTAGCTTGAACAATTGGTTCTGCATTCATAGATGGATTTTTAGATTTTGTAACATGTGAAGTGCTAGAAGAACTAGAGAAATTTTCAGTTTCTGCAAAAGCATTAGCATTAACCAATGGTGAAACAATGAGATTAGTACAAGGAAGATGAGAAGAAACTATGTCAATATGCAAATGATCTTGATTACCAATACCATGTGAATATTGCTGATGTGAAGAACCACTAGGATTAGGAAACACAGGTTCCGGAATAGGTAAGATAGGCAAATAAGACTTATGACAATGAGATGAAATTTTCAACTCTTTGGTAGAAAATAATTCTTCATAAGGAAACTCATGTTCATTAAAAGTAGCAGTTCTACGTTTATATGTTCTGCCTGACTCATCCAGACATCTATAACCTTTATGATAGATATTGTAACTGAGGAACAAACATTTAGAAGATCTATACATAAGTTTATGCTTATTATGTCTCAAATAAGGATAACAAGCATAACAAAAACTCTTTATCATATTATAATCTGGTTTCTTATTAGAAGTCCATAAAATTTGTTTCATTAGAAAGAGCAGGAGTGGGTAATCTATTTATGAAACACACAATAGTGGCAAAAGAATCCCACCAAAATTTCATAAGTAACTTTGCTTGAGCAAGCAAAGCTAGACCAGTTTCCACTATATGCTAATGTTCCTCTCAATTATACCATTTTGCATGAGTATAAGGACAAGGATGCCTAATCTTAACACCAAGCTCAGTTAGCAAAGAGAAAGCAAGACTAAATTCCCCACCAAAATCAGTGTGACGCCCGGGACCAACGAGGGCGGGGAGTGATCGCCGGTGCAATAAGGGAAGAAGGCACGGATAGTGAGCTGCTCCTGGTAGCTTTCTAGGTGACGGGAGACATAAACGAATCAATCCCGTACCAAAAAAAGAGGGTATCTTGAGACTGTGCGGGTATGGGACTGTATAGTCGGCTGAGACTGTAGGTATGAGATTACATAAGTTGAAGAGGGCTTAAAGAATTTATTAGTGCTACTCATACCAACAAGGTGCATCTTGGTGCTAATTTTGTTAAAACTCTAAGGTTAAGCATACTTGGTCTGGAGCAATTTTAGGATAGGTGACCTGGGACGTTTCTTAAGGTGCGCGTGAGTGAGGACAAAGCGCGCTAGAAAAGACTTGTGTTGGTTTGTGGGGATAGTCCGTAAAATCTAGAAGTGGGTCGCTGATTGTATCTTGGCATTAAAATTCTTTTCTATGATCAAATAAAACTATTTAAAAGCACTAATAACTTGAGTTTTAATGTGTAAAGAAAATATCTAAGTATACCAACCGTAATCATCCATGACGCTAACATATTTTTTGAAACCCTCTACAGATGATGTAGTTACAGGGCCACACACATCAGATAAAATCAATTGAAAGGGAGCAGTAGTTTTAACTTCTACAGAAGGAAAAACAATGATATCTAATTTGCCAAGTTGACAAGAAGCACAAAAATTTAGATTCTTAACAAAAGCATTTTTATTAACAAATTTTAGAGCTTGAGCCAATACAACAAAGCGTAGATGTCCTAGCCTGTGATGCCATAGATCCAGTTCAGTGTTTTCAACTAAGGAAACATTACCAAATACAAATTAAATTCCTAAAAGAACTAGACAACTCAGAAATACTACAATGTTCAGAAAGGTTACAATGAGAAAAAGGTTTTCCTAGCACCAAAACTAACAGCAAAAGACATTCTTGTTTTTCCAGCAGAAAGATGAGTTAAGTCAAGCTTGTATAGCCCATGTTCAAGTAAACCTCTCAGCAAGATCCTATGTGTGGCCTTGTCCTTAACAAAACAAACATCAGGGTGAAACTCAACATACACATGATTATTAGCTGTAAATTTTGAGATACATAACAAATTTTTAGTTATATCAGGCACACCCAATATATTTTGAAGGACTAATTGTTTACTAGAATCAGTAGAACTAGGAATAAAAGCAGTACCAATGTAAGAGATATTAAGTTTAGAGCCATTACCAACTGCTAGAGTATCACTTCCTCTGTAGCCAACTTGCTGAACATTTAAAATATATGGGTCACTAGTTACATGATTTGTGGTACCGCTATCCACATACCAATTCATCTCAGAAGACTTTTCTTGAGCCAAGAAACCACCTCCAGTCCTATCTTCAGAAGTCTTAAAATGACCTTCTTCTTGGCTGTGATTGAGTGTTCTTCTTTGAACTAGTAACTAAATGAGACTGATCAAATCATTTATAACATTTGGAAGCAATATGATTGTTTTTGCAGCAAATTTGACAAGCCACTCTAGTTTTGTTAGCAAAACCTCTTCCTCTACCTTGAGAAGAGCCTCTGTGACCACTCCAATTGTTTTGAAAACCGTCTCTCTTAGAGTTAGCAATCACAACTACATTGGCAGACGAAAATCCCAAATGGGCAGAAGCACTAAATTGCTTAATCCTCATCTCATGAGTATGTAGTGCGTATTATACTTCTTGAAGACTTAATGACTCAGTTCTGAGAGACAGATTAACAGTTATTGAATCAAACTCAGGCCCCCAAGCCCGCAAGAACATGCATAACTAGTTCATCCTCAGTGACCCCTTGTCCAGATGCAACCAACCCATCAACAATTCCTCTCATTTTAAGAACATTTTCATCAACACTCATATCTCCCTTTTTCATAGTCTGCAACAAATATCTAAGATGCATAGCCCTAGCTTTAGACTGTGTTTAGAACTAAGTCTAAAGAATCGACTATACCTCACATGCATGATCACAACGATGAACATAGCCAATCATGGGTTCAGAAATTAACTTTAGCAACCAGCGGAGGAGCAATTGATCACACCTCTCCCATAACTCAAATTCAGGGTTGTCTAGACGCGGACCTTCATAATTGGGTAGACGCGGACCTTTAGACGAACCAGAATGAGAAAAAACCTCAAGAAATTTGGGAAGAGCCACTATTGAACCATTCAAAATTCACCAAATCCGTGTGTGCGGGCGGTTGACAAAATGTGAACCTTTCAGTAGGAATAATTGGTTCGATCGAGCTTAAGAGTTATCGTTGGAAGGGATGGCAACATAATGGAAGACATTGATGCCATGATAGAAGAGAAAGAAAAAGAATCAAGATCGAAGATTGGAAGAGAAATTTAGGAGCAAATCAATTCGCAGAAATACAGAAACAAAGAAAGAATCAAGAGCTGAATCCGTGAGGATTTCTTGACCCTCTTGATACCATGTTAAAACTGAGAATGAAACCCAACTTACATTTATTTGATTGAAGAAGCAATATATACAGAATGAGTTAGCTGGAGGTTTAACTCCTTTAGCTTAACTCTTAACTAACAACTCTAACCACCCTTCCTAATTATTGTTAGACCATGATTAACTACAGTTTACATTTAACTAACTAAAATTAGTTGAACATATTCCAATATAGAATAACTAGAGTTGACTAATTGAGTTAGTAGGGTGGTTAATTAGCTGAAGCCTGTCAGAGCCATGGTTAGGCAGTTAAACTATTATGGAGCAAGAGTAGTAAGAATTCTGTAAGGAGCTTAGAGATTATCAATTCGAAACCAAATAAGACAATATTTTAATCTAAAAAATATGTTGGCCATGACATTTTATGTACCAAACTGAATTGATTATTTATGTTGTGTAGAGTTTAGCATTTTTCAACTTTTGAACCGAGAATTGTGCTGAATTATATCAAACTCTAGCAAATTGTTTCAAACTGAATACTTGAATTAAAATAAAAATAAAAATATAAAATAAATTATCACTATGAAATCATTCTATTATGAATTTATGTATTTAGAAGTTGAGGGAAGGGAAGCGAGACTTCAAAATCCTTTAAGGGAGCAAAAATCAATTTCTTTTGTTGTTACACTATACATATACTCTCTGAATTTCTTTTAGAAATTTAGGAAGGTGAGAAGCGGTAAATCAAACTTGGGTCCTATATATATGCTTAGTCACTAAGGTACGTAGAAAGCTGTGTGCTTAGTAAAATGTTTTTTTAATTTGCACTAGTTGTCTACCTGTGAAATAACTTTGAAAATAATAATAATATTAATTTAAAATGAAATATTGACATAGGAAAATAAAATGTAATTAAGCATGATATATGCAGTTAAACCTCGTTAAAGTAATAACCTCTATAATATAATAATTTCTTCTGGTCTCGACTCACGCCAATGTACTAAAATAATAATCTCGTTAAATGCATTAAGCAATAAAAAATAAAAAAATCCTTAAGGTCCCAACAAAAATTAAAGTAATAATCATTGAATTCCATAAAGATAATAATCATTTCTTTTGAAAATATGACTCTATAGTTTATTGTTTTTTCTTCCCACCTAAGCCAAGGCAAACCTCCGCCCTAACTTTTTGTAGAGAATTCACAACTTCCGGAATGTTTACGTGTGTTGTAGAAAGTACTTATTCAAGGCGCACTCAACGATCATGCCGTGTCTCGAAGATGACATCATCACCGAGGTAGTAGGGGAGGAAACTGCACATGGGTTATGGTCAAAATTGAAGAGCTTGTACATGACGAAGTTGCTCACCAATAAGTTACTTTTGAAGGAATGTTTGTTCGAGCTGCGTATGAACGAAGGTCAGTCTCTTCGTGAATAGTTAGAGCAATTGAACACAATCCTATTAGAACTATGTAAGATTGATGTTAAAATAGAAAATGAGGATGTTACTTTGATCTTGTTATTTCTCTGCCGCCGTTGTATGAGAAGTTTGTGCAGTTTTTCGTTATTGGAAAAGATTCTGTATCTCTGGAAGAAGTGAGATCATCACTGCATTCTAGAGAGGTGCCCCATCAGGCGACTATTCCAACGGGAGATCAGGTTGTTGTGCTAGGAGTCAATAGTAATCGGGGTTTGAGAAATTTGGGAAAGAAGAAGTTCAAGAAGAATTAAGGTTCCAAAGGTCCTAAACCAGGAGATATTTGCAACTACTATAGGGAGACGCGGCATTGGAAGTTTGCATGTCCGAAGTTGAAGCAGAAGCAGGAAAGCACTGTTGATGTTGTTGAAGAAGTTGATGCCGACTTCGATAATGATTCGGTCCTAGTTGCTGAGA
The DNA here is from genome assembly GCA_958295605.1 of Ajuga chamaepitys. Classification (NCBI taxonomy): domain Eukaryota; kingdom Viridiplantae; phylum Streptophyta; class Magnoliopsida; order Lamiales; family Lamiaceae; genus Ajuga; species Ajuga chamaepitys. The sequence continues at coordinate 26,785,617 of OY282506.1, read as the reverse complement.
AATAAGCAAATAAATCTGATGCGTGAGTTCTCGACTCTAAGGCGTCTTACCATATATGTCCACGTAGGAAGTCATTCGCAACCTATAAGTAAGTTGAAGGTGGTAATGACTCTTTGGCCAATGGTTCCAAATGCAAGACGGTTGGAATAAGCTCAATCAAGGTTAGGAAACATGATGGTAGACTATGCACGTTGAACGATGTTAGGCATGTTTCACTAATGGTGAGGAATCTGAGTTCTCTGAGTCGATTAGGCAGTAGGGGCTTTAGTTTCAAAGGTGAAGGTGGAGTTTTGAACGTCTACAAAGGTTCGAACGTGATTTCGAGGGGCGTTAAAAGGGGAATATTGTATTTAATGCAAGGTTCAACTTTGCTTGGTTCTGCTGCTGCTAAAAGCTGTTAGTGTCCCATTATTTGGGACAATTTGGGTACGAGGGGTTGTTAGGGTTATACTGTAAAGCATGTTATTAAGTGTTGCTTATAAACTGTTTCTTACACTTTAATGAATGAGAATAAATTATCACTGTTCGCTTTAACTATTATGAATGTTATATATATATTTATTGCATAATGTTTAATGTTTGAATACTTTACATTTGTAGATAATGTGGTGTGTAGTAGATCATAGAAGATCACATTGTTAGTTCCTTGTAATAAGTATAAAGATTCACTACTTAGATGGAATTGAACAATCCATTAGTAGAAGTTGATGTGTAAGGCTCAGATAGGTTTGTCTTGACTAAGAGATTACACTAGTACATTTGTTGCACTGAATTAGACCAATAGCGAGATAATTTTTCTACTTGAAGGAAAAATTAGATCTCAGTGGTTATTGTTTTCTTAATTTCACTTAATTGGGATTGTATATAATTAATTAATGTTGCTTTGATTTATTATGGGTAAAGAGTCAATGGGACTCAATACTCTATACTTTGGGCAATATTATTAATTATATGACAAACAGAAAATCGTGAAACAAGTTGATTATGCTCCTTGATGGGCTCAGAATGTTTATCATATCAAACATGTACAGTAGATTCCGGTATGATAATAATGTTGAGCTGTTTGTTCTCATGGAATAAAAGATATTAATTAATTAAAGCAGTCAGTAGCTTAAATTAATTAACGGACATTGAATCTTAAACACGGGAAAAATAACTTGGAGGCGTATTTCGTAATATGGATTAGGATGAGTAGTTAACTATTAATTCTATAGTGGAATGAATTAATATTAATGGGCAAGAATAATATTGATGGCTCAATATGGATATCTAGGTCCATTGGGAAGCCCAATCCTATTCCTCCTAAGGCCCCTTAAGTAGCCCAATAGAAGTCCATTAACTAAAAGGATAAGGATTAATTAGAAGTAGGAGATAAGGAAAGAAAATATATGGAAGAATCTAATTCCTAAGGGGATTAGGATTTATCCATATTTTCCTCTCCCAAGTGGGAGATGATTTCCTAATCCTAAAAGGGGGCAGATTTTGGCCCCATATCCCCTATAAATTGGGGACCAAGTATGCCATATGCAATAGGAGATGCATAAGTGAGTGGGTGTTTTTTCTAGAAAATTAATCCTTTCCTTGAGAGTTAAAAAATTCGTTGATTTTCCACCAAATTGGTGAGTTTGGACTTAGGAAATACTCAAGAAGATCTTTGGGTTGAAAAATTAATTCTTCTCAACGGTGTCTCTCCGACTCGAGGGTAAAATAGTATAATCCCTTAGTTCCGCATGTTTAGGGCCTATTGTATGATTACCTTGACTCAATTACATGAATTATATGATTTGAATGTTTCAAATTATTGTTGTTTGATTATTGAAAATAAAAATTAAAATTATATCCCGAATAGATCCTTGGCACACTCCCGGATTCCCCAACAACTGGTATCAGATCCATTGATTCCGGCTCTGTTATTTTGAATTAAACTTTCAAAAATCAAATTTACTCCTTAATTGAAATTGGATAGTAGAACCGTTCGATCTATTTTGCAGGAATCCAATTATAATGGGTTTTTTTATGTATGTTTTAATTCATGTTGGATTAAATGTTTTTTTTTTTTAATCTGATTCGTTCAGATTCGTTTTTCTCGTTAGAAAATTCATGAGTAGATTAGGTCTGTTGTTTTGTAATAGATTAGTCTAGATGTTAGATTTATTTTTGTAAATAAATTCTAGCGGATAAAAGACGAAGAGGAAGATGGACTAAAAGGATCAGATTCGAAGCCTGAAGAAACAATGAGCGATGTGATTGAGCCAAAGTGCGACGCGACCACGCTGATTTGGACGCAATCGCGCCAGGCAGCGATGCAACCGCGCCAGATTATTCTGGCCGCGAGCGACGTGGACGCGCGGGGTGCGACGGACCGTGCAAGGGAATTCTATCCGCGGTGGATTTTTGAAGGCCTATTCTTCGAACAGTTGGGTTTCTGATTTCAAAACGGGAAAATTAAACAATGATAATTGGATTTTAATTGTCTAACATGTGTTTAATTTATGTTTTGTTTTACTTTGTGTATGAGGAACCTAGAAAATCTCATTGATCAAAATAACTAAGTGTTTAATTTTAATTTATTATGGATAATAAATTAATTAATGACCTCCATAACTGATTATTAAAGTGAAGGTTTTTGTTACGCATTGGCATGCGCCTTTCTCCCTAACAGATATGCAAAAAACGAGTTCACTAGAATAAATTTCATAAAATAACCGTGGATTATTTTAAGTGGCGATATGACCTTCCCAACGAAGGCTTATGCAAAACTGAGTAATAATCATGTGTTAAGTTATGGTTAGTACTTAGATATAAAATTGATAAAATTTACTTCCCCACGAAGTCCCTATCAATTTTATATGGCCAAAGAATAAACCAACTATTAATTTGTAAATTAAAGGTTTGTGACTATTATGTTTGTAGTCTTCTTAAACGTACTTAAGTAAACGTTCGCACTCAACGTGACTTACTTAAATTGTTTTAAGATGTTGGCTGATGCATGTATATATCATTTTGTGAGATTGATATAACACATGTGATTAAATTTTGTGATAATGTTTGTGTTAATTGGATGTTAATATGAATGTATGTTTTGTTCTCAGTTCAACATGTCAAGCTTTAATCCACTGTTTAACATACTCAAAGAAAACAAATTAGAAGAGGAGAATTATGTAGATTAGAAAAGAAACATATTGATAGTTCTGACTGCTGAAGGACACAAGTCTGTACTTGATGAACCTAGACCTGCTGAGCCTACGAATTAAACTAATGCGGAAGATAGGGAAATATCATAGGCAATGGTTGAGATCCGATGAATTGGCTAGGTGCACTATTCTGGCTTCAATGTCAGATGTATTGCAGTGCCAACACTAAAGCATTGGAACCGCTGCAGACATTATGATGAACCTTAATGAACTCTTCTCTCACTAGAATCGTACAGCTAGGCAAATGGCCATGCGGGATTTGTTGTCGCAGTAAATGGCTGAAGAGATGCCTGTAAGGGATCACATTCTCAAAATGATGGGATACCTTAACAAGCTTGAGATTCTTGGTGCTAATTTTGATGTTGGATACCCAAGTCGATATCATACTCCATTCTTTGCAGAAAAGTTTTGAGCAATTTAAGCTAAACTATACCATGAATGGCCAAGCGTATACATTGACTGCGCTCATGCAAGCTTTGGTCACGACAGAGATGCTTATCAGGCCGAGAAAACGAAGCCTTGATGACTAGCAGTGCACCTTCCTCTTCTGCGCCGAAAGCCGGAAAGAAGAAGAAGAAAGCTAAAAGTAAAAAAGAGGCAAAAGATTCCCGCTGAAGGTGGTATTAAGAAGAAAACAAATAAGGGAAAATGTTTGAACTGCGGTCTGGAAGGACATTGGAGGGCGGATTGTCCCCAACCTAAAAAGGCAGGAAAACAAGGTAAATCTCATGCACTAGTTATTGAAACTTGTTTAGCAGTGTGTTCTTCCCAATTATGGGTGGTGGACACGAGAGCCACTGATCATGTTTATTTCAATTCTCATGGTTTCAGAAACTAGTGGGAGCGAGATCACCATCACCTTGGGCAATGATGCAAGAGTAACAATTGTTGCAGTGGGAGATGTGCACTTATCTTTTATGAACAAGACTTTAGTATTGAGAAATGTTCTTTATGTTTCAAGTTTTAGAAAGAGTTTAATTTCAGTTTCTAAATTGTTTATGGATGGATATTTAGTTTCTTTTAATGAAAATGTTATTGTTACTCGTAATAATGAAGTTATCATTTTTGGAACATTACCGAACTAGCCGCACAATCGGAGCAGTCAAATTAGTTATTTTCTTCCTAGCTTCCTTTCCTAATAGTAGACAGGGTAAGTCAGGATCGATCCCACAGAGAACAGAGAAACTAATCGTGTTATCATATTTAACCTAATTATGCAACTAATTAAAATACTATATATAATAAAGTAGGGGGGCAATTTGATTAAGTTAATTAACTAGAGTAAATGACAATTAAACTAGTAAATTAAAGATGAATTCAAATATTATAAAAGGTATTCCCGCCTTTAACCCAATATCTCTCTATCTAAATTATTCTTGTAATTAATGCAATTGCTTGGCAAGCTAGTTATGAAACTCCTATCCCAAGAATTAGAATATACGTTCTGCTAATCCTTGTTACCTCTTAGGTGTAATTAATTACAGGTACACTTAGTAATTAATATATCCGATTAAGTGGTCCTAGGATACGATTGCTAGAGCACCGTTAACCAAACGCAAAAACTCTTAGGGCAACAGAATAGGTACGGTGTTATACTCGCAAGCTCGGTGCAAATGACACCGATTTATGTTATCCTAACGAATAAATTTACTATTTGCTACTCATAGATATAAGTTAATAACAATTATGGATTATGAATTACGGCCTAGCAACAATTATATGACTAATACCCGGGTGATCAATCCAAAACACACATAAAAAATATGAAGAATTCAAATAACATAAATAATCTCAGAACATAGTTCAATCAGTCAATTACCGTAAGAATTATAAAAACATCTTCCTAGGGTTTAACTTAGTTAAAGACAGAAAATAAACGACTAGCCACTCATGGTGGCCACAAAAGACATAGATCTAATGAAAAACATAAAACTAAAATAAATTAGAAAGATGAAATCGAGAATGTCGAATCTTTATTGCTCGTCTCCTCCGCAGTATTCCAAGAATCCCCGTTCCAAGTCTCCCTTTGATGTCTATAGCCTAGGAGTACATTTCTACAATAAAGAGGGAGACAACCTAATTGGAATAGGAAAATAAGTCCAAAACTCGTTTTTGAGCTTGTGGGCCAAGTAATGGACTGATACTGCATTGCTCTTCCAACTTCAAAGCTGTTTTTTTTATGGTTTTCTAGTCATTTTTGGGTTTTGCCTCTTTCACGCAAAGTTGTCTCTCTTTGAATCTGCTTTCTAACTCCACAAATTTCACCTCAATCGAAGTTGTAGATCTTAAGATATGGGCAAAATACTAGAGGTGTGTCAAGCTGACAGAAAACTTCATTTTTGAAGACTTTTGGGCGCGGTCGCGGCCTACATGCTCAGCCGTGGAGAGTTTCCAAGGCTTTTCAGCCCTTTTTAGCACACTTTTATCGCGGCTGCGACCTAAACTGGCTCCTTCGTATTTGACTCAATTTTCCTCCATTTTGGACTTCCAGGGACTCATTCCTTCATCCATCCTTAGCCACATGCAACTATTTAGCGTTAAATCACCTGAATAACTCTATAATAAGTCCACAACCATCAAATAGTCCAATAATATGAATATAAGTTAATAACAGTCGATTATGCATGCAAATATTATTAAATGGACACTTAAATCGACCTAATATGCATGCATAAACATGTGTACCATGAACAATCTCTATACTATTAATTGTGCACAACCCACAAGCAGACAAAATGTGACATATAACACATCTACTATTTCTAGAAAAAGAAAGTATTCTTCAAATATGAACGGAACACTTCTTTGGCATCTTAGACTTGGTCATGTTAATCTAAGAAGGATTTTAAAGGTTGGTGAGTGACAATTCGTTGGAATCACTCCAAGTAGAGTCGTTTCCAACATGTGAATCATGTTTAGATGGTAAAATTAATAAAATTTCCTTTGGGGCTAAGGGGAATAGGGCCACTGAAGTATTAGAAATCGTTCATATTAATATATGTGGTCCAATATCAATTCAAGCGAGAGGTGGTTTTGAGTATTTTGAGGTATGACTACATTTTCCTAATGCGGCATAAGTCTGAAGTCTTTGATAAATTCAAAGAGTTTAAGGCTAAAGCAGAAAAGCATAGGGAAAAAAGTATCAAGTTTCTACAATTTGATCGTGGGGGTGAATACCTTAGCAATGAATTTTTGGGTTACCTCTCCGAGCAAAGGATTTTATCCTAGTTAACTGCACCTAGAACCCCTCAACAAAATAGGATCGCAGAACGAAGAAATATAACTCTTTTGCAAACGGTAAGGTCTATGATGAGTTATTCTGACTTACCCAAATTATTTTAGGGTTATGCATTGGAAACAACAGCTTACATTCTTAACTTAGTAAATTCGAAATCAGTTCCGAAAATTCCCTCAAAATTGTGGTCTGGGCTCGAACCCATTTTGAGACACATGAGAATCTGGGGATGTCTTGCATACGTGCTAGACAAGGAAGTTGATGAGTTGGAACCTAATTCAGAATTAAGGCTGTTTTTAGGTTATCCCAAAGGAATGAAAGGGGGTTTATTCTATAGTCCTAAGGATCAGAGGATCGTTGGTAGGGAACAAACGCATCGTTGAACCGTTTGACCAACCAAATTAGAATATTAATTGATTTCCGAACTTTTCCGACTTTACTAGGTAAAGTGGTAAGTCTGAGTCGATCCTATAGAGAATGATTGAGTAGTGTTGATTCAAATATTTCAAGCAATTAATGATTTAAGTTGGAATAAATGCAATAAACATAAACAATTAAATGAGGGAGTTTTGATTGAGTATAACAACTAAATTCTACCAAGTAGCCAACTACCAATCTAGAAAACCAATAGATGTTTTTGGTGTTTTATATTAATCAAAGGATCAAAGAAAGACAACAAGCAAATATTTTCGGTTTTTGAATATATTAGAAAGGCCTACCCTCGATCTAGTATCCCCTGGAATCCGACCACCTATGCATTATTGTTGATGCCCCAATTTAGTGCAATTTTAATCCTTATCCCACAATCTACAAGGTCCGCTTATGTAAATTGTGTTGTTCCTTAATTGTGGATAAATCGAAGGTCCGCTTATCAATTTATCCCTACCCAAATCAATTAGTGATCCAAACAAGCTCTTTTCACATTGATTGATATTGGATGATCGCGAACTAGAATAACGGGATAAATAAGGCATAAACCTCAAATCGATCGGGTTTAGAGGCCAAAATCTATAATGCCACCAATGATATAAATCATTGTTCTCTTCTAAGGGAGATTGAAGCTTCAACAATCACGAAAAGTGAATTCCAATCTCTAGCAAAATACAATAAATGCTCCCTAAAGGGTGATCAATCCTAAAACAAGCATCTAGGCATGAGACAATTCAAACAAGCATTATAGAACATTTAAATTGCATAAAAAGGGTAACACCAAAAGCCAATAATCACATATTCATCTTCTATCAAGGTTCAACATGATCAAGGGTAGAAAATGGGGTGCTACTCAACCATTCTATACAAAAGTAATAGAAATTTAAAAGAAATACAAGAAATCATGAAAATAGAATGATAGAACGCAAGGGTGATCAACAGGGAAGATGAGATAACTCTTTCTTGCCTTTCTCTCCTCCTTGGAAGTGATGGTGGCTCAAAAGTGCTCCAAATTTGTGCCAAAGATTGGGAAGATATATATATATATAAGAGAGAAAAGTGCAGGTAAAAAATAGGCAAAATCATGTTTGCTAAAGAAAACAGGGGTTGCCTGCCGTGGTCGCAGCATGAATGGGTAAGGGTTTAGGGTTTAGGCAGGTTTGGGACCACGGTCACGGCTTGGCTTCACTCCTCGACCGTGGAGTACTATGCCACGGTCGAGGTCTTCACAACTCCTCGGTCGTGGACTTGGATGCTTGATTAATCTTCTGAGCCTTTGTCCACGTGCGCGGATTGAATCCTCCGCGGGCGCGGGCTTCAGATGTCCGCGGGCGCGGCCTTTTGATTGTGCGGGCTCGGGTGAGATGCCCCGCGACTGTAGAATTCTCCACGGGCGAGGACTACCTTACGCGGTCAAGTCCTGTCTCTTCCTTTGTTGTTTCACACCTTTTGGTCCGGTTTTTCTGGTTTTGGTCTAATTGAACCTGTTTTAGCACATAAATAACACAAACACATTATTTTGCGCATGAGAATACAAATGCACTAAATACATGTGATTATGCACATTAATGACATTAAAATGCCACTAAAAGCGCCCTAAAGTGCGTGCACGGGACACGTGTACCAAATCTCCCCAAACTTAGAACTTGTTCGTCCCGAACAATAAAGAGAAAGACAAAAGGACAAGTGTTTAGGGCGGATTTTAGTGGCATTTGATTTCAGAGAGTTTCCATAAAGAAAATGAAGCAAGCATGATAATAGTGAGCATATGTGATAGACTAGATCCACTACTCTCAAGACATAACACTCTTAACTTAAGATCCTCACTGGGTGAGTGTATCTCTCTCTCTCAAGTGCATTACAAGGGGTAGCGTTTACACTCACATTGAAATGCATACAACGCCTACCATAGGCGTGCCAATCATCTAAACCCAAATTGTACTTGACATGCGTGACAATGAATCAATGAGGTCTTGATATGGGTTGTAATGTTGGCTTGGGGTAAGGTGGGACAAAATTTAGGTAAAAGTGACTATAAAATGGACTAAATGAGTCGTGCACTACCCATCGACCCTTCAAACAATGGTCACTCAACCTCACTCTTTCAATTCCCAATCGAGTCGACCTTAAGATTCGACTTCTTCACCTTATTCCTGCCTACATCTCCCATATTTATCAATCCTCACATGAAATGTGTTTCTTAAGACTTTTCTAACCAAGGGATGTTGATCACAAAATGATGTGATTTTCACTAATCTCTCCAATTCTAAAAGAAAATACTAAAAATGGTATATACACTTCCTCTTTCTTTTTTTTTCTCTTTTTTTTTTTAAAAAAAAAAAACATGACTAATTACAAATTATGGAGAGGTTAATGTTCTCGATTCTAGCCTATTTCACGTGTTTCCTTTCACCCTTCTTTTTTTTCCGCTAGTTTACCCAAATTCGATCCCAATTTCCAAACCAACTACCTTCCAACCGCCTCCCTCATACTCAATAGTCCATTTGGGTTCAAAGGCTAAATGAAAGGGAAATTGGATTGTAATGTTGGGTATCAAATAAAAAGGCTTAAGCTCAAAGGGCAAACTAGGGCAATTTGTATATTTTTGGTCAAAAGGAATTGTTTTCAAGCTTTTGAAAAGGGCTTAAATCAAGAAATGCCTAAAATCATTTTCATTGTCACCACACATACCGACTTATTCAAAGGTATAGAATTAGGGCAAGTTCTACCGGTAATTGCATACATTCAAAGAATTTTCGCACCGAAAGAAAATTTGATTTTACTCCAAAAATGGGAGTATACTTTAGGCTCAAAGAATCACTTGGTTGCAATTTTTTTTTTGATCAAAAGTTTTTAGTGTATGCTCAATTTGGTTTCAAAAAGCCTATCATGCTCTACCATGTGCTTATTTCCAAAAATATTTGTTCGAAATTTTTTTCATCATTAATCAATGCCACAATTTTCTTTCCTAAACTAGTCCAATCGCTTTCTCGAGCTGCCAACGTGTACGAATCCCACCCCCTCCCCAAACTTAGTTGCAAACTAAGTTTGTGGAAAAGAAGAGTACAAGTTGGTGCTCGCCTAATTTAACCATCTTATTCACTACTTTTCACAGCTATTAACTAACTAAATAACTAACTAATTAACTAACCTATTAAAAGTCCTACTCCTAAAGTGTGTGTGAGGTATCAACACAATCAATTCAATCAATAGAGGCACCAATCAATCAAACAAATTGGCTCAAAGGCCACCAATAATCATCAACAAACCAAGATATAACACCAATAAATCACCAACAAGCCAAGATATAATACCGATAAATCACCAACAAGCAAGGTATCCAAATGTCACCATCAAGCAGGGGAAAAAATAACATCATGTTCAATGTCAGCGGGGCTCACAGGCCAAAACAGTAGAAATTCAAATAACCAAAATAGCAAAAAGGGGCGCCCAGGTCAACCAAAAAAAATTCAAATGCATTAATAACAGAGAAGCAGGAGGAACTAAGAAAATATGAGCGGCCGGTAATGTCTTCCCCCCGAGTGTCTCCCCAAACTTAATTGGAGACTAAGTTTGTAAAGAAGGGGAAGGGCATTTCCGGTGCTCTACTCACGTAGATCGTCAGGATTGGCAGCTCGAGCCTGTGAAGCATTCTTTGATGTTGTTGAGCAACCCGATGATCATGTTGTGACTTTCCCTCATTCCTTTCTCACATCCTGGAGTTCTACCTTGAGCTCTTGATGTCTTCCTTCTATGCTGCTTAAACGGGTGGTCACTTGCTCCCGGAACTCTGCATTTGACTCTATGGTCGCCGCGGGCCTCTTCTTTGACGACTGCTGGCTTCTACTTGTACCCTCTTCGATTGGTCTCGAACCCTGGTCGCCATGGATGTGCTCGCGCTCTGCACGAGTAGAGTTCTTGCATGCCTCTGTGTGAGCTGTCGAACTCATGGCCAAGTTGGCTCTGGACTCTGCCAGATTGTGGATTTGGGTGAGATGGCTGTTCGGTAGGCGAAGCATCGGGCCTACTCTTTGGAGTACGAAACGTGTACGTACTCCATCGATCATTCTCGTGATCACGAATCTCATCTGGGCCAATTCTTCCCACCCAATAGGAAAGGCATCTGAAATGGGCTTGTGGTTGTCCAAATTCACTCTAAAGTGCTCGAGGATAGGTGTGATCAGTGCTCCATTCAGTACAGGAGCCATGTGCTTCGGCTCCTTTTTTCTCTTCTTCTCCAAATCCTTCACTGTTTTCTGGAAGGACTCCACTATCACATCCTCATAGTTCCTCTTCCTCCTGTTGAGGATCGACCACAACACATTTAGTTCGTCTGTCCGGGGAGCTCCCGTCTCCTTTCTTTCAAAAATAGTTAGTGCTAGAAGCTTTTGAATCAACCTAACCACCGGATTTCTAATCCAAGTGGTTTTTGAGCTCTTTGAGTCATACGCCTGTGCAGGCATCAGCCCCTCAGCAACTGTCAACACGGCCCAAAATTCTGCAACGTTGAATTGTGATCCGTAGGCATCCACTTCCGTTATATCCTCATCTTCACTACCCTCCGGCTCGGGCGGTTCTAGAAGTCCATAAATTTCCCTCAGGTTTGACATCCGAAGCTCTCTCCTTACATTTTCAAGGTTGAGGAGATTGTAGCGTACCGACTGCCACATTTGTCATCGCTCGGAATTACCTCGAAGGTGCTAACAAATTCCATCACGAAGTCGAGGTAAGTGGGCCTTGGCTTGAGTAATTCAGTGAGACCTAATGCCTCCAGCAGCTCATCAACATTTTCTTTGACTCCCATGGTGATCAGACACTGAGGCTTGATGTAGTGAGCAGGCCCGATTTCACGTTTCATTAGTGCCTTGAAACGTGCATATTGTTTCTGGTCTCTCAGGACTAAGTTATAATGGCTCGGCTCCACCCCATGTTTTAAGCCTCTTCCTGTCTTGGGATGTCAATGCTCGGGTCTTCGCTGGTTACCATTTTTCCCTTGCCCCGGCCCCGACTTGTAGTCGGAGCCTTGCTTGTGCTTGTTGCCTTTCCTGGTGCCTTTTTAGTTTGTTTCTTTCCTGCTGTGTGATAACATATTTCAACTTAATTCAACAATCTAACCACGTATGATCCTCAAATAACAGTTTAATCAAAACCATGTAAATACAAGTTCATGCAAAATTTGACTCAAGTACTCCACAAAATATGAACTTGACCTTGGACAATTGATTAAATTATAACCAAACAAGCATCAAGAACAAATGGTTTACAATTGAACTTAAGTTGCATATCATTTCAACGAAAATAGGTACTAGTTCACTTCATCATATAAAACATAAAATAATTAGTCCTAAAAATTCAAATGACAACAATTCGTCCATTAAAACCATAACAATCAACAAATCATGCTTGAATGGCTACCTTAACCACAACTTAATTATTCCAATTCAACACTTTACACAAAATTTATCATTCCAATCACTATTCTAACCCTCAAAATTCTCACAAACATATACTCATCATCAATATGGTATGTATGCATCATCACAATCGACTTTGAACAAGCAATACTCAAAGGGTTCAAAAGTTGACAGTTTATCAATTCCATATCATGCATAAATACGAAATTGAAGGCCAAACAACTTCCTAACATCATAATATATCATAAAAGATCAATAAGAAGCGAAAGAAATACATACCACTCGGGTTTAATCGAAGAGAATTTCAAACTTGTTCTTCGCTCCTTTTTTTCGACCCGCTTCAATTTTTGCCCCAAATCCGAAATTGTTCGGACAAAATGATGTATTGTGATGTGGGTGAGGTGTGTTAAGAGTTTGAGAGAAAAAGATTGAGTGTAAATGGAGTTTGAGTGTGTGTGTGTGTGCTCTTCTCGCGCAGCTGCGGTGGAGGAGGAGAGAGGAAATTTTGTGCCCTAACTTCTGCGAATTCGAGATATATATACTTGTTCAATCGCCGCGGTCGCGGGGTGATCCAGTGCCGTGGTCGTGGGCACAAAATTTTCCTCCTCGGTCGAGGGGCTTGTATTGTCCTCGATCAAGGACCTTCCCTCAGAAAACTGGCCTATTTTTAAATGCCCCTCTCTTCGGTCACGTATAATAAACCCTCAGGCGCAGAGATTATTGTTCCTCGGTCGCACAAAATCTTTTCTAGACCACCGAGATTTCGTCCAGTGAGTTAGGCAGTATTCTGTCCTGATTCTCCGCGGTCGCAGTGATTGAACTCCTTGAGCGCGAAATAATTTTCTCCTCGGTCGCGCGAAATTTTGCCTCGACCGCGGAGATTTCGTCCAGTGAGTTGGGCAGTATTCTATCCTGATTCTCCACGGTCGCCCCAAATTATCCTCGCCCGCGAGGATCCATCCAGAACATTTCCATGATTTTGGACGATGGAGACCCGCGGTCGCGGCCTATGCTGTCCCTCGACCGTGGTGAGTCACTTGGAAGATTTTCACAGTTTTAGGTGTCCTAAGCCCATTCCACACTATCTCTTATCTTGATTGTTTAATACCGTCGGGTTGCCTCCCGACAAGTGCCTTTGTTTTACGTCGTTGGCTCGACGGGTTCCGTTTATGCTATGTGTGGATCTTCCAAGTCTTCCACTTGTTCTTCCCTCAGCAGTCTCCTTGTGAGTTCTCAAGATAGGTCTTGAGAAGATGTCCTTTGACCTTGAAACTCTTTCCGGTCTTTCCACTTTCTATCTCCACCGCTCCGTGTGGTGATATTCCTTTAACCACAAAGGGTCCAACCTAACGCGACCTCAGCTTACCCAGAAATAGTTTAAGTCGAGAATGGTACATGAGTACCTTGTCTCCCACCACAAATTCCTTTCTCAAGATTCTTGCATCATGAAATTGATTCATCTTTTCCTTGTACAACAAAGCATTTTCGAATGCTTCGTTTCTTATCTCCTCGAGCTCTTGCAATTGCAACTTCCTATCCACTCCAGCCTCATCCAAGTTCAGATTGCATTTCTGGATTGCCCAATAGGCTTTATGTGCAAGTTCCATAGGCAAGTGGCATGGTTTTCCATATACGATGCGATATGGAGACATCCCTATCGGCGTCTTGTACGCCGTCCAATAAACCCACATAGCATCTTCTAAACGCAAGCTCCAGTCTTTTCGGTTTGGTTGGACTATTTTCTCCAGGGTCTGCTTAATCTCTCGATTTGATGTCTCTGCCATACCGTTCGTTCGAGGGTGGTAGGGGGCGGAGACCTTGTGAACAACCCCATACCTATTCAACAGTGATTCAAATGTTCGGTTGCAAAGGTGGGTTCCTCGGTCGCTGATGATGGCCTTTGGAATCCCAAATCTTGCAAATACGTTGGATTTCACAAAGTCCACAACCACCCTTGAATCGTTGGTCCGGGTGGCCTTGGCTTCCACCCACTTTCACACGTAGTCAACCACAATAAGAATATAGACATTGCCATAGGATGTAGGAAATGGCCCCATAAAGCCTGTACCCAACACGCCGAAGATCTCGCAAACAACAATTGGTTGCTGGGGCATCTCGTTCCTCTGTGACACATTTCCGGTCCTTTGACACCTCTCACAAGTTTTGCAAAATAAGAGGGCATCTTGAAAATGGTTGGCCAATATAGGCCGCTTTCAAGTACTTTGTAGGCCGTCCTCTTCGGCCCAAAATAGCCTCCACAAGCGTATGAGTGGGAAAAATTAAGCACAGACTGCACTTCATCTTGAGGGATGCATCTTCTAATTACTTGATCTGAACCATATTTCCAAAGGTAGGGATCATCCCAAACAAAATGCTTCGACTCACTCTTCAACCTGTCTCTCTGAGGTCTACTCATCCCAATAGGAAACTGCTTGGACACCAAGTAATTCACCATATTGGCATACCAAGGAACCTTCGCGTCTGTCATTGCAACTAGTTGTTCGTCCGAAAAGCTTTCCCGGAGAGGTAGGTTCGTCTCCTCTTGGGTTATCCTGCTGAGATGACCTGCAACTCCATTTTCTGCTCCTTTCTTATCTTTGATCTATATGTCAAATTCCTAGAGAAGTAATATCCAGCGAATAAGCCTAGGCTTCTCCTCCTGTTTAGCCATGAGATGCCTCAATGCTGCGTGGTCGGTATATACGATGATCCTTGTCCCAACAAGGTAGGACCGAAACTTCTTTAACGCAAAGACAACAACTAGCAGCTCCTTTTCTGTGGTAGTGAAGTTCATCTGAGCTGGATTCAAAGTACGTGAGGCATAATAGATGACATGGGCCATTTTCCCTATTCTCTACCCCAAAACTGCCCCCAAAGCTTGTTCACTAGCATCGCACATTAGTTCAAAAGGAAATTCCCAATCTGGCGGCTGAATAATAGAAGGAGTGACCAATCTCTTTTTCAACTCATCAAATGCCAACTTGCATTCCTTGCTCATATCAAACTCCACATCTTTTTGTAGCAACAAGCACAACGGAGCAACAATCTTTGAGAAATATTTGATAAACCTCCTGTAAAATCCTGCATGACCAAGAAAGGAATGCACTTCCCGCACATTTGCGGGGTAAAGGAGAGAAGAAATAATATCAATTTTTGCCCTATCTACTTCTATTCCCTTTCTAGAAACTACATGGCCAAGCACAATTCCTTGCTCCACCATGAAGTGGCATTTCTCCCAATTTAACAAAAGATTTTTCTTAATGCATCGTTGCAAGATTTTTACCAAGTTATCAAGACAATTTTCAAAAGATGTACCGTGAACACTAAAGTCATCCATGAAGACCTCTATGAAATGACCAATACACTCAGACCAGACACTAACCATGCATCTTTGAAATGTTGCAAGGGCATTGCATAGTCCAAAGGGCATGCGCCTCCATGCGAATGTTTTGAACGGGCATATGAAAGTTATCTTTTCCTGATGTTCGGGCGCGATTGGTACTTGAAAGTACCCCAAGAATCCATCCAAGAAGCATTAGAAAGGATACCCTGCTAGCCTCTCGAGCATTTGATCGATGAAGGGTAGAGGAAAATGATCTTTCCTTGTTACTGCGTTCAACTTCCTATAGTCTATGCAAACCGTCCAACCTGTCTGTAGGTGCGTAGGCACCATTTCACCATCCTTCCCTTCTATCACTATCACTCCAGACTTCTTCGGAACCACCTGGGTCGGGCTCACAAACTTACTGTCGGATATGGGGTAGATGATCTCTACATCCAACAGTTTGATCACTTCTTTCTTGACAACCTCCATCATTAGAGGGTTGAATCGTCATTGAGGCTCCCGACTAGGCTTGGCGTCATCCTCAAGTAGTATTCGATGCATGCATAGGGCTGGACTAATGCCTTTGATATCGGTAATGGTCCACCCTATAGCTTCCTTATTCACCTTGAGCACCCCGATCAATGCTTGTTCTTGAGTGGGTGTGAGCTTTGATGAGATAATCACCGGTAAGGTTTCTTCCTCCACAAGATATGCGTATTTGAGATGGAAGGGGATGGTCTTAAGCTCAAGAGTTGGTGCTTTAATGGTAGAGGGTAGCAATTTTTCTTGAGATTCCGGTAATGGTATGAACTTGGGAATGAACTTGGTTCGGGATAGCTTTGAAGATTGTGATTGTTCCACTGTCCCCACCAACTCTTCCTTGTTGTCCATTGGCTCTATCTCCTCTAGATCATTCGCCAATTCAATTGTCTCTTGGTCTCTGCAATAATACTCAAGCATTTCCTTTACAAATGGGTCAATAACATCAATAGCATCAATAGAATACACACTATGCAAATCTTCGGGATACTTCATCGATTCAAAAATGTTGAATTACACCACTTGGCCATCAAATTCCATGCTAAGAGTTCCCTCTCGCACGTCAATCTTTGTTTGGGAGATGTTCAAGAATGGCCTCCCTAGCAAGATTGGAGTGGAATTTGACGAATCTCCATACGTATCCAACACATAGAAATCTGCTGGAAATATGAGGTTATCCACCTCAACTAACACATCCTCAATCACCCCGTCCAAAAACGAGGTGCTTCGGTCGGTTAATTAGATGACCACCCTCGTATTCTTCAGTGGCCACAAGTTTAAGCTATCGAAAATAGAACGGGGCATCACATTGATGGATGCCCCTAGATCTAACATGGCTTTCTCTATTCTAGTCTTACCAATTTTACACGGGATGACGAACATTCCCGGATCCTTGCATTTCTGTGGCATCTTTTTCTGTAAAACTGCCGAAACACTTTCTCCCATAAGGATCTTCTCATTTCCTTGTAGTCGCCTTTTGTTTGTGCACAAGTCTTTTAGAAACTTTGCATATCGAGGAATCTGTTTTATGGCTTCCACTAAGGGAATACTAATTTCAACTTTCCTGAATACCTCCATTGTCTCCTTGTCTCTATTTCTGTCTGGAATCCTCTTCATTGACTTGGAAACGGAAGTGGAGGGGTTGGGAAATTTGGTCTTGAACTTCCAGATGCCGCGGTTGAGGTTGAACTAGGGGCCGCGAGCGTGGAATTTCCCGCGGTCGAGGCATGTAAGTCCGCGGTCGTGGAAAATGGAACAGAATGACCCCTATTTCTTGTTGTTTTCTTCTGCGGTCGTGTTGTTCAAATTACACGGTCGTGGTATTTTCCGCGGTCGAGGTTTTAGGTTCCACAGGCGCGGAAGCTCCTCCAGTGCACTTTCCACCAAATCTGTCCCGTTGGCCACGGTCGAGGCCAGATGTTCCCTCAAGCAAGGCTTGAGGTTCCCCATGGTCGAGGGGTTTTCCTCCCGCGGTCGTGGTGTACTCTGCGTTGCCTTTTTCTTCATCTCTTATCTTCCCCTTTTCAAGTACCTTCCCACTTCTCAAGACTCCCACGCTGAAATTTTCAATTTCGTTCTGTGAAGAGTGTCTCTTGGTAGGAAAAGGCAGTAGATGATCAGGGAAGCATGCAGCTAATGCCTCAGTTTGTCTTCTCAACTCCATAGCAATCTTCCACTTCGGTGTCCTAACTTGAACTTCGGCCACATGGGGAGTTGGTATTTCTTCTATCCTCGGAGTTTCATGCGATTCTTCAGTCTGTGCCTGTGAAGTATACCCGGGCTTTTCAAGCTCTCCAAGTAACTATTCATTCACAACAACAATGGCACTCACATTTTTCGGATTGACCTCCGGTTGAGCCGATAACTTCCCCCTTGGGTGTTTTCTAGCCTTGACACGGCAGAGGCAATTTGGCTCATTTGAATTTCGAGATTCGTGAATCTTGAATTGTTGTCCTTCTACAGCTGGATTGTACTATTCGTGAGGCTCTTAAGAATATCTGAAAGGGATGGGTCCGAAGGATTTGAGTCGACCAGTGCTTTCTGTTGGTAAATTCCCTTTGGGAAGGGAGGCCTATTTTGATGGCTCTATTCTCCCAGTTTCTGAACATTCTGATTCTGTGGACCGTAGCTGAACTTCGGATGATTCCGCCATCCCGAATTGTAGCTATTCGAATATGGGTCATTTTTCCTTCTTTCCGAAGGTGACCTTGTCCTGTCGTACCAATTGCGACAAGAATTTGTATGGGCCTCAATAACCTCTCCTAGAACCGGGCAATTGTCGGTGTTGTGATCTGTGACATGGCACACTCTGCACGGTTTAGGGCTAGGCATACTTCCAGCAGCTACTTTTCTCACAAGGATCATCAACTGATCCAACCGATCTTCTATATCGGATCCTTGGGTTCCCCGACTTAACTTGACACTCTCTCTAGTCCCCAACTGCTGCGTGTTCGCAGCCATCTTCGAAATAAGGGCCGAAGCCTCAGTGGGCATTATGTCTGATAATGCCCCTCTACTCGCACTGTCGATCAGGTTTCGGTCAACTATACACAAGCCCTCATAAAAATATCGTATCAACAGTTGCTCGGTTATTTGATGTTGAGGACAACTTGACACGAGCTTCTTAAATCTTTCCTAGTATTCATACAGCGTCTCCTGCATCTGCAGGATACCGCTTATCCCCTTTCGAATGTTTGTGGCCCTTGATGCTGGGAAGTACTTTTCCAAAAAGAGAGACTCCATCTGTTCCCACGTGGTAACCGAGTCGGCCGGAAGATAGTAAAACCAATCACGAGCCAAATCTTTGAGAGAAAATGGGAAGGCTCAAAGCTTAATATGTTCATCGGTGACTCGTGACGGTTTCATGGAAGAGCATACCACGTGAAATTCTTTTAGATGCTTATGTGGATCATCCCCAGCCATGCCATGAAAGGAGGGTAGTAAGTTCATTACTCCTATCTTCCGTTCGAATTGTGTATCAGCTCCAATCTCGGGGAAAGTAATACACAAGGGTTCTTGATTGACCCTTGTGTTAGCCAGCTCTTTTAGTGTCTTCTCAGGTTCTCGTTCTGCTGCCATTGCTTCAGGTTTGCTTGATTCTCCGCTCTCCATGTCGAGGCTTTCAAGAGACTTTCGGATCCCGTCAAGCAATCGAACTCGTCTTCTCAGTACTCTTTTTTTCTCAACGATATTCGGTTCAAACCAAAGCACTTTCTCCTTGGGAGCGGGTGAACATGCACTGTACAACCAAAATTACACAAACTAGTACGTGTCAACTACTAGTTAAGCAATATAATAGATAATTAATATGCTAGAGATGGTGCTTGAAAAGGAAAATAACACTACACACACCGTTCCCCAGCAACAGCGCCAAAATTTGGTAGGGAACAAATGCGTCGTTGAACCGTTTGCCCTACCAAATTATAATATTAATTGATTTCTAAACTTTCCCGACTTTACTAGGTAAAGTGGTAAGTCCGAGTCGATCCCACGGAAAACGATTAAGTAGTGTTGATTCAAATATTTCAAGCAATTAATGATTGAAGTTGGAATAAAAGCAATAAACATAAACAAGTAAATGGGGAGGGGGGGGGGGGGGGGCGGGTTTGATTGACTATAACAACTAAATTCTACTAAGTAACCAACTACCAATCTAGAATATCAATAGATATTTTTGGTGTTAATATTAATTAAAGGATCAAAGAAAGACAACAAACAAATATTTTTTATTTTTGAATATATTGAAAAGGCCTACCGTCGATCTAGTATCCCCTTGAATCCGACCACCTATGGATTATTGTTGATGCCCCAATTTAGTGCAATTTAAATCCTTATCCCACAATCTACAAGGTCCGCTTATGTAAATTGTGTTGTTCCTTAATTGTGGATAAATCGAAGGTCCGCTTATCGATTTATCCCTACCCAAATCAATTAGTGATCCAAACAAGCTCTTTTCACATTGATTGATATTGGGTGATCGAGAAATAGACCAACGGGATAAATAAGGCATAAACCTCGAATCGATCGGGTTTAGAGGCCAAACTCTATAATGCTACCAATGATATAAATCATTGTTCACTTCTAACGGAGATTGAAGCTTCAACAATCACGGAAAGTGAATTCCAATCTCTAGCAACATACAATAAATGCTCCCTAAAGGGTGATCAATCCTAAAACAAGCATCTAGGCATGAGACAATTTAAACAAGCTTTATAGAGCATTTAAATTGCATAAAAAGGGTAACACCAAAAGCCAATAATCACATATTCATCTTCAATCAAGGTTCAACATGATCAAGGGTAGAAAATGGAGTGCTACTCACCCATTCTACCCAAAAGTAACAGAAATTTAAAAGAAATACAAGAAATCATGAAAATAGAATGGTAGAACCCAAGGGTGATCAATAGGGAAGATGAGATCACTCCTTCTTTCCCTTCTCTCCTCCTTGGAAGTGATGGTGGCTCAAAAGTGCTCCAAATTTGTGCCAAAGATAGGGTAAATTTGAATGGGAGTATATATATATAAGAGAGAAAAGTGCTGGTAAAAAATAGGTAAAATAGTGTTTGCTAAAGAAAACAGGGGTTGCCCGCCGCGGTCGCGGCATGAAGATGGTCCGCGGCTGTGGCAATGGGTAAAGGTTTAGGGTTCAGGCAGGTTTGGGGCCGCGGTCACGGCTTGGCTTCACTCTTCGATCGTGGAGTAGAATGCCACGGTCGAGGTCTTCACAGCTCCTCGGTCGTCGACTTGGATGCTTGATTTCTTCATAGTCTTTTGAGCCTTTGTCTATGGGCGCACATTGAATCCTCCGCGGGCGCGGGCTTTTGATTTTACAGGCGCGGCCTTTGCGGGTTGAAATTGAGATCTATTTTGTTCCCTTCCCCCGCGGGCGCGGGTGAGATGCCCTGCGACCGTCGAATTCTCCACGGGCGAGGAGTGCCTTGCGCGGCCAAGTCCTGCCTTTTCCTTTGTTGTTTCACCCCTTTTGGTCCGGTTTCCCTGTTTTTGGTCTAATTGAACCTTTTTTTGCACATAAATAACACAAACATATTATTTTGCCCATGAGAATACGAAAGCACTAAATACACGTGATTATGCACATTAATGACATTAAAATGGCACTAAAAGCGCCCTAAAGTGCGTGCACCAGACACGTGTTCCAATCGTGGTAAGCACGCATTCTAGATTCTTGGAAGAAGACTATATGAGTAATCAGAAGCCCAAGAGTGAGATTACCTTGAATGAATAACGAGGGAGCACTCCTATACCAATTGTACAAGATGATATACCATGTGAAACACAAACATAACCAGAACCTCGTCGTAGTGGGAGGGTTATTCGTCACCCTGAGCGATTCATGTTCATGGGATAGTCTTCGGAATTGGTCCACGGTAAAGATGAATATGACCCTTGACATACGACGAGACAATCCAAGACAATGATGCAAGTTCTTGGCAAACTGCAATGGAAGCAGAAATTGGATCTATGGATCAATGTGAAGTGTGGGAGCTTGTTGAACCACCCAAAGATGTAAAGTATGTTGGATGCAAGTGGATTTACAAGAGAAAGAGAGGAACTGACAAGAAGGTTGAAACCTTCAATTATAGGCTTGTGGCAAAAGGGTATACTTAGAGAGAGGGTATCGATTATGAGGAAACCTTTTCGCCTGTAGCTATGCTTAAGTCGATCCGCATTCTCTTGTCGATAGCTGCACACCTAGACTTCGAGGTTTGACAAATGGTATCAAGACAGCATTCCTAAACAGAAGTCTTGAAGGCGGCATCTATGTGTCAACCTGAAGGTTTCATTGAAAAAGGCTGAGAAAACGTTATATGCAAGCTTAAAAAGTCAATCTATGGCCTAAAGCAAGCATCGCGAGCTTGGAACCAATGTCTTGATCATGTAATACAATTCTATAGATATGATCAGAATGTG
Organism: Ajuga chamaepitys; assembly: GCA_958295605.1. NCBI lineage: Eukaryota > Viridiplantae > Streptophyta > Magnoliopsida > Lamiales > Lamiaceae > Ajuga > Ajuga chamaepitys. The sequence goes on along the minus strand of OY282506.1, from coordinate 26,763,549 downwards.
TTTGAGAGTTGTGTTTATGGAAAGTGTGTCGGAAACGCCTTGATATTCTTAGTACTATACGTAGATGATATTCGGCTTATTGGAAATGATAAAAAGGTATTGTTAGACGTAAGGGTATTGTTATCAAATTAATTCGATGTGAAGGACTTATTAAAGGTTAGTCATATCCTTGGAATCAAGATTATTCGAGATCGCCAGAAAAGGATGATATGCTTATCTCAAGCCTCGTATATCGATACTGTGCTAAAACGATTCAGCATGCAAGATACCAAGAAGGGTTTTGTACCTTTTATGCATGGGATTCATCTATCAAAAGACATGTGTCCTAAGACACAAAACGTGATAGAAGAGATGAGGAAGGTTCCATACGCTTCGGCAGTTGGAAGTCTCATGTATGCAATGTTGTGCACGAGACTGGATATAAGCTATGCAATGGGTGTGGTGGCAAGATATCAAAGTAAACCGGGAAAAGAACATTGGACTATGGCTAAGAACATTCTGAAGTATCTGAAAAGAACTCGAGATAGAATGTTAGTCTTTCAATCGGATAGTTTATATCCTGTGTGTTACACGGACTAAAATTTCTAATCAGACATAGACTCCAGAAAATCTACCTCAAGAAGTGTGCTTATCTTAGGAGGTGGAGCCATCACGTGGAGAAGTGTAAAGCAGAAATGCATTGTTGACTCTACCATGGAATCTGAGTACGACGCTTCGATTTGGCTCAAGAACTTCTTAGTGGACTTAGATGCGATTTTGAATTTGCCTAAAAGCATCAAAATTTATTGTGATAATGCGGGTGCGGTTGCAAATTCAAAGGAACCACAAGCCCACAAGGCGAGCAAACACATTGAAAGGAAATACCATCTCATACGAGAAATCGTTAAGAGATGAGACATAGTGGTAGCAAATATAGCATCAGAGGAAAAGCTAACAGATCCTTTCACAAAGAGTTTGCTTCATAATACATTCGAGAAACATGTGGAAGGAATGGGAGTCAAGTGTGTTGCCACGCTGCTTTGAGTATAAGTGGGGAATTATTAGGACATGCTATAGTATACTTAAAAGAAGACTTTGAGTAGAAGTCGGAGATTGTTAGGATTATACTGTAAAGCATACTTTTAAGTGTTGCTTTGTACATAAACTCTTTCTTGTACTTTAATTAATGAGAATAAATTATCACTGTTTGCTTTAAATATTATTAATGTTATATATATATATATATATATATATATATATATATATATTTGCATAATGTTTAATGTTTGAATACTTTAAATTGTAGACAATGTGGTGTGTAGTAGATCACAAAAGATTACATTGTCGATTCCTTGTAATAAGTATAAAGATTCACAACTTAGATGGAATTGAACAATCCATTAGTAGAAGTTGATGTGTAAGGCTCATATTGGTTTGTCTTGACCAGGAAATTACACTAGTGCATTTGTTGCACTAAATTGGACCAACAACGAGATAATTTTTCTAGACTGACTTGAAGGAGAAGTTAGATCTCAGTAGTTACTGTTTTCTTAATTTATGTCACTTAATTGGGATTGTGTATAATTAATTAATGTTGCTTTGATTTATTATGGGTAAAGAGTCCTTGGTAAAATCGTGTCTTGGTAAAACAAGTTGATTATGTCCTCATAATGGGCTCAGAATATTTATCATATCAAACCTGTACAGTGGATTAACTTCCGTTATGATAATAATGTTGAGTTGTTTGTTCTCAAGGAATAAAATATATTAAATAGTTAAAGCAATTAATAGCTTAAACTAATTAATGGACATTGAATCTTAAACACGGAAAAAATAACCGGGAGTCATATTTCGTAATATGGATTAGGATGGGTAGTTTAATATTAATTATATCGTGGAATGAACTAGTATTAATGGGCTAGAATAATATTGATGGCTCAATATGGATATCTAGGTCCATTGGGAGGCCCAATCCTATTCCTCCTAAAAGGCCCCTTAAGTAGCCCAATAGAAGTCCATTAACTAAAAGGATAAGGATTAATTAGAATAGGAGAAAAGGAAAGAAAAGATATGAAAGAATCTGTTTCCTTAGGGGATTAGGATTTATCCATATTTTCCTCTCCCAAGTGGGAGATGATTTCCTAATCCTAAAAGGGGGCAGATTTTGGCCCCATACCCCCTATAAACAGTGGACGAATCTTGGTCCCCATATGCCATATGCAATAGGAGATGCATAAGTGAGGGGGGGTTCTTTTTCCAGAAAATTAATCCTTTCCTTGAGAATTAAAAATGTTGTTTGATTTCACCGAATTGGCGAGCTTGGATTTAGGGAATACTCAAGAAGATCTTTGGGTTGAAAGATTAATTCTTTTCAACTGTATCTCTCCGATTTGAAGGTAAAATACTATAGTCCCTTAGTTCCGCATGTTTAGGGCCTATTGTATGATTATCTTGATTCAATTACATGAATTATATGATTTGAATGTTTTGAATTATTGTTGTTTGATTATTGAAAATAGAAATTAAAATTACATCACGAATAGATCCTTGACACACTTCCTGATTCCCCAATAGGGGTCACTCATACGTTTTGGTATTGAAGGCGCATCTGGTACATTAGGTACATCTGGCGCATTTGGATTGTTTGGGTACTTTGGGTACATTCTATTTGAATTTATGAGAGGATTTAAATTGAGGTGGATCTTTGAGAAGCGGTGTCGTCTGTGGATTCAAGTCAAGATGGATATTGTTAGGAATTTGTGCGTTGAATCGATTGGATTTGGTTCGTTGTTGTTTTCAAAGTTGGAGGTTTGGATATGAAGTTCGTTGGAAGCAACGCGACCGTGCCAAAAGGCAACGCGGTCGCATCAAATTGTTCCAGAAAAAGTGTATTCCGCACTAGGGAGTTGGCGCGGTCGCGCAACTGGGTCGCAGCCGCTACTAGCTATGGAAAAAAGCAGGCGCGGGCGGGCCATGTGGTTGCGGCCGCAACGTGTCAAGGCGGTGCAGTTTCTGGGCTTACGCGTTTTATGCCCAATTCGATTTATTCTGAGTCTAGATTGGATTCGGGGCTTATATATAGTCCCATTGAGGATCTTAGGTCAAGAGGTTAGTATTTGTTTTGATTTTGATTTGGTTTTTGTTATTGTAGTGTAGAGAGTTTGTTTGGGTCAAGTATCAATCAATTGATACTCGATTTGTCTTCATTTGATAGGATAGTACAGTCCTATATTATAACTCTCTCTTTGATATATTGAATTTGAGATCCTCCCGTTTGGCCGTGGACGTAGCTAGTAAGTTGTTAGCGAACCACGTTAAATTTAGTGTTCTTTGCATTGTCGATTTTCTCGTTTATCGTTTGTTTGTTGTGATCGTAATTTTCCAACTGAATTGTCCTGCTATTGGGAATTGAATTGTTGAGGCAGTGAGGGAGAGAAGAGAAAAATGTCGCAGGTTTACCATCCCCGGAGTGCAAATCTTTTACTTTGCTGGAAAACACATTAATTGATCTTTACAATATCCAACACATCTATATTCTGTAGAGATATCTTTCGTACTCCACAAAATTCACATAATCTAAATTCAAATCTCAAAGGTAAAAGTAAAAGTAAAATAAAAATAAAATTCTTATGTATACAGATAAAGTGTATATGCTTATATATTTTTTTAGGAAAAAGAGTACAGACAAAAAAGTCATATGCTTTTAAAAATTTAAGATAACAAAAAAAAAAAAAATACAAAACTCGAATTTATTGATGAATATCCACGCACCCACTCGCGTAAAAGGCGTGTTCTGCCCACACGCCAGTAATATGGTGGTGCCTTTGCACCTTCTTCGGTGCTTTCAACGCATATATGTATGAAATTATAATCGAAGAAAAATAAAAAGATAAAGTTACAAAAAGATACATTATCACATAACTATTAAACGATTTTTCTTTTACGTTTAGAGCAATTCTACTGTACAATCATTGCATCGGTTCAACCAAGGGCATATGTCTTTATAATCTTTAGTGGACCCCTATTAATTGTTAAATACTTTTGAATTTATTTTTTAAATTAATGCGCCTTAATTTGTCCTTTGCATTTATGAGACTCATCTTCATGTCTTGTGCTCTGTGTCGTCATTTTTTTATTGGCTAAGATGGGTGGCCCAATAGCAAAGCTTCCGCTTGATTGAGTTCACTTTTCCATATCTTGTGCTTTGCGTCATCTTTTAATTTGTCATTTCTTTCATTGGCTAAGATGAAGGCCCAATAATAATGCTTCCACCTTGCATTTTGATTGGTTAATGACCTTATTCTTTTAATTGGGCACTTTTTATATCCTACGCCTAAGTTCCCTCCCCTTAACAATTATCATAATTATGAAGTTACATCGGCAAATAAAGTGTCCAATACACTGACCAAGCCAGGATTTTTAGTCGATGTTTTTATTTAGATTAACATATTACTCAACTTCGGATGCCAAGAAACCCCTTAAAGCATATTTCAAAATTTCGAACTAAAGCAACTAATTTTTTTAATATTTAGTTGATGTTATATTTATAAATCACAAAATTATAATTAAATCACTACATAATTGATTAATTGCTTATAATATCACCAATATTATAGTGAAACATAACACATAACAAGTTCAGCGAAAGCACCTGGAAATCCCAATTTCAGCATGGTACTCCGAAGGAAGACCCACTTCACTATATCATACGCCTTACTCATATCAAGCTTTAACGCACAATACCTCATTTTTTTCTGTCAATTGTATTGTAGCCATGCATACATTCAAACTCAATCAGCATGTTATCCGTGATTAACTTTCCTGGTATAAACACACTCTGCTGAAGATCAACCACCTTTGCGAGAATAGGACCTGAGATGACCCTATAGATAATCTTTGCCAGAGTGTTACATAAGTTAATAGTGAGATACTCCTTCAATAAAAGGCCAAGCCTTTAGAAGAAAAAAATGGTGTATCCATCGGGACCAGGAGATTTTGACGGATGCATGTCAAATAAAGCTTTTTCACCTCCATTTTCAAGAACGACATCAAGAAGCGTTTCGCTAACTCATCAATGACCGCCTGTGTGACAAATTACAAAGCTTTGTTAATAATATCCTCAACAGGAAAAGAAGTAGCAAAGAGGTCCGAATAGTACTGAACAATAATGTCCCCCATAACTCCCACAGATTCACACCAATCCCAATGCGCTAATCAGTCCCAAACTAAAATACGCCTCTTTCTCTCTGATGCACATGCATGGAAATACCCAATATTACAATCACCCTATTTATACCAATTCACCCGAGCCCGTTGTCTTCGATGTATATCCTCCTTATTCTCCAATATCTCCACCTGTTGATGAAATTGTTGTACCACCGCCTCATTCACCCCGGAAGATGGACGGAAAGCTCGATTTAGGTTATCACGGCCCCACCGCATCCTACGCTTGGGGTTAGAAAAATGCGCAGCAGACCATGCTATCAAGAACTGTCGCACCCTGATCAATTGATCCAGCAAAGCCATCCGATTATCCCCCGGACTAAAGGGTTTCAATTTCCGATAAACACTCATCCTCACACAACCACTTGTATTTTAAAATAAAAAACATAGGATGAATGCACCACACCGGCATTAAGGCCGCCCCCAATCGTCAAATAGACAGGCTGATGATCAGAACCATAAAAGTCTAAATTAGTCACAGTTGCAGTGGGAAACATAAACCGCCATTTAAAATTAGCAACAAATTGATCCAATTTGTCTTGCAATATCACACCCCCCTCCCCCCGGCCGAACACCTCGAAACTAGTGAAGTAGGACTAAAGCATCAATTTAATATTAAAAAAATATAATTACTTTAGTTCGAAAATTTGCGAAATATGCTTTAAGGGATTTCTTGGTGTATGAAGTAGAGTAGTACGTAAATCTATTCTAGTTTTTGCTGTTTCACTATAATCTTAGGTTTCTTAGTTCACTTTATTATAATAGTGATAGACTTCTTACTTCCATTATAATCCAACAACTTAGGAATAAGACATCAACTAAATATTAAAACAATATAGTTACTTTAGTACGAAAAAATAAAATATGCTTTAAGGGATTTCCAGAAGTAGAGTTACGTGGTACAAGGCGCGTCGTTCGCCTTACCAAATTTATATACATAAATATACTTTCCTTGATCTCCTACTTTAACTAGTAGAGTGGTAAATAAGGGTCGATCCCATGAGGAACGGTCAAACAATTTTGCTTTATGTATTAAACTATTATGATCAAGCAATATAATATAAATAAGCTAGTAAATAATGAAGAAGTGTGTGTGTGGGGGAAGGGGGAGAGTTTTGATGGAATCACAACTAATACCTTAATTTATATTAAGCAACTCAAATAACAATTACTCTAAAAGTGCTTAGTAAATTGATAATTCAAGTAAACAAAGATAAGAGAATGATTTTTGGTTTTATAAATGATAAAAAGAATTCAACCCTTGATCGAGTATCCCTTTGGCCCAAATAATATATATAATTGATGTTCCTAGAACAAGCTCTCTAAGAATCAATAGTCAAATGCATTAAGAATCAAGACGACGGAGCAGATATGACATAAAACTCACAAGCTCGGGTTTAGTGGTCGAACTCTATGTTATCCCCAATAGAATAAATTCATTGTTCGCTACATGGGAATCAGATTCATAACAATTACAGATTACAAACCCAATTCTAGCAACACACAAACAAATATCCAAATGGTTGATCAAACCACAGTTCAATTCATAAGTGTGAATCAATAATCCCGAATAACATAGAACATTCCAAAACATAATACAATCGGTTAATAACCGTAAAAATTACATAAACATCTTAAATCCAAGGTTCAACTAATGATCAAGGGATGAAATTAGAGTGCTAGCCACTCATATCAACTATTACAAAGATAAAACAATTGAAAATCAAAGAAGACATGAAAATAAGATAGAATGAACCAAAAGATTGAGTTGATGATCTTGATCTTCAACCCTCTTCCAATTCCTTGCATCCAATAGTGAATGGTGGCTGAATGAATATGTGTAAAAAATGGGTGCTTGGTTAGGTCAAAATTGAAATTGACCTTATATATATAAAGGAGAAAGTGTTGGGCTGATAAGTGAGCAAAAACGTGGTTCGGGATTAAAAACAAGGCATGGGATCACGGCCACGAGTATGAGTTGCGTCCGTGAACCATTGATTCAGCTTAAGGAGCATTTTGTTCGCAGACTTGATCGCGGCCGAGAACAGCGGTCGTGGCAGCGTACCGTGACTTGGATTTTCTACTGGTTTTGCTGGATTGGTCGTGGTCGTCGGCAACTTGTCGCTCGAAACTCTTCCCCTCTTGTTTCATCCTTGGCTCATTCTTCGTTCTGGAATTCTTCGAGGCTTCTTTTTGGTCCTATATTTCATGCATTGTCTTGAAACAAGTTCAAACACATTAAATGGTCTAATAATACAAATATGAATAATACACGGTCAAATATGCATGCAAATATCATTAAAACAACAGTGAATTCAACCCAAAATGCATGCATGAACACGTGTACCAATATGTAAATCTTATTCTAGGTTTATTAGGTTCACTATAATCTTAGGTTTTTTAATTTAATATTATCATCGGTAAATTATTTGGAAATAGTGTCGTTATATGATAATCGTCTGACACCGACGTACTCTAAGCAAAGCATATTTAATATCTTTTTCGATATCAAAGAATGTGAAATTATACTTTTTATTAAAAACATAACATTAAAAATAATATTTCACAGGTAAATTACTTAGAGAAAGTGTCCCATGTGATATGCATATATTGACTAGAAAATCGAAATAATAGATTCAATATTATAATGTTATTCCAATCTCAATGCCAATAATAGTTACATGATGTCAATTACTATTTTCTTCGATATCCTAAAAGGGAAGTATTAATTGCTGAAATCAACATAAAAAAATCACCCCTCCTCCCTCAACTTTAGTTACAGTGTCCAAATCGAATCACAAGAATTAAAAGAAAATCAATGTCTAGTGACTTTAATTGTTGAAATCAATACAAAAAGTATGTATCCTAAGAGAAGATAATAAATCACTAGTCCACAATTTTATTTTTATTTTGTCTGTTTGGTGGGGTTTTAGTAATTATCACCGTAGTAGTTAATGTCTCAGGGAAATTACTATTCATTTTCATACTATGAAATTAAATGTCTCAAAAGGTAAGTATAAAATGTGAGTATTTTTGTATAATATCCACCACTAACTAGCTCTACTATTTTTTTCAGTTATAGTAATCTCAAATTTATTTTTTAAGCTTCTACAACCTCTACTGAAAAATAGTCACTATGTATGTAGTATCACAGTTTATGTTTGGACCACTTAATTTTTTATTTTTTTTAAATATAATGATTAGAATAAGTAGAATTTAAAAAATCAAGTATTACTAAAAAAATCTGAATTATGGTGCATGGTGGATGGAGGGAATCGCATATGCTAAATCTAATAAAAAAAATGCAATTAATACTTGTCTCTCTTTGGTGATGTAAGTGTAATAAATGAGGTATTGAAAAAAATGTACGAGAAATTATGATTCTTTTTTTGGGAAGATTGACGTGTGAATTTACCATTTAACCCTTTTTTCTAAACTTTAAATTGAATCAATGATCAATATGGAATTCCATAAGATCTAACAGCTGAAATTGATGGTTATATCGGTTCAACGGTTACACTAAAGTTGGACTCTTGCATTTAAGGTTGAAGAAAATATTTTGGTAAATATTACGTTTGTTTCTTGTAACATTAGTGAATCATAAATTTACTCAAACATTAGTGTTTTGTTTTCATATACTTCTTATAGTTATTTTTTCAATTTAATGATAAACTCTTTTATTAGATTCTTCGTTCTGAACTAATTTAAAGGTTAGCATCAAATATTCGTGTCAAAATATACTGGAATTTCGATACAAAATAAACAAGATATTTAAATTTTCGATACAATATTGTAAGAGTAGATATTTGATCACCGTTAATGAGGTGATTGAGTTTTCCACTATAAATAATTAGGAATTACAACAGTATTATCTGCAATATAAGGAAACAAATCAAACGAAATATTACAATATATACAGACCAGATGTTGTATACAAATATTCCTAAATATCCTTATTACCCTCCTTCAAGCATTTTACGTGGGGTGAAGACAAACACAAAGCTTGGACTATAAATATTCAAAGGTTGGTCGCGGAAGACACTTGTGAAGATGTCGGCAAGTGGAAGATGAGAAGGGACCAATTGAGTTTGCAATTTGCCGACGGAGATAATTCACGAACAAAGTGACACTCAATGTCAATATTTTTCACATGCTTGTGTGTAACCGGATTTTGACTTGAGAATATGGCGATCTTGTTGTCATAAAGAATAAGCGGCCGACGATGAGGTAACACCTTTAATTCACGCAATAAATTTGTTAACTAGACAAGCTCAGCCGCAACATTAGCTAATGCCCGATACACATATTCATAACTTGAGTAGGCAAAAATAGGTTGTTTCTTTGTACTCCAAAAACAAGATTAGCGGAAAGAAATATAGAGTACCCTGACAAACGGGGGTTTTCAATCATGAAAACACGCTTAGAATAGAGAATTTATCATGTATCTTTACATTCTAAGCTCTCGTCTGTCATATAATTCGTATTTTCTTTCTCTCGTAAGAAAAACTTTGTTTTTGAGCATTTTCTAGGTAAAAAAGTTGTACAAAGAGTCGACGAGTAGAAGAGAGTCGAAGAAATCATGAAAAAAAACCCGAAGAATGAAGAAACGGGCCAAAACTGGGTCGTGCACCTCACAACCGTGCAAGCCTTCACAACCGTGCACGGCCCGTGCGCGCAGAAGGCAAGGAGCCGCCCATAGATAGGCGCACGGTCATGACCGTGCGATCATGCACGGACCGAGCATGGTCTTTCAGGGAATTGGTATTTTTCGGGGTTGTGCACGGTTCGTGCAACCTTGCACGGTCACGACCATGCACGAACACCGAAAATGTGGGATTTTCAGCCCCAAACTTGTTTTTTTTGGCCCAAGACCTTTAAAAAAGCCCCAATTGCATGTATAGGACCCTAATTTTAAGTTTTTGCTAGCTACCACATTTTCATGAGTCACTTTTTAGAGAGAGAAAATCAAGAAGAGCATTTTTGGGGATTTTACTTAGGGATCAAGAATTGTCTTCTCAATAAGTTTTATCTTTCCATTTTCATTTAATATTTGTATGAACATGATCACGTCTATATATTTGTGTTTATTTCTTAATATGATTACGGTTGGCTAATTTCCTTAATCTAGGTCTAGAGAGTAAATTATGGGTGTTTAGTTATTATTAGCCGATTAATTCAACTCCGTGTTATGCTATTGATTGGTTAATTGTTTAAAAATGTTTCACTACAAGAAATATCACTTTTAGTGAGAGGAAAAACTGTGGCTAAAAGTTAAAAAACTGTCACAAAAGACTTTTAGTGACGGGTGATCTCCTGTCACGGCCCCTGGCTATCGCTTCCGTACCTAATTGTATATAGTGACAGGACACTTTCCCGTCACTAAAAAATATATCGTGAGAGGAACTTTACTGTCACTAGAAGTGTTTTTAATGATGAAAAATACTATTACTAATATGATTATTTTCCCCATTATAAGCTAGCTAACAACCAATTATTCCTCTCACGGTACATAATCCCGTCACTAAATGTTTTAGTATTGTAACTCCCTCATTATATAAAAAAATAGCTGTACATTTTAGCGATTATATTATTTTTGCGGTTCCTTGTCATAATAGATCACGATAATGGCAATTAAAACGTATAACACATATATCATCATTAAAGCTAAATATAATAAACAAACGAGCAACTGTAAAGGAAGAATGTGAAACCACTACAATGTCTAACAAAAGTACTTTAGACTAGCTGAAGGAAAAAGTATACACAACGTAATTTTGAGTATAAGTAGTTACATCCAAAAGAATAAGAGCATTCAAACTTCTTGACAAAAATCCTCTAACGCCAAATCGTTCATTGTCGCCCTGCTTTAAATATGGTCTTATCCATCAAACAACTTCCACCTATCAATCACAACCATAAATTAGTACATTCCACCTATCAGTCACAACCATAAATTAGTACATTACTTAGAAAAAAAATAAAAGCATAAAAGTTATCGTAAATATACACTTGAATTCATAGAGATAACCAATTTAGTGATTAACTCACAAATTCTTTGAGTTATCTTGCAAGAAAAGAATCCAACTTGCTCTGTTTTTTTCCTTTTTCATGATCTCCATCCCAGATAAATCCATATCCAATATGTTTCTCATATGTATACCATTCGAAAGGAACATTCCCAATGGTATTGTAAGGGCGGCACCTAATTTTTTCCCCCACATGAGAAAATCAACCACATGTCAGCAAATAATTTGATTAAGCAGGCAATTTTAGGGAATAAGAGACTTTACTACATGTCTTAATTCTTCTTGTAATAAAGTTAAATTGCAGTCTACAAGAAGCCAAGTAATGTAAAGAATTTTCAAGTAAATTAGTTTCTTTATGCAGAAAGATGGATGATTCTTTGTGAAAAAAATCTAAGCTCTTGTTCCCTAATGTAGACTCTTCTGTCTTTCTTTCTTTCCGAGAGAAGTGATATTAATAGTAAAATATAAAATCAACATAAATAGACCTCACCTTCAAATGAATCACTTTCATCAACTTCGGCAGGACAATCATCACTTCGACCATGGCTACCTTCAGCACTATTAATCATTTTCATCACCTTCACGGAGACTATTTTCACTTTTATGGCCATTATCTTCGTCGGAGTCATTATAATAACTAGCACTAGCAGGATTATCCTCACCACTTGATTGAACAATATTCTGCCTCAACAAAGAAAATGTTAACCTAACAGAAAAACAATGAACCATTACAGACATCACCAAATAAACATGTTATCCTCTTGCAGCACAACAAAAGACACGAAGTACCAATATATGCAACTTATGATTACCATATTTTTCAAACCAACAAGCACAGAAAGATCACACTTGCAAGGTGTACCATATCATGTAGCAAGTCTAGAAGAATTGACTAACACGGAAGCAAGCAGCTACAATTAGGTTCAAATAGGCAGATGGAAGATGGGATAACAAAAGTTCATTGTATGGACTTAGAATTGTTGATTGCTACTGCTACAAAAAAAAAAAAAAATGGTGAAGAGAAAGCCATAGCAGTGGTATCCAAACTTAAAAAAAGGATAAGACAGAGAAGTGAGGCAGTCCTAGAAAGAGATGAGACAGGTAAAAAAGAAAGATAGAGTATAACAAGATAAAGCTATTATGAAATTCTTTGAAGTCTTCACACTAGAGCAGCAGAATTTACAGAGCATTTACCAGGCTCTTATGTTTGTCCAAATTGTTTGCCCAACATACCAATGAGTATATTCTTAGGAAGCTTAAAGTTCATTTCTCTGCCACTTTTTGCATCCACCACTTGATCTATAAAAATGTCAGATTTCAATTAATCAGTACAATTAATAAATATAAACATATTCCAACATAATAATTATAAGTAAAAGAAAAACTTAACATTTATCATCTAAATATGTCAAATTACTTGAGATATCATAAGAAATAACTCAAGTAACTTGTTCCCTTTTCCTTTTGGTTGTTCATGCTTCAACTGCTTCTGCCTCCACATCATTCTTGCTCAACTTTGATTACCAAAGTTCAAAGAAGCAGATTTTAGTTCCACATTAGAAAGCTAAAGTCAATGCAAACGGCAAGTTAGAGCCATAAACTGCCAACCATTCAATAGTGAAGCCCAACAAAATATATTATTCTTATGTAGACACTCGATTTGTATTTGCCCAAATCAATAGTAATTTCGATAAATATTTCATTGTTCTAGAGCAACACAATACAAGGCTAAATAAATGTTGGCCTTCTAACATGATGTGAACAATGAGTTCTATATATATAAAAAAATTGGCAAAAAACAGTTGACAAACTCCCACTATGAGAGGATTTGAACAAGTCCAAACCTACATCAAGGCATGATCATATTGAGTAGATTATGTACACCACTTATTAACTTAAACATACACATTTCTCAGACTTTGCATCTTAGAATAGATATGCAATAATTTTCAAGAATATAATTCAAGAATATAATTTTCAAGAATATTATTTCAAGAATATTTTTTTATTATAGATACTCCATTTATGGTATAGATACTACTCATGCATCATATAATAAATTCGTCCAGACCTAGCTTATTTCGATCTATATCAGACCCCAAAGTAAGATACGAAACATGACAATATTAAATTAGAGGCATTAATTAATTAATACAACATATACGTGAATAGAAACATAAAACACATATGAGGTGGGGATTAAGAACATTCTTCAGAGGCTTTTGGAGAAAAATATCACCTGCTTTTGAAATATGGCTGATGTTGAAAACTTGCTCATAAAGGAACATGTTCAATCTGAGAATTTCTCAACAGTTTCAAGATGATGTAATCGGTCCTTCACTTTCTCCCAGAAAGCTAGCTCCATATCCTGCATTCCTAAGCAAATATTTGATATTTATTAGGTTTTCCCAGGCTATCTTGTGAGGATTTCACCCAAGGAGCTAAACTTTTGGACTGGTGCACATTGACATATATCTATGATTCTGCGAAATATTAAAAAACAGAATGTTTCATCCTTGATTTGCATCTCACTGATCATGTCAAATCATCCTAGTGCCCGAAATTGAAACTTGAGCCCCAAGACCTTCCCATCCACACACAAAGAGATTTTTCTAACTAATTTTATTAGAAAACCATTGAAATTGATCATTGGCGTCGCAATAACATGAATCGAAAAACAAGAATGAGGTAATTACTTAAAATCTGAGTTGCCGAAGTTCCTAATTGGAATGTGTTGTAAGCTTCCACCTTTCAAGAAGAATTAGATAATTATCAGTACTATACAAAACACTTAACAAGGTAAGACGAATATGAGTCAGTTTTTAATTAAACAAAAGGAAATGAACTTTAATTGAGCTCAAGTTAAGCTATGTTGATTGTACATTACAAGTTAGGACATGGGAAAATATAGAAGCAACAAACTGGAATCTTGAGAACACTTAAAACTACAGAGTACGAAATTATTAATTCAAGCACTACTGAAATCACACAAGGAGGATATAGACACAAAGTGCAAATTCATTCAAAAAATCAGCAGCAATAAGATATTACAACTTGCAAAAAGAGAAGATGGAAAAAATGGAAAAGTTATACATACCTATCAAAAGTAGCAGGGGCAATATAAACCCACCAAAGATGCTTCCCATTGTTTCTCTTTCCACAGCTCAATCTCATCTCCAAATTATAGAGACTGCATCCATCATGAAGAATTAATTATAAACGAAAAATAACCAAGAAAAACTGGTTTTAATACAATAACCAATAATTTGAGTCCATGATTTTTCAGCTAGACCCAACAGTGCATATTATGCAATTAGATACACATCGCACCTAAAATGAGTGAAACACCCACATACCATACTTTGAAAATAAAAAGTCTTAGGGCTCAAGATTGTTCTTGTTATTGCTAAGAGTATATGACAAGATGAGCCCTTAAACACATCATCAGAGCTTCATCTCCGATCCCTCGTGCATATAGATTCCCACAGAGAATTTAAAAGCAATAAAGACTTCAAGATCTTACAAGTTATAGCAAAATGTAAAGTTGATTCAGTTAGTAAGAGAAACCTAATTTAGAATAGATGGTCTACATAGGCTGAATTGAAGATAATCTTTGTCAATTAGAGATGAAACCTAGGGTTTCATTCATAGAAATAAAGGAGAGACATATTGGTGGCGGGTAAGAGGCATTGGCGATGACAGATATCGGAGAGAGAAAGAGCAGCGACGGAGTTTCTAGCGAGAAGGCAGGGCAGCCGTATGAAGAACAAGGAGTGCGAAATGAAGGTTCCTCAGAGAATAAAATTGATTTATGTTTTGTTTTTTCTCTGATAAATTTCATCCAATTTTGATCACTTTAGGTGGGAAAATGTTCCGCCACTTTTTCTTTTCGCAATTAGTGACGGTAAATGGAAAAAATTGTAATGGGTTTAAGATTTCCTCACCAATACGCAAGTTTTTAGTGAGAGTAATATATTACTCTCACTAAAGCTATGTTTGTCTCATATTTAGTGAGAGTATTTTCTTACTCTCACTATTTTTTTGTCACTAAAACTAGTTTTTCTTGTAGTGTTTGTTGAATGATTTGATCACTTATTTAACATTATTGAGGATTAAATTGAAACCGAGAGGGGAGATTTGATCCGAGATCACATTAATCGACATGATTAAGCAATAAAACCGAGAGGGTTGAGCTAATTGTGGGAACTTAGGTCTTAAAATCCATTAGGAGTTGTATTTGATTAATCGACTGGAGACGGTGATTAATTATATACAATCAACACGTAATTTGCTCCGAGAGGGGGTTTTACATACGTTTGTGATTGTTCCTTGATACATAGCATTCGGTTAAAAGTTGGATTAAATTGGATTAGTAGTGATTAGATGCCCGTAATTGAAATCTAAGCCTAGATCACCCTTATTAATTGTTTAACCCCTATAATTTGTTCTCTAGTTCATCATATTAGTTTTAATTGCTTGTTTATTTAAATTAGTTCTTAAAATAACAAAAACAACTCATTTGATCGTCTAGTTAGCCATTTAAATGTTTATGTCACTTCACTTATCCGATATCGATATTAATCCTCATGGGATCGACCTTGTACTTGCTTAGTACTACTATTGACGTCGTACACTTGCGGTTGCCCAATTTTAATTGCAAAACTAATCTTGTGTCATGTTTTTGGCACCGTTGCCGGGGATTCGGTAACAATAGCCGGAAAGTGTTGTTCTAGGCATTTAGTGATACTCTAGACACTTTCTTTTTATTCGTAGTTTAGTTTATTTTATTTGTTGATTAGTCATTAATTGAGCTTATGGGATCTCTTTTTGATTTTTGTGCAAGGTGTTGATGCACTTGAGGTCACAAGGATTGGAAGGCTTGCTACCTATTGATCCGGAAATCGAGGCAACTTGTAGACACAATCAAGGTAGAAGGAATAGAGAAAGAAACATGGAAGACGGAGATAACGACCCAAGAGTCATCAATCAAGTTGAGAGGAATGCACCTATTATTCCGCCGGATCAAGCAAACCTCTATCATCAAATGATAGAGATGATGCGGAAACAACAAGAAGACGTGAATGCTCTCTGGAATTGGAGAGAGCAAGTGCTTAACCCGCCACCACAAGATACTATACATGACCTTTTACGATCGGTAGCAAATCGGAACTTTGGTGGGATGGGTAGAGTACCCGTGAATGCAGTGAATTTCGAACTAAAGCCGGCACTCATTAACATCATTCAACAGAACCAGCTTGGAGGCCAAGCTAGTAAAGACCCGAATTTGCATTTGTCAACGTTCTTGGAAGTATGTGGGACAATTCAAATCAACCAAGTCCTGCATGATCAAATTAAGCTCCTCATTTTCTCATTTTCATTGAGAGACAGGGCAGAGTTGTGGTACAACTCCCTCGCCAACAAAGATATCCGAATATGGGACAATCTCTATCAGAGGTTCCTTCAGAAGTATTTCCCGGCGAGTAAGACCATTAGATTAAGAGGAGGATCACGCAATTCCGGCAGTTCGATTCTGAATCATTGTGGGAAGCTTGGGAGCATTTTAAAGACCTACTCCGGAAGTGCCCCCAACATGGATTGCAAGATAAGGAGCAAATTTGTTACTTATATGACGGATCATTCGGGCCTACAATGGAAATCATAGATGCAGCAGTCGGTGGTTCATTGTTTGCAAGAACGGCGAGAGATGCAACATCAATTATTGAGGATATGGCCACAAATTCGTATCAATGGCCAAACGAAAGGAACAAACCAAGGGTGGTCGCAAGTGTAGTGGAAAAAGAGGCAAAATCTTCACTATCGACTCAAATAGCGACTTTATCGAAACAATTGGAGTCACTAACTAAAGCCGCCTCCTCGGTTCAAGTGGAACAAAGTGCAAAGGCCGTTGTTGCACAAGAAGACCCCAAGGATCATAACTTCATTCATCAAAGGGGTTATAAAAACCAAAGGGGACACCAATATCCATATTTGGGGCAAGGTCAACATTCGAACTACAATCACAACCAACACCAATCGGATCACTATCAATCGAGATCAAAGGGTCATCAAAATCTTTCCTATGGTAACCCCAACAATTCGATCCAACCACCACCCGGATTCTCCGTTACCAATGGGGTAATAAACGAAGGAAGGGAACCAAGCTTAAAGGAACTCTTGACATCGTTCATTTCAAGGACGGACAAAAGAATGTCACAAATGGACAATTCTTTTGCAAAGTTTCAAGTTGATGTCAACAAGAGCATTGTGACGAATGGGGCCGACATTAAAAGCTTGCAATTGCAAATGAGCCAGTTAGCCCAAGCCATTAGTCCCCAACTCCAAAAGGGGCAGTTTCCGAGTGACACTGTGAAGAATCCAAAGGAACAATGCCAAGCAATTCGGCTAAGGAGCGGAACCGAGTATGAAGGATCAAAGCTACCGGTAGATGGTGACCAAGTGATTGAGAAAGAGCATTTAGAAGAGCAAACCAAACCCAAGAAAAGGGGGTCGTGAAGCCAAACTCCACTCTTAACTCTAGTCCTCTTACTTATGTCCCTCCCCTCCCATTTCCACAAACTTATGAAAATAAAAAGTTGGATATTAACATTC
Source organism: Ajuga chamaepitys (assembly GCA_958295605.1). Taxonomy (NCBI): domain Eukaryota; kingdom Viridiplantae; phylum Streptophyta; class Magnoliopsida; order Lamiales; family Lamiaceae; genus Ajuga; species Ajuga chamaepitys. The sequence goes on along the minus strand of OY282506.1, from coordinate 26,745,712 downwards.
CTTTTATTGATGCTTTGCAGCAAATGCCTAATTATGCTAAATTTTTTAAGGAGGTGATATCGAAGAAGAGGAGGTTGGAGGCTTATGAGACGGTTAACTTAACCGAGGAGTGTAGTTCTGTAATTCAAAGAAGAATTCCTCAAAAGAGGAAGGATCCAGGTAGCTTTACAATTTCTTGTATTATTGGGGATAAAAAAATTGAAAAAAGCATTATGTGATCTTGGGGCAAGTATTAATCTCATGCCACTTTCTATATTCAATAAATTGGGAATTGGAACCATCAAACCTACCACTATTGCCTTGCAAATGGCGGATAGGCCTTTGACCTATCCGAAAGGGATAGTGGAGGATGTGTTGATCAAAGTAGGTGAGTTCATAATCCCAGTGGATTTTGTAGTTTTGGACATGAATGAGGACAAGGAAGTCCCCTTGATTTTGGGCCGTCTGTTTCTAGCAACGGGTGGAGCCCTCATTGATGTCCAAAAAGGAGAACTCACCTTACGAGTGAATGATGAAAAGGTTACTTTTTCAATTTATAAGGCAATGAGGTTTCACAATGTGGATGAGGTTAATGTCATAGAAGAATGTAATGCTTTAGATTTGGTAGATATCAATGATTCAAGAAATCTTCTAGCTTCGAGTGAAATTGACTCTTTGGAGATTTGTTTGCACGATTCTATTTTTGCATATGCTAACCATGAAGCTAACGGTGTTGATGTTTTGGATAGTGTTAGTGCATTGAATTCTTTGCAGGAGGTGTGCAATGAGGAAATTTCTTGGTTGAAATTGGAGGATGAGGAGTCAATCGGACTAAAGAAGTCTAAGGGCAAAGAAGAAGAAGGACCCAATGTTGAATTGAAACCTCTCCCCGACCACTTGAGGTATGAGTACCTCGATGAAGGTAAGAAATATCCGGTTATAATTTTCGCATATGTTAATGAGAGTGAGTGTGCAAAATTGATTGAAATGTTGAAAAAACATAAGAGTGCTATTGGATGGTCCATCTCGGATCTTAAGGGGATTAGCCCCGCTATTTGCATGCATAAAATTCTAATGGAAGAGGGCTATAAACCGAGTGTGCAAAGTCAGCGTAGGCTAAATCCAAATATGCAAGAGGTGGTGAGGAAAGAAGTTTTGAAATGGCTTGATAATGGGATAGTCTTTCCTATATCCGATAGCAAGTGGGTGAGTCCTACCCAAGTAGTGCGTAAGAAAGGAGGAATAACGGTAGTTAAATTGGGTGATTTAGAAGAAGTAGCCACTAGGTTGATAACCACTTGGAGGGTTTGTATTGACTACCGGAAGTTGAATGCAGCTACTAGGAAAGATCATTATCCCCTTCCATTTCTTAACCAAATGTTGGATAGATTAGCCGGGTATGACTACTATTGTTTTTCGGATGGGTACTCCGGGTACAATCAAATTATGATTGCCCCGGAGGATCAAGAAAAAACAACTTTTGTATGCCCATATGGCATCTTTGCTTTTAGGAGAATGCCATTTGGCTTATGTAATGCACCGGCTACTTTCCAATGGTGCATGATGGCTATTTTTAGTGGGTTGATCGAGAATGTGATGGAAGTATTCATGGATGATTTTTCTTTTTTCGGTTCATCATTTGATCATTGCCTGTTTAACTTATCTCTAGTCTTGCAGCGTTATGAAGACACTAACCTTGTATTAAATTGGGAAAAATGCCACTTCATGGTAAGAGAAGGTATAGTGTTAGGGCATTAGGTTTCAGTTGCAGGGTTGGAGGTAGACCGAGCCAAGATAGTTGCCATTGAAAGATTACCATCACCAACCAATGAGAAGGGAATCCGAAGCTTTTTAGACCATGTTGGTTTTACCGAAGGTTTATTCGTGATTTTTCGAAAATTGCTAAGGCTTTGTTTCACCTTTTGGAAAAAGATGCTACTTATGTTTTCGATGATTCCTGTCCACAGGCCTTCGAGGTGTTGAAGAAAGTGTTGGTTTCGGCACCAGTCTTGGTATCACCTGATTGGAACCAACCTTTTGAACTCATGTGTGATGCGAGTGATATAGCAGTCGGGGCAGTCTTAGGACAGAAGAAGGATAAAATCTTCCGAGTAATATATTACGTGAGTAAAAGCCTTGACCCGACCCAGTCAAACTACACAACAACAGAGAAGGAGATGTTAGCGGTGATATATGGATTCGACAAATTCCGTGCCTATCTTGTGGGCACGAAAAAGATTGTGTACACCGATCACGCAGCCATCCGGTACCTCTTCGATAAAAAGGATGCCAAGCCAAGACTCATCTGATGGATCCTACTTCTGCAAGAATTTAATTTAGAAATCAAGGGTCGGAAAGGATGTGAAAATGTTGTAGCCGATCATCTTTCGAGGATTTAGAATGAGGTGGACAAAAAAGCGCAACAAGAGGTGATCAAGGATACGTTTCCCCATGAACACCTCATGATGGCGATTGCTCGGATCTCGTGGTATGCTAACATTGTGAACTACTTAGCTTGTGGAGCACCCCCCTCCCCCCCGATCTCTCGTCAGATCAAAAGAAGAAGTTTTATCACGAAGCAAGGTTTTATATGTGGGATGATCCATACCTTTTTCGAAGATGTGCTGACTCGATTATCCAGAGGTGTGTATCTGAGGAAGAGGGTCGAGAGATTATCGAGCAATGTCACTCTTCACTAAGTGGGGGACACTTTGCGATCAACATAACAACAGCTAAGGTGCTTCAAAGTGGATTCTATTGGCCAACGATCTTTCAAGATTGCCACGACTTCATCAAGCAATGTGATCAGTGCCAACGAACCGGTGGGATCTCAAAAAGATATGAAATGCCACTTGCCAATTCTATTGAAGTTGAACTGTTTGACGTTTGGGGAATCGACTTCATGGGACCATTCCCATCATCTCAAGGCTATCAATACATTCTGTTGGCAGTGGATTATGTTTCCCGATTGGTTGAAGCCATCCCTACATCAACCAATGACTCTAAGGTGGTACTAAGATTTCTTGTGAAGAATATCATCACTCGTGATGGAGCACCTAGAGCATTGCTTAGTGATGGAGGGTCGCATTTCTGTAACAAATGGCTCAATGGTTTATTGGCCCGGTACGGTGTGAAGCATAGGGTGACTACACCATATCACCCACAAGCGAATGGTCATGCCGAATTAGCTAACCGGGAAATCAAACAAGTCCTCGAGAAATCAGTAAGTGGAAACCAAAAGGATTGGGTTCTAAAGTTGGATGATGCATTATGGGCGTATAGAACGGCCTACAAGACACACCTTGGTATGTCTCCTTATCAACTTGTATTTGGAAAATCATGCCATTTGCCCGTGGAGCTTGAACATCGTGCATACTGGGCGATAAAAACGTTGAATTTCGACTTTCAATCGGCTAAGGCAAATAGGGTGTTGCAATTGAACGAACTTGATGAGTTCTGAAATCAAGCATTTGAGAATTCAAGGGTGTACAAGAAAAGATTCAAGAGGTTTCATGACAAATTGATCATCAAGAGAGAGTTTTGTCATGGAGACCAAGTCCTTTTGTTCAATTCTCGTCTCCAACTTTTTCCTGGGAAGTTAAAATCAAAATGGTCGGGACCCTTCACAGTCAAGAGAGTGCTACCAAGCGGAGTTGTCGAGCTACTAAATACCGACGGGAGCACGTTTATGGTGAATGGCCAAAGAGTGAAGAGGTACTTTGGCCAAGCACAAGAAAGAGAAGTTCACCAACTGTCTTTGGTTGAACCGACTTGAACCGAAATAAATAGGCGTCCGACTGAAGACGTTAAACTCAGCGCTTTTCGAGAGGCAACCCGACAGTTTAATTTCTTTAATTTCGTATTTTGATTAGTTAGATAGTTTAATTTAAGTGTTTTTAAACTCTTAGTGTTGAATAATGACAGGTAAATGCAAGGAATGATAAGAGAAGTGGTGGGATGCAAATTGGATGAGCATAACTTCAAAAAAAATGGGTAAAATTTCAAATTTTAGGCGTGCACGGTCATGACCGTGCAATGCAGCATTTTCCAGTGAAATATCCAATTTTGGGTGCGTGCACGGTCATGACTATCTAGGTCGTGCACGGTCTGTGCAGTCTTTTCCAGTGAAGTGCCCGTTTTGAGGTTGTGCACGGTCATGACCGTGCACCCTTGCACGGACCGTGCACGACCTGGATAGTGGCATATTTGAATGCGAAAAACACACCCATACTCATTCTCCCTCTTCTCCCATACGCGAAAACACACAAAAACTCACACACACACAAATTCGACGCAAATCCTTGGAGAATCAACACATTCAAGTCCTAATCTCCCTAAATTCACAAGGTATGTCCATTAAATTTCAATTAAATTCGAATTTCTTGGCCAATTTTGTCAAACTAGGGCTTAGTTATGTATTTTGCCTATAATTTTGTGTTAGTGAAGAACAACTCAGAAACACACAACTCCTAAGAATCTGGAAATGTACGAAGAAAAACAATCTGAATTCAAACACACAATTCGGCCAGAGTTGTGACCGAACTGGACTTGCGCAGAACAGGAAATAGAAATGGATCAAAAACCAATTTAACGTGGTTCGTTCAAGATGAACTACATCCACGGAGGCAAGACACACCCCAATCCACTAAGAAATTCAATCAATTACAGAGAATACACTCAAGAAATGAAATGCCCAATTCTGATGCAAATTAGGGCACGAATCACTCAATCTCTAAATACTCTCTCTAATCTAAAGAACAAGGAAATTGCTCGACGTAGTGATCTTCTCCTCAATGAGAGCTTTACAATGATATAAGGATTGAAGCTCGAATGCAACTGTACAAAAAGTTCTAACTGAAAGAAGTTGAGCTCAGCTACCGGACAAATGTGACGGTTTTCTTCGTCACAATTCTGCAACTGCTCCGTCACAAATGACGGTTATCTTCAACTGCCTCAAACCCGGTTTATTCTGAACAGCTTGTCTTCTTGATGCTAAAACCCGGTTCATTCTTCCGGTTCTTCACTTCCTGATTCCGGTTCCACATTCCCAACACTCCATTTTACAAAGTATAGCTCACTTGATGATATTGAACATCACCTCACAAATCTCCACCTCAATGAATCAAGTGTGCCTCTTCCTGCCTCATCACTGCCTTGTCTTGCTAATACTCTTCATGACATTGCTCAAGCTGCAGCAGGCTTGAGTAATGCTCCACTTTGTTCCCAGGTACACCCTTAGTAAGAAAATCAGCAGGATTATGCAATGTGTGTACCTTCTTCACTTCCACAGAACCAGAATCAATGATGTCTCTAGCAAAATGCAACTTAACATCAATGTGATTTGACCTTTCATGAAATGCTTGGTGTTTCACAAGGTGTAAAGCACTTTGATTATCACAGTAAATTGCCACACACTTTTGCTTGATGTCCAAATCTCTCAGAATCCCTTTAAGCCAGATTGCTTCTTTGATTGCTTCAGTGAGAGAGATATATTCTGCTTCTGTTGTTGACAGTCAACTGACTGTTGTGCACTTCTCCAGCTGATGGCTGTCCCATATAAGGTAAACACAAATCCAGAAATAGATTTCCTTGTGTCTACGTTTGCTGCAAAATCAGAATCAGCAAATCCCTCCAATGCAATAGTGCTTCCATCCACTTTCTTCTCAAACTTCAGTGACAAGTTCACTGAACCCTTCAAATACCTCATCACATGTTTCAAAGCTTCCCAATGCTCTACTCCTGGGTTTGACATGAACCTGCTTACTAAAGACACAGCATAGGCCAAGTCAGGCCTACTACAAATCATTCCATACATAAGACTTCCAACTCCACTTGCATAAGGGATATTGCTCATATGTATGATTTCCTCTTCAGTCTTTGGGCATTGTTCTTTGGAGAGTTTCTTCTGTAGATTAACTGGAGTGGAGAGAGGTTTGGCTTCATGCATATGAAACCTCTCCAACACCTTCTGTAGATATTGCCTCTGAGATAACCAAAGCACTCCAGCTTCTCTGTTCCTTAGAATGTTCATACCCAAAATCTTCTTGGCCTCTCCCAGATCTTTCATGTCAAATTCAGTGTTAAGTCTGTCCTTCAACCATTGTACCCTCTTCTTGTTCCTGCTGGCAATTAGCATATCATCCACATACAATAGAAGGAAGACTTTATCTTGCTTTGAACCCTTGTTGAAGTAAACACAACTATCATAAAGACTTCTTACAAAGCCAACACTGATCATGAAGTCATTGAACCTCTTATTCCACTGTCTTGGACTTTGTTTGAGTCCATATAGTGACTTCTTCAGCAAATAAACTTTGTCTTCTTGTTCAGGAACAACAAAGCCTTCTGGCTGTTTCATATATATCTTCTCATTGAGTTCTCCATGTAAGAATGCTGTCTTTACATCCAGTTGTTGTAATTCCATGTCCTCTTGAGTAACCTTTGATAAAAGCAACCTGATTGAGCAATGCTTTACTACTGGAGAGAAAACTTCATTAAAATCAATTCCTTCTCTTTGTGTAAAGCCCCTAGCCACCAATCTTGCTTTAAACCTCACCTGTTTGGATCCTGCAGTCTCTAGTTTCTTCTTGTATATCCATTTAGAGCTTACAAGTTTCTGACCTCTTGGTTTATCCACCAATATCCAGGTCTCATTCTTTTCCAGGGACTCCATCTCTTCAATCATTGCCTTAATCCAATGTTCACCTTCTTCACAGTCTAGTGCTTCTTTAAAACTACTAGGCTCTTGTGATTCCAGGTCTTCAGCAACGCTTAAGGCATAGTAAACACTCCCTGCTTGACCATAGAAATCAGGTCTGTTGATTGTTCTTCTAGGCCTGTCCCTTCCAATGCTGTATTCTCTAACATTTTGTGAAGGTCCAGTTTGTTCTTCTTCTTCAGATGATGAATCACTATCTTGTAGATTTTCTTGTGGTTGAGGTGTGTGATCATCTTCAGCAGGATGCTCCACCTGAATTGATATCTCTTCTGTTTCTTTAGCACCATCAAATTCTTCCTTAGAGCCTGTAAAAGTATAAGCCATCACATTCTCATTAAACTTTACATCTCTACTTGTGATTCTAGACACCACAATCTGTAGCCCTTTATTCCATCTGGATATCCAAGAAATACACATCTTAGAGCTCTTGCATCTAACTTGTCTTGCTTGACATGGACAAAAGCAAGACAACCAAACACCCTTAAACCTTCATAGCTTGGTTTCTGTCCACTCCACACCTCTTCAGGTGTTTTGAACCCCATCACTGATGAGGGTGACCTGTTAATGAGATAACATGCTGTAGCAATGGTTTCACCCCAAAATACCTTTGGCAACCCAGCATCCAACAGCATACACCTTACTCTTTCAAGAAGAGTCCTATTAAGCCTCTCAGCAACTCCATTATGTTGAGGATTCATTGGAACAGTCCTGTGTCTCTTGATTCCTCTTTCTTCACAGAAGTTTGTGAACTCAGTAGAGAGGTATTCCAATCCATTATCAGTCCTAAGGTGCTTCAGCTTCTTCCCTTTGACATTTTCCAGTTGAATACCATGTTTTGAACTTATGAAAAGCATCACTCTTATTCTTCATCAACATGATCCACACCTTTCTACTGTAATCATCAATCAAGGACATGAAATACCTTGCACCACCATGAGTCTCTGTCCTTGCAGGACCCCATATGTCAGAGTGAACATAATCTAATGGCTCTTGAGTTGTGTGAACACCCTTTCCATAGGGTAGCTTCTTGGATTTGCTCAAAGCACACTGATCACAGAACTCCAGGTCTTGATTTCCCATGTTTCCAATTACTCCACTTCTTGACAGTTCCTTCAACCCTTTCTCTCCTATGTGTCCAAGCCTCTTGTGCCATTTAACAAGCTCAGAACTGCTCAAGACCATATCCACACTCCCAACAACAGGTGAACCAATCAAGATAAACAACCCATTATGCTGTCTACCTTTAATCACCATTTTTCCATGTTTAGTGATATGCAAGAAGCCATCTACTGAGCTAAACTGACACCCACTAGTTACCAAAGAACCAAGAGATAGAAGATTTCTTTTAAGGCCAGGAACATATCTTACATTTGAGATGACTCTGACCACACCATCAAACATCCTTATGCTCACTGATCCAACTCCTTTGACCTTGCATGATTGGTCGTTTCCCAGGAGAACATTTCCACCATCTTCTCTCTTCAGTTCATCAAACCATGACTGGTGTGGACACATATGAAAGGAGCAGCCTGTGTCCAAGACCCATTCCTTTACCATTCTTGATTCAGTAACATTTAATACCTCTGGAGGATCTTCTTGATGGTCAATGGCAGCAGCTTCTGCCCCTTGATTTCCACCTTTCTTGTTTCTCTTAGGACAATCCTTCTTCAAGTGACCAGGCTGCTTGCACTTGAAGCATTTCCTCTTCTCAACCCATTCATTTCCCTTCTTTGGATTAGAGTCTCCTGCCTTGGGATCCTTAGCATTCTGTCCCTTCTTGCCTTGCCAAGGTTTCTTGAATTTAACATTCAAACCTTCTCCAGATTGCACCATGCCTTTATCACCTTGAGTCTGGAAACTTTTAGACCTCAGAGCCTTCACTATTCCATCATAAGATAGCTGCTCATCTCTCCCATACATCAAGGCATCCTTAAAGCTTTCCATGGATTTTGGAAGAATGTTTAACACCATCAATGCTTTGTCATCCTCCTCCAATTTCACATCCAGGTCTTCCAATTCTTCAACCATCTTAATGAACTCATCAAGTTGATCAGAAATTACCTTATCTTCAGTGATCTTGAAGGCCAACATCTTCTGCTTCAAGAACAGCTTGCTGGAAACTGACTTCGATTGATACAGATCTTCCAATCTCTTCCATGCTTCTGAGGAACTCTTGCATCTTGAGACCTCTCTCAACGGTTTATCACCCAAACACAGAAAGATAAGACTGAGGGCCTTCTTATCCACTGATGCAAACTTGGGTTTCTCACTTTCTTCCCACGAATCCAGAGGTATCAAAGCAAGATCAAGGCCATTGTGAACCAATACTGCATTCATCTTGATCTTCCACAGTGTGAAATCATTTCTTCCTGTAAACTTCTCAAAGTCCATCTTCATACCAGCCATTCCTTCCCTTCTTCAAGTTGTGAGAGTTGATTTCCCACAGACGGCGCTACTTGTTAGTGAAGAACAACTCAGAAACACACAACTCCTAAGAATCTGGAAATGTACGAAGAAAAACAATCTGAATTCAAACACACAATTCGGCCAGAGTTGTGACCGAACTGGACTTGCGCAGAACAGGAAATAGAAATGGATCAAAAACCAATTTAACGTGGTTCGTTCAAGATGAACTACATCCACGGAGGCAAGACACACCCCAATCCACTAAGAAATTCAATCAATTACAGAGAATACACTCAAGAAATGAAATGCCCAATTCTGATGCAAATTAGGGCACGAATCACTCAATCTCTAAATATTCTCTCTAATCTAAAGAACAAGAAAATTGCTCGACGTAGTGATCTTCTCCTCAATGAGAGCTTTACAATGATATAAGGATTGAAGCTCGAATGCAACTGTACAGAAAGTTCTAACTGAAAGAAGTTGAGCTCAGCTACCGGACAAATGTGACGGTTTTCTTCGTCACAATTCTGCAACTGCTCCGTCACAAATGACGGTTATCTTCAACTGCCTCGAACCCGGTTTATTCTGAACAGCTTGTCTTCTTGATGCTAAAACCCGGTTCATTCTTCCGGTTCTTCACTTCCTGATTCCGGTTCCACATTCCCAACACTCCATTTTACAAAGTATAGCTCACTTGATGATATTGAACATCACCTCACATTTTGAATTTCTTGATGATTTGTGGATAGATTGATTTGTTTTATACATATTGTTCATGATTGAGCATAGGGAGTAGATAGAACTTGAAATTGTTCAATTCGGAGTTAGAAATTCAGTGGAGCATTTTGTCGAACACTTTATGTGCAATTGCTTTTGTTCTTGTTTTGTTGATTCAAGGCCAATTGGTGCCTACTATTATGAATTGTTCCGATTATATGCTCCAAATAATTGTAGTAATGAATGAGTTTGTGAACATTCAGGTGTATAGAATGTGTAGGTGCAAGATAGATTATTTTTCTTGATAATTTGATGATTTTGATCCTTTTTCACTTCATGAATAACATTCATTCACCTTAATAATCCGTAGAATTGAACTCTTATGCCTTGAAATATTTAGGATTGTAGTGCATTACAATTTGCCTTATCTCAAGCACACAACACCAAACTAGTTTAAGGGTATGTGTTACTTGCTTGAAGTTGTTGAATGCAATGGAGTCAAACTAAATTGTAGTATGATTTATTGTACATGTTCTTAATCTCAAATACATACTACAAATTAGTTTGAGGGAAGCACTAGTGGGATGTGGTTTAATTGCTTAAGAGTCAAAATCCTTATTATTGGAATCATGTGTTATGTGTGTTTATTTGTGTTGTTAGTGTGAGATGTTATGAAACTAGATATGAGGAAATATGCAATTGGAAATACATTATTTTGATCATATGTCTCAATTCTAGTTTGAGGGGGTGTTTAATGAGAAATTTTCTTACTTGTTTTGGGTGCATGTAGGTTGAATCTTCTCACACCAAAATGGGCCCAAAAAGAAAAGTTGCAAGGGTAGGACAGTCGAGCACACAGGACACACAAGACCCTATTGAGCAAAGTGAACCCGAGCAAATAAGCCCGAGTGAGTATGGCATCAATTTTGGCCGGATGTGGGAATCAGAGACGGTTCGAGAAAGGTGGAATAAGTTGGCGCAGGGGACGGATTATTCCAATTCTATACCCCGACGCACCAACTATGGATGAGTTGGGTATCTGGGAGGACGTAGAGACTCTTATCCGACAAATGGATAGGGGTCACTTTCTCTATGTATATTGGCCAACCTACAAAGAACTGGTCTTGGGATTTTTCTCCACTTTTAATGTTGTCATGCATCGTGACGAAGCCTTGAGCAGGACATTCCGGCTAGGAAACTGGCCTCGTGAGATGCATTCTAGACAATTGGGAGAAATCTTCCGGTTTCACTCCCCTGGCGATTTTACTCACCACGAGGATTTCAATTCTCAAGACTTCTGGCCGAAAATCAGTTACCAACCGGACGCCACACCGTATCACCCCACCTACAATGCTAGCAGATCAAAGCCAATCGAAATTCGAAACCCGATATTCAGATATTTGGCTAAGATTATGCAGCACACTCTCTTCGCAAGGCATGAGGCAGGAGGTCTCGGGGCGGACGAGCTCTACCTGTTATGGTGTATGATGAAGCCCCACAAGGTGCGATCAACAACTTATTTGATGGGCCAATTCAATTCAATAGCACATGAAACAGGTGCTATCCGAATTGAATGCTTCATCACTGCCTTGGCGGCGCACTATAGGATTAATCTCTCAAGATTTCAACCAATGAGCGGTGAATCTAGGATAATGACGGAAGTTCTTAAAACATCTCATTATATTAAGTTATCCAAGGAGAGAGTATGGATGTGGCAGCAGCGTGAGGGTGGGCCATTCCCCTTGCCCAACCCCCACTCTGACCACGGTGATGAGGCGCGAGAATTGGTTGATGATGACCCCAGCCCATGCAGAAATAATTCAGAAGGGTCCAACTGGAGTACATCTTCTACCTAGACAAGTGGCAACCGAAGAGCAGATGGAAGAGGATCGGGAGATCCGAAACATCGAGGAGGGATTTCTTGGACAGCGAGGGGAGGAGTCTCCCTCCCGACAGCGCAGGGAATCCCCAACAGTCACAGATAGGTTAAGAGTTCTGGAGGCTGCCCTCAATGAGCTTAAGGAGCAACAACGACCACTCATAAACAACCAAGCTGATGTGATGCCAACTCAGCGAAATTTGACAGTGGGCCAAACCACCATCATGAACGCTTTATTGGACATTATGGAAGCCCAGAAGGTCAGCTCGAAAGAAGAGATGCGAATGGCCAAAATGTTGCAAAAGCTCAAGGATTGAAACGTGCAAGCCGGTCACTATGATCCAACGCCACCCTCCCCTTAGGGGGAGTTTGTAAGTTATTCGCAACATCTCTACGTTTTGAAACTATTTTAACGCATTTTGGAATTTAATTTAAAATAGTTTGAGGCGGGGTGTATGTTGCGAAATTCGGAGGGTGGTTGCTCGTTTTTCTTGTGTTAGTTCTGCCAAACTAGAATTATGTTTTGATTTTAATGTAGGTTTTGTTTTGAACTGTTAATTTGTTAAGCTATGTTTGTCTTTAGTTGTTGATAGCTTGTTAATTTGTTGATTTTAATTTGTTAATTCAAAAAAAAAAAAAAATTGGTTAATGAGGTATTGGAAATGTTGTCAATGATGATATATAAAATGGTTTTTGATTGAAAATGTGATACATGCACACACTTGTTTTGGAACAAATGATAAATCACAATATATAAGCTGGTGAGCTTTTGAGCCAAAATGAGGAACCCTTACTTTTGGAGTTCAATATTTTCCTTGACTTGTGTGATGTTGATCATGTGCATAGCACCTCTAGAAGCCTTGCGTCTATTTGAAATCATGAGATATATTTATGAGCATCGAAAATGATTTTAGGCGATCTTTGATTTCAATTTTTTAGCCTAAAAATCCATTTCTACCCCTTTATATAAATTATCCCTAGTAAGCCAAGTTGAACTTGTGGCCTTTTCTTGATAGCTCAAATCACAAGCCATATCCATTTTTTAAATCTTTTTTTCCCAAACTTGGATCAAACGAGTTAAAAGAGGAAGTAGAATGTTGATATGAGTGAGGGCTACAAAGATGATGAGAATGAGGTAATGAATATAGAGCGGGGAAGCAAAGAGAAAAACAAAAGGGAAAATTGAGCATTGTCAAAAAAAAAAAAAAAAAAAAGAAGTGTACGTATCATTTCAATTGAATATTTATAGTTGAGGACCAATAAACGAGTCAAAGAATCCAATGACATGAGTAATTTTGGTTGAGTTGGGAGTCAAAATTTCTAACTCACATTTGTGAAAAAAGAGTTGGTTGTGGTTATTTGGATAATGTGAGGAAATGCAGAAGTGTGAAAAGTGAGAGTAGGAGTAAAACTTATATGAGGGCTAGTTGAGTGTAACTCAATCGATCCAAGTTAAGTCACAACACCCAAACATATCTCACCTAGTCCAAAAAGCCTACATTACAACCAAAGCATAAGACCTTTCTGATTCTTTGATCGTAATTATAAAAAATGACGAAGAGATTAGACAATAGGCAAGCATATGGTAGGGCATGTATACGTATACAACTTGAGCAATACACAACCTTGTTATATACACTTGAGTGCTTGAGTGATACACTTGTCTGTGAGGATATTGTGATGATTCAAAAAGTCCTTAACTTGTGATGTTGCATAGATAGAATGTGTTCTTAGTCTAAGACATACATTTCCAAGTAAAACCGATGATACCTATATATTTTCCTCCTACTGAGAAAGAAAATCTTCATTCTTTTGATATTATTTGCTCAGGGACGAGCAAGGGTTTAGTTTGAGGGGGTTAACAAACGGAGTTTTCAATCATGAAAATACGCTTAGAATAGAGAATTTATCATGTGTTTTTACATTCTAAGCTCTCGTCTGTCTATAATTCGTATTTTCTCTCTCTCATTGGAAAAACTTTGTTTTTGAGTGTATAGGACCCTAATTTTCAGTTTTTGCTAGCTACCACATTTTCATTTTAGAGAGAGAAAATCAAGGAGAGCATTTTTGGGGATTTTACTTGTGGATCAAGAATTGTCTTCTCAATAGGTTTTATCTTTCCATTTTCATTTAATATTTGTATGAACATGATTATGTCTATATATTTATGTTTATTTCTTATTATGATTATGGTTGGCTAATTTCCTTAATCTAGGTTTAGAGAGTAAATTATGGGTGTTTAGTTATTATTAGCCGATTAATTCAACTCCTTGTTATTATATTGATTGATTAGTTGTTTAAAAATGATTGTTGAATGATTTGATCACTTATTTAACATTATTGAGGATTAAATTGAAACCGAGAGGGGAGATTTGATCCGAGATCACATTAATCGACATGATTAAGCAATAAAACCGAGAGGTTTGAGCTAATTGTGGGAACTTAGGTCTTAAAATCCATTAGGAGTTGTATTTGATTAATCTACTGGAGACGGTGATTAATTATATACAATCAACACGTAATTTACTCCGAGAGGGGGTTTTACATACTTTTGTGATTGTTCCTTGATACATAGCATTCGGTTAAAAGTTGGATTAAATTGAATTAGTAGTGATTAGATGCCCGTAGTTGAAATCTAAGCCTAGATCACCCTTATTAATTGTTTAACCCCTATAATTTGTTCTCTAGTTCATCATATTAGTTTTAATTGCTTGTTTATTTAAATTAGTTCTTAAAATACCAAAAACCACTCATTTGATCGTCTAGTTAGCCATTTAAATGTTTATGTCACTTCACTTATCCGATATCGATATCAATCCTCGTGGGATCGATCTTGTACTTTCTTAGTACTACTTTTGACGCCGTACACTTGCGGTTGCTCAATTTTAGTTGCAAAACTAATCTTGTGTCATACCCGTAAGTAGAACGTTGTGTTTCAACACAACGAGCCCAGCCCACATTTGAATAACCAACAATAGAGTACTGCGGTCAAGATGTAAAAGACAAACCTAAATGGATAGTACCTTTCACATGTCGCAAAATAAGTTTGATTGCCGAAAAATGCTCATCAGTGGACGAATGCAAAAATTGACTAACAACTTTCACAACATAAGACAGATCGGACGGGTAACTCTAAGGTACTATAAATCACCATTAAGAGACTGATACAAGGTCGGATAATGAAATGGCTTACCAGTACTAAGTGATACACGTCTTGATGCATGCATTTATGCCCATTTATAGAGCTAATTTGGTAGCATTTGCATACATATTAAGTAGTTTTATGCTTATATTGGTTACCTTGAGCCAAATAATGTGTTAGGCTTAAAATTCCATTAGGAAGAAGTTTGGAGAAGAAACGAGCAAGAGACGAGGTGAAACGTTAAAAAGAGGCAAAAATGCAGCATTCCAGCCTGACACACCTTCATTTTTTTGCTCATAACTTGAGTTCTATATGTTCAAATGAGGTTAAATTGGTGGCATTAGAAAGATAATTTTCAAAGCGCTACAACTTTGCCAAAAAGAGATAAATTCAAATTATGACCGGAAGACCACCAAATATAGCCTTGAAGTTGGAGGAAAAAACAGGCAGAACCAAATCGGTCGAGTTGGGCAATCCAAATTGGTCGAGTCAGTTGTTCGAAGAAAAATTCAGCATGGTTTGACTCAGTCGAGTCACTTATGTAAACTCGGTTGAGTTGGTTAGTCGGTTCATGCATTTTGTATACGTTTTGCCTTATTTTCAGCCCGTTTCAACCCTAATTCTTCCAAACTTATAAACATAGGCTCCCAAGTCCAAAATTATCAATCTTTTTATCATTAGAAACGCTTGGAGGCTTGGATTGGAGAGAAAGGAACGTGAGAAGATGAAGTGAAGATCAAGATACAAGATTCCAGGTTTTATTGTTCTTGTCTATTTTTCTTATTCAATAATGTCTGTGTATGAATATTGTTGGGTTTTGATGGTGAACGTGAATAGATAATTCCTTTGTGTTCTAGGGTTAGAGAGTAGATTACATATTAACTATGTTTTGGTCTTGTTTTGTTAATTCTAGACTCTGTTTTATTATTTATCTATATGCTTTGTTCTTATTTCATGAATCAGTTACTCCAGTTAGTTGATTAATTCCAATTGCTTAACAATTCGACGTCCGAGAGGAGAGAGTTGTTAATAGACATACAAGCATATAGAATAGGTATTAATAATCATCTGAGAGGAGTGAGGACTTGCATAGGCATCGATTTTAGGAGCCCTTTTGAGTCTTTTATGTGATAGTTGGCCCGAAAGGGTATTTGTTCATAACGGATCTACACGTTAACATCGTCCAAGAAGAGGGTTAACTAGAATAGTGCCACTAAAAGTAGTAGAATGGTTTTAAAAGTCTAGGATAATAGAATAATCAGACATAGGAAATTGTAATTAAAATCGAAGCCCTATGATATGTTTCTTATCTTATTTGAATCGCTTGTTATTACTTGTTTCCTTTTATTCAAGTTTCTATTTATTTTAGCTATTTAATCAATAAAATCACCTTACTCGAGAGTTTAGATAGGCTTGATCTATTAGGATTAGGGTATAAAATTGAACATAGGTAAGCAATCTCTATGGGATTGAGCTAGTATGCCACTAGCTACAGCACCGTACACTTGCAGTTTACTAGGTTAGAATTTAGTGCATCACTAAGCAGAGATTCACCAGGAGCGAGTGGCGTAGCAATAGGCTTAGAATCAAGAAGACTGGCGCGCTCAAGGAAATCATGAGCATACTTAGCTTGCCTAAGAAACAGATCATCAGAAGTATAGGATACCCTAAGTCCCAAAAGATACGTAAGTTGGCCGAGATCCTTAATACCAAATTCACGGTAAATGCGAGTAATAAATTGGCGAATCAGTACAGGGTCGTTCACCGTTACAATAATACCATCAACATACAATAGAAGATAGAGGAAAGAGGTACCTTCATGAAGAGTCGGAACGAAATTCGCGGAATCCAAGACTAAAAAAGAAGGCACTGAATCTCTGAAACCAAAGCAAAGGGGCTTGATGGGGACCATATAATGCTTTCTTCAAATGACACACGTGATCAAGAAGTCTCGGATCAACAAAATTGGGAGGTTGAGCCATGTAGACAGGTTTCATGAAAACATCATTTAGTTAGGCATTCTTAACATCTAATTGACGAAGGGACCATTTGTTCTGTACCAATAAACCCAAGACAACATGAACGTTGGTGGATTTAACTATCGGACTAAAGGTGTGGTGAAAATCCATCCCCGGGACCTATGTGAACCCCTAGACAACGAGACAAGCCTTGTGTTTCTCAATAGAGCCATCTGAATTTCGAACAAAATACCCACTTAGAACATACAATATTGGTATTTGGAGGACACAGGCCTATATCACAGGTTTGATTCGAATGAAGCACGTCTATTTCCTCTTGCATGGCCGAAAGCTATTGAGGGACTTAGAAGCGGATTTTAACCTACGGGGCTAGAATGAAGTAGCCAGCGCCGAAAGAAGAGCAGTAAAACCCAAGCCAACAGGATATCGAGGATTAAAGATACCGATTTCGCACGGGTGACCATGGGATGAGAGGCCAAAGGGGCTGGTGGTACGGGCTCGGCAGCCCTCATGACAGGCAGATCGGCAGCAGCCTCGGTGATAGGTTGAATAAGAGTCGATGATGGTGTGGGAGGTTCTGATGGCGAAATCGAAGGTGGAAAATCAGCGGCGCCTAGATTGAGATACAGTGGGAAGGACATGTTCACGTGAGGCGGGATGCAAGTAGAGGGTAAGGGGATACCAATATCCAAAAACTTGAAATTTCAAGTTGCATACGCTTCATGTCATCAACTTTGCCGGAGAAAAGAAAGTGGTGTTCATCGAACTGGGCATAATGAGTGATGTAAGGCCGAGAGGATGCAGGATCGTAACACCGAAAACCCTGTGTACACTGCTATATTCATAAATAAATACAAGGAAGTTTGCGAGGTGCCAATTTGTTAGCAGCATAGTCACGTAAATAAGGAAAAACATGGCAACCAAAAGGTTTAAAATTAACATAATTTGGATACAGTAATTCAAACGGTGATTATTGCCTAAAATAGAAGAATGAAGACGATTAATGACATACACTGCAGTGGAAAAAGCATCAAATAGAGAGATGCGAGAACATGTGCATGAAACATCATAGACAAGCCAATTTCAGAAATATGGCGATGCTTCCATTGAACACACCCATTCTACTGAGGTGCATCAGGTTTAATAGAGACAATGATGAATTCCATGCAAATTCATAAAATTATGAACCCGGGTTTTGAAACTCAATACCGCCATCACTTTGAAAAACTTTCACAGTTGTGGAAAACTTATTGCACACAAAACTGTGAAAACACAACAAAGTATCAAAGAAATGCAATTTTACATGTAAAGGTTATATCCAAGAAAATCGGGAGAAATCATCCACAAATGCAACATATTAGTGATGTCTAGTAGAACTAGTTACAAGTGCAGGTCCCCACAAGTTACAATGAATTAAATAAAAAACAACAAAGGTACGTTTATCATTTAAAGCAAACGACAATCTTTCACTCTTAGCTAACTGGCAAGAGGAACAAAGGCCAGGATTCGGCAATAAAGAAGTAACAGACAACTGGCCTAATTTATGTAACATAGTATAGAAAATGGGATATGCCCCAAACGCAAATGCCATAAATCATAACTAGCATGTAAGGCCTTGGTACGGAGAGCAGCAACCAAAACTTTATTCCCTCGCTCCAAAATGTATGATCCTTTATCACACCTGCCATGTGCCAGAACTATCTTTGTTACTCGATTCTGAATCACAAAAGTTTTATCATAAAACACAACATTAACTGGAAAATCGAACGTTAATTTACTGATGGATGATAAATTTTCGTGATGTGAGGAACAACTAAGGCATCTAACAGAACACATCATCAGATAATCAACGAGAACCGATATGAGAAATAGACAAGGCATTTCCATTACCGACGATGACAGAACCATTATCGGAATACAACTTAAAAGAATCCAGAGCGAACGTTTGAGCAGTCATATAGGCAGATGCGTTGGAATCCACGTACCAATAATGTACAAGGTCGGAGATATTGCAAGATGAAGTGAATGTCTAGGCAAGTTGAGCAGAGAAAAGGACGGCACGAGCATTGAGAAATTGCTGGCTTTTGTTGGCATAAAGTTCACCCCGGCAAACCTGACAACGAGGGGGCATAGGGTTTGTGCCCCCCACGACCCCTACCATTTGGACGCCGACCAGCCGAATAGAATCCAGAATGCAGCTGAGTACCGAAGAACCGCAGGAGTGGGAGTCTGAAGCGGCTCCAAAACAATGAGGATTAGCACCACATACGTCAGTAGCAAAGGCGACCGGAGTCGGAGCATCACCCTCCTTAGCGCGATTCATGATGTCGATTTGTTTTGCTTGATGAAGCAAGTCGTGGAATGAGGGGACAGGAGAAAGAGCCATTCTAGTATCAGCAAGCAGGAAATATTGGGGGCTTAAGCCATGTAGAAGCCAATGGCTTTTGTCCGAATCATCAATGGGTAGACCAATAGCGGAAAGTTGATCGCAAACGAAATTAAACTTGCAACCATAATCATTGACCGAGAGAGAACCACGACGGAGAAAAAATAATTCCTCCCATAGTTGATTAGCATGTGACGTCAAGGAGTGTGAGAAAGCAAATTCGAGGGCCATCCATGCTGCACGAGTGGTAGTACAACCAGCAACCTTAGCCATACACTCCTCTATGAGAGTAGAGAACAAGATGCCGAGAAGCTTCTAATCAGTCATACACCAAGCAGTGTAGTCGGGATTAGGCTGGTCAACACCAGCATCATCTGTGGTCATGGCCTCTGGAGGAACCAGTAAACCGTCAACAAAGCCCATCCGATCGAAAGCTTGTCAATATAGGGAGAACTTGATTTTTCCAAAGAAGGTAATTAGAAGATGAAAGCTTGATCATAACCATATAGATTATGGTGGCAATCAGGAGAGAATCAATGGTGATGGCCATGAAGAAGAACGGAAGGCGTGGGAAGAAAAGATGTAGGGATTTTGGGGATTTAGACTTGTACCATGTAAGAGTAAATATTTGATCACCGTCAATAAGGGGATTGAGTTTTCCACTATAAATAACTAGAAGTTACACCAATACTATCCGCAATACAAGGGAAATAAATTAAACAAAATAATAAAACAGTTACAGTTGAGATATTATATATAAATATTCCTATTAATATGTCACTAGTAATATGGATATTCGGTTTTAAGAACATATAAAATTCGAACTTATTCGTACTGTGCCTACTCCTACATACAAAAACTCTCAACTTTCACTTCTAAAACTCTCACTAGTATTGCACTTCATCTTGAAGCTAATAATATGTATGTTTCTCTCTTTGTCTTAATATGTCATCATGAGCTAGGTAAAAGTCTTCTCCAATCAATATTCTTCTATTAATTTTTTAATCATACTAGCAAGTAGTCCGATCTCATGAATTTGATGAGTTTCTCCTCCTTGGATCACTCCTGCAGCACCATCTAAGTACATCAACACTAAATCCAGATTATGTTTGTGGATGTCATTTGCGCAATAAGATAACAAGGTATGATTAGAAGATTTAAACAGCAGACACCCGGGCATGTGCAGACCGTGCAGTGTTGTACACCGCACCCATCTGTAGACCGTTCTAGGAACCTTTGTGAGCCGATCTCGTGGTAGATCGTTCCTCTCCCTAAATACAAGTAGACCGATCACGATACAGACCTCGACCGGAGATCGTTGTCATCATGACGACATCAAGGAAACACATGGGCAAAGGGGTTCGCTAGCTCAACAAAAGAGATCACACGTGGCTACATGCTACTTAGCACCGAGTCCAACACTTGGCAGATACGTGTCAACCATGCGGGAGTAGCTTTCGAAGACTATAAATACCCCAACACCCCCATTGTAACAATCATCAGAAAATAGAGAGAAAAAAACAAGGAACGTAGACTAGATTACACATCTACAACTGTATCTTGTATAATCACTATGATAAAGTAATTAAATTCAAACACTAGTTCATTACAATATCACTCACAACATTCCTATACTTTTACAACCGCTCAGCCGGTTCGGTTATTGTGGATTGACGGTTAACCAAAAACGGCCACTCAATAACTATTCTCCAAACTCGGCTCACCAAGTTGATTAACAACACACATCCATAAATTGGTGCTAGAAAGGGCGGTTGAACCTCCGAATCATCAAAACACATAAATGGAAAACGAATCAACATCCTCACATACTCCATCCAGACATGCATTGTCAAGGCAAAATCGAAGGACCTCGCCTGAGGTCACATCAACCCAACGACCATCCCAGGGATGTCAGGAGAATAGTCCGCCTCATCCAGTAAACTAGATGGAGGCAGAATTGCTTCGTGAGATCACCTACAAGACCCAGCAATTGGCCCAACTGCATAAAAGAAGAGCGGTCCCCACGGAAGAACCCTTCCGGATCCATAGAGATGTCGCGTCACCCCAGAGTCACGAGGAAGGATGTCGGAACCTCTACCACTAGTTGCGGAAGATCGAGATCCTAAGAAGAAGGGGATCTATCGGTCACCAACACCAGTGCTCGACTAAAATACACAACGTCCCTAGAGTCAACCTGTAGCGGGTCCAAATGATTGACCTCATGAGATAGAGCCAGTATTACCATGAAGAGCAGAGACTGCTGCCGAGTCTAGGTCGCCTCAAAAGATGGTTTTCGATAGGCTCGAAAGTCGAAGAGACCCAGTACAAAGACCACAACGACCGCTCTCCCCATGGCAGCAGAATTCCAGTGACCAGCTCCTCCATAATGAAAATTAGCAACGGCCAAGGACCACGGAACATCCGAGGGAGAAGCATCAAAATAACTATGAGGTAGACCAAGAAGTGATCGCCTGGCTCAAGGATCGGTTGAGTCGATTGGAAGGACGATCACGGGTACAACCATCACTAATGGAAGAAAGCCTAGGGTTTAGGTCGAAGACTCCGTTCGCGTCCTCTATATTGATGGCTAAATTACCCAATGAGGTATGTCCGCCAAACATTATGTCCGCCAAACATTATGCCATATTGATGGCTAAATTACCCAAGGATCGGGTGTTCCCCGCAACTCTCGATGACCGAGCACAGTGTTGGTTTCAATCCCAACCACCTCATTCAATATCAGGATGGGACCAACTGGCGGAACTTTTCAAGGCAAACTTTATGGGGGTGTTTGGTTTAGGCTTAAGTGGATCGGGGGAAATCCTAACTTTGAAATCCTAGGATTTAAAAATAAAGGTAAATAGTAAAGATGTATGTTTGTTTTGAGATTGTATATGGTACGATTGTACTGTAGATGTCAAATCAATGTTGGAAAACATAGATATGTATTTGATTGTGTATATGATAGGTGTAGGTAGGTTTTATAGGATAGGATTGTATTGGATGGAATATTTTGAGTTTAAATCTTAAAATAAACGGGGATTGAGTATTTTAACATCCAAAATCCGTTTGTGCTAAGCCTAAACCAAACACCCCTATGAGTTTTAAGACGCGCACGACACCCAAGGAGAGGTTAACAATGATCGTCCAGGGGAAGGATGAGAAATTGAGTAAATATCTGGAACGATTCAACTGTTACTAGAAACGGAGAGAATGTCAGACGATGCGGTGCTGATCGCCGCAATGCATGGCCTACGGACGGACACTGGCTTCTGGTGGGCCGCCCAGATTGAGGGCCCGCGATCGTTTACCAATTTCATGGTCAAGGCAGGCCAATATATAATGGGCGGAGGAAAGCTTGGACGTCCCCCTGAAAAAAGATGAGGCCGCGGGTAAGAAAAGGACTGGGAATACAGCAACTCGAGAGGGAAGAGGCTTCCGCACTATGGAGAGTCAGGAGCAGATGGACGAACTAAAGGAAATTCTGACTGTCACCCCGGAAGAAGTCTTCCTACAGATCTAAGGTCAGGGTCCCTTGAAATATCCTCGTAAAATTTAGACTGATCCTTCCAAGTTGAATCAGCGGAAAATACCACGAGTCAATCGGCCACAACACCAACGAGTGTTGAGATTTAATGACTCAACTCTATGCCCTCTACGAAGATGGAAGGTTGGACCGATTTATTACACCTAAATCGGTAGCCCGAAACCAACGACCAAGGATAGAAGTCCTTGTACCACCGAGGCCACCGGCAGATCGTGTGGCACTTCCCTTAAGAAATAGGGTGATCCTGAAGAAAACCCACCGTGGGAAATTTTAATGATGGGGCGGATCGGCGATCCTTATGCGCGATATAGAAAAAAGGCTAGGAGGACACAGTTGCGAACGGCCCAAAATAGTTACCAAAACAGCCCACCGATGTACAAGTTTCGCCAAGATGATTCCTACCCCAGTGATTCTCCGAACCCGATGACCGATCTGCAGGAGGAGGCTCAGAGGTCCTCCAACCCAGTGCGGCACAAAGCAGGGCCCTCATACAGCCAACACTCAGAGCTAGGCATTGATACGATAATGCAGCAGGTGAAGTACAGACATGATAGAGCGGTCCACGAGTCTAGGCCGATAAACCAAGATATCCATTTCTCCAATGAAGACGCAACTGGACTCGTGCTGTCCCACAATGATGCTCTGGTAACTGCAGTAACGATCAATGAAACTCTGGTCCATCGAACGATGGTGGACACAAGAAGCTACGGAAACGTTAAGTTTCTAAGCACATTCAAAAGGTTAGGACAACTTCACTCTTATTTGGAGCCCTGTCCTGAAGTTATTCGAGGTTTTTTTTCGGGAGAAGTTTGTCCTTTTGGTCAAATAACATTACCAGTACGACTCGAAGAAAATGGACGTGGAGTGTCCCATAATCCCACCTTCAAGGTCATAGATCAGATGTTGATCTACAACTGCATGTTTGGGAGACCTTGCTTGATGGCATATAAAGTGGCGGTATCAATCTACCATTATTTCTTGAAGTACCTAACCCCAGAGGGAGAGGTTACCTTCAAAGGCGATCAAGTAAATGCTCGAGAGTGCACGTATAATATACAGCACTATGAGCTAAATATGATGGAACAGACGCTCTTGGAAACCAAAGAATAATCACGCCCAGTACCTAACTTCCCTGGGTTGAGAGATTCGGAAAAAGCCCCAAAGAGAAAATGGGCCGAACCAGTAGAAGAGTTGGTCAATGTCCCGGTCGACACAGATCGACCGGAGCTTGAGGTTGTGATCGGAGCCGAGCTCTTGGAGCCGGAACAAACGTCACTACTGGAATTCCTTCAAAGAAACCTTGACGTATTCGACTGGTCCCATGAAGATATGATAGAGGTCGACCCTGCATGTTTGGGAGACCTTGCTTGATGGCATATAAAGTGGCGGTGTCAATCTACCATTACTTCTTGAAGTACCCGACTAAATGTGAATCCAGAGACACGACTGGTCAGACAAAAGCGACGACGCTTTTGTCCTGAAAAATATGATGCACTTGAGTGCGAAGTGCAAAACTTATTAGCCAATGGTCTCGTACGTGAAGTATTCTACCCAGAGTGGATAGCAAATCCGGTCCTCGTGATAAAGCCGAACCTTACCTGGCACATGTGCATAGATTTTACAGACCTGAACAAAGTTTGTCCAAAGGACAGTTTCCCACTACCCCACATCGATCAGCAAGTAGATGCGACCGCCGGTCATGAGTTAATAAGCTTCATAGATGCATTCTCAGGCTACCATCAAACATCGATGTATCCTAATGATCAAGAACACACCGCTTTCATTACAGATTACGATCTATTCTGCTGGACCAAAATGCCCTTCGGTTTGAAAAACGCGGGAGCAACCTATCAATGTCTGGTAAAAAAAATGTTTGCCTAGCAAATCGGAAAGACCATGGAGGTTTATGTCGATGACATGCTGGTCAAAAGTCAGCATCGAATTGATCATGTGACCCATTTGGCGGAGGCCTTTGCGATTCTGCGACAGTTTCATATGAAACTCAATCCGAAGAAATGTGTGTTCGGGGTTACTTCTGGAAAATTTCTAGGATTCATGGTGAATGAAAGAGGAATCGAGGCCAATTCTCAAAAGATCCAAGCAATACTGGATCTACAGCCACCAAAGAAGGTGAAGGACGTTCAATCCCTAGCGGGCAAGGTAGCAGCCCTGGCCCGATTTATCTCCAAGTCTTCTGATAGATGCAAACCTTTCTTCCGAGCGATAAGAAAGGGAAAAATGTTTGCATGGGACGATCAATGCGTCCAAGCTCTCGAGAACCTAAAAGAATTCCTCCTGTCACCACCGCTCCTCCCCAAAGCCCAGGATGGTGTGAAGCTCAATTTATACCTTGCAATAGCTGACGAGACGGTTAGTACGGTCCTGGTTCGAACTCAAGAAGGACAACAGCTTCCCTTGTATTACATAAGTTAAGTCCTACATGAAGCAGAGGTCCGCTATACTGCCATTGAAAAGTTAGCATATACACTGGTGAGCGCGGCACGAAACGAACTTACTTCTATGAACATACAATCAAAGTTCTTACGAATTACCCGCTACAACAGATTCTACAAAGGCCATATGCGGCTGGTAGATTGTTAAAATGAGCGATCTAATTGGGATAGTTTGACATAGAGTACGCCCCCCGCACCGCGATCAAGGGCCAAACTTTGGCCGATTTCATCTTAGAGTAGACATACAGCAATCAGAGGATGACCAGTGGGAAATCTATGTCGATGGATCCTCGACCGCATAATGGGCCAGAGTTGGCATCGTGCTCTTAAGTCCCCACAAACAGTAATTGAGCTCCAGCATACAATTCGACTTTAATGCCACGAACAATGAAGCAGAGTATGAGGCAATCCTCTACGGAATGACCCCCCCTAAATCATTAGGCATCAACAATGTAAAAATCTATAACGATTCTCAATTGGTGATCCAACAAACAAACAGTGATTATGAAGCATAAGAGGAAAAGATAGCAAAGTACCTAAAGATGGTCCGAGTAAAAGCTAAGGACTTCAGCAAAATCGAATTCTAACAGATGCCGAGAACAAGGAACGCTCTAGCCCGATTAGCCACCTCGGAAGGGGCAGAAAGCCTAACATCAGTGGTGTTCCTTTGAGCGGACATCCTGTTCATTCACCAAGAGGATACAATGCAGATTGAGGCGAACCAAGAAGGATGGATGGCTCCAACAGAGCATTATCTCAAGACCGGCGAACTTCCCTCAAACCGCTTTGATGCCCATCAACTCCGAATAAGATCGGCTCACTACACCCTGTCGGATGGAGTTCTTTATAAAAGGGGTTACGCCATGCCTTTGTTGAAATGCGTCGGAGAGTCCAAGCAACCATATTTCATTGCAGAAGTCCATGAGGGGATCTGCGGGAACCATGTAGGAGGACAAGCCCTTGCACAAAAACTTCAAAGGCAAGGCTATTTCTTGCCAACGCTAGAAAAGGACGCGATCCAGTATGCAAGGTCATGCCTCAATGTCAAAAACACGCCCCCTTCATCCGGCTCCATCCAGAAGTGATAACGTCCGTTCGTAGCCCATGGCCCTTCACTAAGTGGGGGAGATCGACCTCATAGGACCTTTCCCAAAATGGGCAAGCCATCGTTGCGGTCAATTACTTCACAAAATGGGCAAAAGCTGAAGCTTCAACAAAAATCACACACAAAAAGGTAGAAGATTTTATCTGGAAGAACATAATATGTCGCTTTGGGGTTCCAACTTCATTTGTAACTGACAATGGCAAACAGTTTGATAACCACCACTTCAAGAATTTTTTTGGTGATCTCAACATAAAAGCTTACTTCACTACTTCGTATCATCGACAGTCAAATGGTCAAGTAGAAGTGGTCAACAAAGTCCTGAAGCATACGTTGAAGACCCAATTGACGGAAAAAAAAAAAAAAGGATACTGGGCAGAAGAACTGTCAGGAGTTCTATGGTCGTACCGGACGACACAGAGATCGTCCACAGGAGATACCCCTTTTAGCCTGGTATATGGAACAGAAGCAGTTATACTGGTCGAAATAGGATCTCCGACTCTAAGGATCGCCTACTTTGAAGATCGAACCAATGACGAAAAACTACAAACATAGTTGGACTTCCTTAAAGAGCGATGATTTGAAGCAAAAATTCGGAACATTACTTATAAACGACGCCTGGAAAGATATACCACAACAAACAGGTTAAGGTTCAAAAATTCCAGGTCAATGATCTTGTCATGAAAAAGGTCATACCCCCAGCACAGATATGTGTATTTAGTCCCAATTGGGAAGGACCGTACAAGGTGACTCGATGCATTGTCAACGGAGCATATTTCCTAGAAGACTCCAACGAAAAAAAATTACCTCATCCTTGGAATGCTCTACACCTAAAGAAGTACTATCAGTAGAATAGCTAGTGTCTTGTATTGTAATACCCGCGCCTCTCACAACTCACTGGCCAATATAATTTTTGCATTTCATGCATTCCATATTTTTATGTGCTATTTGCGTGATAGTTTTACAGTAATTAATTTGTTATATTTATTACGTTATTTTATATTTTTGCGACTAATTTGGAGATATTTACTTTGGTAGTCAAGAACCCCCTAGTCTAAAATATTGGGAAATGTTACAAAATTTAAGACTACATATGATAAGTTTAAAATATGAAACCCACTAGGTAGTACGTGGGAGTGTTAGATGTGTAAAGGATTTTATTGTCGGAATAATAACAACAACAACAACAACAACAACAACAACAACAACAACAACAACAACAACAACAACAACAACAACAACAACAATAATAATAATAATAATAATAATAATAATAATAAATAATAGTTAAGGAATAAATTCTATTGGCTAAAGGAATGGCGGTGGATAAGTTATTATATAAAGCTAATCTCTTACCCTTTCATTTTGAAAAGAAAAAAAAAAACGCATAATAAGGGTAGTAGGTTGTTGATGCTGAGTTCGTGAGGATAGAGGAAGACGAGAATACGGTGAGCATGATTATTCCCCTGAATTCAATCAATTAATTGTTATGAGTAGTATAACATACTACTGCTACAAAAATAAGCAAGTTGAGGGTGGGATAGTAACAAATTTGAGACTAGTATTAGGAGCATCAGTATGTGATTTAAAGTAATGATTGCTTTCTATTTGAACTACATATGAATGTAATTGTTAAACTCACTTCTTGCTTGAATTAAATTAGTATTATATATAATTGTAGGTTACTTGAATACGGGGAACAAATTGAATTATTTATTAATCTAGATTTAACAAATTTTGTCCCCACTTTGGGAAACACATAAAATAAGAGTTAATACACCTACTGATATAGTAAAGTGAGGGTTTATTTTGATCATATGAATTTGCTTTGTTATCAATGACAAATGAACTCAATGATGATTATGCGACAAGGGTTAGAATAATCATTCACCATCTTGTAGTGAGTTTAGGATAGTTAAGTAGTTAAGAACTTGGTAATATATGGCTTATTATCCTAGATGATCTTTATCAGGGTACAAGAAAGAGAAAGGTTCAAATAATCACTATTGAACGAGAGGTAAGTAGAAATCCATCGCCAACTACAATGCTTGAACATAGTATTTATGTTTATTATTTGTCATAATTGATTGTTATATGTGTTGTTGTATAAAGTGTATTCTTCCGTTGCTAAAAACAAACTGATGTGCATCAATCATGAGCATTAGCATCTACAAGAATTACATGTGTACATATAAGAAGTCAAAATAGCATAATTTCATAAGTTGATAATGTTTTGGGGTTGGTCACTGGCACATTGAGAATTATATATTGTATATGGTGTCTCTCGGGATGCTTCCGGTGACAGACGTGCACGTGGAAGAGGTTCCCACTTCAGCACCTTTATGATGAGGGGTACGGGAAGAGGTAGACTTTCCGGTGGATTGCAGGGGCAGGCAGGAGGCGGACCCCTGGTAGTCTCGGAAGGATAGCCACTTGGTCGTACCAACCATCACTAATATCTCGGGTGGACTATAAGGGGGGAGGAGGGACCCTTGGTAGTCACGAGTATGGAGGGATATTCTGGTGAGGTTGTGCCAGTGAAGGGAGCCATTTCCCACCAAAAAGGGTTTCCTTTTGAGAAAACAGTTGAAAGAAATGGTTTTATAACTTGCATCCATTAGTTGTGCATTTCTCATGCATGATTTCTGCTTACTGAGCTTTAGCTCACATAGTTCTTGCATTGTAGGTGAGTTTGACTACGCATGAGCTCGTGAGCTGATCTGGCATGCTGTTGGAGCTGATGCAAGTTTTGAAGCCTCGTGTATATGAATGACGATCTGTGGGGCTAAACCTTGGACTCACTATGTTTTTGCTAGCGTTCTAATAATGTTTTTGGACATGTTCAAATTACGAAACTTTAATATGTATATTTCTGTAAATATGGTGTTGAATGGAGTGTGACACCTTTGTACTCGATCTGAATCTATATAAATATATGTAGGTGAGATTTTGGTCCTGAAGGAGTATTCTAAATTGTAATTTTGGAAAGAAAAAAAAAAGAATATACAGGTTTTGTAAGGCTAAAAATTAGTATAAAATAAGTTTTTACAAGTGTGGGTGTGACAGAGTGGTATCAGAGCCCGGTTTGTGCCCTGTAGACTATTCATATACATGAGCTCGGAACTTCTGAAGCGCAAACATGCCAGTAAGTTTTACTTATTCTTAATTTGCATCTATTATTTCATGAATCATATTGGCCTGTGACAAAGGGACAATAAAACTAGAAAGAGATCATGGAGATCGTTAGAGAAGAAGGTGTTGAAGGAAATAACGATCCACAACCGAATGCACCAGCAGTGGGTGTTGGTTTAGAAGCGATTGTGGCTCGGTTGACAGGATTAGTAGAACAACAGTCGCAACAGATTCAACAACTTATCCAACAAAGGGGTGTGGGTGGACAAACAGGAAATGGCGTGAACCAACCGCAACCTCGAGCTGAATACTTAGAAGTCATCGGAGAGAGGTTTAGAAAGCTTAACCCACCAACATTTGAGAGTGCAGTGGATCCCACTGATGCAGAGGATTGGCTTAGAACTATAGAGAACATGTTTTTATATAGTCAAGTCCCTAACGGGGAAAAGGTACTGTGTGCATCGTTCATGTTACGTGGAAGTGCGGGACATTGGTGGGATACAATGAAGACGATCGAGGATGTGGCAACAATGACGTGGGATAGATTCAAAGAAATTTTTCAGAAACAAGTATTTCACTGCCCCAATTCGAGTAATGAAAATGAACGAGTTCATACAGTTAAGGCAAGGGGCAATGGATGTCACGGATTACATCGCCAAGTTCGAGCAACTCTCTATGTTTGCGGAGCACATGGTTAGTACTGATACATTGAAAGTAGAGAGATTCCTAGAAGGTCTGAGGCCAGAGCTATATAGAGATGTGTGTATGGCTGGTATACATGGAGTAACTTACTCACAAGTTGCTGAACGAGCGTTGATTGCCGAACAAGCTGAATGAAAATTAAGCGTGCTCAGGAGGTTAGGCGCCAGTTTATACAAAGACAAGGACCTCGTTTTGTAGGAGATGGAAAGAAAAGGCCGCTACAAGTGCAAGGTCCAAGGCCGGGTTCTCAACCAAAACTAGGACAACAAACATGGGATCAGAACAAGCGCCAAAAGAGTGAACAAGGAAAACCACCAGTTACACAACCTACATGTCCGACATGTGGAGGTTCGCATAGTGGAAAGTGCTTTGCAGAGTATCGGACTTGTTTTAAATGTGGAAAAGCAGGACACATTTCCACGGTTTGTCCAGAGAACTCAAACCCTGCTACACAAAAGAAGACGCCAGCTAGAGTCTTTAACATGACCACGGAGAATGCCACACATTCATTTGCATCCACTGAGTATGTGAAGAGGCTGGGTAGGAAACCTGATATAGCAGATGTTAGCTACAATGTAGTAGTCCCCTCCAGAGAGCCAAAACAAACTAACCAGATTCTGCGAGCACGTGTTATCTCTATTGAAGGAAGAGAACTTTATGCCGATCTGATCATACTAGATATGAATGATTATGATGTGATTTTGGAAATGGACTGGCTGTCGAAATATGGAGCTACCATAGATTGTCTGAACAAGGTAATCACATTTCAGCCGCCACGTGACACATCTTTTATCTTTACCGGAGTAAGAAAAAGGTCCAAATATCACACGATATCAGCGGTGAAAGCAAAACGGTTATTGGAAAGCTGTTGTGAAGGCTACCTAGTAAGTGTTATGAGTATGGAAGAGAAGCATTGTCCAACTATTGAAGAAGTAGCAGTAGTGCAAGAATATCCTGAAGTATTTCCAGTCGAACTCCCAGGATTACCCCCAGACAGAGAGATAGAGTTTGTAATTGACGTATATCCAGGGACTGCTCCTATATCGAAGTCACCATACAGAATGGCGCCAACAGAGTTGAAAGAATTGAAGATTCAACTGCAAGATTTACTGGACAAGGGCTTCATGAGACATAGCTTTTCGCCATGGGGTGCACCGGTTTTGTTTGTCAAGAAGAAAGATGGTACTTTGAGGATATGCATAGATTACAGAGAACTGAACAAGGTTACGATCAAGAACAAATACCCCTTACCCAGAATTGATGACTTGTTTGATCAACTCCAGGGAGCTGCCATATTCTTCAAGATTGACTTGCGTTCAGGTTATCATCAACTGAAAATTAAAGAGGAAGATATCCCAAAAAGGGCATTCAGTACAAGATACGGGCACTATGAATTTTTGGTAATGCCATTCGGTTTGACAAATGCCCCAGCAGCTTTCATGGATATGATGAATCGGGTATTCAAAGACTTTTTGGATAAGTTCGTTATTGTGTTTATTGATGACATCCTAATCTACTCCAAGAATGAAGTAGAGCATGTTGTGCATTTGACAAAGGTTTTAGATGTTCTAAAGGAGAAACGATTGTATGCTAAGTTCAAGAAATGTGAGTTCTGGTTGGATCGAGTAATATTTCTAGGGCATGTCGTGTCAGGAGAAGGAATTTCAGTTTATCCAAGTAAAGTTGAAGCAATTAACAATTGGCCACAACCTACAAACTCTTCAGAGGTACGTAGTTTTCTCGGGTTGGCTGGGTACTACCGCAGGTTCGTAGAAGGGTTCTCGAAAATTGCATCTCCTTAACACAGCTGACTAGGAAGAGTGTAACATTCAAGCGGACAGAGGCTTGTGAGCAGAGTTTTCAAGAACTGAAGAAAAGGTTAACCTCAGCACCGATCCTCTCAATACCAACGGAGACTGGAGGCTTTGTGGTATACAGTGATGCTTCGAAGAACGGTTTAGGGTGTGTGTTAATGCAGAATGGCAAAGTAATAGCATATGCATCCAGATAATTAAAGGAGTATGTGAAGAACTATCCTACTCATGACTTGGAGCTTGCAGCAGTGGTATTTGAGCTAAAAATTTGGAGACACTATCTATATGGAGAACGATGTGAAATCTACACAGATCACAAGAGTCTGAAATACTTTTTCACACAGAAGGAGCTGAATATGAGACAGAGAAGATGGTTAGAACTCGTGAAAGACTACGACGGTGTTATCAACTATCATCCTGGTAAAGCAAAAGTCATAGTTGATGCCTTAAGCAGAAAATCGTCTCAAGGTACTACATTGATGACTGTGCTTCAGAGACCAGAGTTACTAGACTTGCAAAGAATGAATGTCGAGATTGTTCAACTTGGAATAGTGGAGGCAAGACTAGCAGCTCTAACCCTTCAGCCTACCCTACTTGATAGAATTAAGCAGATGAATATTTAGCTAAAGTAAAGAATGATGTCGCTTCAGGGACGTCTTCAGACTTTCAGTTGTCAGAGAATGATATCTTAAGATTAAAAAACCGGTTATGTGTGCCAGATAAAGATAGCATTCGTAAAGATATTATGGCAGAGGCGCATTCGACACCATATTCAGTACATCCAGGAGCTACCAAAATGTATCGAGATTTAAAGGTGCAGTATCAGTGGCCAGGTATGAAGAAGGATATTGCTCAGTGTGTAGAACAGTGGTTGACTTGTTAGCAGGTAAAAGCAGAACATCAAAGACTAGCAGGAACTTTACAGCCCTTACTGATTCCGGAAAGGAAATGGGAGAACATTACAATGGATTTTGTGGTGGGATTGCCGAAAACTGTAAAGGGTCACGATGCTATCTGGGTAATTGTGGACAGACTCACAAAATCTGCTCATTTTCTCCCAGTCTGTACTACTTACTCCATGGATCGTTATGCTCAGATATATATACAGGAAATAGTTAGACTTCACGGAGTACCATTATCCATTGTTTCAGATAGAGACTCAAGATTCTTGTCTACCTTCTGGAAGAGTTTACACAAGGCACTGGGGACACGGTTGTCTTTCAGTACTGCATATCATCCACAAACTGACGGACAATCAGAAAGAACGATACAGACTTTAGAGGATATGCTTAGAGCTTGTGTGTTAGATTTCCAGTGTCAATGGAGCAAATTTCTACCTTTGATAGAATTTTCCTACAACAACAGTTATCAATCTACTATAGGAATGACCCCTTATGAAGCACTATATGGTAGGAAGTGTCGATCTCCGATACATTGGGAAGAGGTTGGCGAAAGAATACTTCTAGGTCCAAGTGTAATACAAGAAATGTCAGAAGCTGTGTCACAAATTCGGGAAAGAATGAAAACGGCTCAGAGTCGCCAGAAAAGCTATGCAGATAAGAGAAGGAGAGCACTTGAGTTTGCAGTGGGAGATCTAGTATTCCTGAAAGTTGCACCAATGAAGGGAATAATGCGGTTTGGTAAGAAAGGAAAACTTAGTCCGAGATACATTGGTCCATTTCCTATTGTTGAGAGAGTTGGTGATGTTGCCTACAGACTTGATTTGCCAGCATCAATGTCTCAAATACACAATGTGTTCCATGTGTTAGTATTAAGGAAGTATATTGCAAATCCGTCTCATGTCCTGAACAGTGAACCTGTAGAAATACAAGCAGACTTGGGATATAAAGAAGTACCAGTACAGATTTTATTAAGGGAAGTTAAACGGCTCAGAAACAAAGAAATTTCGTTAGTCAAAGTACTATGGAGAAATCAATCAGTCGAAGAAGCCACTTGGGAAAGAGAGGATGAAATGAGAGCCAAATATCCCGAACTCTTCAAGTAAGTAAATTTCGGGGACGAAATTTTTATAAGGGGGGGAGGATGTAATACCCGCGCCTCTCACAACTCACTGGCCAATATAATTTTTGCATTTCATGCATTCCATATTTTTATGTGCTATTTGCGTGATAGTTTTATAGTAATTAATTTGTTATATTTATTACGTTATGTTATATTTTTGCGACTAATTTGGAGATGTTTACTTTGGTAGTCAAGAACCCCCTAGTCTAAAATATTGGGACATGTTACAAAATTTAAGACTACATATGATAAGTTTAAAATATGAAACCCACTAGGTAGTACGCGGGAGTGTTAGATGTGTAAAGGATTTTATTGTCGGAACAACAACAACAACAACAACAACAACAACAACAACAACAACAACAACAACAACAACAACAACAACAACAACAACAACAACAATAATAATAATAATAAAATAATAGTTAAGGAATAAATTCTATTGGCTAAAGGAATGGCGGTGGATAAGTTATTATATAAAGCTAATCTCTTACCCTTTCATTTTGAAAAGAAAAAAAAACGCATAATAAGGGTAGTAGGTTGCTGATGCTGAGTTCGTGAGGATAGAGGAAGACGAGAATACGGTGAGCATGATTATTCCCCTGAATTCAATCAATTAATTGTTATGAGTAATATAACATACTACTGCTACAAAAATAAGCAAGTTGAGGGTGGGATAGTAACAAATTTGAGACTAGTATTAGGAGCATCAGTATGTGATTTAAAGTAATGATTGCTTTCTATTTGAACTACATATGAATGTAATTGTTAAACTCACTTCTTGCTTGAATTAAATTAGTATTATATATAATTGTAGGTTACTTGAATACGGGGAACAAATTGAATTATTTATTAATCTAGATTTAACAAATTTTGTCCCCACTTTGGGAAACACATAAAATAAGAGTTAATACACATACTGATATAGTAAAGTGAGGGTTTATTTTGATCATATGAATTTGCTTTGTTATCAATGACAAATGAACTCAATGATGATTATGCAACAAGGGTTAGAATAATCATTCACCATCTTGTAGTGAGTTTAGGATAGTTAAGTAGTTAAGAACTTGGTAATATATGGCTTATTATCCTAGATGATCTTTATCAGGGTACAAGAAAGAGAAAGGTTTAAATAATCACTATTGAACGAGAGGTAAGTAGAAATCCATCTCCAACTACAATGCTTGAACATAGTATTTATGTTTATTATTTGTGATAATTGATTGTTACATATGTTGTTGTATAAAGTGTA
The DNA here is from genome assembly GCA_958295605.1 of Ajuga chamaepitys. Classification (NCBI taxonomy): domain Eukaryota; kingdom Viridiplantae; phylum Streptophyta; class Magnoliopsida; order Lamiales; family Lamiaceae; genus Ajuga; species Ajuga chamaepitys. The sequence goes on along the minus strand of OY282506.1, from coordinate 26,710,482 downwards.
TTCTTCCGTTGCTAAAAACAAACTGATGTGCATCAATCATGAGCATTAGCATCTACAAGAATTACATGTGTACATATAAGAAGTCAAAATAGCATAATTTCATAAGTTGATAATATTTTGGGGTTGGTCACCACTGGCACATTGAGAATTATATATTATATATGGTGTCTCTCGGGATGCTTCCGGTGACAGACGTGCACGTGGAAGAGGTTCCCACTTCAGCACCTTTATGATGAGGGGTACGGGAAGAGGTAGACTTTCCGGTGGATTGCAGGGGCAGGCAGGAGGCGGACCCCTGGTAGTCTCGGAAGGATAGCCACTTGGTCGTACCAACCATCACTAATATCTCGGGTGGACTATAAGGGGGGAGGAGGGACCCTTGGTAGTCACGAGTATGGAGGGATATTCTGGTGAGGTTGTGCCAGTGAAGGGAGCCATTTCCCACCAAAAAGGGTTTCCTTTTGAGAAAACAGTTGAAAGAAATGGTTTTATAACTTGCATCCATTAGATGTGCATTTCTCATGCATGATTTCTGCTTACTGAGCTTTAGCTCACATAGTTCTTGCATTGTAGGTAAGTTTGACTACGCATGAGCTCGTGAGCTGATCTGGCATGCTGTTGGAGCTGATGCAAGTTTTGAAGCCTCGTGTATATGAATGACGATCTGTGGGCTAAACCTTGGACTCACTATATTTTTGCTAGCGTTCTAATAATGTTTTTGGACATGTTCAAATTAAGAAACTTTAATATGTATATTTCTGTAAATATGGTGTTGAATGGAGTGTGACACCTTTGTACTCGATCTGAATCTACGTAAATATATGTAGGTGAGATTTTGGTCCTGAAAGAGTATTCTAAATTGTTAATTTTGGAAAAGAAATAAAAAAAAAAAAGAATATACAGGTTTTGTAAGGCTAAAAATTAGTATAAAATAAGTTTTTACAAGTGTGGGTGTGACATGCATAAAACAAACAAGCGCTCATAAATAATTTTTTTTTTTACTTCAAAATTATCTTTGAAAAGACTCGTCCACAGACAAGCATGAAAAGACTCGTCCATGGACGAGCACGAAAAGACTCATAAACTGTCGAGCATGAAAAGACTCGTCCACGGACGAGTATGAAAAGACTTGTAAACGGTCGAGCAAAAAAAGACTCGTCCACAGATGAGCATGAAAAGGCTTATCAACAGATCGGCACAATGAGCTTACCTAAAGATTAGCATGAAAATTAAGACAAGTATAAAGAGATCGAAATGGCAACCAAAAGAAAACTTCATTAAAAATAAAAATGTTAATACAAGACAAGTGTTACAAAAAGGGAAGAAAGATTAAGACATCGCAGGATCGCTCGGAGGCTGGGGAATCACTAGACCTTCTAGGTCTTCAGCAGTTGGAGGACCGCCTAAGAGATCCCAGTCGTCGTCATCTAGGTCTTCCTTGTGAGGATTGCTCTTAGAAAAATGAGATAAATTCCTCCTAAGGATGGAAATGTCGATCCCCTGCTCTGACATCACTTTAGCTACCCCAATGTAGACCTGAATGTAGGCGGAGTTAGCCCATGCTACTCCATCAGTTTCAGAATAAGCCTTGACGGTAGCATCGATGGCATTCTCTCTAATAGATCGCTCCTCCGACCTAACTTCATCAATTTTGGCCAACACCTCCTGCTCATGTTTCTTTAAGGCCTCCTCCAGTTCAGCTTTAGCTGCCGCGATCTCAGCTTTGGCAGCATTGGCTACTGCGATCTCAATTTGAGCAGCGGAAACCACGGCGTGAGCCCGATCCTTCTCCTCCTCGACCCCTTTCAGCTGCTCCTTAAGCTGAGCAATTTCTGCTTCAGCCGCCATCCGCTTACTGTTCTCCTCATCATACAATTTGCAAGCCTTGGCCACAACTGAGTTGGAGAACGGATCACCAGAGACTTCTGCCTGAGCTGACTGGTAGTCGGTCATTTCTTACCACCAAATTAAACGTATATATATATAAGAATATGTATACACGATACCTAGCCTACGACTCTAACGAGTAGAGTGGTAAGTAAGGGTCGATCCCACAAAGAACGGTGGATTAGTGTTGTTCGGATATTACAAGCAACTAATGATTTATGATGGATAGGGTAATAAACTTAAACAAGTAAACGACGGGGGTTTTGGATTGAGTTAACAACTAAATGCTAACAAGTGACAAACTAAAATTCTAGATAAGCAATAAATATTTTTGGTATTTTATATCAAACAAAGAAAGATAAATAACAAATGTTTTTCGGGTTTAGAATATGATAAAAGGTCTACCCTCGATCTAATATCCCCTTGAATCCGACTACCTAATGATTATCGTTGATGTCCCAAATTCAATGCGATTTAAACCCTTATCCCACAATCTACAAGGTCCGCTTATGTAGACCGTGTTGTCCCTTAATTGTGGATAAATAGAAGGTACGCTTATCGATTTATCCCTACCCAAATTAATTAGTGATCCAAAAAAGATCTTTTCACACTAATTGATATTGGGTGGTCACGAGCTAGAACAATGGGATAAATAAAGCATAAACCTCAACACGATCGGGTTTAGAGGCCAAACTCTATAATGCCACCAATGATATCAAGCATTGTTCGCTACTAAGGGAGATTGAAGCTTCAACAATCACGGAAAGTGAAGTTCAATCTCTAGCAACATACAATAAATGCCTCCCAAAGGGTGATCAATCCTAAAACAAGCATCTAGGCATGAGACAATCCAATCAAGCATTATAGAACATTTAAATTGCATAAATAAGGTAACATCAAGAGTCAATAATCACATTCTCGTCATCAATCAAGGTTCAACATAATCAATGGTAGAATTTAGGGTGCTAGCCACCCATTACACCTATAATACAATCAAGAAATTACGGAAAATACAAGAATTCATAAAGATAGAGTGATAAAACCCAAGGATGATCAATGGGGAAGATGATGTGACTTCTTCTTCCCCTTCTCTCCTCCTTGGATGTGATGGTGGCTGAATAGTGCTTCCAAAAGTATCAAAAAGGTTAGGTCAAATTCGAATGGGATGATATATATATATATAGAAGGGGAGAAAGTGCTAGTAAAAAATAGGCAAAATCGCATTCAGGATTTTAAAACAGGGTAAGGAATCTCGGCCGAGACGAAAGTGTGTCTCGGCCGAGATGTGAACAAGGGCTTTTCAGATTGTAAGTCGAGGGACAATCTCGGCCGAGATTGGGTTGCATCTCGGTCGAGACGTGAAAAGGAAATTTTTAGGGTTTGGGTTATCTCGGTCGAGATTGGGTTTCATCTCGGCCAAGATCTTCATCTCTTTGAAACTCTGATTTTCTCTAGAGAGCTATCTCGGCCGAGATGCCGTACCCGTCTCGGCCGAGATCTTCAATTTCTCAGAACTCTAGGATTTCCCTGGAGAAGTATCTCGACCGAGATTTTGCCCTGTCTCGGCCAAGATCTATCCCTCAGCCCTGTCCCATGACTCCGCGATCGTTTGGTGTTCTTTTTCGATCCTTTTTCACCTGTCTTAACACAAAAACAACACAAACGCATTATTTTACCCATGAGAATACAAAAGCACTAAATACACGTGATTATGCACATTATTGACACTAAAATGACACTAAAGTGTCCTAAAGTGCGTGCACGAGATACGTGCACCACTGACATTAACAGGTTAAGATATCGGCCTAGGTGCACCACGACAGCCTCCATCTTTCCACCGAAAGAGAGCGATGTCTCTGTATTAGCCAAGCCTTTTGTCCAGCTCTTGGCAGGAACCTTCGTAGCGACATTCAGATTGGGGGGCATGGCCTCAAAGGTTGAACGATCAGGGGAGCGAGAGCGCTGATAGTTCCTCAAAAAACTTGGCTATTTTTCACCCTCAACCCCCCGTTTCTCCAAAATGACAACCTTCTTTGCATCCCATCCCCAGTAAAAGGTGTCTAGGAGTGAGGTGGAGCCTGATGATCGCACGACCACCGTTGAGCGGGACCGCTTCGGAGCAGGTGCGGACTCTTCTTCGGAGGAGTCTTTGAAGCAGGAGCAAGGACACGCTATTCGACGACCGGAGGCATCGCCGAACGATCCTCCGAGGCCGCCTGTGCAGAAGTCCCAATTCCTTGCGACGCCTAGAACTTCTTCCACTCCTTCAATCTAGCTCTCCAGTATTGCCTCTCTTGAACCATCATCTCCTCAAAAGGTTTGGAAATGGGGAGTGATCAAAAGACCGCAATCACGAAGGTTCTTCTGAGTAGTATACATAAGAACGTCGTAAGGTTTATTTTGATTCTTCTCACGAAGCTCCTTCACGTTCTTTTTAAACTCCCTAAATGGCACCGCTGAGCTGCTCCGATCTACAAAAAATAAGGAAAAGGGGGGAGTAAGATCAGCAAAATTTGAGAACGAAGAAAAGTAAAACAATGTACCACGGCACCTCGGCCAGCTCTTCCTTGGCCTCTTTCTCACTCCTCCGCCCTAGCTCCATTATCCCCCGGGCCAGACGCAGCAGCTCCTCGAATAATTATTAAAATATAAAATTGTGAAAATAAACTAAAAATTATATGTTTCTGAAATACTCTCACACTTTTTATATGAAAATATTTAATTATCTAAATATATCATAATTAACCTTGCAAAAAGTATTTTAGATTTAAATTAATTAATTTATATATCTATATGGATATTTAATTGAAGGTCGTAAAATAAGGACTAATTTGATATATTTTTCATTAAAAATAAAATTGATACAAAAAAGTTATAATTATTTAAGCTTTTAGATTAAAAATAAGAAGAATGAAGAGAGAGGAATTTTTTATTTGTAGATAAGAACATATGATGGAATAACTTTCAATATAAAAAAAAAAGATAAAATAAAAAATTGTCTTGCTGATATAAAAAGTGCAAAAAGAAAAAAAGAAAAAAGAAAAATGACCGATAACTGCAAAAAAAATAAAAAATAACTGCCACATGTTAAAAAAAGGAAAAGAAAAAGGGTGGAGATAAAACATGGGAAAAAAGAAAAAAATAAAAAGGCCCTAGAAATACTCTGGAGATGACACATATGCAAATTATCCTGTTTTTATATTAAAGGGGGATGTGTGTGGCCAATATCTTAAATTGTGAGATAACACCTTCTCTTATTTTACTTTTTATTCTAAGAAAAGGAAAATGCAAGCTAATGAAAGGCGATGATATAATTGAATGCATGTACTAACCATATTTCCGAAAATAGCAGTTAGTACTCCACCCACTAAAGATTTTTCTTTATACAGAAACCGACCATCCATTGAAAAGCTCTGCCATTTGTGGATGTATTGTATATGATAACCACTTTAAAAAACAGTTAATTATGTACTCACTCCTCACCTCTCTTCTTCTCTCCTTACCATGCACTTAATCATTTGACTATTTTTTTCTTTTATTTTGTGATACTAACGAGGGCTTAGAGTTATAAGGAATGCTAATCGGGTCGGTTTTAAGATTTTCGGACTTTATCAATTTTTATTGGGTCGACAATATGGTGAACCTAATTCTAATCCTATCGATTTTCAGACTAATCAGATCATTATCAGACTACAAGTCAAACTTTGAGAAATTTGACAATATAGACACGCGAAATCTATTCCCTACATCTTTCTTAGTTGCCTATGAAAGATGTGGCATTTATTTATTATTTTTTCTCTTTGGTCGACGAAGGTGTCAACTTTAAATTATAATATTTTTAATTATTCGCCTGTTAGGGAGTTAACCTATGTAGCAGGTTTTTTTTTAACAGCAATTGTTTTTGTGGTTCCGTCCGTGACAATAGAAAATATAGATTCGTTGATAAAGCGCAATCCGGTAACCACCCAATTCAACCTAAATTAACGCAGAAAATATAAAAACACACACAATATACGTGGTTCGATCCGGAGATCTACGTCCACGGGCAGAAAACGGCAATCGCCGGAGTGTTTCTTTTACTAGAATGCTGAGTTTACACGGAGTAATTCAGTGCACAGAGTGCCAACCCTTAAATAAGGATTCTCTCCTCCTATTTATACTATCAAATCAAAACCCTAACTAAATCCCTATAATCTGGCCCACAAAATCTGCATGGCAGTTGGGAATGGGCCTTGAGTCGCGAAACAGGCCATAAGTTGGGCCAGCGTATGCTTCTGGACCGACGCGTGTCTTCGGACCTGCTGGGCTTGCGCGTGCTGGGCCTTTACGCGCTTGCTGGGTTTGTGCATGTTGGGCCGATCAGCGGGCCCTGGCATAGTGGGCCTTGGTGCTAACCCGACCCGAGCTGATCGGGTTGGTGTTAACCCGACCCGAGCTGATCGGGTTATCCCTATCAGATGCCCCCTCCCCAGCCGGAGCGAGGTAGGAGCTTCGGTTGTCACCGGGGTGGAACCGTAAGTAAGAAGAACCGTGGTCTCTGGCGGGCCGAAGTGTTCATGGAGGACTAAGTCTATCCGCGTCCCTGGACACTCCGCGGAACAGTCTGTAGACTCGGAGTCGAGCTGAGCCGAAGTGGACAAGACATATAGCCGATATACCGAGTAATAGCCTGGCCGAGGTGGAGAATACACCGGAGTGTAGTATTATGACCGAGGTAAAGAGAACACCGGAGTGCAGTAGCCTGGCCAAAATGAAAGGAACACCGGAATGTAGTAGTCTGGCCGAGGTCTACTCCGCAGCCGAGTCGTTGGGCTCGCTAAATCTCAACGCCGGAGCGCCGAATCCGGATCGGTGGAGGGTACACCGGGGTGATTATTCTGGCCAAAATGGAAAGGACACCGGAGTGTAGTAGTTTAGCCGAGGTCTACTCCGCAGCCGAGTCGTTGGGCTCGCTAAATCTCAACGCCGGAGCGCCGAATCCGGATCGGTGGAGGGTACACCGGGGTGATTATTCTGGCCAAAATGGAAAGGACACCGGAGTGTAGTAGTTTAGCCGAGGTCTACTCCGCAGCCGAGTCGTTGGGCTCGCTAAATCTCAACGCCGGAGCGCCGAATATTGGCTCGGAGGCCGTAAATAATTGACCAGAAATAAGAACTTCTTTATCGGGTGTTCGGGAACATGACATGGACATTGCCAATGTGAATCTCCCCGGACGGATCGGGGAAGAGATTTGATCGTCCGGAGACGAGATGCAAATCTCCCCGGATGGATCGGGGGAGAGATTTAATTGTCCGGAGACGAGATGCAAATCTCCCCGGACGGATCGGGGGAGAGACTTAATTGTCCGGAGACGGAGGTTTAATTGTCCGGAGACGAGACGCGAATCTCCCCGGACGGATCGGGGGAGAGAATTGATTGTCCGAAGACGGAGGTTTAGTTGTCCGGAGACGAAACGCGAATCTCCCCGGACGGATCGGGGGAGAGATTTGATTGTCCGAAGACGGAGGTTTAGTTGTACGGAGACGAGACGCGAATCTCCCCGGTCGGATCGGGGGAGAGAATTGATTGTCCGAAGACGGAGGTTTAGTTGTCCGGAGACGAGACGCGAATCTCCCCGGACGGATCGGGGGAGAGAATTGATTGTCCGAAGACGGAGGTTTAGTTGTCCGGAGACGAAACGCAAATCTCCCCGGACGGATCGGGGGAGAGATTTGATTGTCCGGAGACGAGACGCGAATCTCCCCGGACGGATCGGGGAAGAGATTTAATTGTCCGGAGACGGAGGTTTAATTGTCCGGAGACGAGACGCGAATCTCCCCGGACGGATCGGGGGAGAGAATTGATTGTCCGAAGACGGAGGTTTAGTTGTCCGGAGACGAAACGCGAATCTCCCCGGACGAATCGGGGGAGAGATTTGATTGTCCGGAGACGAGACGCGAATCTCCCCGGACGGATCGGGGAAGAGATTTAATTGTCCGGAGACGGAGGTTTAATTGTCCGGAGACGAGACGCGAATCTCCCCGGACGGATCTGGGGATAGAATTGATTGTCCGAAGACGGAGGTTTAGTTGTCCGGAGACGAGACGCGAATCTCCCTGGACGGATCGGGGGAGAGAATTGATTGTCCGAAGACGGAGGTTTAGTTGTCAGGAGACGAAACGCAAATCTCCCCGGACGGATCGGGGGAGAGATTTGATTGTCCGAAGACGCGAATAACCTCTTCAATTGGTGTTTGGGAAATGATTATGACACGGCCGTGTTCTAAGGCTGACACGGCCGCGTTGCTGTTGAACCAAAAATTGGTTCCTCAGCATGATTTTGACGCGGCCGTGTCGTTTGTGTGACACGGCCGTGTTGCAATCCAGCATGGTTTCTCGTTTTGAGAAACTTATTGACGCGGCCGTGTCGTTTGTGTGACACGGCCGTGTTGCTGTTTGAACCAAAAACCGGTTCCTAAGCACGATTTTGACACGGCCGTGTCGTTTGTGTGACACGGCCGTGTTGCAATCCAGCATGGTTTCTCGTTTTGAGAAACTTATTGACGCGGCCGTGTCGTTTGTGTGACACGGCCGTGTTGCTGTTTGAACCAAAAACTTACATGGTGGTGATGATGCCGAGGCAGCGGAGGACGGCCTGGCGGCGGCGATGATGATGCCGAGACGGCGGAGGGCGGCCTGGCGGCGGCGGTTATGATGCCGAGACGGCGGAGGGCGGCCTGGCGGCGGCGGTTATGATGCCGAGACGGCGGAGGGCGGCCTGGCGGTGGCGGTTATGATGCCGAGACGGCGTAGGGCGGCCTGGCGGCGGCGGTCTAAGTAAAGCATATTGTATATATATGGTCAGCGCAATACAAAGTAGCGGTTGATATATGTCGGATCTACTCTTGCTTGATTTGAGAATATCCGTTTGGACCTCTTACTCTTACATGTATCATCAAATATCAGTGACTATATTGGCATATCTATAAAATAATTTTGGTCTCCAGATTTTGAACTACACTAAGGGCATGTTTGGTTGGGGTTGGCCCAACCTCTCATCAGTTGGGCCAACTCAACCTCATATTTTTTTGGGCTGGTTTGGCCAAGCCGGGGTATTAGGGTTTCGTGGGGGGACATCAATCACAAATTTCAAAACTACTTTAATCATTCTCCCAATCATTAATAAATATCTCTTACACATATCACATCACATTTTACAATTAATAATTAAATATTACCACAACCCCAACCACTCAACCAAACATCACTCTCTAACACTGCCAGCCACTAACTCCAGCCACTTCCCCCAGCCCCAACCAAACATTGCCTAAATCATAAAAGAATAGACAAATCACAAAAAAATAGGTATATATAGTCAGTTTAATACTTGAACATTTAACTTTATGTAGGAATCATATCATACAAAATTATTGAATTAAAATAAATGTCAATATGCCAAAGTCAAATCTTTATTCGAAACTTAAATTTCTTTTATTCAAATAAGAATTTCCATCCAGCCCAATTCAAAACCCATATTTTTTTCATTTTTGTGCATATTCTTTAGGATCTCACTAAGAAATTTAAACTTCTGAGCTAATGGAACTGCAACTTCTGAGTTTTTAGGGATTCCCTGAGATGAATAGAAAAGTTAATATCTTTGGTCAACCACAAAATATGAAAGTAAACAGAAAACGAATAAAAAAGCATACCGAATACAAGTAACCCACTGCTCGTTCTGAATACAAATGAAAAGATTATACACTCTTTTGAATCACATATTGAAGGTATCAACAGATCTTCAAAATATAGGAGCTATGCAGCGTCTGAAAATATTAGAAAATGCTCTGACTTCTGAAGATGAATTACTCCATTCATATTATTTGAATTAATTTCTCAATGTTCTATTAAAAATGCATTTTAAAGGTGGTTACAGTTGATTTGTGAATATATTGTACCTAAATTTCCAATAAAATAATTATGTTCATTTAAATTTTAACTGTACATTAACTGATGAGTAGCATGACTCTACTTATTTTTATCTGGGATTTGGTGATTAAGAAAATACTCCAGCAAATAATTTTTGGTGTACTACATTGACTTTATTACTGTCTCTTTATTGATGAACTAATTAATTAAACGAAAAAGATACCTAGACCAGGCATAAAAGAATTAATTTTTTAAGATTGTTAAGTATTAAAAATGTTAATGATAGATTAAGTGTGTTAATTGGATTTTAACATTAATGTTAGTTTAGGAGTAAAAAAGAAGACGGTTATACTATCCAATAGTTAAGAATAATTTTTTGCCTGGGCAATGAGTGCATAATTTGATGGTACTCTAGATACTACTCATTTTCTTAAGTGGGAAAAGCACAATTAATGAGCATTTAGGCAAAGTGGGGTTATAAATAAGGTACTACTCATCACTCATTTTGAATATTTTACATTTTTGTCCACCTGCATAAAACCTTAATCCTCATCTTAGGGGACAAAATTTATATTTTTTTGGGTAAGTTGGTCATTTGGTTTGGTGCAGTTTTATGCTAATTTAGTACTTTGATTTTTGCTAATTTAGTATAACAAAGGGCGTAAATAAAGTTATAAAAAATAATTTAATGTAACAAAGTTGCCGCTTCCCAAAAGTAGAGTATTTGCTTCCACATATATCCCCTCCTACCTAGTTTTATTATATATCATTATCTTCCGTAACATTTTATTACATTGTAGTCCATCTTCAGTCTTTCTAGTTTAGCAGAACATTCTAGAAAAAATATATAAAATTGTAAAATCCATAATAAATTAAATTCTCACCTCGATAAACAGCTGCCTCAGCTTCACCATTGCACTTGATACTGAACCAGTTTCGAACCAGTTTCCTTGACCAGGAGAGCTTCACAAATTTGCCAATGGAAATCATTTCAACAAACAATAGCTCAAATTTAAATTAAATAAATAAAAAAGTAAGTGGAAAAATAGAAAATACATGAACAACGTTAGCCATTATAAAACACACAAAAAGATGGTTAATTTATTTGAGTAACTTACAGGAGGTAATTACAGCAGAGTCAGATGTTGCATCATCCAGTATGAGCTTACGCATTCGCATCCTATCATTTTGAGCATATAATGTAGTGTAATGATTTAAGCCAATGAAACCAAGGGACTCATTTTAGGGAGCCTTTTGCCCACCAACTTCTGCACTGAAACAAGGTAATGCCCAAGGCGAAGTGGATCCATGAACTTGCAAATCATTCAGATTTGATTAATTGCAACTCCTTCTTCATCGTTTGATCAAATTTTTATTTTTTAATTCATAAGGCATTTTGGATGAATTACCATCAACTCCAAAGTCTAAGGCTCTTTATGCAACATCTATGTCCTCATCACTCTCCGATATTGCTTCATACCACTTCGAATCTAAAGCTATCCCAACATTGTTGCCTTTCGTAGTTCAGTAAACCCAACTTTTTATTTGGGTTAGTAATTTGCTATGTTTGAATGTTTTATCAATGAATATGGATCTGAAATACCTTGAAATTATTGTGATATGTGTGATAAGCATCAAGATAAGACAAGATAATATTATGATCAACATACAGTATGCTACAGCATAATGTAGCAGTAGAGAAACTAACCGCTGGTATTAACTTCATACGCGATCAAAAGTGAGCATTTGTTCTGATATTTCACCTACTAGATCCACAATCTTTTTACCAATCACTTGATATCGGCTATATGATGAAAACCGTAAGAGACAATCATGATTCTATAGTTTCCTAGTAAAGGCCAGGACAAGATTGAAGGCGAGGAAATTATACTTACAAATAAAGTGTGCACAACAACAAAAACAAGGCTACTGAATGCAACAAATGTCTACAAATCATGTCCATTGGCAGCAACCATAATATTATCGTGATCCACAACATGTGTCATATGATGTAGACCAGCAATAGAGGAGTCATATTATCTCACCTCGTTGGCTCCAAACATAGGGTTGCTCATGTAGATATTGGTACTACGTCACCCATCTATTTATGTCTACTACAAGCAACTTGATAGGCCCATTGACATTTGAATTTTCTAAAACATCGCAGTCTCTACATGCATACTGATGACTATGTTCCACCACAAGCAGTTCCATCACTCTTGGTTTAGATTTTAAACTATATAGCGAATAGTTCACGATCCTTTTAGGGTTGGAGCAGTACAGAAATCACATTCCATTTATGCCTCAACTATCAACATATGGATGTCAGCAACCACTTTTCATCACATCCCCTATTCCATTTTATTCATTTTGCACTGATACAAGAATAGTTCATGAAAATGAATCGTCGTCATTAGTTCGTCTAAACTTTGATTTGAATATTAGTAAAGAAGATGACAGTAATGTGCAAAATGTATCAGGTAGTGAATCTGATGCACACGAAGATTCAGGTAGAGGAAAAGGAAAAATATTTTGGTGTCGTTGCTACATTGGATCTTGTTTTGATTATTGAATAGTGTTTTTCCCAGGTTTAATCAACAAATTATTCTTTTCTATCTATTGTGTCAAAAAAGTATCCATCAATAAAAACCCCTACAAAACTGTTGCATAACAAAAATTAAAAACTAATTTGCTTAGATAATCGCCTTCGTAACAGGGGGCTAATTAAAAAAACAATTAAAGTGGCTACCTTCATAGATACTTAGCAAAAAAATGGTTGTTTCTTTCATGGGCGACTTGAAATTTTTTGAAGAAAATTATATGTCCTCTGTGTTGTTGGTGAACATACCGTATGCCGCTGATCATTCATGTTAACTAGTACCCAAATGCAAAAAAATGTGAATGCTACCATACAGTGTCGAATTTCCCGGATTACTTCAAACAGACTTTGGTTTAAATCATTTTACGATATTCTATAGCTACAAATTATACATGATGGGACATGGAACACATCTTAATAGACTACCATCTAAAATTCTAAATGGTTAATTGTAAAAAAATAAATTGAAAACATTAAAATTTATATGTACTTTAATAGCATAACATTGTGCTTCAAGACATGTAATATCTTTCATTATAAATAATAATACAGTTTTAGTATGATACATTTCTTAAAAATAAGTAATACCTTTTAGCATAAACACAATACCTTTTATAGAAAAATACACGTAACCCGAATTTTACTGATCTAAGATCTGTGGAACTGATGCACAAAAGAACTAAAATTTTAAAATACAAAATCAAACTGACGTAATAAGATAGTGTAGTATTGATATACGTTGTGTATACATGCATTTTAGGTCGATTTAGAAGGGTAATTTATAACATTTGCATGTGTATTTGGTGGAAATGTGTTAATATTTATCACATTGTTTTGTATGATATGTTTGTGCTTGTTTTAGAGTTATTCAGGAAATTTTATGCCAAAATGTCCTTTTGGACGAAGTTTGGATAAGAAACAAACAAGATGACGGGGAAAACGAAGAAAATTTGAAGAAAGAACAGAGTGGCTCAACTCGGTCGAGTCCACAATTGGACTTGGTCGAGTCAATTTGGGTTTAAAATAGAGGAATTGTCCAGAGGAAGCTTAACTCGATCGAGTCAATTTGTGAAGGGTTTAAAGGAGCTAGGCAGAAAGGCATGACTAGGTCAAGTCATTGTAGTGACTCGGTCGAGTGACGAGAGTGCTATCATCGACTCGGTCGAGGCAAACTGTTGACTCGGCCGAGTCCGTGCTTGGACTCAGCTGAGTCGTTAAGTCGGTCTTTACTTTCTTTATGCGTTTTGGCCTTTTTTCGGCCCGTTTGAAACTCAATATGTCCCAAACTATGAATACAAGGTCCTAAGTCCGAAATAAGGAGAATTGGATCATTGAAAAAGCACTTTGGAGACTAGAAACGAAAAAAAGGAACGAAGAGACGAAGATCGAGATGTTTATTTTTATTAATCAACAATGTTTGTCCATGAATTATGTTATTTTTTTTACACTCATGAGTAACTAAACTTCTTGTGTTCTAGGGTTAGAAAGTACATTACGAATTATTTATGTTTAGACTTTATTCGTTTAATTCTGGACTCCAGTTTTATCATTTATCTATGTGTTTGTTTTATTCATATGGTTTTGTTAAATTGAACACTTGTTATTTATCTACAAGTTTAATAATTTGGCATCCGAGAGGAGAGTGTCATTAATAGACTTACACATACGTAAATACCAATATCCCTCCGAGAGGAGTGAGGTGTTTATGTAGGCATTGGTCTAGGTTCTTTTAGGATTCTTTAGGTGATAGTTAGCCCGATAGGTTAATTGTCTCTAATTGACCTAGACGGTAGAATCGTCTGAGAGCGGGGTTAATCAATATTCATGCCGTCTAATAAATGATAAAATTGATTTAAAATTCTAGAATTTAGGATAATCAAACATAGGAAATGGTAATTGAAATTGAATCCCTAGAATATATCTTAATCTCATAAGAATATTTCCTTGCTTTTTGTTTTCTTGTTAACCAAGTAATTAGTTACTTAATTAGTTAAGTCTTGAAATTTAGATTATTGCAAAAACCAAACCGCTTATTCGAGAGTTTAGATAGGGTAGAATTATTAGGATTATGGTATAAAACTAGGTAAACAGTCTCTGTGGAATCGACCTTGTTTGTCACTAGCTACAGTAGAAGCGTACACTTGCGGTAACACTAGGGTTAGAAATAATGCTTCAAGTATTAGGTGTTAGACATGATTAGCACGCCATAGATGGAACATATAATAACATACAGAAGTAACTGATCTTTCACTTTGTAAATGAATAAAGAAATTTCCAATTGAGTTTCAGTGGAGAAAGAGGATTGGATAAAGTTTAATTTTAATTCAGTCCCTTACTCCAATAATATGCAATAAAATTTTAAAAAAATTATAAACAAGTTGCATTAAAAACTATTCAGAATCTGTCAAAACAAGAGCTTCTGATCAAATCGGAAAATGTGCATCAACCCAAGCATGAGAAGAAGAGGAGGAAATAGCAAACTTCGCCAAAGAGTGCGCCACCCTTAAAACAGGGTGAACACCTTGAACTAACGGCATATTACATAATTCCCGAACATCAAGATGGATGTTTCATATGGGACTTAATAAAGTTGTTTCCAAGGTTGTAGAAGTTGCTAGGTGCTAGTCAAGCGGTTAGGGCCTAGCAATTAGTCGGTGATGTACCGGGTATAGGTGTTAGGATACCAGCCTATTCCTTTTTCAATCTTATGCATCAACATATATCCCCCTACCTATAAAAGTATGAGCGTTTCTTACAAAATAGTGTATAAACAAGAATACCCTTACATCTATAACTATAATTTAAGGTCATACAAGTAAATTGTCATATAATTAAGTTGCACTAATTCATTCCAAGACAATAACTATCGAAAAAGAACCTATACCTATGGCCATAATATAACTCCCAATCAATTAAGACATAAAAAAAAAAAAAAAAAAAAAAAAAAAAAAAAAAATCACCTATTTATATTTAAGTTTTTTTATCTGCAATTATATGATACATTTATAATTATTATTTATTTAGTTTGTAATTGAGATTTAAGTGGATGAAATTTTATTTAATATAAGTTTATTTGGTTGTGTTTTGGATTGATTTTATAGAGTATCACCTTTTAAAGTTTACAACATTATTTTCCTAATTCTCGATACTTAAGTTATTTTATTTATCATGACCAATAACTTTTGCATTTCAAACTATGTTTGAATCATGGAGCCTTCTCATAATTAATTAAATGAGAATGTGATATTTCACTATTAGAGAAATAGTGTTGTTATGATATGGATGATGACATTACATCAAAATATATATTTATACTTAAATTTCAACTAACATCAAATAAATCATCCATGTCTCTCTAATTCTTAAGAATGTAAGTTAATTGTTTCTTACAAATTAATATCATAACTCTTTAGAATTAAAAGTTCACTTCAAAACGGATTTTAAATTTGTAAAGAAAGAGGAAGGAGAAACAATAAATATAAATTTCTTAATACTTTAAAGAAAAATTGAAAAGATTCACTATAAAATTAAGTAGTTTAATAAGTAGATCTCTAAGAATAGACTTTAGAAGGTCCTTAATTAGTTTGAGTAAAAAAAGAATTAATTACTTAAATTATTACATATATGTATTTTTGTGACTTATTAGCTTTGACATCTGGAATTAATGGGTAAAATTCAAATTTTAGTCCACTAACTATTAACCCACTAACTTTTGTTGTTATATGTATTTGGTCTTTTTTAATAGAAATCATTAAAAATGAAAAAATGAAAAATGAATACCCAAAAAAACATATAATGTTACACATACGCTATGATGATAAATCACGCAAAAAACCTCATGATGGGAAGATAGTGGTACCGAAAGTATATATTTAATCATCTAATTATTTTTTTAGTCATATAACACTAAGAACTTTTCTAGCCTATTTAATTAAAGTATTAAAAGATGTAAATTTTGAAATTCATATATACAAAGTACAATGCAATGAACATGAAGTACTAGAGTCTAACTTAAAAAACAGAAGAGAACAAAATATAATAATTCATGCATACACAAAAATAAGACCATTTATGCAGCATGTTCATAAATTAAGCAAAGAAATTATTAATGATGTTTTTTAAGGAAATTGGCCCTAATTTTAAATCAATCTAAACTAAAGAAAAAATACATAGACACACACACACACACACACACATATATATATATATATATAGTTATGGAAAGAAATTAAAGGAGCTTCATGTAACATTTAGTATAATTTATTTCAAAATAAAGGAATGTAGGAAACATAAAATGTTTATAATTTTAATTATAGTTTTTAGCATATATCTTTAGGATGAAAAATTTACTTCAAAAGTAATTTTTAAATTTTCAAAGAAAAAGGAAGAAGAAACAATAAAAATAATTTTGCTCTTACTATAAAGAAAAGTGAAAAGATTCACAATATAAATAAGTAGATTTATAAGTAAGTCTCCAAGAACCACTCAAAAATTTTAGAAGATCCTTAGTTTAAGCAAAGGGAAATTAATACTAAGGAGTTATTATATAAATATGTATTGTTGTGGCTTATTAGCTTTGACATCTAAAATTATTGGGTGAAATTCAAAATTTAGTCCTCTAACTATAAAGCCCACAACCTTTTGTGGTTATGTGTCTTTGATCGTTTTTTCTAGAAATCATTGACAACATCTACCTACAATGGGATTTATAAAAAAAACAATGAATATCCAAGAAAACATAAAATAAGAGCTTACACATATGTGATAATTGATCAAACAAAACCTGTTTTGTATTGATAGAAAAAAATAGTACTGAAAGTATTCTAAGTATATTTAATCATTTGATTAAATCTTTTAGTCATTTTTTTTCCTCCTAATCTAAGAACAAAGAAAAAATCCTCCCCTCTCCCACGGTGACTCGAACCCAGGACCAAATGCCTAGGTAATAGATGCTCTGCCACATGAACTATCCAACTTCGTCTGATTAAATCTTTAGTCATTAAACACTAATAATGTGTCTAGCCTATTTAATCAAAGTGTTAAAAATATAATTACGAAAATTCATGTATCTCATATGCGACACAATGAACTTTACGAAGTAGAAGTCTAAATTAGAAAAAAAAAAAAATAGTAATTCATGCATACACAATAATAAAGACCATTTACGGAACAC
This sequence comes from Ajuga chamaepitys, assembly GCA_958295605.1. Lineage (NCBI taxonomy): Eukaryota > Viridiplantae > Streptophyta > Magnoliopsida > Lamiales > Lamiaceae > Ajuga > Ajuga chamaepitys. The sequence goes on along the minus strand of OY282506.1, from coordinate 26,692,918 downwards.
AGTCATAAATCAAGCAAAAACTTTTTAAGTGTTTATGTTTTCTTTTTCTTTTTGTAAAAGATATTCTTATTCTAAGTTTATTTAATCATTTAATTATTTTCTTTTTCATGGTGCACCTTAATTTTATTATCTAATTTAATTTAATTAGATTATGATATATTTACTTTTATAAATTCATGTATACAACGCGCAATGCACGTGAGATTTTACTCGTACATATAAAAGCATGTATGCGTACATTAGGGATATTTCATACAATTTGAAAAAATGATCATTTTAAAATCTTATAAAATGATTCTACAAAACACCAAAGTCAATCCAAATAACAATTATTTTGAAGTCCTAAGAAGACAAAGAGAGGACGCATGCTGGGAGGTATTAAGAAGATGCATTATCTTCAACGAATATGTTGAACAATACGTTGCATGGTTGAATAAGACATGCAGTGCAACAAGCGCCACAGAGGATGATCGTAGAAAAATACTAAGAAAAGTCAGACCTTACAGCAGAAACAAGGTCAAGTTCATAAACTACACAGAGATACATGGTAGTGTGCTTACGCTTAGATCATGGCAAAGACGTCAAGACCAGACGTCCTCTGATATTCAAAGTCCGACAGTCGATTTTCCAAATTAGCCATTGTAATGTCAAAATAATTTATGAACAAACTTCATGTTTCAGTTATGATTTTCTCAGAGTAGCCATTATTTTTCTTAAGTTAATTTGAATTAGGATTAGTACGGACTTGACTTTCCTTTATGCGCCTTCTGTAACCCGGCTTGTATCAGTAGATCTTTGACTTGTATTTGCCACAAACCAAAATTCATCCTCCCGTTAAATTACTCTGAATCAAACTTTATAGCCGGAAATTTTGCCATACCTACTTACACCTCTAACCTATGAATTGACCGTCTCAAAAAAAAAAAAAAAAAAAATTCTAATGTGGAGGCTCAGCCTAGGCTGGAACCATAGAGCTTACTCAAAATTTAGAGACTACCGACGTAGGCTCCCCGAACCTAGGCTCTGATACCACTTGTTGGGACCCACCAACCCACATTCATCCTTAGGGGCAAGTAATATAATAAACAAGAAATAAGACGAAAGATTAAAAAGCCACAACACAAGAACTTAACGTAGAAACTCCAAAACCAGAGAAAAAACCATGGTCCACCGGAAAGAAAAATATACCACTATGTGAACTTTTACAATCACACAGACTTTCCCTCTCCCCACAACAATCCTACCACACTATGACAAATATTTAATGACTCATACCTCTTTTCCAACTCTCTATACTAGAGAACAACTCTAAAGAGAATACAAGAAAGGAATTTAGCAAGAATCTTAAGCAAGGAGAAATCGAGAAATAAATATAAGCTATCCATGAAAGCTTCGCGTCTAGGAGGAGATTCGCTATAGCTAGTAAGAGATTTTTGCGACATAACTTGATTCACAATGACTGTTTGCAATACTAACAACGAATTCGAATAAGCTTGCAAACCCTTCAAGCACAATTCTCTACAAAACTCAGCCCATTGAACATGGCCAATAACTCTGTCGCCAACACAACACCTGGTTGTTTATCAATTTAGCACTTGCCTCACATACCCCTCCATGCAAAATCTTGCACCACATATCCTATGCTAAAACGACCTTCACCCTCATTGAAACACACACCAATAACCCCAACGCAACTCTCTCGATGTCTGCCGCTACCACCTCTTTGCACTTGTCTCTATGGTTACTCCAATTTTGGTCAATGTCTCCCTTGCCTTCTAAAAAATTCAGTAAATACACCGTCAATCTGAGATAACTCCATGGGACAATACATAGTATTCCCTCGATCATTCTTCCTCCCACATATTTCCTTCCAAATTACCCGAATTCTAACTGCCATTTGTTCAAATTAACGCTTTGATAGATGATCAACCATTAAGCCCAACAACTCTCATGTTTGCATTTGCTTATAGCTCCTCATAAGATGCCAAACGTCATCCCCTTTCCACACTTTGCACACAAAATGAGAAAAAAATAAATAAATCATAATTCATGGATCCCTTTATACTCTTACAAAAATAATAGTTAGGAGAAATACCCGCTCTAAGTTACCCTCAACCGATATAAAGTCGAAACAGAGTTTTTTTATCTAATAAATAAAGATTTAAGAAAATATTATTTGGGCTTTTGTCATTTTAACTTTTTCGCCTAAAATTTTACACAATAATTTGGTATATTTCATCAACTTTCATAAGTTCATAATTTTCTTTTAATTTTTAAAATACAAATAGATTTTCATTTGTAATCTATTTTTCTGCATAATATATCAAATTCTTCAGTTTTTCACGATATTTAAGTTGACATCCATATCAAATATATTATAATGAGATATTTGATTCGAAAAAATAAATTATTTATTGGTTAATTATTTTGATTAGATTTTTGAGTATATATGAAATTAACAAGTGAAATATTAAAATTTGCAAAAGATTTTAATTTTCGAAAGAAAAAAAATTAAATATTTATAGTTAGAAGTTAAAAATTTATATGGATATATTATAAAATACAATAAACTCAAACAAAACTTATCAAATCGACATTAAATATTCAAATAAAAATATTAGTTTTTCTTTTGTTAAATATTCAGGTTTATTTTTAAATAATTATAGTTAGATTTTGAAATTAATTTTATAAATTAAAAAATTATGAAACAAAAGGAGGAAATTAATTAAAACGAAAATTAGTTTTAGGTTAATTATGAATTTTTCTAATAAATTTAGTCTTTCTTTTGACGTCTCATTGGATTTTGATTGTCCTTCACTCTTTCTATTCTTCATACATTTTGTTGGGCTTTTGATGTCTCATTGGATTTTGATTTTGGATTTTACATGATGGCTTTGTAGGCTATTACTATGAATTTTAGTTCACATGTCTTGGCTATTTGGCATACATCTTTTATTTATGCGATTTGGGCTATTTGTGGGTTAGGATGATACATCTTCCATGCATAAAGTTTTATATACCATATGGGCCTTTGTTTGCCGCTGATTTTCAGGTTGGGCATATGTCTAACTTAGTGGCCGATCTTCAGTGCCTCACTCAACTTGGAGTCACGTCGATTCCTACGAGAGTTTCTTGGGTGGTTTCTGTTTTTGGGACGGTCCCTTCGCTAGGTTGGGTGAAGGTAAACACGGATGGTAGTGTTGACGAGATGCCATTCTGACTCATGGCAAAGGTATTTCCAGGAGCAATCATGAGTTCTTTCATGGTTGTTTTTCGACTTCTTTTGGGAAAGGCTTTGCCTTTGAAGCAGAGTTGCCCATTCTGGCATTGGAGCTAGCACATGATAAGAGATGTAATCATATTTGATTGAAATGTGATTCTACTTTTGTTGTGCATACTTTTTAGACTAGATCGTTGGAGTTTGCATGCGCGTTGGCTGCACATACTTCATATGTTATCTTTCTGTGGACTTTATAGTGACTCATATATTTAGGGAGGGCAATCAGTCTACGGATGCCCTCTCGAAATTTCATACGAACTTCACTTGGTAGTACCCTACTCCATTGCTTGTGGTGGATTTGACTTATAAAGATTTTTATGTTGAATTTTTAAGGTTTATTTGATATTTGGGTTGCTCGTGCTATTGGTACTCTTTTTTGCCGCCATGATTTTTTTTCACTGAGTTTTGCCATGACTGTATTTTAACAAGGCCAGCATTTAGGGGCTACCTAGTAGCCACCAACTTGTGGTGGTAGCATAGACGCATCTGTTTCAACATCTTGTTGATATGACCTAATCATGCCTTTGAGGCTAGGTGTTTGAGCTTTTTGTTTGGGGGTTTCATTGTTTTGTACTTTTTTTTTTTTTTTGATTTAATAAAAGAAATTATTCTATATATTTTTTTTTGTGTGTGTATATACATATATATATGTATAGTAATATTTGATTTGATTTAATATTTTTATTTTTATTTTCCTACTACATATAAAATTGTAAATTGCTCGTGATGAATATTTTTTAAGGTCAAATACAAATTTACATAGCAAATTGAAGAAGAAATGAAGGTCAAAGACCCACTAAGAAGCCGACTAAAACCTCTAGTCAACAATCTATACTATTCATGTCCTGCCATTAAAATTACGTCGTTTGACAACATTAATTATTTTCTCAGATTTTAATTGACTTTCATAAATCGTTGTTCTAGATGGAGATTTCTATCAAATTCTACATATAAATCGAACAAGAACCAATCAAGATGTATCTCATGCCACCATTCGTTGTCTATAAGTATAGAGATTGCATATTTGCATAATATTGATGCTTAAAAAACATGAAGCTTTAGGATAAAAGATTTAGGTTCAAATCTTGAAAGTTTTGACAATAATTTTTTTGTGAAATAGATTGTACGGATAAGAGATGTAATTGAAAGGTAAAATATTGATATAAAAGGAGTCAAATTTTGAGATGATATATATATATATATAAGATGTGATGAGCCAAAAAAAAAGTATTTTAATTTTTAAATCCATCTTTTTAAAAAAATATTGATATAGTATATAACACATTAATTTTTTTATATGATGTAAATATAATTACGTCCATCGGTGTGTCCAGTTGTGAAATGCACTTAAAATACGGAAATGGAAGTCCAAGATGCAAAATCAGAGATCCACCAAAAAGCTTCAGACTGAAGCCAACTAATTCTTTTACTCTCTGCATTTACACAACTCAGCAGCAGTCTGTCTCTATCTCAATTAACTGCTCCTTTTCGGCAATCATCACTCTCTTACGAATTCTATTCCCCCCAATCTAAAATTACCACTATGCCCTCCCGTCACCTCCTTTCTCCGCCTCCGCCGTCCCACCACCCTACCACTCACATCCTCCCTCCCCTCGCCGGCGGTTTAACTGCAGCCTTCTCTTGTCTCCTCCTCCTGGTCCTCTGTTTCCGCCGAATCACCAGAAAACGCACCGCGCCTTCCGCCTCCGACACCGACTCTAAGAAACCCCCTCATCGCCTCTCCTACTCGCTCCTCCGCCGCGCTACTTCCAATTTTGCCCCCGCCCTCCGCCTGGGCCAAGGCGGCTTCGGCTCCGTCTACCGCGCTGACCTTAAGCCTGGCTCCAAAGACTCGGTCTTCACCTTCTCCCACGCTGCTGTCAAGATGATGGATGCCGGATCTTTGCAAGGCGAGCGTGAATTTCAGAATGAAGTGCTGTTCTCTTCAAAAATTGATTGTAAGTATGTTCTTTCTGTAATGGGTTTCTCATCGAACCCCAAGAAGCGTCGGATGCTTTTAGTTTATGAGCTTATGGAAAATGGTAGCTTGCAAGATTGTCTTTTCCATAGGAAGAGTGAAGAATTGAGGAATTGGGAAAAGAGGTTTTCGATTGCTCTTAATATAGCGAGAGGGTTAGAGTACTTGCACCACTACTGTGATCCACCGATTATTCATGGCGATATTAAGCCGAGTAATATTCTGTTGGATGGCGGTTTCAATGCGAAGATTGCTGATTTTGGGTTGGCTAGGTTTAAGGTTGAAGATAATGTCATTTTGGAAGGTGAAGTGAAGAAGGAGGGTAGTTTGGAAGATAATGGATCTATGGTGGAGGAGACGGAGAGTGTGATTACGACAAGCGGGTTTGAGGAGGGTACTAATGTCAATCACCTTGGCGGCGCTGATAGTACGCCGGAAAGTGTTATTGTTAGGGTTGAGGCTTCTCCGGAGGCTGTGGTGGGAGTTGATTTGTCACCGGAGACAGAAGTGGTCCCTGTGGTGTCACCAAGGACAGTGGCTGCAATGGTTTCCCCTTCAGATGGATTGGATAAGACGAGCGTCTCTGAGGGAAACTTTAGTGTGGAAAGTGGGGGAGAAAGGAGTGGGTGGAAGAAGAAGAAAAAGAGTGTTTCGGGGAAAGATTGGTGGTGGAAGCAAGATTCGGGCGTGGATGGGGAGTCGGGCAAGGTTAAAGATTACGTGATGGAATGGATTGGGAGTGAGATCAAGAAGGAGAGGCCTAAGAGTGACTGGATTGGGACTTCATCAAGCTCACGTGTTGTGGGGAAGACGGAGAAGAAGAAGAAGAAAAAGAGGCAGTTGGATTGGTGGGTGTCGTTGGATGACGAAAAAAAGGTGAAGAAAGAGAGGAGGAGACCCGCGAGGGAGTGGTGGAAGGAGGAGTACTGTGAGGAGCTGGAGAGGAAGAAAAAGAAGAAGAAGAAGAAACAAGGTCAAGGGTCGATGAGTGACGATTGTTATAACGAGAATTGGTGGGCAAGGGACGATGAATCGTATGTCGATAGAAAGAAGAGAAGGAGCCGGAGTAGGAGCCGGAGCCAGAGCAGGGGGAGTATGGACTGGTGGTTGGATGGTCTGAGCGGTGAGCTATGGAGAGCGAGGAAAAATAGTTACGATACTGCTAGTGGGGAAATACCCAAGAGTGGAGGAGGCATTAGTAGCACACCGAGTATGAGAGGGACGGTTTGCTACATTGCACCCGAGTACGGTGGTGGTGCTGATGTGTCGGAGAAATGCGATGTCTACAGCTTTGGGGTTTTGTTGTTAGTAGTTGTTGCGGGGCGCAGGCCACTTCAGGTTACAGGGTCGCCCATGTCGGAGTTCCAAAGGGCCAATCTGCTTTCGTGGGCCAGACATCTTGCTCGAGCTGGGAAGCTTCTAGATTTAGTTGATCCGATTATTAATTCTTTAAATAAAGAGCAAGCGTTGCTATGCATCATAGTGGCGCTGCTCTGTTTGCAGAAATTGCCGTCCCGTCGGCCTTCAATGAGAGAGGTGGTGGGGATGCTGACTGGAGATTTAGCATCTCCCCAGCTACCTGTTGAATTTTCACCTTCGCCCCCTTCCCGTTTCCCGTTTAAGTCTCACAAGAAGGTCCGGTGAGTTTTTTGCTGCTTACTCTTCCTATATAAATTAAATTTTAAGATGTAGATTCTTGTTTATCTTTGTGACTAATTAATGTAAAGAAAAGGAAGTATTAAATTAAGAATGCATTAATACAATGAACTGCAGACCTCGTTACATTTATATTGTGCAGCAATTGCCCACGCTGAGCTTTTCCTTCATTTATTCTTTAGCCGAACACGAGCTGGGCCGAGTTGGTTTTGTTCACGAACATAATCGTGAATGTGTTGATCATATTCATAAACATTTGTGCTCGTAAATAATTAATCATTTAGTTTTAAAATCTCCACCATATTGATGAGTAATATAGGAATATTAGATTATACTCCATCCATCCTAATATGGTAGATATTTCAAAAAAATTCTTGTCCTAAAATGAGAGTTGTTTTAAAAGCCAATATATTGACCTTGTTTGTTTATGGTTGTGGGTGGTTGGAGTACTGTAGATCGTGAAAAATAAAATTGAATTAGTAGGTTGAAGTAAATAAATGAGTGTTTGTTTATGTTGGTTGAAAATTGGATTGTAGTTGATTTATATTATAAAAGGTAGTAAAGATGATTTGATATGTGTAAGAGGTAATTAAAAAATGATTGGTTATTGATTAAAGTTGTATTGAGAATTGAGTTTGATTGATGATGTGTGTAAGAGTTATCTAAAAAATGATTGATTATTGAATAAAAGTGATTGACAATTGGATTTGATTTATGATGTGTGTGTAAGAGGTAGTTAACGAATGATTGATTATTGATTAAAGTTGGATTGAGAGTTCAGTTTGATTAATAATGTGTGTAAGTGGGTTTGAGACAATATATTGTTCTAAACTTAAAAACAAACACATATTGGATTGGGCACAATCCACAACGGATTGACTCAATTCTAAACAAACGCAACCATTATTTTATTAAGCCAAGTAAAAAAGAAAAAAATAATTATACAAATTAATTATATATGTTTGAGTAAGTAAAATTAAAAAAAAAAAAAAAAAAGCTCTGTAAGTGTATGTTGATGATTTTTGTCGAGTATTAACAAATAAGACTCTTATTATGGGACGAAGAGATATATGAGTATTTTTTTATTATCATTATTACTATTAACAGAGTTTTGAACGATGCTGCCTGGGAAGTATTAATTAACGAGGTAATCATTAATCAAGCTTTGTTTGCTTTTGAACCGAGGTCAATAATTTGTTGGTTTTGATGGGAATTGTTGTTATTCCCTCCAACTAGATTAGTGTAAGAGCAAAATTAAATGTGAAATAAAAAGACACAACAATTTGATAACGGAGTTCGGCCAATTATGTCTACGTCTCCGGACTGCTGCAGATCGATTAACAAGGAGAAAATATACGGTGTTTACAACACTCACAACCTCTCAACTCACAACCTATTCTACCTAAGAACAATTACTCTCTAATTTTTCTATCCGAAAGCTTCTTTGAAAGCTTTCACTCAAACCCCTTTTCTGCTCTCTTAAATCTGAGATGGATGTTCCGCACATTTTAATAACTTCATAGAAATGCATATATATAGGCAAATATGCAGCAGGAACAATAAATATTGGCAGTGGAGTGAGGTTGCTCTTTGTCCACAAACAACAACTACTATGTTGAAAATTTTCTTCATAGGCTTTCATTTCAACAGTTGATGCCATAAATGTGGTGGCTTTGAGCAGCAATGTTTGACTAACAGGTTTCACTAAATTAACGAGCTTGTTCATGAGTTGTTTTTTGGCCTAATATTTAGTAGAATTGGGTTCCCGTGCATTATTGTTATTATTATTATTTTTTCAATTTTGAAGGTGCATAGTTTAAAGTGTTTTGTAGCATAAGTTGTCCTTACTTGGGATTGAAAATCTTTGTGACAGATTAGCACAATTGTTGTTTTATTTGAATTCTGCCATCTTGTATTGTTAGCATTTAGCAGCGGAAATGATACGATAATCTGGTCAAAAGTAAGGGCTGAGAAATCCTGAATTTAGATTGCCTTTGCCTATGAATTGACGATCCTCTAATATGTGATTGTGGGGTAAATTATCGATGTTACAGCCGCATAAGTTGTTTTCATTTCTTTTTATTCTTTCCTACTATACATATGTTTTGCTGGCAACTATTTAATTTATGAAGATAAAAGAGCTGAGATGGTAAAAAATTTCAAATTATTTTTCAATATTTACTTTATGATTAAAGATATATCTTATACATCTTATATTCAAATAAGGGGGATTTTATTGAAATGCTCCAAGTAGAAATTCACCATCCTTTATCTTCAATACTGGATAACTATTCAGAGTAGGTCTCTTGTACAACAATTATACGGTTCTTAGATACGGGCAACCAGGTCATAGGCAGAAGTGTGTTAATGTTTATGCTAAAGATATTGTATGTTCTCGATAAATGTATCATAGTGAAAAGATATTAATACTCATGTTCAAAGATATTACTTGTGCTGCATAAAAGGTATTATAATGCCTTTATCCATAATAAGTAACATTTTTACGTATAAATCGTGATACCAAATTCGAATTGCACGGTGCCCTTAGTGTACAAGAGATTTTGCCAACTATTTAATAGGTCATTAGATGGACAAGCATCTCACCATTATCTTGAATTTTGATGAGTTATCCAGAATTATTAAGATAACTTAAAAAGATCTCAAATAAAATAAACCCTGAGAATAATAAAATAATTATCCACTATACATAAATATATATGCTAAAGTAAACACCGTCTCTAAGAATACCTCAACATAGTTGTGCTGCTAAGTTAAAGAAGTTGCGAATAAAATAGTTTGACATTGCTTTCCATGTTTTTATGCACATGAATGTTTTTTTGCGGGTTTGTTTCTTAAAGCATGCATGTCCGTGCATAAACAAACCTCAATTTGACAGATGGAAAGAAATTGAGGTTCGTTTGTGCATTGGATATTGATTATTATGACATGTCCGACGTATAAATGAACCTCAATTTCTTTATTCATCTTGAAAAATGTTGGGAATTCTCGACTACATCTAATGTTACGCATCAGAATAATAAATCGAGAATTATGATCGTGATTTATAATTGAATTAACGTTGAACAATAACTACACAAAAGATCGAATACTTACTTGTTGCGTAATTAATTGGAAGGAATATCGTGACTGAATTCACCACTTCAGGTATCCACGCATATGCCGTCCTCCGTAGGAACTATCCTCGGTACAATTATTCAATAAGTGATCGCTAGGAAATCACTTATTGAATTCTACGTGCTTCTATATTTTTATCTGATAAAAATCCTGTTTTTTTTCTCTATTATAGAGAATATGTATATATCGTACCATATAACCCTAGGTTTATGGGCCTAATATCCATGTCTGCTTAATTAATTAATTAGTTTGACTTAATAATTAATAAAGCCCACGTATCCTAATCTAGTCCATATCTTTCAATCTCCCACTTGGACTAGCATTAGATTTAATTCAAAGCACTAACCTTGTACCCTTGAGCGGAACAGCAATGCACATAAAGTGTGACCATTTAGGTCCCCATTATCGACGATAATCTAATTAAAGTCTGCACAAAATTCCTAGAGTGCGTTGCGCAGCGAACCCGATATATGAAGGACGTTTACGTGAATTCGTAAAACAACCTTTATATGAAGTTTATGTAATATCCCTTCATTCACAAACCACCCGATTGAGCCTAAAATCTGCCATGTGTCTATCCAAATAGCTCAATCACTTTCTCATCTTTTTTATATGACACATTCGATCATATTCAATTAATTTAATTGAATACATCTTTTGCATGGACCAATGACTTTATTGTCAAATAATATAGAGAAATATGAGTGTTGTCTTGAGTTTCAATCGAGGAATGAATCCTAATCTTGGCTCAACTACAATTTTCGTTTACCTCATGATGAACCCAACACAAGACGTGTCTTATCCTCCTTTAAGAGGCAAGCGTTGTACTTGGTCAAAGATCATCACTTAAGAAAAAAATGAGTATTGACCTCAGGTCAAAGGATCATTACATACTCCACACACTAATAAACCTTAGACATTGAAACAAACGGTTTAATAGTAGGGTATACCAATACTCTCTAAAGTACCCATGTGTTTATCACGGATATCTAATATCTCGTAGTTGTGACACCTACTACATTCTCTAAGAATGTGATGCAGACCACATGCAAACCTATCGTTGTCATCAATATCCCATTCTTGATGACCATCGGTTATGGTAATTTTAGAATCATACTATATCATTTATGTCTCAAGCCATAACTGACAGTCATTATTCAAGGGAACAATTATAAGAATAATAACAAACCATCAAAATAATTATTCTAATAAATGCATAAACCCAAAAGACAATCAAATGTCATAGAATGTGATCAAGAATGAATGTCTCAAACGAAAGGTTTCTAAGACATACAAACTATAAACTCCCACTGAATTAAAGTCAACTACCAACGTGCCAAGCTCTCAAAGTGCTTGTTGTGCTTTGCTATACACAATTGTTTGGTTGAAGGATTAACCAAGTTATCATTCAGTGGATACTCTATCTAACTTTACATCTCCCTATCTATTATTTCTCCAATCAGATTATATTTCTAGGGAATGTGCTTGTTTCTGTTCGTGGCTCTCGGTTCCTTTTGTTAGCGCAATCACGCGTACCGTTGTCACAATACAACGATATTGCACTGCTGGCACTTGGAACGACACCTAGTTGTTTTACGAACTTTAACAAAGCAACAACCCTTTTGGCAGCTTAAGATATATGTAGCAATGTACTCAGCTTCACTGCACCACCATTGAGAACGAAAACATATCTAAACAAAGAGTTAAAGTCATCATGGTCCGTTTGGAAGCTAGCATCAGTATACCCAGTAACTGATGTCTCTAGCTGCTCACCATAGACTTTAAGAAATATTCTTTAGTCCTTCTAAGGTACTTAAGAATAGTCTTGACAGTTCTCCGGTGTTCCTCTCCGAGATTTTGCTGAAATCTGCTCTTTCACGGATTGCAACATGGAATGATTGCTCCCCATTATCAGTATATCGTCGACATATATGATATGGAAGATAACATTTCCATTCTTACGTTTATTATAAACGCATGAATCCTCTTTGCTTCTGACAAAATCAAACAATTTGATAGCTCTGTCAAAGCAAATATTCTAACTCCTAGATGCTTACCTAAGTCTATAAATGAACTTCTTTAACTTGCATACTCCATTCGGCTTTTCTTTGGATACAAAACCTTCAGGCTGTGACATATACACAGTGCCTTCGTCCATTGAGAAACGCAATTTTGACATCCATTTGCCAAATGTCAAAGTCATAGTATGCAGCTATTGCAAGTAATATCCTAATGGAATTGATCTTATCAACTGGCGAAAAAGTTTCATCATAGTCAATGCCTTGCGCTGATCATAATCCTTTGTCACCAATCTAGCCTTGTAGGTTTGTACCTTGCCACCTGCATCTCTTTTTCTTGAAGATCCATATGCAGCCTATGGGACGAGCCCCATCTGGCAAATCAACTAGTTCCCAGACTAGATTGAGGTACATCAAGTCCATTTCAGATGTTAAGGCAGCCAGCCACATCTTCAAATCGGTGCCCGACACCGCTTCGATATAGGTCTTAGGTTCGTCGTCTTCTGAATCAACTTCATCATCTTGGTTCTCAACCAATAGATTTAGTCTTTCAGGTGCACGAAGATTTCTTTGAGGGCTATTGAGTTGGTTTTTCGTTGGTTCATGTAGTTTATTCTGATCGTGAGTTGGTTTTTAACATTTTGGGATACTCTCAAGAATTTCACTATGATTCTCTTGAGATGAGACTGATACAATATCTTGTCTTTGATGCATCTTATTGTCTTGAGATGACTCTCTAAGAGTTGTTTCCCCTCCAAATAGATCATCAAAACTCCCACTGAGTTCTTGTCCACTCCTTTGGTTAATACCTCATCCTTTATGTTATCTTGAGGGTTTGATACAATATCATGTTTTGATGCATCTCATTGTCTTGAGGTGTCCCTCTAAGAGTTGTTTTCCCTCCCAATAGATCATCAAAAATCCCGCTGAGTTCTTGTCCACTCCATTGGACAAGACCTCATCCTCTATGTTATTTTGTGGTTCTTGAATCTTTTCAAGATTTACCTTGTTGTGACCTTGTTCCTCGGAGATATAAATATCTTCAAGAAACGCCACATTTTTTGAAACTATCACCTTGTGATCTCCGTGATAGTAGAATTCATATCCTTAGTTTCCCGAGGATATCCACAAAATAGCGTCTTCTCACTTTTAGTCTCCACTTTATCAGTCGTTATCTTCTTAACAAAAGTAGGACAACCCCAGGTCCGCATATAGTTAAGACTCGACTTCTTGTTACACCATAACTTATATAGTGTTTGTGTGACCGATTTAAGAGGAACTCTATTCAAAACATAACCAGTTGTTAGTAAGGCATAACCCCAAAGGAATAAGGGGAGACTGGTGAAACTCATCATGGATCAAACTTTATCTAATGAAGTTCGATTTCTCCTTTCAGATACTCCATTCATCTGTGGTGTACCCCAATCTGGCCGGATTCCATGTGATTTCAAGTAATCAAGAAAATCTTCGCTCAAGTATTCCCCTCCTCGATTTGATCGGAGAGTCTTAATACTTTTCCCAAGTTGTTTCTCAACCTCTAACTTAAACTCCTTAAATTTCTCGAAGGCCTCAGATTTGTGTTTCATGAGATACACATATCCATACCTTGAAAAATCATCAGTGAAAGTTATGAAGTACAAATATTCACTCTATCCCATAAATTATGACTAGAACTTCGACTCCACTTAATGAGATCGACAGGGGTTTGAGCTATTGGTTCCCATTGAATGCTATCCTTTCCTTGCAATAAGAATGATGTGCCGGTTGGAACCTCCTATGGCCTATGTAAGACATTTTTCTCCCATGCTTCAACTTTTTTGCATATGTTTTTTCACCACATATAGGGCAAGCATGTTATTAATTGACAATGAAACCTAACCTGTTTCTGTATACAGGAAAAATCATTAATTGCCCATAATAGGATAACTCTGAGTTGTAACCCCTTCTTGATGATAAGCATCAAATGCATCAAAATCCGCGTTCCATAAGTGTTTCTTGTCATTAATTAGGGGCTCTAGATAAACATCTATATAATTCCCTGTCTGTTTAGGACTACAGATTAACATAGTGAGCATCATGAATTGTCCCTTCATAGACAACTATGGTGGTAGATTGTCTATTACCATCACAACTAACAAATATTGTACATCGAACTCAATGCACTATGCAGGTTCATTCCATTAGCTGATATGGCTAATCTTAGATGCGTTTTTTAGAAGAAAATCAGGCCACTTGCAGTTTAGTAGTTGCCAAGCAGGCAAGTCAGTTGGGTGTCGCAAAAATCCATTTGAAACCCTCTTTGTTGGCATACCATCACAAATCTTTGGATATTTTCTTATTCCAGAACATTCTTTGAAATCTAGGAATATATGGAAAGTATCATAATGTTCTCGTAGTAACCTATTGCTTTTTCTTAGGCTACCTGTACAATTTGTACCTCGGCATCCCACATGTAGGGTAGATTGTCAACTCTAAGTAGATCTTTCGGTGTAAAATATAAAGCAGACACATCGATTTTCTTATATTTCCTCCCTATAATAGATAACCTTCTCCTAGCAGCATACACCGACAAAGGTAGTTCATTGAAGTTCAGAAACAAATTCTTATCCATGCTAAGAAACTTGGTAAAACTAGCATCACTACAACATAAATAAGCATTCAAATTGTATAATTTAACAATAGCCGATAACTTTGAAAATTTAACAAATCCAACATATAACGATTTCTCGAAATCCTTAAGTAACTTTCTTATTTGGTACAAATCGTCATTGTTATCGTATGCAACATGTACCATATCCACAGGTTTTTCAGCGAAGGAGTTCTCTTCATTATCCTCTACTACATCATCATCATCATCTTCTGCTTTCTTACTTCTCTGAGATCTCCCCCCATGCCATATCTATGTCTAATACATTCTATCCATACCATGTGCACCCAAATATGCCCTTACAGCCTCAATTTTCCTAGACATAAGATTACCACAAAGTGAATAGGGACATGACATTGCATTAGGATCACAACTATTTTGCAGGGCGAATTCCAAGATTCTTTCAACTCCAGCAACATATGCATGACTATACAAATGTTGTGACATCTAATTTTATCTATTTTTTTCTACAAATAATTTACAATCGTGAATTAAATATGATAAAAAGGTACATTGCCTTGTTACACCCATTAACTAATCCTCTAAGGAGTCTTATCAACATGCAAGGTTGTCATCCTATATACCTTTCATCCAAAGGATACCAAATATTTTAATTCTAACATAACTAATAAAATGAAAGAATAAAACCAAATTATCTTCCACACACTTGTTGATATTTCAAGATAAAGATATTTATGAACAAACTTAGAAAACAAATCCACAAGGCACCAAATGATGCATGTGACATCAACTGAACGATTGATTTTTTTTTCCTACGTACAATCTAATAAGGTTAATTTGGATATGGTAAAAGGTATGTTACTTTGTAATACCTATCGGTCAATCCTCCAAGGAGTCATAATCATCATCCAAGGAGTCCTACACGGCACCCAAGGTTTCCAACTTATATACCTTTCACCATTTTAAAACAAGTAGTCTTACACAGATCTCCACAAAATTAGTAAAATCCAACAATATACAAAATTATAATAAGGAGACTATGCAGTTGGAAATCAATAATTTCTACTATATTTTGAAGTGTAAACAATGTGAAGTGTGTTTTGAAAATAACATTAAATGTGTCTTAGCTGGGCACTAGAAACCTAAAAATATAATAAATAGAAAAAATTCAACAAAAGTATCAAGATAACAACGGAGTTAAGCAGAGTCTTAAACATGTTTATTTTTGTTTCTTTTTTTTTTTTTGTTACTTTTGTGACACAACTGTTACAAACATTAGCCTAAACAATGTTATAGAACTAGCGAACGTGAAACATTAAACCAAAAACAATTCCCTAAACCTTAAAATTAAAAAGTTCCTTTTATCTTTGCACAAAATGAGAAACATTAAACCAATAAAATAATATGATGGTAAAACTAATAATATTAAGAAAAGTTACTTGAACGAAGACTTGAAAACCCTAAAGAAATTATAAAAGGGGAATGACGAGAGTCAAGCGTGGTAGGGCTCTTCAGCGATGATGAGGTGAACGACGAGATGTGGTAAAACCCAATATGAATTTTGAAGGACATGAGACATTTATTGTGGATGGAAAATCCTAGACGATCAAGAAAGGGGAACGACAAAGTGTTTGAGAAAAATTGACCGAGTGTTTGACATAGTTGTTGAATTAATAAAAAAGATTTTTAGTAATAGGTCTCAAAGTTTCTAAACTAATAACACAACTTTATATTTTAACTTATATTAAATAATTAAAAATTAAAAAAAATTAACCACACACTTAACTAGAAATTGAGAAATGAGGTGTATTAGCCAATTTTTTTTGCTAATACACTACATTTTTCAGAAACCGTTGGCACAAGTGCAGCCGATTTATGAAAAAACCGCTAATAGACTATACATTTCAGAAATTTTAAAGAGAATCACAGTCTATTAGCGAAAAGATATGCTAGTAGGCTACACTTATAAAAAACCGAGGTACATTTGTAGTCTATTAGGGAGTTGTTGCGGTAATAGACTTTGTTTTTCACGAAAAAAGTAGTTAAAATTCTAGAAGACTACACTTTGCTAAAAGACCAAGATCTATTTGGTGTTGTCTATATGTGAAATTCTAGTAGTGTGCTTTCTAATTATATTAGAATGCAAGTTGCCAACAATTAGTGAAGATGGTGATGCCAAATATGGGAGATTATACCGCTGCAAATCATCGGCCTTGTATCACTAGGATCCACGTGTGAGCGAATGTGTATGAGAGAGAAGAGAGAAAACAAGAGATATTGCTTGACCAAATGGGAAGGAAGACGAGGTGAAAAAATGCAAAACTATAGTCTAATAAAAAATAGGTGAGTATTAAGTGAGTTGTGAGGGTATCTTAAATATAAAGGGAAACGTGGATATCAACCAAGTAATAAATGTCTCAATACTTACTTTTTAGGTCACTTGGTAAATTCTTCCACAAAAATAATTGTCCCAATATGTACTTTTTGTTGTAGTAGTCCCTTCTTTAATATTTAGTAAGAATTACATGAAGTGTTGTTTATTTATGATGTGTCTTTATTATTCTGTAATTTATATGCATATTCATCAATTATCAGTCTAAATTTTATATTTTAATTGGACTAATTAACTCTCTTTAGTTGTAGGAAGAAATAATTTGAGCTTGTAATGAAATTGGACTTAATGTTGGGTTTTGGGCTCAAATATAAAGAACTGGACCGAGATGAAGAATGACAGATGGGCCAAGATATCAAAATTAATTAAAATGGCCACGTAAGAGTTTTATTCCAATAAAAACTCTTATCTTTATTTAGGTATATTCCCCTTAGAAAAAAAATTGATTAATTTGATAGTAGTCGAAAAGACAATTCTAGCGTAGGATTAAAGAGAGGAGACATGCTTAGTATAAGCCTTCTTAATTCTAGTTTTCTTCCTTCTATATGTTTTGCTGAAGACCTTGGACTTTGTAATCATTATATTAAGCTTATTTTCGGACTCAATGGTTGATTATTTCAATCGCATTATTGTGAGGCTATATGATTTAATAATTCTTGTTTAATTCAAGTATTTGTAGATTCAATCTTATTTACATGGAATTGTTTATTATTTTGAACTGACAACTCAATTTAGTATATAATTTCCTACTGCTATCCCTGACTTCATAATCCGTAATTGTCATGAAGGATTCGACCCCAATAGCAATAGGTTGAATTAATTGTGCTAACATAATTAGTTTAACCTAATTGAATCTGCAAGCTAATTATTAATAACTGCAGCGATCTCGGCTATTAGCAATTCGGCTTAACTATTTTCATAAATGTTTATGTTATCATTAACGTGGTATAGAGAGCTATCATACCCAACTCGTTAGTGATAAGTATTGACGGTTGCTGGGATTGATTAATTAATTTACGAAACGCAAGATTTATTACAACTATCTAAAGAAATCTTTAGTTACACTCTTGAATTGCAAGAAAATATAATTTTGAACCTATAATCATTATTATAATTGGATTTAAATAACCTTAGATCAAACTCAGGTATAAATGATTCGTGTTTATATTTTAGTATCCTTTTTGTATGTTTTAGTTCATTTTAGGAGTCTTAGTTTAGAATTAGAATTAATCAAATCCAAGACTCCCCTTTGTTTGATTATTTGATATGAATAGAAATGAATCCTCGATCCTTGTGGATTCGACTCTACTCGTCATTATACTCATTATTTTGAAAGTATATAGGTTTTTTAATTTGGTAGTTTGACATCCACCAAATATTAAATTCCTACTTAACAAATTTTGAGTAAAGCGGCAAGTAGGGTCGATTCCTCAGAGAAAAATGATTAAATTCTTTTGAATGTAAAAAGCAAGTACAAAGGGGGGATTTGTATTGATTTGTATCATTCTTGTAACGCTCTAAAATACAATTTAGCATGCATATAACATTTAATTGGTATGTTTATTGTCATAACATGCCATTTAGCTAGTTTAACAGGAAAATATGTGTCATATCATTATCTTAAGCTTGTATCATTGACAGTTTATTTAAGTGTGCAGGAACATCCATACACACCAGTATCGGAGTGAAATTCAATAATGACTAAAAATAAATAATAAAAGATAATAATTGGATAAGTGTAAAAGTTTAGGTATCGAATGAACAACTCCATAATCTGACTAATGACTTATTTGACCTAATAAATAAATAACAAATTATATGATTGCTTGTATGGTTATATTTCAAGTTCTATGTTTATTATTCAAATTATGTTGCTTAATTGCTAAATTACTTGCTTCAATGTCTATATATGCTTCGAAAATTATCATAAATGCACAAAAATATGTAAAAGTGTCATGTGACCATATGCTTATAAAGTTAAACATATCACGACTTGTACCTTATGACTTATTCCTTGGTTTTCTTACATTTTAAATTGCGCTTGTACACTGATGGCTTATAAAGTTAAACATCTCCATCCATTTCCAAGAGCTATGTATTCGGCAAGGGGATGGAAAGCGGAGTACGTATATTTTAATTGTAAAAATACGCACACACTATAGTGATATACACATGCATGCATGTAGGGTAGATTATGGGATGAGCATGTTTAAATTATTATTTTGCATGTGCTAATCTCGCTAATTCTTATGTGATTATGTTTAAATATGGGTTAGATATGTTCTTGATGAGTTGCACGTTGATCTTTCAGCTATTATATGATTTTGATGTTAAGATATGGATAAAGTTGGTTAGATGTTGTATTAGGGAATAAATATATGTTAGATCACATGAAATCTGACGAAATTATGTTTGAATATGTTTCAGGTAAGTAAGTGTTTAGAAAATTGCATGTTAAATAGATACAAAAATGATCAAAGATATATAAGTAATGATTGAGAGCAATCTTGTGTTGATTATGTAAAATGTATTTCGGTTAAAAAAATATTAAGTTTCCATTTTGGTTCTGATAGGTATGACCCAATCTCTCCGAATCGGTCTAACCCACCAGACGGGTTAATTGGGCTCAAGAGCGCAAACCCAACGCAGCCAAATCCATACGCGGCGTCTTTGGGAAGTTGGGAAAAGATCCCCATGATCTTTTGCAACGGCTATGCAGATAAGATTGGCGGATTTGTAGGGATTTTGTTAGGGTTGTTATTGTATAGTATAAATAGGAGAATTGTTGTTGAGTTTAGGGATCGAATTCTGAATTCTAAGATCACTACTCGTAAGATTGTACTCCGGTATTCAAAAGAAAATAGGGAAACATCTCGGGCGGTGGTTGCCTTCATCTGTGGACGTAGATCTCCGGATCGAACCACGTAAATTCTTGTATTGCTTATATTCTTGCGTGTTTGATTATTTTGGAGAACCGCTTTGATTGTGATTCACTTGATATCCGGCTCACTGCATTATCAATTGGCGCCGTCTATGAGAAAGAAAAATAGAGGCAAAACCTAGCATCGTCCATAGAATTACGTCAGTTATGGTGAATACTCGCCAGTCAGCGAATCCAACTCGATCTCGTTGGAACCCTTCAGTCGATAGAAATCCTCCATTGCCTCGTCAGCAAGTCCAGGATCCGCCCGCGGGGCAAACGGATGCCCAGCACCCCGCGCCGGCGCAGGTTGATCCTCAACCAACCCCAGAACTATTGCAGACGCAGCAAACATTCCTTCAAGAACATGCTGCCCTATTCCAAGAATGGAATCATCGACGCGCCGACTCCGGTAGGCGCGCCGACAATGGTGTTAATCAGGTGGCAGGACATCCCCGCCAAGATCGATCTCGTGCATTCAATGAAGAACTTTCCCACAGGGCCAGGCAGGACCGTCCCCGTCACCGGTCAGTATCATCCGAGGCGAATCGAAGTTCTAATGGCTCAAGGCCACGTTGTGCTGACCAAGCCGCCGCTGACCGGCCGACCAGTTGATGTGACGAAGCGGGCTCGCCTGGAGAAATCCCGTTTACTTGACCTCATGCAACAGGAACAGGCTCAATTTGATGCCGAGCTTGACAAGGTGTTAGGCCTCGATGCTGATGGGGAAATAATCACCCCTTTCTCCCCGGAGATCCTCGACACACCACTCCCCGAGGGGTTTAAACTTCCACCAGTACCCGTCTACAACGGCACCAGGGATCCAGGTAACTTCCTGAGCGCCTTCAAATATGCCATGTTCAATCGAAATTGCACGCCACATCACTTGTGCAAGGTGTTCCCCGAATACCTTCAGGATGGGCCAGACTTTGGTTTAATTCCTTGCCTCGCGGCAACATTACTTCTTTATGGGACCTTGCCGAGCAGTTCTGGGCCTGTTTCCACACGCGGGCCAAACCTATGGCCACTTTGGCCGATCTAATGAATCTCGAGCAACGAGACGGAGAGACTGTTTCTCAGTTTCTCGAACGCTTCACTGCAGAGAGCCTAAAGGTAGGCAGCCGATCTGATGATGTTTTCATCACTGCTTTTATGAACGGTCTTCGAGCCGAACCACTTTACACCGAGCTCGTGCGACACCCTCCGACCACTACTCGGGCTCTATTCGGCACTGTAAGTAGGTTTGCCAAAGCTGAAGAACAAACCCGGCGCAAGCGGGAAAAATACACTACCAAGAAATAGCCAGACAGCGCGCAACCCGGGACTAATACTCGGACCAGTGCTTTTAGTCGATTGGGTAAAGGTAGGCAGGAGCCTCGCAGTGGTCCCCCTCAATTCACACCCCTTACGCGGTCGAGAACAGAAATATTTTATGTTCACAAAAATGACTTGCTGCCATGCCCGCGGATGACTGCTCCGGCAGAGAAGCGCAATCGCGAAAAGTGGTATGCGTATCACCACGACCATGGGCACGACACCGAGGAGCGCCGGGAACTTTGTAAGGAGATCGAGGACTGTTTGAAACGTGGTTTTCTCCGACAGTATGTCGCCCGGGTATAGGACAGGTCTCAACCAAACCAAAGTGGAGGTACACAACAAGGTCGGGGAGGTTACAATGGCCGAGGCCCAAGACAGGGCAGACCCCAATGGCAAAACAACAGGTCGGGGTACAACAATTACCCAAGGCAAGACCAGGGTAATCGTCAACAGAATCAATCGCAACAACCTCAATTGTTGCCACCTCATGGAGGTCCTGGGGACAACCCACCGAATCATGTTATCCACGGGATAATAAATGTGATCTATGGCGCCATGCCAACCGGGACTTCCCGAAGTGTCCTCAAAGCCGAAGCGCGCAGGCCTCCTCCCGAGGAGCCACGTCACAAGCGTCTCCATAGATCTGAAACAATGAGCTTTACCAAGGACGATCCTGTTCCCGAACTCACCCCTCAAACTGATGCCATCGTCATTGACATGGCCGTGGCCAACGTCACTATTAAGCGAGTTTTTGTCGACAACGGCGCCGCTGTAAGTGTCATATTCACTGATTGTTTCCAGAAGATGGGTATACCCCGCGAGCAGCTCCGGCCTGCTCCCAGGCCTCTACAGACCTTCACTCAGGGAGAGGTCCAACCTGAGGGAATTATCAACCTCCCTGCATCGCTTGGTACGTATCCAGCGATGAAAACTATTTTTGTGGATTTCTATGTAGTATCTTCCTCGTCGCCATACAACATGATTCTTGGTCGGGACTGACTCACCCCAGCCAAGGCCATTTGTTTCACATATCACTTAACATTGAAGTTTCCTACACCCCACGGAGAGGTCGCCATTCGTGGCAACCAGAGAATTTCCAAAGAGTGCATGTATGTTGCACTCAAGAAGACCACCAAGGCTCTTCCTAAGCCTCAATTTCAAATAGCCACTCTGGAACCCGCTCTGGGTGTTTCCGAGCCACTTGAAAATGACACCGCTGAAGTGCCACTTGGTCCTGCTAAATCGGAGCAAACTGTTAAAATAGGCGCAGTGGGCATCCCTTCGTTGCACAATGCCATCATTCAGACATTAAGGGAGTACCCCGAAGTCTTCGCTTGGTCTCCCCTAGATATGCGGGAGTCTCTCCCGACCTCATCACTCACAAGCTAAACATTGACCCTAATGTGAAGCCAATACAACAGAAGCGACGACAATTTGCCACGGAGAGAAATGCAGCTATCCGAACTGAGGTTCAACAGCTCGTGGATGCCGACATCCTATTCGAAGTTCACTATCCATCCTGGCTCTCTAATCCAGTAATGGTAACGAAGTCCAGTGGGGCTTGGAGGATGTGTGTTGATTTTTCTGATCTCAACAAGCACTGCCCAAAAGACTGCTATCCTTTACCGCCTATTGACCAAAAAGCTGAAGCCATTACAGGGTATAAGGTGCTTTGCTTTTTGGATTTATATAAGGGATACCACCAAGTCCATATGGACCGCCGAGACGCTGCCAAAACAGCCTTCATCACTGATTTTGGATGCTTTGCTTTTAAGAAAATGCCCTTCGGACTCAAAAATGTCGGGGCCACCTATCAGCGTCTTATGGACCATGTCTTATGGACCACGTCTTCCGAGATCAGATAGGCCGCAATGTTGAGGTATATGTCGATGACCTCGTTATTAAGAGTCATTCTTCTACATCATGTGTGCAGGATATCACCGAGACATTAAGCACACTGGGGCGCCATAATCTTCGACTCAATCCAGCTAAGTGTACCTTCGGCGTCGGATCGGGAAAATTCCTTGGGTACATGGTATCTCAGCATGGCCTCCAGGCCAACCCAATGAAAATCAGGGATGTGTTGGATCTTCAGACACCGAAGACTGTGAAATATGTCCAACGTTTGACTGGAGGCCTCGCCGCTCTGAATCGCTTTTTATCCAAGGCAGCGGAGTGCCAGCTTCCCTTTTTCAAAATTTTGCGCCAGGCAAAGAAATTTGAGTGGACTTCGCAGTGTGACGAAGCCTTCGAGGCTCTGAAACAGCATATCAGCCAGTTACCTACCATGTCAGCGCCTCTCCCCGGAGAGCCCCTCTATATATACTTAGCCTATGCCAATGAAGCAATTAGTGTTGCCCTCGTCCGCGAGGATCACGGCATTCAACACCCAGTGTACTTTGTTAGCCGAGCCCACCAGGGAGCTGAAACCCATTACTCCGTAGCGGAAAAAATAGTTTTGGCTCTAGTCATGGCGGCCCGCTGCCTACGTCCTTACTTTCAGGGGCATGCTATTCGGGTTCTCACCAATCAACCTATTCGCCAGGTTTTTATTAAGCCCGATGTATCGAGACGTTTAGCCAAATGGGCAATTGAGCTCGGGGAACATGATATACAGTTCCTGCCTCGCCGAGCTATCAAGGGCCAAGCTCTCGCGGATTTCCTTATCGAGGTCTCGTTCAATAACTCCGAGGCAATAACAAGTACCGAGGAAGCACCCCAACTCGACTCCGAAGCTGAAGCCAACAGGTGGCATGTATATGTGGACAACGCTTCTGCTACCCGAGGCAGTGGTGCCAGGGTCCTTCTCACTGGTCCCAATGATATCGAAGTCAAATATGTCTTGTGCTTCAAGTTTAAAGTGACGAACAACGACGCTGAATACGAGGCCGTCATTGTTGGGCTCCGGCGTGCTCAAACCTTTTGGGGCTTCGCATATTCGGTTATACACTGATTCTGAAGTGGTCTCTAGTCAAATCAAGGGCATATATGCGGCAAAAGATAATACGTTGAAAAGGTATCTGGCTTTAACTCATAAACTTTTGTTAACTTTTACCTCCATTGATGTTCAGCAGATCCCCCCGCGAAGAAAATACTAAGGCCGATACTCTCAGTAAAATGGCCTCCGTGGTACCGTCGAATGTGACTCCGGACAAAATTGTCGAAGAAGCTGCCCATCCTTCAATTAATGAACAGATGGTCTCTGTGTTGACTGATACCGATCCCAATTGGATGACTCCGATCCTCCAGTATCTCCGAAATGGCACCCTGCCAGAGGATAAACTGCTTGCTCGGCAGATACTTCTGAAAGCACCGAAGTACACGCTTCACGACGGGGTCTTATACCGTCAGTCATACTTGCAGCCGAGCCTCTGTTGTCTTAGCCCGGTCCAAGCCAACTATGTCCTCCGAGAACTGCACGAGGGGTCATGCGCAAGTCACATCGGGTCACGCACTTTGGCTAAGAAAGTGCTTCGGTGGGGATACTACTGACCCACCTTGTTTAACGATGCCCATAATTTGGTGTCGAGGTGCAACAAATGTCAGCGGCACTCCCGAGTGAAGCACCTGCCACAAACCGAACTCATCGGAATACAGAGCGCCTAGACATTTATACAGAGGGGTATCGACATCGTAGGTCCATTCCTAGTTGCTCCGGGAGGATTTAAATTCCTTGTAGTCGCCGTGGACTATTTCACTAAATGGGTTGAAGCCGAGCCACTCACTGCCATTACTGGTTAGAATATTCTAAAATTTGTCTGGCGTAACATTATATGTCGCTTTGGCATTCCAAGTACAATCATATCCGACAACGGCAAACAGTTCGCCAATAATCCCTTTCGGTCCTGGTGCGAAGAGTTGCACATCAAACAGGCCTTCACCTCGGTAGCTCACCCCCAAGCTAATGGACAGGTCGAAGTTACGAACCGCACTCTTGTTGACGGTCTTAAGAATCGACTGGAATAGGCCAAGGGTCTCTGCGCGGAGAACCTTCCGCGCGTTCTTTGGGCTTACCGCACAACGCCACATTCTTCAACTGGGGAGACTCCTTACAGCCTCACTTACGGCTCTGAGGCGGTCATTCCTGCCGAGATTGGTGTTCCCAGCCCCAGACTTTTAAATCTTGAACCTGAGGCTAATGAGGAGGCGCTCCGGGCCAATCTCGACGACCTTGAACACCAACGTGAGGAATCCTTCATATGGCAAGCCAAGTGCAAGCAACAAGCGGTTCGGTATCACAACAACCGGGTTCGAGGTACACAATTCCAGGTCGGAGACCTAGTCCTCCGGCTAAACTCTGCCAGCAAAGTTGCCCCCGAGGGCAAACTGCACGCTACTTGGGAAGGGCCTTATCGTGTCACTGCTGCTCATGCCTTCGGAAGCTATCAGTTAGAACAATTGGATGGCACCCCGATGCCTCGCACTTGGCACGTTAGGAATCTGCGGCGTTTCTATCTATAGTTTCTATTTCAAGTACTTATTCTTCCTTTAATTTTCTGTACATGCCTTTACTTCCCCACCGCGGTATTTTATTTTTCAAGGTTAATCTTGTATTCTTTAATTGTTCCGACCATAACTATGAATAAAAGTTTTTACTTCCAATGCATACACTGCTTCTCTTCTACGCCGCGGGGACGCCCCGGCCTAGACTACACGCATATTTGTTGCGTCAATCGTTAACCGTCACCGGACGCATTTGTCTCTCACCTGATCTGTCCGACGAGGCCGTAACCTTTGTCCCCGGACAAAAATCCCCTCTCGCCTGATCCATCTGGAGAGGTTACCAACTTTGTCATCGTACAAGTGTTGACTTCCGCCTGATCCGTCCGGGGAAATTTTATACCTTATTTCCGGACAAGGGTTTGTCTACATTCTCCCGAGTACTAATCAATATATTACTTGCATTACATCATTCAAGCAACATTTTTACATACGCATATATTTCAATTTGCACAATATACTAATTTTTTTCCTTCATATACATCTTGTTACTAAAGAACTACATCTTATTTCTTCGTGCCTCCTAACCAATATTCGGCGTCCCGGCACTGTTGTGAGCCCTGCCCCGAGCCGGACCTCCTCCGGGATCTGGCAGCACTTCGGGGCACCTCTCTGCTCCTAGAGCCCCTTTGGCTGCCTTGCCCTTCGTGGTTCGGTTGATTCTCCCTCTTCGTTGGCCAAGACTTTTGTGCCCATTCAACTGGGTCCCACTCAGCCGGGGCCATTTCTTCGACTTCTTGAGCGAATTCCTGAACCTCTTCGGTGGACACTAATCTTCGTTCCGGCTCTGCCCCCTGATCGCCCTGCCGGTCTTCTTTCGGGCGCCTCAACCCCTTCTTACTGACCCTGCTCTCCACGACGGTGCTCGGTTCTTCAATTATTATTCCACCAGCCCGCGCTGTGTGAGTTGGCCTTCTTCTGCGTATTTTGGAGGTCTTGGCCCGACTGCAGCTCGCAATGTTCTCTTCAGGGGTGTGCTGCACTTTCTTCCTACCTTCCAGATTTTGGTACATGCCGAGGAGGAGCTCTAACACGAGTCGCTTCCCGTACAACTCCGCTGAGTTCGGATTCCCGAGGTCCATCAGCTCTTTTATTTCTGCTTGCACCTCGACAGTCCGGGCCTCGAGATCCTCGAATGTTATCAGACCAAACTCTGTCAACATCCGTTCGTACTCGCGATGATGCATATACATTCGCTCCACCTCGGCGTCCTTTGATAATGCTTGAAGTTTGAAGTACAACGCACTCTCTTTAGCTTCGGAGCGCGCCTTCTCAGCTTCGACCAGGCTCTTCTCTGCCACTGCTAATTTCCTCTCCAGCTGAGGTACAATATGCTTCTGCAAGATGTCTCTTTCACCCCGGAACTAATCCAGAGAGCGCATTAGCTGCTTAATAACATTGTGCAGCTCCTCGGTACTCTCCTGTTAGCAGCACAAATTCAGTACTATATACTATACGGATCGTGCTAAATCAGAGGCAAATCAACAACATTGTTCAAAACATTCACACTTTATTACCAAAGTTATCAAATACAGTCTTAGGTTTACATACATCATGCCTGGAACATACGTTCAACCTACTGTCTACAGCATTTACAAATGTTCAAAATTGAGAGGAACTGACCTCCCCCGGTTCGGTCCCCTCGGCTGTCTCTGGCCGCTCCTCCTCCTCCGGCAAGGCCTGGCTGTGACCCGCGCCACCCTCAGCTGCCTCTGCTGGAGATCCCATCCTTGAGGGTGGGGCCTTTGCTCGCGGCCCCGAGGCAAACTCTTCCTTTCGGTAAGCCAGGAACTCTTCGTCCTGGTCGGCGTTGCAGCCAGCGATCTCCTCGGCGTTAAGCACCTGGCCCTTCTCCGCCAGCACCTCCACCAAGGGCCACTCCGGGACCTGCGCCAGCGCCTCGTAGTACGCCTCCTCCATGGCGCCCACATAATTATAGTCATATCCGCACTCTGAACGATAAACGTCCACGTCCGGATAGATATCCTTGACCTTCTCCAGCAGCGCGGAGCGCGTCGCCGTGTCGCCGACGGCCACGAACCTCATTTGGTAATCGAGGAACGTGCTCGTCTGCAAAAGCTTCTCCGCGAAGGTCTTCAGCAAGGCGCCTTGGCCCTCGATCACGGCTGCCTCTTTCCCCTTAAGCTCGGCGCGCAGCTCCGCCACTTCGTCACGGAGCAATCCAGCTTCTGCCTCCACCCCCCGCAGCCAAGAGACCTCCTTCTCCACTTCGGCGGCCCTTTTTCTGGCCTCGGACAGGTCGTGCGCCAGTCTGTCATTGCGGGACGTGGGTCAGAGAAGGAGATTGAACAGGGATTTGTATTACCCAGGGAGTTGCAAAGTTGAAACAAACTACTAGTTACATTATAGCTGAAAGATATGGACTAGATTAGGATATGTGGGCTTTATTAATTAATAAGTGAGACTAATTAATTAATTAAGTGGACATGGATATTAGGCCCATAAACCTAGGGTTATATGGTACTATATATACATATTCTCTATAGTAGAGAATTAAGGATTTTATCAGATAAAAATTGGAGGCACTATAGAATTTGATAAGTGATTTCCTAGCGATCACTTATCGAATAATTGTACCGAGGATAGTTCCTGCGGCGGACGATATACGCGTGGATACCTGAAGTGGTGAATCAATCGCTCAATTCTGTCCGACTAATTACGCACAAGTAAGTTGTTCCAACTTTAGCGTAATTTATGCTCAACGTTTAATTCAGTTATAAATCACGATCAATATTCTCGATTTATCATTCCGCTGCGTATATTAGATGTAGTCGAGAATTACTAACAGTGGTATCAGAGCCCGGGGCTCGATTTATAATTGATTTAATTTAATTATCTGTGGATTAAGATTAATAAAATTGAACTTTTGGAAATTCTGGATTTAATTATTGTCAACTGTTTCGAAAATTTGAAACTCATCACAAAACATGTTTTGGAACATGATTTATTGTTCTGTAACAAAACTTGTTTCTGAATTCTGGTGTCATACCCCTATTTCAAATAATATATATATATAAAGTTGGTTTCAAAAACAAGATACTACGGCACTTGTGCCGGAACGCCACAGGCGGCGACGGTGGTGACTGTCTGCTGCTGCTGTGCGCTTGCTGATGGCGGCGATCTGCCGCTGCTGCGCGCCTGCTGTCTATGTCGGCGGCGGCGGGTGTGACGGTCGCGGTGGGACGGAGTTGGCGGCAGTATCTAGGTTTTGAAACTTGATTTGTTTTCTAGGCTGGACTTATTTTGGGCCTGGACTGGGCTTGGGCTTAATTTTGGGGCGGACAGAATTCAATTTTGGACTGGGCTACATGGACTGAGGTTTTGGGCTGGGCCACAACAATTAATTGGACCTGTTGGTTTTAATTGAAATTGGGCCTGCTCATTTAATGAAATGGGCTAAGTAATTTTATTAATAAAATTAGATTTATTAATTAGATTAATTTTAAATTCCAATCACATATTAATTAGTTAATAGATTAATGAAATCTTATTAGTATTGTTTTTGAAATAATAATAATAGACTTATACATTTATGTTAATTTGGAGTTAACATTAAAAGTATACTTATATTAATTTGGAATTAATATATTAATCTAATAGACTAATATTAATTTATTAATTAGATTGAAAATGATGATAGTATTATTATTTCGAAATAATAATACTAGACTTATATATTTATGTTAATTTAGAATTAATATTAAATATATATTTATATTAATTTGGAATTAATATATAATTTTAATCCACATTTAATTAAAGAATAAAATTTTAATTGGATTAATAATTTTATTCGTTGAGCATTTATTTGATATCTTATGTGATAAACTATTATTTGATTTTATGCTTATTCCATTTATTATAGTAGTTAAGTCTGCATTATGTTTGGGTAGGCGGCGCCAAATACATGTAGTCCGCGACATTGTGTATGGGTAGGCGGCGCCCAATATGTGTGGTCCGCATTTCTTATGCCTGGGTAGGCGGCACCCAGTAATTGTGTTATAATTTAATATTAGATATTAAATTTAAACAATCAGTATCACATAACAATTCCCCACTAAAAACCAAGTCTTGTTTAGAAACAAAATGCGTCGTCCATCATAATTGGTTGAGATACTCAGAGATCTCTTCAAGTGTAAGCTACATGATGAGAGCCAGGTTTTTGAACATATATTGAAGATGATCGGATTGATTGAGAGGTTGGAATCGATTGGAACGAAGCTACCCTCAAGTGTCTCAATAAAATCTGATTTTGCAGTCTCTTCCAAGTTCATTTGACAACTTCATAGTAAATTTCAACATGAGCAACACGAAGGCAACACTGCCAGAGCTTCACAACATGCTCAAGACCTACGAATCATTTACTTCTAAAGGCAACTCTGTGCTCATGGTGAGCTCTTCTGTGAGATCTTCCAAACAGAAGAATAAGTAGAAGAAGAGGAAGAAAGCATCTAAGGATGCGGCCTTGATGCCTAAGAGTGGAGGGGTTCAAAAGAAGCCGAAAATGCCAAAGGATGAGTGTCTGTTTTGTAATGAGAAGGGGCACTGGAAGAGAGACTGCCCGAAGTTCAAAGCACATGGTGCATTGGATGAGAGCTTAAGTAGTTTATTTTGTACGTTGAAAGTAGATTAGATTAGATCTTCCTTCGAGATATAAATTATATTTATATAATTGATATTTTGTTCTTTAGATTTCAAAGAATATTATTTCCATTCGAATATTAGACATTTATGACTTTTTCTTTCTATTTTGCAAACAGTAGATGCTTGTTTTGCTTAATGGATTGTTTAAGGAAGTGTCTTTCTTTTGAATGGAATATATATGCTTGAACGTGAACAAAATATTCTCAATGTACAAGAACAAACGACCTAATCTAAGTAATACGGATAATAAAACCTACCTGTGGCACTGTAGACTTGGTCATATCAATGAGAAAAGAAAAGCAAGATTGAAAAAGTTAGACTATCTCACATCATTTGATTTCAAATCATATGGTGCTTGCGAATCTTATCTCAGAGGAAAGATGACAAGTTAACCGCTTTCTGGGAAAAAGGGTTACGTGCCAAGGTTGTGCTCGAGTTGGTCCGCACAGCGGTGTGCGGACAGTTCCAACTTAACCAATAGGCGAATATTCGTACTTCATAACTTTCACTGATGATTTTTCAAGGTAATGTGTATCTCATGAAACACAAATCTGAGGCCTTCGAGAAATTTAAGGAGTTTAAATTAGAAGTTGAGAAACAACTTAGAAAAGTATTAAGACTCTCCGATCAGATCGAGGAGGGGAATACTTAAGCCGAGATTTTCTTGATTACTTGAAATCACATGGAATCCGGTTAGACTGGACACCTCCGAGTGCACCACAGATGAATGGAGTATCCGAAAGGAGAAATCGAACTTCATTAGATATGGTTCGATCCATGATGAGTTTCACTAGTCTTTCCTTATTCCTTTGGGGTTATGTCTTACTAACCGATGGTTATGTTCTGAATAGAGTTCCTCTTAAATCGGTCACGCAAACACCATATAAGTTATGGTGTGGCAAGAAGTCGAGTCTTAACCATATGTGGACCTGGGGTTGTCCTGTTTTGTTAAGAAGATGACGACTGATAAATTGGAGACTAAAAAGTGAGAAATGCTATTTTGTGGATATCCTCGGGAAACTAAGGATATGAATTCTACTGCCCTAGAGATCACCAGGTGATAGTTCCAAGAATGTGGCGTTTCTTGAAGATAATTATTCTCTGAGGAACAAGGTCACAAGGTAGATCTTGAAAAGATTCAAGAACCACAAAAATAACATAGAGGATGAGGTCTTGTCCAATGGAGTAGACAAGAACTCAGTGGGAGTTTTCGATGATCTATTGGGAGGAGAAATGACTTTTAGAGGGTCACCTCAAGGCAATGAGATGCATCAAAACAAGATATTGTATCAAACCCGAAAGATAACATAGAGGATGAGGTCTTGTCCAATGGGGTGGACAAGAACTCAGTGGGTGTTTTGATGATCTATTGGGAGGAGAAACAACTCTTCGAGGGTCACTTAAAGACAATAAGATGCATCAAAGACAAGATATTGTATCAGTCCCACCTCAAGAGAATCATAGTGAAATTCTTGAGAATATTCTAAAATGTTTAAAACCAACTCACGATCAGAATAAACCGAATGAACCAACGCAAAACCAACTCAATAGGCCTCAAAGGAATCGTCGTGCACCTGAAAGACTAAATCTATTGGTTGAGAACCAAGATGATGAAGTTGATTCAGAAGACGACGAATCTAAGACCTATATCGAAGCAGTGTCGGGCACCGTTTCGAAGATGTGGCTGGCTGCCTTAACATCTAAAATGGACTCGATGTACCTCAACTAGTCCGGGAACTAGTTGATTTGTCAGTTGGGGCTCGTCCCATAGACTGCAAATGGATCTTCAAGAAGAAGAGAGATGCAGTGGGCAAGGTACAAATCTACAAGGCTAGGTTGGTGGCAAAGGGTTACAGTCAGCGCAAGAGTATTGACTATGATGAAACCTTTTCGCCAGTCACTAACATCAAGTTCATTAGGATATTACTTGCAATAACTGCATACTATGACTTTGACATTTGGCAAATGGATGTTAAAACCGCGTTTCTCAATGGAGAATTGAAGGCACTGTGTATATGTCACAGCCTGAAGGTTTTGTATCCAAAGAAAAACTGAATGGAGTATGGAAGTTAAAGAAGTTCATTTGTGGACTCAAGCAAGCATCTAGGAGTTGGAATATTTGTTTTAACAAAGCTATCAAATTGTTTGATTTTGTCAGAAGCAAATAGGATCTATGCGTTTATAGTAAACGTAAGAATGAAATGTTGTCTTCCTTATCATATATGTCGACGATATACTGATAATGGGGAGCAATCATTCCATGTTGCAATCCGTGAAAGAGCAATTTCAGCAAAATCTCGATAAGGAATACTGGAGAACTGTCAAGGCTATTCTTAAGTACCTTAGAAGGACTAAAGAATATTTCTTAAAGTCTATGGTGGGCAGCTAGAGTCATCAGTTACTAGGTATACTGATGTTGGCTTCCAACGGACCATGATGACTTCAAGTCTTTGTCTGGATATGTTTTCGTTCTAAATGGTGGTGCAGTGAATAGGAATAGTTCCAAACAGAGTAGAATTGTCGATTCCAACACTAAAGCCGAGTATATTGCTAAATCTAAAGCTGCCAAAAAAGGGGTTGTTGCTTTGTTAAAGTTCGTAAAAGAACTAGGTGTCGTTCCAAGTGCCAGCAGTGCAATACCGTTGTATTGTGACAACGGTAAGTGCGGTTGCTCTAGCAAAAGGAACCGAGAGCCACTAACAGAAATAAGCATATTCCCTGTAGATATAATCTGATTGGAGAATAATAGATAAGGAGATGTGAAGTTAGATAGAGTATCCACTGATGATAACTTGGTTAATCCTTCAACCAAACAGTTGTGTATAGCTAGACACAACAAGCACTTTGAGAGCTTGGGTGTTAGACACGTTGGTAGTTGGTCTTGATTCAGTGGGAGTTTATAGTTTGTATGTCTTAGAAACCTTTTCGTTTGAGACATTCATTCTTGATCGCATTCTATGACATTTTGATTGTCTTTTGAGTTTATGCATTTATTAGAATAATTATTTTGATGGTTTGTTGTTATTCTTATAACTGTTCCCTTGAATCATGACTGTTATTTATGGTGTGAGACATAAATGATCTAGTATGATTCTAAAATTGCCATAACCAATGGTCATCAAGAATGGGATATTGATGACACGCGATAGGTTAGCATGTGGTCTGCATCACATTCTCAGAGAATGTAGTAGGTCTCACGACTACGAGATATTAGATATCCGTGATGGACACATGGGTACTTTGGAGAGTATTGGTATACCCTACTATTAAACCGTTTGTTTTCAGTGTCTACGGTTTATTAGTGTGTGGAGTATGTAATGATCCTTTGACCTGAGGTCAATGCTCATTTTGTTTGTTAAGTAATGAACTTTGATCAAGTACAACGCTTGCCTCCCAAAGTAGGATAAGACACGTCTTGTGTTGGGTTCATCATGAGGCAAATGAAAATGGTAGTTGAGCCAAGAATGGGATTCATTCCTCAATTGAAACTCGAGAGAACACTCATATTTCTCTATGTTATTTGACAATAAAGTCATTGGCCAATGCAAAAGATATATTAAATTAAAGTAATTGAATATGATCGAATGTGTCATATAATAAAGATGAGAAAAATGATTGAGCTATTTGGATAGACACATGGCAGATCCTAGGCTCAATCAGGTGGTTCGTGAATGAAGGGATATTACATAAACTTCATATAAAGGTTTGTTTACTAGATTCACGTAAACGTCCTTCATATATCGAGTTCGCTGCGCAACGCAGTCTAGGAGTTTTGTGCAGACTTTAATTAGATTATCGTCGATAATGGGGGCCTGAAGGGTCACACTTTATGTGTATTGTTGTTCCGCTCAAGGGTACAAAGTTGGTGCTTCGAATTATATCTGATGCTAGTCCAAGTGGGAGATTGAAAGATATGGACTAGATTAGGATATGTGGGCTTTATTGATTAATAAGTCAGACTAATTAATTAATTAAGTGGACATGGATATTAGGCCCATAAACCTAGGGTTATATGGTACTATATATACATATTCTTTATAGTAGAGAATTAAGGGTTTTATCAGATAAAAATTGGAGGCACTATAGAATTTGATAAGTGATTTCCTAGCGATCACTTATCGAATAATTGTACCGAGGATAGTTCCTGCGGCGGACGATATACGCGTGGATACCTGAAGTGGTGAATCAATCGCTCAATTCTGTCCGACTAATTACGCACAAGTAAGTTGTTCCAACTTTAGCGTAATTTATGTTCAACGTTTAATTCAGTTATAAATCACGATCAATATTCTCGATTTATCATTTCGCTGCGTACATTAGATGTAGTCGAGAATTACTAACAATAGCACCATATTTTCAATTATTAAAATAAATAATTGGGGAATAAGAAATCCGCGTTCTGATTAATTGGCACCCTGTTTTCATGGTGAAAAGGACAATGGGTTTTCGATGAATTGAATAGATCCTCTCTTATCCAAAGTGACAGAACCGTGTGGTTTTGGTGGAGATCTAGGCGACAAAGGACTTGCCTAGGAAGCAGCTCACGGAGTTTACTAGTTATCATCTTTGACAAAATTGTGCTAGCTTCCAACATATATGATTTTTTTAATAACATACAACGTTTCTTGATTATAGAAGGCCTAACCTCGTATGATGACAACCTTAATTTATACCTTTAGAAAGGATAGAAATGCATACAAGTAACTCTGTGTTGCTCGATGATTACAATAATAATATGGTTGATGAGGGCGGTTTTGGGAGTGAGAGCGAAGAAAAGATACCACCCCATTAGAGGAACCATACTGTTAGAAATTTTCGACTACATCTAATGTACGCAGCGGAATGATAAATCGAGAATATTGATCGTGATTTATAACTGAATTAAACGTTGAGCATAAATTACGCTAAAGATGGAAAAACTTGTGCGTAATTAGTCGGACAGAATTGAGCGATTGATTCACCACTTCAGGTATCCACGCGTATATCGTCTGCCGCAGGAACTATCCTCGGTACAATTATTCGATAAGTGATCGCTAGGAAATCACTTATCAAATTCTATAGTGCCTCAAATTTTTATCTGATAAAAACCCTTAATTCTCTACTATAGAGAATATGTATATATAGTACCATATAACCCTAGGTTTATGGGCCTAATATCAATGTCCACTTAATTAATTAATTAGTCTGACTTATTAATTAATAAAGCCCACATATCCTAATCTAGTCCATATCTTTCACTCTCCCACTTGGACTAGCATTAGATATAATTCGAAGCACCAACTTTGTACCCTTGAGCGGAACAACAATACACATAAAGTGTGACCCTTCAGGCCCCCATTATCGACGATAATCTAATTAAAGTCTGCACAAAACTCCTAGACTGCGTTGCGCAGCGAACTCGATATATGAAGGACGTTTACGTGAATCTAGTAAACAAACCTTTATATGAAGTTTATGTAATATCTCTTCATGCACGAACCACCTGATTGAGCCTAGGATCTGCCATGTGTCTATCCAAATAGCTCAATCATTTTTCTCATCTTTATTATATGACACATTCGATCATATTCAATTACTTTAATTGAATATATCTTTTGCATTGGCCAATGAGTTTATTGTCAAATAATATAGAGAATATGAGTGTTCTCTCGAGTTTCAATCGAGGAATGAATCCCATTCTTGGCTCAACTACCATTTTCATTTACCTCATGATGAACCCAACACAAGACGTGTCTTATCCTCCTTTGGGAGGCAAGCGTTGTACTTGGTCAAAGTTCATCACTTAACAAACAAAATGAGTATTGACCTCAAGTCAAAGGATCATTACATACTCCACACACTAATAAACCGTAGACACTGAAAACAAACGGTTTAATAGTAGGGTATACCAATACTCTCTAAAGTACCCATGTGTCCATCACGGATATCTAATATCTCGTAGTCGTGAGACCTACTACATTCTCTGAGAATGTGATGCAGACCACATGCTAACCTATCGCGTGTCATCAATATCCCATTCTCGATGACCATTGGTTATGGCAATTTTAGAATCATACTATATCATTTATGTCTCACACCATAAGTGACAGTCATGATTCAAAGGAAACAATTATAAGAATAATAACAAACCATCAAAATAATTACTCTAATAAATGCATAAACTCAAAAGACAATTAAAATGTCATAAAATGTGATCGAGAATGAATGTCTCAAACGTAAGGTTTCTAAGACATGCAAACTATAAACTCCACTGAATCAAAGCCAACTACCAATGTGACAAGCTCTCAAAGTGCTTGTTGTGCCTTGCTATACACAACTGTTTGGTTGAAGGATTAACCAAGTTATCATCAGTGGATACTCTATCTAACTTCACATCTCCCTATCTATTATTCTCCAATCAGATTATATCTACTAGGAATATGCTTATTTCTGTTCGTGGCTCTCGGTTCCTTT
Source organism: Ajuga chamaepitys (assembly GCA_958295605.1). Classification (NCBI taxonomy): domain Eukaryota; kingdom Viridiplantae; phylum Streptophyta; class Magnoliopsida; order Lamiales; family Lamiaceae; genus Ajuga; species Ajuga chamaepitys. The sequence continues at coordinate 26,655,996 of OY282506.1, read as the reverse complement.
TGCTAGAGCAACCGCACTTACCGTTGTCACAATACAACGGTATTGCACTGCTGACACTTGGAAAGACACCTAGTTCTTTTACGAACTTTAACAAAGCAACAACCCCCTTTTGGCAGCTTTAGATTTAGCAATATACTCGGCTTTAGTGCTGGAATCGACAGTTCTACTCTGTTTGGAACTATTCCGATTCACTGCACCACCATTTAGAACGAAAACATATCCAGACAAAGACTTGAAGTCATCATGGTCCGTTGGAAGCCAACATCAGTATACCCAGTAACTGACGACTCTAGCTGCCCACCATAGACTTTAAGAAATATTCTTTAGTCCTTCTAAGGTACTTAAGAATAGTCTTGACAGTTCTCCAGTATTCCTTACCGAGATTTTGCTGAAATCCGCTCTTTCACGGATTGCAACATGGAATGATTGCTCTCCATTATCAGTATATTGTCGACATATATGATAAGGAAGACAACATTTCATTCTTACGTTTACTATAAACGCATAGATCCTATTTGCTTCTGACAAAATCAAACAATTTGATAGCTTTGTCAAAAAAATATTCCAACTCCTAGATGCTTGCTTGAGTCCACAAATGAACTTCTTGAACTTGCATACTCCATTCGATTTTTCTTTGGATACAAAACCTTCAGGCGGTGACATATACACAGTGCCTTCGATTCTCCATTGAGAAATGCAATTTTAACATCCATTTGCCAAATGTCAAAGTCATAGTATGCAGTGATTGCAAGTAATATCCTAATGGACTTGATGTTAGTGACTGGCGAAAAGGTTTCATCATAGTCAATGCTCTTGCGCTGACTATAACCCTTTGCCACCAACCTAGCCTTGTAGGTTTGTACCTTGCCACCTGCATCTCTCTTCTTCTTGAAGATCCATTTGCAGTCTATGGGACGAGCCCCAACTGGCAAATCAACTAGTTCCCGCACTAGTTGAGGTACATCGAGTCCATTTTAGATGTTAAGGCAGCCAGCCACATCTTCGAAACGGTGCCCGACACCGCTTCGATATAGGTCTTAGATTCGTCGTCTTCTGAATCAACTTCATCATCTTGGTTCTCAACCAATAGATTTAGTCTTTCAGGTGCACGACGATTTCTTTGAGGCCTATTGAGTTGGTTTTGCGTTGGTTCATTCGATTTATTCTAATCGTGAGTTGGTTTGCAACATTTTAGAATATTCTCAAGAATTTCACTATGATTCTCTTGAGGTGGGACTGATACAATATCTTGTCTTTGATGCATCTTATTGTCTTGAAGTGACCCTCTAAGAGTTGTTTCCCCTCCCAATAGATCATCAAAACTCCCACTGAGTTCTTGTCCACTCCATTGGACAAGACCTCATCCTCTATGTTATCTTGCGGGTTTGATACAATATCTTGTTTTAATGCATCTCATTGTCTTGAGGTGACCCTCTAAGAGTCATTTTCCCTCCCAATAGATCATCGAAAACTCCCACTGAGTTCTTGTCCACTCCATTGGACAAGACCTCATCCTCTATGTTATCTTGCGGGTTTGATACAATATCTTGTTTTGATGCATCTCATTGTCTTGAGGTGACCCTCTAAGAGTCATTTTCCCTCCCAATAGATCATCGAAAACTCCCACTGAGTCATTGGACAAGACCTCATCCTCTATGCTATTTTGTGGTTCTTGAATCTTTTCAAGATCTACCTTGTTGTGACCTTATTCCTCGGAGATATAAATATCTTCAAGAAAATCTCCAGGGCAGTAGAATTCATATCCTTAGTTTCCTGAGGATATCCACAAAATAGCATTTCTCACTTTTAGTCTCCAATTTATCAGTCGTCATAACAAAAGCAGGGCAACCCCAGGTCCGCATATGGTTAAGACTCGACTTCTTGCCACACCATAACTTATATGGTGTTTGCATGAATGATTTAAGAGGAACTCTATTCAGAACATAACCAGCGGTTAGTAAGGCATAACCCCAAAGGAATAAGGGGAGACTGGTGAAACTCATCATGGATCGAACCATATCTAATGAAGTTTGATTTCTCCTTTTGGATACTCCATTCATCTGTGGTGTACCCAGAGGTGTCCAGTCTGACCGGATTCCATGTGATTTCAAGTAATCAAGAAAATCTCGGCTTAAGTATTCCCCTCCTCGATCTAATCGGAGAGTCTTAATACTACTCCCAAGTTGTTTCTCAACTTCTAACTTAAACTCCTTAAATCCCTCGAAGGCCCCAAGATTTGTGTTTCATGAGATACACATATCCATACCTTGAAAAATCATCAGTGAAAGTTATGAAGTACGAATATTTCCTATTGCTTAAGTTGGAACGGTCCGCACACCGCTGTGCGAACCAACTCGAGCACAACCTTGGCATGTAACCCTTTTTCCAAGAAAGCGGTTAACTTGTCATCTTTCCTTTGAGATAAGATTCGCAAGCACCATATGATTTGAAATCAAATGATGTGAGATAGTCTAACTTTCTCAATCTTGCTTTTCTTTTCTCATTGATATGACCAAGTCTACAGTGCCACAGGTAGGGTTTATTATCTGTATTACTTAGCTTAGGGCGTTTGTTCTTGTACATTGAGAATATTTTGTTCACATTCAAGCATATATATTCCATTCAAAAGAAAGACACTTCCTTAAAACAATCCATTAAGCGAAACAAGCATTTACTGTTTGCAAAATAGAAAGAAAAAGTCATAAATGTCTAATATTCGAATGGAAATAATATTCTTTGAAATCTAAAGAACAAAATATCAATTATATAAATCTAATTTATATCACGAAGGTAGATCTAATCTAGTCTAATTTTAATGTACAAAACATACTACCTAAGCTCTCATCCAATGCACCATGTGCTTTGAACTTCGGGCAGTCTCTCTTCCGGTGCCCCTTCTCATTGCAGAACAGGCACTCATCCTTTGGTATTCTCGGCTTCTTTTGAACCCCTCCACTCTTAGGCATCAAGGCCGCATCCTTAGATGATTTCTTCCTCTTCTTCTGCTTATTCTTCTGTTTGGAAGATCTCGCAGAAGAGCTCACCATGAGCACAGAGTTGCCTTTAGAAGTAGATGATTCGTAGGTCTTGAGCATGTCGTGAAGCTCTGGCAGTGTTGCCTTCGTGTTGCTCACGTTGAAATTCACTATGAAGTTTTCAAATGAACTTGGAAGAGACTGCAAAATCAGATTTATTGAGACACTTGAGGGTAGCTTCGTTCCAATCGATTCCAACCTCTCAATCAATCCGATCATCTTCAATATATGTTCAAAAACCTGGCTCCCATCATGAAGCTTACACTTGAAGAGATCTCTGAGTATCTCATACTCCATGGTCTGAGCTTCTGAAGCGTACAGACTCTCCAAGTGTTTCAGCATCTCATAAGGGAACATGCTCCAATGTTGCCTATGCAGTTCAATACTCATAGAGGACAACATTAAGCATTGAGCCGATATGGCATCCTCAACATGTTTCTTATGAGCTTCTTCGTCTAACGTAGCGTACTCAGGAGAATTCTTGTCAGGGATGACACTGATTAGTTTGTCCAAGACATACTCAATCTCGTCTTACCTTAGCACCAATCGCAAACAACGGAGTCAATCCGTAAAATTTGACCCAGTCAACTTGTTTGTTTCCATGAAACATTTATAAGCCAAAACGACATTTTATCTGACGAGAAAATAATAAATGGGAAAATAAATTAGAATAAAGTAAACAAAGATCACATTCGTATCACTAATCAAAACAAGAGTTTATTGTAATGATTAGCTCCCACTAATTTTAGCATATTTTGCGCCCCCAAACACAAAATACGGATTTATAACAATTATAAATCTTAGTGGTCCAAGATTCAAGTCTATATTACTGCAGCCTCTGCTTTGGCTGATGACTACAATAATATCACTAGGTAGGCCTCTAAGCCAATTGCGACAACAATTTGCAATTCTTGGTTTATTAATCCAATTAATATTGCGTCCTCAAACTATTTTGGTCGCTTTGGCGTCTCAAAATAATTTAAGCAACTCAATTCCATCACACGATGTCAACCATACATCTATGAATGAGCCCGAGTCTTGTCGATTTAGAGTAAACACTTTGGTGTAAAACTCGTGGTCGAAAAGATTAGGAATGTCAAACAATTATGATAGACGACGCATTTTGTTTCTAAACAAGACTTGGTTATAGTGGGGATTTTATATGTGATACTAATTGTTAAATTTTATATCTAATATTAAATTAAACGTAATTACTGGGTGCCGCCTATCCAGGCATAAGAAATGCGGACCACACATATTGGGCGCCGCCTACCCATACATAATGTCGCGGACTACATGTATTGGGCGTCGCCCAATACCCAAACATAAAACGATCTTAAATTACTATAATTTAAATTGAATAAGCATAAAATCAAATAATAGCTTATCACAGAATATCAAATTAATGCTCAACAAATAAAATTATTAATCTAATTAAAATTTTATTCTTCAATTAAATGTGGATTAAAATTATTATTAATTCTAAATTAATAAATATACATTTATTATTAATTCCAAATTAATATAAATATATAAGTCTAGTATTATCCTTTCAAAATAATAATACTATTATAATTTATTAATCTAGTAATTAATAAATTAGTACTAGTCTATTAGATTAATATATTAATTCCAAATTAATATATAAGTATACCTTTAATGTTAAATTCAAATTAACATAAATGTATAAGTCTATTATTATTATTTCAAAATAATAATAATATGATTCATTAATCTAATTAACAAATTAATATGTAATTGAGATTTTGAATTAATCTAATTAATAAATCTAATTTAAATAATTAAATTAAATCAAAAGTTTTTTTCTTTTTCTATTAATGTTATTTTAGCCCAAACATCTTTAATTAACATTCAACCCATTTGATAATAAGTCCAACATTTAATTAAACAAGCCCAATTTATTAATTAAACAGGTCCAATTTATCAAATAAATTTAGCAGCCACATTTCTGTCTGGCCCAAACAAAAAAAACTCAGCACAAGTCCAGGTGTATCTAGACCAACCCAAAACAGAAGTCCATTTTCGAAATTGGTCCAGAATTTTCAGGCTTGGCCCAACACCAAGTCAACTCAGTGAAAACTGAGTTGACTCACTCAACCCTAGCTGATTGGATATCTACCGTCATTGCCGCTGTCCAGCCGTCGCCGCCGTTGCAATAGCATCGGGCGACCGACGCGCCATCGTCGTTGACAGCAACAGCAGCGAAGCTCCGATCGCGCCGCCGTCGTGGATCGACACGCAGCACCAGACACAGCCTCCGACACACCGCCGCCGCGACCAACGCCGTCCCGGAAGGACAACAGTCGTGCAGTAGCAGTGGTTCTTTGGCCAGACTCCGCCGCTGCCTCACGCAGCAGCAACGCAGCGGCGAGCGTCGCCGACGTCGCCGCTTCGGCCAACGAAACAGAAGTCGAACGGTAAGTCGTGCTTGAACAGTGATTTCTAAAAACCAGTTTTCAAAATTGGATGTCCCATTCAATACATATACCAGATACATTTGATTCAATGGATATATATATGTATCAGTTTGAAGAAAACAAAATAATTCTTGAAAGCAGGTTACTGATTTTGTCAATTATATCCAAATTACAAATTTATTTTCGAGAATAATGTGCAACATATTTCAAAAATTTGCAAATTATTTTCAAACAATTCATCACTGAGTATCAATTTTCATCCACAAATAATTGAGTTAAAACAATTATAAATCGAGCTATGGGCTCTGATACCACTGTTAGAAATTCTCGACTACATCTAATGTACACAGCGGAATGATAAATCGAGAATATTGATCGTGATTTATAACTGAATTAAACGTTGAGCATAAATTACGCTAAAGTTGGAACAACTTACTTGTGCGTAATTAGTCGGACAGAATTGAGCGATTGATTCACCACTTCAGGTATCCACGCGTATATCGTCCGCCGCAGGAACTATTCTCGGTACAATTATTCGATAAGTGATCGCTAGGAAATCACTTATCAAATTCTATAGTACCTCAAATTTTTATCTGATAAAAATCCTTAATTCTCTACTATAGAGAATATGTATATATAGTACCATATAACCCTAGGTTTATGGCCTAATATCCATGTCCACTTAATTAATTAACTGCACCTCCTGTTTAATTTTCGTCGTTTCCACGACTACTTGACTCATCTCACTCGCATAAACATGACTTTCAGAATTCTTTATCCGGACAACACCGAAATCTACACTTCAGATCCTGCAAACATTCAACATATCCTCAAAACCAACTTCACTAATTACGGAAAGGTACTCCTGCTATATATATGTTTGTATTTATATTCAACAATCGCATCATGCCTAAAATTTGCAGGGGGACTTGCACTATGACATCTTGAAAGATCTTTTAGGAGATGGGATCTTTGCGGTAGATGGTGAAAAATGGCGCCGTCAAAGAAAGCTATCCAGCTACGAGTTCTCCACCAGAATATAGCCATGGCGTTTTCAAGACAAATGCAGCTAAACTTGCTCATATAGTGTCTCAAGCTGTGGCCTCAAATCAGACAATAGAAATTCAAGTAAACTTCCTTTGTCTTTTTAGGGACAAGTAACTACAACACTAAAAACATCTATAATGCACGCAGGATATGTTGATGAAAGCTGCAATGGACTCGGTTTTTAAGGTTGTACTTGATGTTGAGCTAGACAGCATGAGGGGAACAAATGAAGAAGGCACATTATTTTCCGAGGCTTTTGACAAAGCGAGCGAGTTGACTTGTTACCGTTATGTGGACATAACATGGCCAATCAAGAGGTTTCTTAATATTGGATCAGAGGCCACAATAAACAAGTGTATTCAAGTCGTAGACAGATTTGTTTACAAGGTAATCCAGAGAAAAATCGACCAAATTTGCAAGGCCGACGAAGATACACTGGTGAGGATGTAGTTTTAGTTTTAATTAAACAAGCTTCAGTTAGTTAATTTAACCGTTGTACTGGACAGGTGAAAAAAGGAGATATTCTATCAAGGTTTATGGAAATGAATGAAACAGATCCAAAGTACCTTAAGGACATAATACTAAGTTTTATAATTGCTGGCAAGGACACAACAGCTACTGCTCTGTCCTGGTTTTTCTACATGATATGCAAACACCCTCACATCCAAGAAAAGATAGTTGAACAAGTGCGGGAAGCGACACAACTTACAGAAAATTGGAGCACTGAGGAGATGGCGAAAAGTATTACAGAAGAAGCATTGGACAAAATGCAGTTTCTGCATGCATCCTTAAGTGAAACACTCAGGCTCTATCCTGCAGCCCCACAGGTAACATTGGTTGATTCAAATCTTGATACGAATACTACACCTGTAAATAATAGTGATCCATATTCTGTATGCTATTCCATCAGGACAGTAAAGTGTGTTTTTCAGATGATATTTTTCCAGATGGATTTAGTGTAAAAAAGGGAATATGGCGACCACTACAACAATTCTGCAAAACGACAACGGTGGAAAACCGTTGTCGTTTGCTATAAATTAGCGTTGTCGTATCTGGCGTTGTAGTAGACCCCTACCTACCACAACAGTTTTTTACCGTTGTTGAAGACCTATACCACAACGGTTTTTAACCGTTGTGATTGACATTTATAACAATGCCCGTTACAATGCAACTTAACCGTTGTCGTTTGTATCACAACATTTATTATTAACAACAGTTATTAACTGTTGTCGTTTGGGCCTTTACAACAACAGTCATTACAAGGGTTTTTGACCGTTGTGTTTTTAATTTTTACAACAATGTAAAGACAACGGTTTTTTACCGTTGTCGTTTAACCTTTATAATAGGGTGTGTGGTGCCTGTTATTAGGTATTATTGTCCTATTTAATTTTTTTAATATTTTTAAATAATAAATAATTCAATAAGATACATCACATAAAAGGAGAAAACCTAAATAAACCAACAATTATTTTGATAGTAAAAAATCATCAAATTTTGCTAAGATACAAAATTAACTACACGAAAAAATCTTAAGTAGCATCAAACTTGGTAATCGAGCCTAATATTCTGCACAGTTTTTCCCAAAGGTACCCCTATTTTACTGGAGAAAGCAAATAATATTTTGTTAATTCAATCTTGGATGCAAGCCTCAATAAAGTGCATCCAACTCCAACAACAATACCCTCCTCTACAGCAGCTTGTAAATCAAGCAAATATCACACCACCAACTGCAAAACGAACACGACTCCTACAAAAGCAAACTTCAAAAGAAAGAGAGTCCCTTCTAAAATGACCTATTACCTGCAACAATAGAAGTAAGTGGTTAGAAATAAAATGAGCCAAATATTGTATTGGTTACAATCAACAAAGCAGTAAATCATTAACCACCTGATCTCTACTTAAATAAAATTAGCAACTTTCTGCATATCAAAATTTTTATTTAGATATGCATACCTTAAAAGTAAGACCTAGGAAGACTTGGAAAGAAACTTTTAAAAAGATATGTTTTACTTAAATAAGAACTAATGTCACGATCAAGCACCATGGTGAGGTACAATCCACATAGCCGACTCCACAATTAAGGTTTAGTTGTTCGAATTACTTGTTCAATTAGTTGAGTAAAGAATTCTGGAAATGATTCTGAGCTTCATTTTTTTTAATAGGTTTATTTTGACAGAATGCTTTGATGGTTCTGGGAAGGTAACTTATTATAATTGCCAAACCTAATCTCATTCAAACTTCTGTTTGTAATTTGATACCAAAAGGTAATGAGTGGAATTACCACCTTTCTCTTCCCACGAGAATTTGAAGAAAAAAATGATCCTACAAATCAATCAGTAAATACCAGCATCAATTTCAGAATTAATAATAATATATTTGAAGTCTGAGGCTTCACTTGCTTTCCTTTCTTAACAAAAAATATAGATAACCTGATCAGCAGGAGGAAGTCCAGAATACAGAGGCAATATCATCAATCCTGCAAGAAAAGAAAAGAAAAGAAAAATGAATAAAACAGAATAAATCAACTTAAGTAATTAAGAGGCCTCAACTGGTCGCATAAAATTTGAGTCTTGTTGCTAAAAAATTACCTTGCCTTCTTCCTTGAGAATCTTCTGTAAGCAGCTGAATTGCAGCATCAATATCATCTTGACCAGTAAGAAATACAAGAATATTTCCCATTGGCTCCTGGAAAGATAAAAAATCAAGATGCTATTAATACTAAGTCAATTTGAATGCATTTGTAGCTCAAGTTACAACTGTGCGATATTCGCAACATAAATCTCAAGAGAAAAGCATATAAGAAACATTATTACATATAAGAAATCTCAAAATATTTTGGAATTCTAAAGAACCTGTTCAGCAGGCTTCAACTAATCTGCCTGCAACTTCTTCACTTCCTGGGCGAAAACAGCCGCAGCAGGAACAGTTGAATCTATGCAATTTGCCTACACAAATCAAATAAAAAGGCATCAGCAAATCCATAAAAGAATTTTTTCTTCTAATGAAAAAGATTAAAAACCAGAAAACAAAATTCAAGGAAGACCACAATCAACAACTTAAAATTGCACATCTTGTGATATTGATAATTAAAAATATTGAATAAACCCCAATTGTGATTGATAATGTGTAGACAAAATAATTAAATTGAATACCAATAATTTGAAAATCAAGATTGGTCCATGTCCTCAACTACCTGTCCCAACATGGACCACTGAGGTTTTGTCTCCCTAACAATGTTCAATTTCAAGTCAACAAATCATATGAGATTTTACATAAAAACTCTAAATTTTGCAGCTTAGTACGTTGTACTAAATACACGCATCTCCCCATAATGAGTGTAAATGATTGACTATTCTGCAGGCAGGCAGCTAACCAATATCTTCGCCGTCGAACTTATATATAGCAGTTGAAGGGGGAGAAAATAAAACAGAAAGAAAGATATGGCACAAGAAAAGTCTGAGAGAGTGAAGCTTCTTGTTTCATTACTTATTCTGCAGATGTGCTTTGCAGGATTTCATATTGTATCTAGAGTGGCATTAAACATTGGTGTTAGCAAAGTTGTGTACCCTGTTTACAGAAATATCATTGCATTGCTATTGTTCGGACCCTTTGCCTACTTTATAGAAAAGTGAGTTCTTGGCTCTGTTTGAATAGCAAACATCAAATATATTATATGTACTTAATATTGTTTAATTACAGGAACGAAAGACCACCCCTCACATTCTCTTTGTTGGCTCAGTTTTTCCTTCTAGCTCTACTGGGTTAAGAATACAACATCAAACCTAATTTTCTTGAATTCATTTGTTTTCATTATCACCTTAACCACTACTCCTGTCTTCTACGTCATAGAATCACTACAAACCAAGGCTTTTACATCTTAGGTTTGTACTATGCAGCCCCAACATTTGCATCAGCAATGCAAAACTCAGTACCTGCTACTACTTTCATCATGGCATCTGCATTAGGGTAACAACATGCCTTGGACATTTTCCTCCACCATTTTCTACACCTCAATTCTGGATCTTCTCTTGTAAAAACAAACCAGCTTCATCTAATCGTCATCGTAATTACTTTCTCAATCATCTTATATCAGATCTTGCTGTTGATCTCCAGACAGAAACAAGAACCAAATATTAGAAAAGAAGAGAAAGCGAAGAAATAGGGAGTGTAAGAAATATGCAGAAGATAATTTGATTTTTCTGACGAGTTATTATGTTACTGGTTATGGCACAACAATTAATACGACCAGATTTTTCATTCCTTTTATAAGCAGCGGCCTTTAAAGTTTAAACCTTCATTTGTGTACATGCAACTAATATTATTTGGGGGTGGACAATCTGGAGATCACAACTGGATTATTAGGAAAAATAAATATTTTTACCAGTTGAACAAATTCCTGTCAAACAAGATTATTTAGAGAAAATACCTTCAATAGGTATTACTTGATTTGAAGTAAGAATCATATCTTCATTGTATTCAATGCTTTCACTCCATACTTCATCTCGTTTTTTGGAATGCTGACATGGGGCTGTATCTTTCTCCTAGGACACTGCTTATCCTGGGCTGGCTGGATGGTCCTTCAGGTATGTTTTAAGGATAAACTAGACTTCCCAAAGCTTTAATAAAAGAAAAATTAAGCATAAACTTCATGAAAATGCATTTTCCAGGTTGACATGCATAACTAATTATATCTTAATCTCTAAAAAATTGCAGGCCCCTACAGCGAAGAAGTACCCAACCAAACTCTTACTCACTTCTTTCACATTCTTCTTCGGATTAATTCAGTTCCTATTTATAGCTGCTTTTGTGGAAAAGGATCCATAGCACTGGCGAATCAAGTCCGGGCAAGAGATTTTCACAATACTATACGCTGTAAGAGTTGAGACAAACTTAATCAGGCATAACATACTAACATACGCTTGCATGCAGGGGATAATATCGTCAGCTCTCGTAATATCTTTACAGACCTGGTGCATTAAAAAAGGAGGTCCAGTGTTTGTTGCCAGCTTCCAGCCAGTTCAAACTGTGTTAGTTGCTGGAAATAAGAGGGAGGGAGAGCTTGAAATTAATTCCAATGGAATAACCGAACAATTTAGTTAAATTAAAAATGCATCAGAAACTAGGTTTTGCATCATCCATGTTGTCCTAAAGGGGAATCCGAGTAACTCATCATCTTTCTCAGCATCGTTATTGCTTACTTGAGCTGAATTAATGGTGCAAGGACAGTTGTTGTTGCTTACTTGAGCTGAATTAATCTTCCAGACTTGGGTATTGATGTAGTCACTTCAGATCAATCTCGACTGTCAGTAAAATGGGTTTATCATATTTTGGCTATAGAAAACCGACACGCTTTTACTTGTCCGTAAAAGCAACAATGACACAGACATCAAATGATGTGACAAACCTATATCAATTGCAGGGATGTGATGCCTCTGTTCTTATTGCTTAACCGAATAACGATGCTGAGAAAGATGCAACAGACAACCTTTATTCTGAATGCTAGCTTATCATTTTCACCAATCCAGACAGAAAACTTAAGCAAAACTATATCTAAGTAGGTGCATAAATGAGGACCCAATCATTCTAAAGAAACTTACCTAGACTGAACATGGCCATGCCAAGGCCAGCCTGCATCAGAATAAAATCGAAATCGATCCTTTAACAATTGATGGCATTTCAATGTTCTATCTGCATATATTTCACAAACTGTTACTAATTTTCTTTGCATGCAAAAAGATAATATCATCATTATCCACTATAAAAATTGACCTGAATGATACTAGAGACCATATTAGGCCAAGCAGACTTGAATAAGTGTTGGCATTTCTAATGAGCTTTCTCCAAACCATGATAAGTATAAGCCTAGTCATCACACTTGCAAGGGGCATTTGTGTCTTTTTCTCCGCCATTCCACCTTCATCAAACTCGATTTTCTTCTGTGAATATGGCGAAGCATTTAAAGGAAACTTAGCTGCATCTTCAATTTCAATCTCCTTATGATCTCCATTCATTTCCTCGCTGGACTTCCATTTTCTGTTTAATCCAACAAAAAAAAAATTCAAAAAAAAAATCTACAACAGAATTATGAAAACTGGAAAACACAAAATCTAATATTATGTCCCAATTTGTACATCCAGATTGAAATTGAATCGCAAAAAAATATTAAAAATAACAAATACCAACATAAGAAGAAAGAAAAAGTTAATACAAAAAAGATAGAAAAGAAAGAGGGCTCAGATCTTGTACAACAAACGGGCAAAGAGAAATTTGGCCACGCCATGGCTACAATCACCGGTTGCATATGATTACCAAGTAAATTGGCAGCCATCCGGGCTGCCTCGCCATGATACGTGCCAGTTATTCTTTAAGCCTGATTCACCAGCGCAGAAAGAATGAAGAAATAGATAACATCCCGGCCCCTTGTTTGGTATAGATAGATAGATCATAGAATAGAGACACAGAAAGATGATGGAAGAGTTGCTTGTATAGACTGAAAAGATAACCAAACAAGCCCCACGAATAATTTCCTGTCGTGGTCATAAAGAGTTGTTGAGTTTGATCTAAGAAATCACAGGGATTACAGAGAGGGTAAACTGCCCTTGCACACAAAAAAAGATATTTGTATTTATGCTACATTCATTGTGTATTCTAACTAATATAATGCATCCACACACACATCACTCTAAATTTGTATATCTGCTACCTCACACTTAGTCAATCTACACTTTGATCCATAAAGCATCAATGGTTTTATACGACTGTTTTTATAAAATGTTCTATAACAGTTATACAAGGAACACGGCAACGGTAAAACTTAAAAGTGTTACCGATGAAGTTAGCCCTTCCTCGTTGAGAAGTTTCGCTGATCCAAAGTTACCTATAAATTAACATTAGCGAGCAAACATAGAGAACAATCTGTATGAATTACATCTAAAAATTCAATTCACAAGCAAAATCAATTACATCTACCTCCAATTCAGCTTCTACAGTGCCACAATCAACTGGTACAAACCAAATCGGTACACCGGGAAGGGGACAGCGATGACGGTGGTAGAGGCAGCGGCAACAGCAAGGTAGTAGAAGTGAGCCAATTGGTTCACCGGGAAAGGGACGGCGCGAGCGCAGAGAGATCTGCGTTTCACCGTTGAGAAATCGCCTTCCAGATCTCTCTTATGCACGCGCTAAATCGCCTTCCAGATTTTTCATCTCGTGCGAGAAATCTGCATTTCCTTGTCGAGAAATATTCACATCTGCAATGAGCACCGAGAGCGGCATGGACGAGGTGACGCCGGGCCGACGACGGGGAGACAGCGGGCCAACAGCGGGACAATGGCGGTGAGACGGCGGGGAGAAGCGGCTGGGGTTTAGAATTTTTTTACTGAAGGTGAAAGTCTGCATAAAACGTGAAACTATTATAAGTAAAAGATCCGTAAAAACGTTTATTGTTTTTTAAGAATAAAAAAGAAATTAAAAGAAAAAAGTGATCATTTTTAGAGAATAAAAAAAAATAATTAAAATAAAAAAAATAGATCAGCACTTAACAACAACGGGTGTACAACAACGGCTAAAAATAACCGTTGTTGTTCAGCGAATTGTTTAACAAAACAACAACGATTTCAGAAACAACAACGGTTGCTTTTCAATAGACAACGGTTTTGAGGGAAAACCGTTGTCTTTGGCCCGTTGTTGTTTAGCAGATTTCTTGTAGTGGACGTATGTTCCGTATGCTATGGGAAGAATGAAATGCCTGTGGGGCGAAGACGCAGAGGAGTTCCAGCCAGAGAGATGGCTAGATGAAAACGGCATCTTCCAGCAGCAAAGCTCCTTCAAATTCACAGCATTTCAGGTCAGATTATATATTATTTAAGGAAAACTTACTTTACTTGGTATATAATTACAAACAAATCCTGTTCCCCTACCCCCTCGAACAATAAAACAATCCATTAGACAAAGGAATAATTCCCTTACTGCAGCCCTACAAATTTAGGTAAATGATGGTGCAAACTAGGGGTGTGCACGGTACGGTGTAGATCGGATATTTAAAAATATCCAGATCCATACCAAACTTCGGTTATTTAAAAAATTAGTATCCATTACCGATCCAAAAAATCGGGACGGTACGGTGCGGTTATTTATTTTTTCGGGACAGTTCGGTTCAGAATTTCGGATCTAACGGAACAGTTCAATTCGGTTCGGTTCAGTTCGGATAATCGGAGATTTATTTTATCTTTTGAATAATAAATTCAATTGAATACAATATATTGCGTCTAACTAATATAAATAATTTTATTACATCAAATTTGTTTCCAACTAACTAACTTGTGTTTTGAAAATTATATAATAATTAAATATAATATTTTTAATAATTTATGTTACATATAACTAACTATAAAATTATGAATAATTTAATTTTTAATTCTTATTTAAATTAATCTGTTAGGGACAATATATTTTTAAATTTATAAATTGTTATTTTATTCGGTTATTCGGTTCAATACAATTCGGTATGATTCAGTACGGTTCAATACGGGTTTCGGTTCGGAAAATTGAGAAATATCCAAATTCGTACCAAAAAAATAATCGGTTCAGTTCGGTTCAGAAAAAGTCAAATGGTCAACGGATTTTTTCGGTTCGGAACTTATTCGGTCCGGGTTTCGGTGCGATTTCGATAATATCCAAGCTCCGTGCACAGCCCTAGTGCAAACTATAGGTTGGACAAACTCAAAATATTATCATAAATTCTCACGTACACTAATTGTTCGGAATTTAAATCTGTGCCATTTGAATCTGCAGGTCGTTTGTAGTCTTTATATGAAAATGTATGACTGTTTATACTCAAATGTTTGTTTTGAAGAATGTATTGACTTTTTATTGAGAGAGTGATGCATTTATTTACAAGTTTCTAAGTAGTGGAGCTAGAAGTGTATTCTAGAAAAATAAGACAAGAAAATTGTTACTTAAACTCTAGAGAAATCTTAAGTAAATAATGTGTAGAACATTCTAGGTTTACATGATGTAACGAGGATTATCCTCCTACACCTATAAACAGGCTCTTGGGAATCATTTGTAAATAAGTCAAAAAAATTGAGCTAATATAAACTAAAGCTTTTGAAAAGAAGTGCTCAACTCTAAAATTGCTCATTGTTCTATACACATATTACAGTCACTAAAATACTAAAACCTCTTCTACATCACTTCACTAAAATCACTAGCCACATTTAATACACTTATAATCACTTCCTTTTTCTAACACATTGTTAGCATAATATATTTATTCTAAACAAGTAATACCCTTCAGTATAAACATTAAGGATCCGCTTGGTTGGAGGTTTAGGGGTAGGGAATAAGAATGAATGAGAATTCATTCCCATTTATGATGCTTGGTACATAATGAATAAGTTAATCAATATCCCATTTTATTAACAATTCCTCCCACATTATTAGATAGTATGATTGACCCCTCATTTATATCCACTAGCGGAAAGCCCGTGCAATGCACGGGCACGTATCGCCGGCTGTCCTCTATCTGAATATGTCAATGTATTGTTGTTGTAGAAACAAAGAGATAATCCATCTGTTGAAATTGTCTGGATATGTTAATCTATCGTCTACCATCAAGTCATCAACACAGCCGACCCCAATTTTCGTCGCTGCCTTGTGCCACGCATCCAACTTTCAACGATTTCTCTCTCCGGATCCTATATTCATTGGGGCCTTGTATGAGATGGTCCTGATTCCATTTTGGCCAATCAAGATTTAAGAATCAATCCAAGAAGAACACCAAGAAAAAATATTCCAAAAATTGTTTTTGAACCTAGACATTACATTGACCAAAACGAATTTAGGGGCCGCTTGGTATATGAAGTGGGGTGGGTAACAGGGGTAATAAAAGACTACATTCTTATTTTTTAAGCTTGGAACATATGAATAAGTTAATCATTATAACCATCATTTTCAATTCCCCCACATCACTCCATAATATGATTAACGCCTCATTCATACCCATTATTATTGTCATTTCTAATTTTCAACTAACTCCTTGGTCTCATAAGTCCACAACAATTAAGTATATATGATTCTATGACATTACATTATCCAAAGCTTAGATAGTCTCAAAAGTTCGTAGCAATGAGTAAATTGCTTGGGCACAATTAATCAATTTGGGCCGCATTTATTAAATTATACAAAACAATCCATTATAATTTTTTTGAAAAAAAAAAAAAACTAATTAACTATACAAAAGTGCCACATGAAAGAACATGGGAGAATGACATCCTCCTTTTATAGTATACTAGTAAAGTCCCACGTGCATTACACGTGGTAAACATGAATTTATAATATAATAAACA
The DNA here is from genome assembly GCA_958295605.1 of Ajuga chamaepitys. NCBI lineage: Eukaryota > Viridiplantae > Streptophyta > Magnoliopsida > Lamiales > Lamiaceae > Ajuga > Ajuga chamaepitys. Next base: position 26,639,127 of record OY282506.1, on the reverse strand, counting down.
TATCATAATCTAATTAATTAAAATGAATTGGCTAAAAAAATTAAGGTGCATCATGAAAAAGGAAATGGTTTGAAAGATTAAATAAACTTCGAATAATATATATATATATATATATATATATTATTTATTATACAGAAGAAAACATAAGCACTTAAGAAATTTTTGCTTGATTTATGACCATGTTGCATAAATAGTGTTATAATTGTGGATGCATGGATTATAATTATTATTTATTTATTTATTTTGTTTTTCATTTAGACTTCGAATTTGCAAAGTTAATTGTGTTGCATAGGGTATACATGAATTTTCATAATTATATTTTTTAAAACATTGATTGAATATGCTAAAAAAATCTTTGTCTTTTGTGACTAAAGAATGAATTAGATGATTAAATATATTTAGAATATTTTCGGTATTATTTTTTCGTATCAATACAAAAGAGGTTTTGCTTGATCTATTACCTCATTATATATGTAAACTCTTAGTTTATGTTATCTTGGATCTTCATTGTTTTGGAAAAATTCCAACTTATATAGGTGGATGTTGTCAATGATTTTCTAGTAAAAATGATCAGATGCACATAACCACAAAAATTAGAGAATTTTATATTAGAGGGCTAAATTTTTGAATTTCACTTAGTAATTTTAGATGTCAGAGCTAACAATCTCAAAGATACATATTTATGTCCCAAGTGATTAATTTTCGTTTACTAAAACTAAGGACCTTGTAAGATCTTTGAATGGTTCTTGAAGACTTACTTATAAACCTACTTATTTTTGTTGTAAATCTTTTACTTTTCTTTAGAGTAATAGAAACATTAAGTTTATTGGTTTTCTTCCTCTTTCTTTGCAAATTGAAAGTCATTTATAAGTTAACTTTTCATCCCAAATATAATGCTAAAACCATAATTAATAATAAAAAAAGTTTTGTTTCTTATACTCCTTTATTTTGAAATTAATATATTTAATGTTACATGAAGCTTCTTTATTTTATTATGTCTTTCTTTTCATAACTATTTAAAATGTATATATATACGCACTTTTTTCTTTAGTTTAGATCGATTTAAAATTATAGCCATTTTCTTTTAAAAATCATTAACACAAAAGAATGTTTTCTTTAATTTACGACCGTGCTGCATAAATGGTCTTATTTTTTTGTATACATAAATTGTTTTTTTTTTTCTTCTCTTGTTCTTTTACTTAAACTTCTAGTTCTCTATGTTCATTGTGTTGTACATTGTACATTGTACATATGAATTTCAAAATTATATTTTTCAATACTTTGATTAAATTGGAAAGAAAAATTATGTGTGTTCTATGATTAGAGAATTAATTATATGATTAAATATATTTAGAATACTTTTGGTAAGAGAATTAATTATATGATTAAATATATTTAGAATACTTTTGGTGCTGTTTTTTTCTCATCAACATAAAAGAGTTTTTTGCATGATTTATTACAGCACTATATGTGTAAGCTCTTATTATTTTATGTTTTCTTGGATATTTATTTATCTCTGAAAAATTTCATCTTAGGCAGATTGTCAGTGATTGTTACTTCTATATTTAATACAAAAGAGAGTTGCAAGAAAGTAGGGAAAAACACATGTCGCTCCCACGACTTTTGGCCATTTTTTTTTTTCAAAAAATTATTAAAAGTGCTCTAAAAAACGTCAACCACGTGTGTTATTAAAAGAGAATCCCTCAAAAGCGGAAAGATATGTGTCTTATCCACCTTCTTTGGTGGGTTCTCATCCAATCAATTCTTTTTTATTTTTTTTTATTTTTATCTTTTCTCTTCGAACTTTAAGGTCTTATAATTTTTTTCTCTCAACTCGATTTTTCATAAGAAATTTATCAAATTATTCCTCTTTGAACGATCGTCGATTTAACATCCATAATGCATATCTTATACTTAAAATATTATTTTTTAAGTGTAAAATACATTTTTAGGATGATAATGATATATTCTAATTTTTAAACATTTGTATATAAATTTAAAATATGATATAATTTAAAAAATAATATTATTTTGAACGGATTAAATTTTTTTAGAAGATTAAAATTTTTTACTTTAATTTTACATTTTTCAATCTTAATAATTGTTGAAGAATTTAAATTATTTGGTTTAAAAAAATAAAAATGCATATTTGTTAGGTTTACACTTTACAATAGGAAAAAACTTAAATATATTTGCTAAAGTGATTTGTTGATTCAATTTGTTTGCTTATTATTTTTTTTTCTATTTTGTGAAAAGAAAATTATGTTACCTACAAAAATTATAAGTCAATTATTTTTTATTTGAATATGACATGATATAGTTTACCACTTATATACTTAAGTAACTAATATGTTTGCTATTTTTTTAAACTAATATTATGTTATTTAATATATTTGACTTTCATACGATAATTATTCAAAATATTTGACATTGTTTTGTCCTTATATGCATATGTAATTATTACAATCTATGTAATGCACTGAAGAAATAATAGGGAGAGAAAGCTTGTATTTAAAATTTTACATAAAATATTCCGCATCATCATATCATGCATTCAAAATAATCGAAATAACAAAATTTATTAAATATTACTGATAGTTTTAATTTGTGATAACAAAAGGAATTAAAAGTAAAAATATAAAAAAATTAATTAAATAGTCAAAATTTATGAAAATCTAACTGGTAGCTACAATTTGTGATAAATGGAGGGTATTAAACGTAAAAAAAACCACATGTAGAAAAGGATATGCAATGAGGAAGAAAGATAATTGGGAAAAAACATCAACTCTCGATTTTATACTCTCAAATCATATATAGGCTGATAATTTTATTATATATCATTATTATAATAAAAAAATACTCATCCCATGCATCGCACGGGTGGACATCTAGTTGTTAGTAAAAATGCACATAATCACAAAAGTTAGTGGACTTTATATATAGTTAGAATATACAATTTTGAATATTACCAATTAATATTAGTTGTCGAAGCTAATAAGCTACAATGATAAATACTTATGTAATAATTTTAAGTGATTAAATTTTGTTTACTCAAACTAAGGATCTTCTAAAATCCTTAAATGGTTCTTGGAGACCTACTTGTAAACATACTTCTTTCTATGTGAATCTTTTCATTTTTTCTTCAAACTAATAATGAAATTATTCTTATTGTTTCTCCTTCTCAATTTCTTACAAAATTTTGAAATTCATTTTTGAAGTAAATTTTTCATCCTAATACACACATGCATTTTCCTTATTTCCTGTATTCCTTTATTTTGAAATTAATTATACTTAATGTTACATGAAGCTTATTTATTTTATTTTATTTTTCTTTTCATAACTATTTTAAATATATATACAGGTCTTATTTTTTCTTTAAGTTATATTTATTTAAAATCAGAAATACTGTTTCTTTTACTTTTTTGTTTCCATTACATGAAACTCTTTCTAAAGTTCTCATAATAAGACATGACATAACTAAGTAACTAAATCAAATCACCCCAAAAAAGGAAACAAATATAATTTAACAAATTGCAATGTTTGTCACGTTTGCTTGTAATTTTTGTTAAATGCCAATATTAAATTAATTATAAAATCTCAACTCATTAGTCTATATTTTTTTTTATCTTCCCTAGATATATTGAAATATATTTCACATCCATAGTTAATTAAAAACCACACACACACATATATATATGTATATACATTTATATATAATATCGGTAATCACTAACTTAAAAATGATGAAATAATATTAAATAAATTCTTACATATGTATTTATGAGAACCCTTTTAAATTGCCACTATTATTTTGGCTCAATTTATTAGTTTGAAGATTCATAGATAAACTTATTTTTAATTTTCTCTAAAATTGTATAATTCTTACTTGCATCAATTTGTTAAAATTGAAAAGTTCAAAACGTTAATTTTTTCATAATAATTGACTTAATTTAATGTCTATGTATATGCTTATGATATATTGTTAGCAAATTCTTGAGATATAATTTAATATGAAATTAAATTTATTTAATTTTAAAAAAATATCAGTAATAAATCAAAATTATTGAACTCTCGTTTACCCTTCTCAATATATTTCAATTCTTATTCAGGATTGTCATGACATACATTTTAATCATCCAGTTTTGTGGTAAAATATCACGTTCTCATTTATTTAATTAGGAGAAGGCTACATGATTCAATTAATGCAAAAGTTATTGGTCATAAAAGTTACAATACATGCTACCAATGATTTGAATAATAATGTCGTAAAAATCAAAATGTGCTACTCTATAAACTCAATCCAAAACATGACCAAATAAACATAGCTTAAATAATATTCGACCCACTTAAAATCTCATTTACAGAAATTCCTCTAAACAACTAATAAATACAAAAATATATCATGTAACTGCTGGTAACAAGAACTTAGATATAAATAGGTGATTCTTTTTGCTTTCGCTTCTTTTTATGGGAGTTTTGTTATTGTGATAGATATAGGTAATTTTCCACAACTATTGTCTTGGAATTAATTAGTGTAACTTAATTATATAACAATTTACTTGTTTGACCTTAACTTATAACTATAGATGTAGGGGTAATTTTGGCCATACATTATTTTGTAAGAAACCACCTACACTTTTATAGGTAAGGGGATAAGATAAGATTATCATTGTCATTGATGATTTGCAACCAAGCACCCTCTAATACATTTATTCAAAACAAGTCGTACCTTTTAGCATAAATACCAATGCATTTTTCCTGAAAACTGCACATAACCCACGGATCCACTCACGATCCGGATTGTACCATATATGCAGGCAGGGCCAAGAATTTGTCTGGGTAAAGAATTTGCATACAGACAGATGAAAGTTTTTGCAGCTGTGTTGCTGAGTGGCTTCTCATTCCAGTTGGCTGACCAACACGAAATTGTGAATTATAGAACAATGTTAACCCTACAGATTGATGGGGGCCTCCATCTTCGTGCCACTCGAAGGATTGCCAACTGATTTTCCGCCAAACATGCTTTCGTCAGATCACTCATCTTTATTTTTTATGCCAAAAATTGAAATATTGTGAAAAAATTAATGGTCAAGTAACGTCTCATACTATGTGAATTCCTAGGTCTACTCCTGAATCATCATTGCAGATTTCAACATTAACATAAAAAGTGGACTAGAGGCCAACCGTTGTGATATGTGTCTCTGTTTCTTGAATTTCTTCTTGCTTCTTATAGATTCCAAGCTAGGCTAAAGTGATCAGAACAGCCATTACTAAAGTTTATTGATTCAGCTGGATTTCCGTATATAAATGGAGAAGAATTTTGATGAGAATGTGTTCGTGAAAAGTAACGCAAGTTTACTTGTAACTAGTTATAGCCACGCGTTTTGCACGTGTGACACTTGTTTTTTGAATCTCTTTTTTAACTGTCATTTCCAAAATGTTTGAATGGGATATTAACTTATTTTCCAACATTTAACTTACAATCACATAAATTATCAATTTCTAAAGTATTTATGTCAAACAAAATATGAATACAAGAAGAAACATACTTTCTATAGGGAAAATCACCCGTAAAACGTGATAAAGAAATTAAAATAAAAAATAAACATGAAAAAAGGAAAAAATAATATTTATCTTAAGAAATCGTTTTGAAATGACAACTTATTTTTTTATAGGGATGCACTTGTTTCTATCTTTTCACCTTTATTTTTGTGTTCATTGTTATCGGGTCTTTTTTTGTTGTGATTTGTTAAAAAATATTTGAGTGTTTGCTCATCATCGCTCTCGATTTGAATAACGCCTTCTATTTTTCTCTTTGTGTTTATTCCTTTCTCCTTCTTTTCGGTTTTTCTTGTTTCTTCCTTTTTTATTTCTTTGATTTTGATATTTTTTTCTCCATTTCAAATTTTGTAGTATGTTCTTCCAAAACTAAAATTTTATTTTCGCCCCCCTCTATGTTTTCTTTTGTGCTCTCGATCAACTCATCATCACTTTGACTTTGGATGCAGTTTTCTACTTTTAATTTTATGTTTCGTCATTTCTTCTTTTCTTCCATTCTTATAGTTGTTTCATCCTCTTGTTTTTACTATGATGTTCGCCTTCTTTTCTTCCTTTCTACTTTTGTTGTTTTATCCTCAAATATTATTGTGGTCGTATCTTTCTTGTTCTCTACCTTTTGCTTCGTGGGTACTATCATTTTGATTGTTTCTGCTATTGTGTTCAATCTTTCCTTCAACAACCTTAGTATTTTGAATTTTGCAAGAACCTCACGTCCTTTGCATTCTGTAAGATTAATTTTCTATAGTGTTTGGATTCGTTTTGTCTCTGTATTAGATTTATCTTCGTAAGATTGTATTTGTCCCTGTATTAGATTTATCTCATCAAACATGGCTATCATTGTGGTGTAGCTTCATTGATGAACATTTAGTTTTATTATGTACTTTTAATATATTAAATATCATTTAATGCTAGTTTGTACGTTATTATGAAAGTATCATTATGATTATATTGTCGATATATTTTTACCTTGGTATTGCTTCCCGTAACTCATCGTAACACTTGTTGTATATTATAGTAGTCTCACTTTTGTGCACTAATCTAGCGTAAATTTTAAAGGAGACATACCATAAATTTGTCTTGTTTTCAATCCCTTCAACCATTCCGATGAAATAGTAGTAGGTATCCTATTAACAGAACCTCTGTTAAGTTAATTGAAGGAATTTTCATAGTCATATTAAAATACATAGTTATCTATATTTTGATTTTATGCTTCTTGTTATATTTAGTCCACTACTTAATTTTTGTTATCTTTACCTTTGTGAGACCTTCTTTTTGTTTTATGAAATCTTCAAGTGTTTTCTCCTTTGATCTTTTTATCCTTTGGGTTTTTGATAGTTTGCACATATCCTACGAATCATGAATAGTGCATGACCTGCTCAAAATTTAATATATTAAGTATTGTTATACATTTGTAAAAAAATAATTTACTCTTATTATTTTTGTTTTCAAATTATATAGAGTTTTTACTATTGTTGCATATTCTCAAACTCTTCGGAAGGTGGGCTAATGTGTACAATTGAAGTGGCGTTGCTTGCAATTGAAGTTCGTCTAACATGAAATTTTCTTTTTCTTTTTTCAGTTTAATTAAAATTTTCTAATATTTTCATTATTTTGTTTTGTTTTTAATTATTTACCTCTAAATTCATTTTATGTAATCATTGTGAGGGTAATCATTGGCTTTTGATTGACTATTTTCTCTAATGTTTGTCCTTCATTTTTTTTTTCATATCATTTGCATAGATATTATAGTTGCACAATAATTTTATGATTTTATCAATGAATCATATTCTCCCTCACTCTCTTTTCCCTCCCCCCGCCCTCTATATTTGTATATATATGCTTATATATAATTTAAAATATAATTTTGACTTACTCCTTTTTCATGATAGTAATCTCTCCATTATCGTTGAGTCTATTTTATGAGTATAATTTTCATGCATTCAGTTAACATGCCGTAAATATCTGCACATTTGTTTATGCTGTTAGAAGCACTTTTACATATTTATTTAGTTTCAAATTTGATGTAATATTGGGACAATGTCTACTTACCAAATGCTTTGTTTTGTTTTGTTTTGCCTTTGGAATACTTCTTTGGACTTTACAAAATTGTAGGTAATGTTCATATCTATATTTCTGAGGCTTTTGTTAAGGTGCTGAAAGTTCTAAGTGTAAGCTCTAATTTTGAATGTGCACTTGGATACCTAACCTTTCTTATTGTTTCATGTTGAAATCTTTTAATGTCCTCATCAAACATTAACACTCTAATTCGGAATCCCTACAAAAATAAATTTAGTAAGTAAGTCATAATTTGAAATATATAATGAAGATTGAGACAATAGTATTGTTGCACATCACTTACCACGTCATCTATCATTGTTGTTTTATGAATCTTAGTCGGTGGTTGCCTGTAAGTTTCTTCTGATCCTACTCAATCTTAGCACCTTTAAGAGGATGCTAGAGGCATTTTGACAGGACTTCAAAAGTCTTATGGGCATTGTTGATTCAATGGCCATAATTTACTGTCTTGCTGCATGTGATTTAGGAGAATATTGAAGTTATAAAGTCCAAAAAAATAATAAAGAAAGAAAAAGATTGTGCATATTGGCCCTCACATCAACAATCAATCCAACATTCGTCTTTCTGAATTCAGTAGGAGGACTCAATGCTAACATTCTAATTCTTCTCGAGACAAAATTTTATCCAGAATTAGAATGTTTTACTTTAACACAGCATGTGCATTCAGACTAAATAAATTCTTTAATTCCAATTTATAAATGAAAGTGGACAACAATATATATTCACATAATAGTCACACACACAAAAATATGAGTAATTACTATATGCTTAGAACTATCAATTCTCGACAACAATATTAACTCTATTTTGTCGCTATTCTATCGTTAAGAGGTGATAGCAACCAATTAGCGACATAAAAAGTTGGTAGTAATATGGCTAGTCGTTATGAATACCGACGGACCTAACAGTCCGTTGGTAAAAATTACGACGGATTCTTGACAGAATGCCGACAGAAATTTCCTAAAAAAAGTTAACTCAATTGCGACGATCTACCGACAGAAATATTGTCGGTACACTAATCCGTCGACATTTCACGACTACATTCTGTCGCTAATCTGTCGGGAATTACCGATAATATTGTCTGTCGATAATCTATTCCGTCGCTATCTTGTCGTATTATTAAAATATTTAGTCGTTATTCTGTTGTTAATTATTAAAAACTTTAGTCGTTATTCTGTCGCTAATTATTGTTGTCGTTATTTGGTCGGCAATTACCAACTTATTTTTGTGAGCTCTGTTATTATTTTCTTTTGTAGGTAATCTGTCGGTAAATATTCAATTTCAAATATTTTATATTATTAGTGCCCTACTTTTTTTATTTATATATAAAATATTCAACAAAATAATTAAAAATCACCCAACATAATCTAAAATAAGTAATTCAACGTCCGAATATGAATTAAAGTCTAAATATCCCCACAAATCAACAACGCATGTTTAAAATTCAATCTCAACATAAAAAAAGATTTGCCGAAAATAAGACAAACACTCCAAATTCAAAACTAAAATAAACTCACATAATAAAGTGCAAACATAAGTCAACTCAACACTTCATCGTCTCCATCATGTGCCTAGGTCTCTATCGTGAATCAATCACATCAAGAATCGAACCTACTCTCATTCTGTCAAGCAGAAATTTCATCGAACTTCTTCTGCATCTCAGCGCGACCCTCAGCAAGGCCCTCAGCACGACCCTCCTCTCGGGCGCGCTCTATGTTCCTCTGATGTGAGCTCACCAAGGAATCATAATTCCCAATATGTAAGTACTTTGTTTTGTAACCAGCACACTCCATGTAATGCTCATCAATTTTTTCACGACGCTAGGTCTCATCAAGAGGACTCTCATCAGATAAATCAGGATCCTCAGCAATACGAGCCTCCACTTCCAACTAAGAAAATAACAAATAAACATAAAAAGACTTTCTCAGAATAACAAGTAGAGAATCTAAAAGAAACACAATCTAACCACACTTTGTTAATATTGTATATGTAGGTAGGCATAAAGATACTATGCATCATGTGTAAGAAAGATATTAAAATATAGCAAGTACGACAACAAAACATTTGATGTTGAAAGCTCATACCAGGAAGACTTGTTTTATAGCACATAATACAAGCAAAGAAGGTTTTGCACTCACGAATATGGAGACAAATAACACATGAATTATCCAATGAAGTTCAAAATCATACTTATTTATATGTTTGATAACATCATTCCTATCTTCATTCTCCTAATCCATCATAATGCAACTATATACAATTTAAGTATTATAGATTTCAGTCACTATTCATTTTTCTTACCGCCACATTCTCTGAACGTTGATCCACCCACTTGTTAGTTTTTTTATTCCAATGCAACACCTTGAATACCTCAAACTTGGTTGGTTTCCTTCCAAGTGCCATTTCCTGGTAAGACACAAAAGACTTATATGTTAAAATATTATATAATATATGAATTTATGTATTATCTCTATTGAAAGTAATTATATACTAATGCCCTATCGTGACCATCAGTTGACTTAGACCCCGCTGTATGGAGAGACATCCCCGACCCACTCCCACCGACCTCACTCCTACGATTCTTCGACATCTTCCGACGTTTATCTTTGAACTCGGGCTTTTCCCACAGTTTTCACAAGTTGTCCCATGTTGATTAAGAAACATAACCAGGCTTTTCTTTATAATGCCTCAGCCTAGACATGAACTCAGCATACTGCTCAGGAATGTGGTGTCCCCAACACACTTTAATCACGCCCTCAACGTTCACATCATATATGAAATGTTTCTACAATTGCAATAACAAATTAATACGAAGGAATGAATCTAGTTCAAATTATTTATGAATTTATTTACCTGAAACTCTCTCCAATAGAACTCCTTCGTCGCTTGAGAAACTTCTTTCCAAGTATAGCCCCCCGCATCCAATCTTTCCTTAAAGATATTAGTCAGGACTTGTGAAGTATTATAACCTGGATGCAACCTGTAAAAAAGAAATTTAATACAATAGGAAGAGTTAAAAGGCGAGCAAATGGAGGAAGCACAAGGTTACATAGTGCATAAAGATTTCCAATTACTATTTGTTAATACAATATTGGAAGCACATTTATTCTACCTTCCACTACTCAAATGATTTACCATGATCAAGTGGATACCATCCGTCGATCCATCACTACATGATTGAATCATAATGCAGAACAAGAAAAAAACCAGATTTTCCAAAACATGCAATTAATATTATTAACACTAACATAGCTTATTTACCTCTTATCACCAATCGGCTTTATTTGTAATGGGGTAGACGTCATATTCACAGTGGTAGAACATGCATCTGCTCTTGAAGATGCAGAATGAGTAAAGCTTGAACTTGAAGCACTTTGAGGTGGGGATGGTCCATTTGGTAGTGATGGTGGGGCAGATATAGGTTGAGTAGAGGATCCTAACACACTAGTAGTGTAGATATCAGTTCAATATCATCAAGTATTTATGGTATGAAGTAGAGGTTTTGAGGATTCCAGAACCAGGTTCGAAGTGCAAGGAACTGGATCAGAGAATTGGATTTTAACCGAGATAAAAAATGGAGTTAAAAGAAGAACCAGGCTTAAGGTAGTTATAACCGTCGTTCACAACGGTTTTAGTCTGTTGCATGAGAAACCGTTGTGAAATCCCCGCTGCAGCAGTTTTGAATATGCTGAGTCAAAGTGGTTACAACTTCCTCAACTTCCAGATTCGAGCTCCAGCACTTATATACATTGTAAACACTTGCAGTTGCGAACTAGTAGACGTAATTTTCCCTCTGTAAACATTACTCAATCAAGAGAATTAGATCTCTAGGGTTTTCTGCTCAAATCAAGCTGTGATTTGGGGTTTTACTGGATTTCTGGATAATTCTTGTAATTGGTTGATTAGTGGAGTGAATTGAGATGTACAGAACCTCCGTGGATGTAGATCACCTTTGATCGAACCACGTAAAAGCTTTTTGTTCATTATTTTTCATTTCTGTTCTTTGTTCGGTTGTTGATTGGCCGATTTCTTGGTTGTGTTTCATTCAAATTCTGTTGTGTGTTGTCTTGTAAGAGGTTGAGCTAATCCTAACAAGTGGCGCCGTCTGTGGGAAGCATTCTCACGCAACCAGAAGATAAAGATGTCAGGAATGAAGATGGATTTGGATAAATTCTCAAGGAAGAATGACTTCTACCTATGGAAGATCAAGATGAAGCCATCCTGGTGCAAAATCGGTTGGTGAGTGCTCTCAAACCTGAAAGTGACTGGGTGGAGACTAAGAAGCCCAAATATGCAGAAATAGACCAAAAGGCTTTGAGTTTAATCATCTTGTGTCTTGGTGATAAGCCATTGAGGGAAGTTTTGAGGTGCAAGAATGCAATTGAGGCCTGGACGAAACAGGAGGACCTTTATCAGTCCAAGTCAGTATCAAATAAGCTGTTCCTCAAGCAGAGATTGCTGGCTTTCAAAATGGTGGAGGAAAAAGACATTTCTGATGAATTAGATGAGTTTAAAAAACTTCTTGATGAGCTGGAAGATCTTGGGGTAACTATGGAGGATGATGACAGAGCCTTGATGGTATTAAATGCTCTACCCAGATCTATGGGAGGATTCAAAGACACTTTGATGTTTGGGAGACCGGATAACCTGAGTTATGACTCAATCATCACTGCCTTGAAGACCAAATGTTTACAGAATCAAGGAGACAAGAAGGCAACTCAATCTGGTAAAGGACTAAATGTTAAGTTCAAAAGAAACTACCAAAAGAAGAAGGGCCAAACCTCAAAGAATCCCAAAAGTGGCAACATTGCTCCAAAGAAATCTAGAGAATGGGTAGAAAACAGAAAATGCTTCAAGTGCAAACAAATTGGGCATCTAAAGAAAGATTGCCCACAGAAGATGAAGAAGAAAGAAGGCCAAGGTGCTGAAGCTGCTACAGTTGAGCATGAAGAGGAAATACCAGAGGTCTTGAATGTTACTGAGTCAAAAATGGAGATGGAGTGGGTATTGGATACTGGTTGCTCTTTCCATATGTGTCCTCATGAAAAATGGTTTCAAACTCTCAAGAAAGAAGATGGAGGGTGTGTACTGCTAGGAAATGATCAATCCTGCAGATTCAAGGCACTAGATCAGTAAGTATCAATATGTTTGATGGAGTCACAAGAAGAATTACTAATGTAAGGTATGTGCCTGGACTTAAAAGAAACCTGATCTCCCTAGGATCTCTTATTTCTACTGGGTGTGAATTTAAGTCTGTTGATGGTCAATTACACATAACCAAAGAGAATAAACTGGTAATCAAAGGAAGACAACACAATGGCTTGTTTATCTTGATAGGAAAACCAGTGGTTGGGAATGTGGGAAATATTCTGGGTAAGGGTGAAATAACACTGTGGCATAAGAGGTTAAGACACATTGGGGAAAAGGGATTAAAAGAGCTATCCAAAAGAGGTATAACAGGAGAGGTTGGAAACCAGACACTTGAATTCTGTCACAAATGTGCATTAGGTAAATCACAGAAATTGCCTTATGCTAAGGGGATTCACATTACTCAAGAACCTCTAGATTATGTTCACTCTGACATCTGGGGACCATCCAGAACTGAAATTCATGGAGGAGGAAGGTACTTCATGTCTGTTATTGATGATTTCAGTAGGAAAGTGTGGGTGTTTATCTTAAGAAACAAGAGTGATGCCTTCACTAAATTCAAGTCATGGTTACTTCAGATGGAAACATCAAGGGGGGATAAACTCAAACATTTGAGAACTGACAATGGCTTAGAGTATCTATATACTAAGTTTACAACTTTCTGTAATGAAAAAGGGATTACTAGACATAGAACAATTCCCATGAATCCAGAACAAAATGGAGTGGCAGAAAGATTCAACAGAACTGTTCTTGAGAGAGTAAGGTGTATGTTAATTGGTGAACTACCAAAGGTGTTCTGGGGAGAAACAATTAATACAACATGTTACTTAATAAATAGATCACCTTCATCATCTCTAGGGTTCAAAACACCAAAAGAAGTATGGAGTGGAAGAGTTCCAAATTATTCAGGTCTAAAGGTGTTTGGATGCTTGACATATGCTCACATGAAATCAGACAAACTTGATCCTAGAGCATACAGGTGTGTGTTTCTGGGATATCCAGAGGGAATAAAGGGTTACAGGTTATGGTGCTTGGAACCTGGAAACCAGAAACTAATGATAAGCAGAGATGTGAAATTCAATGAATCAATTATGGGATATCACTTCTCTGGAAATCAAGAAGAACATGATGGAAGTACTGAATCAAAAAGGTTACCAGTTCAGGTGGAGAATCAGATGGATCATGGACCACAAAGAGGTGAAAACTTGACTGAACACTCAAGTGACAGTTCTTCAGAAGAAGAGGATATGCCACCCAGAAATACAAACCTGATAGACTACAGCATTGCCAGAGACAGACCAAGGAGGCAAATTCAGAGACCAGACTTCTATGGACAGGCTGGAAGTGTACATTATGCACTCAGTATTGCTGAAGACATTGAACATCATGAACCATAGAATTTCAAAGAAGCTGTCAGTGGTGATGAAAGTGAATACTGGGTTAGTGCAATGATGGAATAAATGGAATCTTTGGAAAGGAATGGCACCTGGAAATTGGTGGATAAACCAAAGGGGCAGAAGCTGGTAAGTTCCAAATGGATATACAAGAAGAAGGTTGAAGCTGGAGACTCAGATAGGATAAGGTATAAAGCAAGGTTGGTGGCAAGGGGTTTTACTCAGAGAGAGGGTATTGATTTCAATGAGGTTTTCTCTCCTGTGGTGAAACATTGCTCTATCAGACTACTTTTGTCAAAAGTAACACAAGAAGATATGGAGTTACAGCAGTTAGATGTCAAAACAACATTTTTACATGGAGACTTAGTTGAGAATATATATATGAAGCAGCCTGAGGGGTTTGTGATTCCTGGTAATGAAGAAAAAGTATGTTTTCTCAAGAAATCATTATATGGACTAAAACAAAGTCCAAGGCAGTGGGATAAGAAGTTCAATGAGTTTATGTTAAAAGCTGGTTTTGTCAGAAGTCTGTATGATAGTTGTGTATACTTTGATAAGAGTACAAGTGTTGATCCTGTATACCTGTTGCTGTATGTGGATGACATGATTATTGCAAGCAAGAGTAAACATAAAATACATCAGCTAAAGAAGAAGTTGAGTTCTGAGTTTGACATGAAAGACTTAGGGGATGCAAAGAAGATTCTGGGAATGAGTATAATCAGAGATAGAGCTGCTAGAAGTCTATGGTTGTCTCAGAGGCATTATCTTCAGAAAGTGGTGGAGAGGTTTCAGATGCATGAGGCTAAAACATTGAGTATTCCAGTAAGCCAACAACTCAGATTATCAAAGGAACATAGTCCTAAGACAACAGAAGAAGTGAGATACATGAAAAATGTGCCTTATGCAAGTGGGGTTGGAAGTTTAATGTATGGTATGATATGCAGCAGACCAGACTTAGCATATCGTGTGTCTTTGGTTAGTAGGTATATGTCAAATCCAGGGAAAGCTCATTGGGAGGTTTTGAAGCAGGTGTTGAGGTATCTAAAAGGGACAGTTAATCTGAGTTTGAAGTTTCAGAAACTAGCAAACAGGTCTATTCCATTAGAAGGTTTTGCAGATGCTGATTTTGCTGGTAATGTTGACACCAGGAGGTCAATCACAGGATATGTGTTCACTTTATATGGTACTGCAGTGAGCTGGAGAAGTTTACAGCAATCTGTAGTAGCTTTATCAACTACAGAAGCTGAGGACATAGCTTTGACAGAAGCCATTAAGGAAGCTGTGTGGTTGAAAGGAATTCTGAAGGATCTAGGAATAAAGCAGGAATGTGTGACTATATATTGTGATAATCAGAGTGCACTACATCTGGTAAAACATCAAGCTTTCCATGAAAGGTCCAAGCATATAGATGTTAGGTTGCATTTTGCAAGGGATGTGATTGATGCAGGGTCAGTAGAGGTTAAGAAAGTTCACACAAGTGACAATGCTGCTGATTTCTTAACCAAAGCAGTGCCTGGAAGCAAGGTAGTTCATTGCTCAAGCCTGATTAGGCTTGAACGATGTAATTGAAGGGTAAAGAACATAGCAGGTTTGAGGTAGTGACATACACTTGAATTCATTGAGGTGGAGATTTGTAGATATCAGTTTAATATCATCAAGTGTTTATGGTATGAAGTAGAGATTTTGAGGAATCCAGAACCGGGTTCGAAGTGCAAGGAACCGGATTAGAGAATCGGATTTTAACCGAGATTAGAAATGGAGTTGAAAGAAGAGCCGGGCTTAAGCTAGTTATAACCGTCGTTCACAACGGTTTTAGTCTGTTGCATGAGAAACCGTTGTGAAAGCCCCGCTGCAGCAGTTTTGAATATGCTGAGTCAAAGTGGTTACAACTTCCTCAACTTCCAGATTCAAGCTCCAGCACTTATATACATTGTAAACACTTGCAGTTGCGAACTAGTAGACGTAATTTTCCCTCTGTAAACATTACTCAATCAAGAGAATTAGATCTCTAGGGTTTTCTGCTCAAATCAAGCTGTGATTTGGGGTTTTACTGGATTTCTGGATAATTCTTGTAATTGGTTGATTAGTGGAGTGAATTGAGGTGTATAGAACCTCCGTGGATGTAGATCACCTTTGATCGAACCACGTAAAAGCTTTGTGATCATCATTTTTCATTTCTGTTCTTTATTCGGTTGTTGATTGGCCGATTTCTTGGTTGTGTTTCATTCAAATTCTGTTGTGTGTTGTCTTGTGAGAGGTTGAGCTAATCTTAACAAGTAGGTTGAGTCGAGGCTGGTGGGACAGTTGTAGATGGACTCATGGCAGCGGTGGAGCTCAAAGGTGGAGAGACAACAGTAGTGGAGCCCAAAGGTGGAGGGGCAGTAGCAGAAGATTGGCCCAATGGTGGAGGGGCAGTCGTAGTGGAGACCTAGGGTGGACGGAAAGCAGCAGAAGATTGGCCCAATGGTGGAGGGGCAGCCATAGTGTAGCCCAAGGGTGGACGGGAAGCAGTAAAAGATTGGCCCAATATGGAGGGGCAGCAGTAGTGGAACCTAAGGGTGCACCTACAGCAATAGAAGATTGACCAAATGATGGAGGGGCAGCTGTAGTGGAGCCCAAGGGTGGAGGAGCAACAACAGAAGATTGGGCCAATGGTTGAGGGGCAGCCCTAGTAGAGCCCAAGGGTGGACGGGAAGCAGTAAAAGATTGGCCTAGTGATGGAGGGGCAGCAGTAGTGGAACCTAAGGGTGCACCTGCAACAACACAAGATTGACCCAATGATGGAGGGGCAGTTGTAGTGGAGCCCAAGGGTGGAGGGGCAACAACAGAAGATTGGCCCAAGGGTGGACGGGCAGCAGCAGAAAATTGGCCCATTGGTGGAGAGGCAGCACCAACAGATTGACCCAAGGGGGTTGGAGCAGCCATAGATTGACCCAACCGTGAACCTACATGACGACCTCGTTTACCACCTTTATGTACCATGTGACCTGCAAAGTAAAATGGATTTAGAATAGTATCAAGACCAAAATGGAATGCAATATAACCACATCAACATTAATTGAATATAATTTATTCAATAAGAAATTATAATAACATCATAACAAAGTAGACCACCTTACTTTATATTAATCGCTATCAATATCATTACTATATAAATACGAGTCTTCATCCTCTTCATTTGTATCTTCTTCATCATCTTCCAAATCTGGCTCAGCTATAATTGCATCATCTTCCTCACTAATATTGATATCAATGTCTATGAAGGCACCATCTGAATCATTCAAGGATCCAAGTTCTTCATTATCATCGATTTGTGGTAAATGATCCATGTCATCTTCTTGATATGGTGCATCAACTTGTGCCATCTCATTTCTTCAGTTGATGTTGGAATTTCCACAATTGCCCTAGCTTTTACTTTTGAAATGACCCACCAATCTCTCTTATCACGAGTTGCTCCAGGGTACTCACAGAAGCACACTTCTTTTGCTTGTGTAGCTAATATAGAAGGCTCATATTTACTAAATCTACGTTTGTGATTAATCTCCACAAGCTTATATTCACCATGCACCTTTGTTCCGGACTCGGTTGGATCAAACCAGTCACATTTGAATAATACAATTCTCTTAATAGGTAAGCCAGGATATTCCACTTCAATAACATCTAACAATTGACCATAGTAGTCACTCTCCTCAACACTCAAGCTTGATCCTTTTATACACACCAAACTGTTCATAGTACTTTTTGAAGATCCATGGCCGAGAGTGTGAAATTTGAAGCCATTAACAAAATAGCCATGATATGACCTAACACTTCTCAATGAACCTTTATTGAGATCTTGTATAAACATGTTTGAGATATTATTCAAAGGATCTTGAACCTACTAACAACAATTGGTTGTTATTACACATTAACATAAACAAAGACACTATTCTTTACATATATTTATTCGTAAAATTAAAACTCACATATTTATCAAACCAATCTGAAAAATCATTTTCAAGCTTGGCATCTATCAGTTCATCGGCAATGTTTGGTTGATGCCTCCTTAAACCATCAACGAACTCTCTTTAAATGTAAATTCAACAAAGGTGTTAAACTATCTTTGTTAATTATAGTCAGGTATATGGTATTAAATTTCACTTACCTAGTATATCTTGCTACCTCTGGGCAATTTAGTAGAATATAAATGCGAGCGGCTTTGTATTCTTCCTCAGTCATAAACCTTTTTTCTGTTTGTCCAAATGGTTGGCCGGGAAATTTAAATATAGATAAACCCCCTTCATATTCTTCATATTGAGAACAACTAGCAGCGTTGCGTGGCACTTTTCTATGTTGTGTTTGCACATGATCCTCGAAGTAATATGAACAAAATGATGACGACTCTTCCACTAGGTACGCATTACATATCGAGCCTTCAACCTTTGTTTTATTTCTTACATTGTTTTTTAGTTTTTGTAGGTACCTACAATGATTTATATTCATATATTAGCATTATTTAACTTAAAACATTTACATGAAAGTTTTTAAAGCTCATATACCTCTCAAATGGATACATCTAGTGATAATATGCTGGACCTGGAACGCTTACTTCATAAGCCAAGTGTATTGGAAGATGTTCCATTGAGTCAAAGAAGCTTGGAGGAAATATTCGCTCGAGTTTGCACAATATGATAGGAATTTTAGCTTGTAGACGATCTATCTCTTCTTTTCGTATGATAGTGGCCGTGAGCTCCTTAAAGAAAAGACTCAATTCCATCATTGCTTTCCAGACTTGTGGTGGAAGAAGTTCTTTGAATGCAGTGGGTAGGAGTCTCTGCATAAACACATGGCAGTCGTGACTTTTCATCCCAGAAATCATACATTTCTTCAAGTCTACACACCTCGACATATTTGAAACATAACCATCAGGGAACCGAAGGCTTTTCACCCATTTGCACAATGCTTCTTTCCCTTTTTTTATCCAATGTGTAACAAGCTTTTGGGTATTTTCCTGTTGCATCATTTTGCCCCAACTCAGGTCGACGACATAAGTCATTCAGTTCTTGTCTAGAATGCAGTGTATCTTTTGTTTTACCTTGCACATCCATCACTATGTTGAAAATATTACCAAACACGTTTTTCTCGATATTCATTATATCTAGACAATGTAGAATGAGGTTAGGACTCCAATAAGGCAAATCCCAGAAGATACTTCTTTTCTTCAAACCACAATTCTTACAAATCCCTCTATTAGTCTCCTCGGAACCTACATCGGTAACTTTCATCAGGCCCAAATTTTCTATTTCCCGCGATATACAACTCCAGATCGAAGTGGAGGTGCAACTTTGACAACCATTTTATTATGTGTGAATGATGTTTTGTTCCTTCGAAAATGATGGTTTGGAGGTAAAAACTTTCTATGGTTGTCAAACCAAGATTGCTTTCTACTATTTGGAAGAGTAAATGCATCTGAGTCCTCCATGCAATAAGGGCAAGCCAATCATCCTGCGGTACTCCATCCAGACAACATGGAATAGGTTGGGAAATCACTAATCGTCCATAAGAGGGAAGCTCTCATTTGAAAGTTCTGCTTTTTCGAGATGTCATAGGCTTGGATACCTCCCACAAATGCTTCAACTCTTTTATAAGGGGCTGCAAGTACACATCTAACTTATCTTTTGGACTTTTCCGCCCAGGTACTAACACCGTTAAGAACATATGTTGCTCTTTCATGCACAACCATAGTGGTAAGTTCAATGGTGTGAGTATCACTGGCCAACAAGAATATTGTGCTCCATATTTTGAAAATGGTTGAAATCCATCGGTGGAAAGACACAAACGAACATTTCGAGTTTCTAATGCAAAATCTGGATGTGTGTGATCGAAATGCTTTGATAACACGTTACTTATGCATGTATTTAGGTCGATTTAGGATCATATTTTATATCATTTACGTGCATATTTGACCGGAATTTATTTATATTAATAATATTTGGGTCATTTGACGTGTTTCGACTTGTTTTGAAGTTAATTAGGTATTTTTATTCCATTTGGATGAAGTTCGAAGAGGAAACAAGTCAAATAGGGTTAAAATGGATGAAAAGGGAGTTAAAGGAGTCAAAGGGCCAACACGGCCGTGTCAAAAGTGGCCTAGAACATGTAAAAACGCACTGCCAACCAACACGGCGGCGTCAATAAACAACACGGCCGCGTCAGAATGTGTCCCGAAAGTGAAGTTTTCTGTCAGCATGACACACCTCTAGTATTTTGGCCATATCTTGAGATTTACAACTCCGATTGAGGTGAAATTGGTGGCGTTAGAAAGCTGATTCAAAGGGCTACAACGTTTCCTGAAATAGACAAATCCCAAAAATGACTGGAAGACCCTAAAAAATGGCTTGGAATACAGACCTAAAAATCTGCCCGGGAAAAGCGGACGCGGCCGCGTCGCAAGGCCAAAACGGCCGTGTCAGAAAGGCTTTTCTGCGAGAATTTCCTAATTTTAATAGAATTTTGATCCTATCTTCCCCAAGATTCGTCCCCAACTCTATAAAAAGGACTCCAAGCTCTAGAAATCAGAGAGAAAACAGAGAACATCAATTACATCATCATTCTACCTAGAAGAAGTCTTTGAGGACAAAGAAGACGAAGATCATCAGGACGGATTTATCCGGGTTTAGTCGTTCTTTCTTAGTTTTATCTTTTACAATGTTTTTCGTAGAATTTTGTATTGGATTATTGCTAGGCATGAGTAGCTAAGCTATTCGTGTCCTAGGGTTAGAAAGTAGGGATTATTATGACAATGTTTTGATTTATGGTTTAATTTATTAATTCCGTTCTTTACGTGTTTTATCTCTATGTTTGTGCTTAAAACTAAATTTGGCTTGATCACCTAGATTTAGTCATTTAGTTTAGCAATTCCGCTTCGAGAGGAGTGAATCGTTATCAGACTTAGAACATAGAGCGCAGTTGTATATGACTGTGTAGGCCGTGGCTTAGGATCGTTTGGGTGTTATTAGGTTTAATTGACTCGAGAGGGTAATTAGCTTAATCAATCAACAGTTTAATCACTTCGAGAGAAGTGTTAGATTATTGTCGTGCCGCCTAATAAACACTAGAATTGGTAAATCAATAGGTTAATCATATTCAACATTGAAGTAATATCCTGAAATCGAAGCCATAGGATACCTATTCTCCTTGATTGTTAGTTCTTTGCGTTTCCTAAGTTTGAAGTTATATTTAATTGAGTACCTTAATTAGTAAAATCAACCTTTTGCAATTTAGTATCTAGTTAGGACAATCCTAAAGTATTGAGGTATCAAACTACCTAAAACTATTCCTTGTGGGATCGACCTTGATAATTGTTACTATACCTACATCCGTACACTTGCGGAACACTAGGTTAGAAACCGATGTGTCAAGTTTTTGGCGCCGTTGCCGGGGAATAGGATTTAGCGCTTAGTTTTTTATCTTGAAAAATAGGAGGAAACTAGACTAGATTTTTTTTTTTTTTTTTTTTTTTTTTTGTAATTTTAATTTAATTTTCGTTTTTATTTTTTGGTTAATTTTAATGTTACGCGGTAGTTCTTGTTTTTGGTGTTTCCAGGCTTCGCATGCACACCAGATCAAAAGGGAAAGAAACCCTTCTTCCTTTCGATCCAGAAATTGAAGCGACCGCTCGAAGACACCGAACTAGAAGGGATTTCGCGTCTGAGATGGAGAACACACCACAACATCCGAATCCGGATGACGCTCTTAACAGAGTAGTGACAACTCTGGCACGCTTGGATGATCGAGTCACTAATATACAGCAGCAGCTACCTCCACAGCAGCCACAGCTGCAACAGCAGCACGGGCCAATCCAAATAGAACCAGCTGCAGGAGATGAAGATGATACCCCCATCAGTGACTGCCTGAAGCCGAATCCAAATCAGCAGGTAGGAGGAGTACAACCTCCACCACTCAATGCCAACAGTTTCGAGCTAAAGCCTGCACTAATCAACATAGTGCAGCAAAACCAGTATGGGGGAAGTGCTTTGGAGGATCCGAATGTGCATCTGATTAAGTTTCGCAGACTGGCTGACACAATCAGGATCAATCATGTGCCGCACGAGCAGGTTAAGATGAGACTGTTCCCTTTCTCACTGAAGGACAGAGCACTACAGTGGTTTAATTCGCTGGAAGATATCAGAGATTGGGAAGACTTGAGTACTTCTTTTCTGTTGAAGTATTTTCCACCAAGCAAGGTGCTCGACCTGCAGAATCAGATCAACCAGTTCAAGCAATTGGACCAAGAGATATTCGGAGAGGCTTGGGAGCGATTCCGGGATCTTATCCGGAGTTGCCCTCAACATGGGTTTACCAAGAAGCAGCAAGTGTGCAAGTTCTACAATGGTCTACTTGCTCCAACTAGAAATCAGGTAGATGCAGCTGCATGTGGAAGTTTGATGGAGAAGTCAGTGAGGATGGCATTTTCAATCCTGGACGCTATGGCCAGAACGAGCTACCAATGGTCGAATGAGAGAAACATGCTAAAGAGGGTAGCAAGTGTCCAAAAAGTCGAGCCCGTTAATAATGAGCCAATTGAAAAGCTCACATCACAAGTAACAGCATTGACGAGCCAGGAGAATTTGCTAACTAATCTGACGTTAGCACAACAGCCAGGAGGTCAGGAAGAAGTTGAAGATGTAAACTTTGTGAATCAACGAAACTTCAACAATTTCCAGAACAATCAGCCTCGGTACAATCAGTACCCTCAGAATCAGAACCATCAGAACTTCTCGTATGGGAACTCCAAGAACACACTTAATCCGCCACCCGAATTTGCTGTTACAAATGGTATGATCCATGACGGTAAGAAGCCATCACAAGAAGAGATTGCGCAGTCACAATTTGAAAAGTATGATGATAAGTTAGCTCAGTTGGAGAAGAAAGTAGATGGAAAATTTATCGAGCTAAACAAGTATATCACTGGCCAAGGGGCAGACATCAAGAGGCTCGAGAATACATTGGTTCAGACTCAAGCTAGCATTGGTGAATTGTCATCAAACATGAGCCAATTGATAAAGATAGTAGGGGCTCAACACAAGAAGGGCCAATATCCGAGTGATACAGTTGTTAATCCGAGGGAGCACTGCAATGTTGTGAAGCTAGAGGAGCATGAAGAAAGCATGAAGGACCATGAAGCGAAGAAATCAGGCGAGAAAGTAAAAAACATTGAGAAGGAGGAAGTCAATACAATCATAGATAAGAAAATTTCATATCCTATTCTTGATTAGTCTTTTAATTTTTGTTTTAAAAATTCATTCTTTGCTAACCTTGATCCTTTAGAGCGATCTAGAGCTGTTGTTGTGAAACAGGAACCACTAAAGGAGAGAATCCAAGATAAAGAGGAAACCAAGAAGAGGAAGGATGGAAAAGAGACGACGAAGAAGAAACCGAGCAGTCCCAAAAAGAACGCAACCACAAGCATGAAACCGAAAAGAGAAACAAAGGTAAAAGATCCAGGGAGTTTTACTATTTCTTGCTCAATTGGTAGTCATGATTTTAACAATGTCATGTGTGATTTGGGGTCTAGCATAAATTTGATGTCTCTTAAGCAGTATAGACAATTAGGATTAAGGAAGATTAAACGATCCTTTACTACTATCCAATTAGCGGATGGATCTTCATTAATGTCGTTGGGAGTAGCAGAGGATGTAGTGGTAAGAGTGCTAAATTTTGAATTCCCTAGTGATTTCTTAGTTGTCGACATGAAAGGGAATGATGAATTTCCTTTTATCTTAGGACGACCTTTCTTGGCGACTAGCCAAGCACTTATAGATGTGCCTAAAGGGGAGTTGATTTTCCGTGTTCAAAACGAAACCATCACACTCAAAATACATAAGTTGAGTCTAAGGGGTAGGCATAATTGTAGCATTGTTTACACTACCCAATCTGCTATAAGAAATCCACACACACCACATAGCTCATTAGTTGCTCATAAATTACCAAACTCGGGGTGGTTGGAAAAAGGTTGATAGGAAAAGGACGTCCGGCTGATGACGTAAAACAAAGCGCTTGTCGGGAGGCAACCCGATGTTTATCGTTTTATTTTTATTTTTATTTTTATTATTTCGTTAAGTTTTATGTTTTTACTTGTGTTTTAGTGTTTTATGTTTTTAGGAATCAACATGGACGAGTGTTGCAAGAAACGGGGGTCGAAAAGACGGAAAACTCGCGTAACAGAAGAAGAAAATGCAACACGGCCGTGTCATAAGTAGGACACGGCCGTGTCAAAATGTGCCTCAAAAGCATGCTGGAAACTATAAAGCAACACGGCCGCGTCACATGCTGGACGCGGCCGCGTCAAATTTGGTTCAACAACAACACGGCCGCGTCACACAAATGACACGGCCGTGTCCAAAGTCTTCTCTTGATGAGCAGCAGCGCTGTAAAGCAACACGGCCGCGTCACATGCTGGATGCGGCCACGTCAAAAGTGATCCAAAAACTCCACCTTTGGCTCAAATATGACACGGCCGTGTCAAAACTTTCAACACGGCCGCGTCAGAACTTCAGCAGCTTAAAAAAATGCGAAACTCAAGGCGTGATGCGGGGACGGTAGAAACAGAGTCAGTAGGAGACAATGGCATGATTTCGGAGCTAGTAGGGGTTTCAAAACGCCGCCATCATCACAACGATTTGTAAGTTAGCACCAAGGCGTACCACGTTTTTTCCTCCAAACATTGGCTTTCAGCCAAGTTTGGGGGAGGGGGTGGACCGTGGGACGTCTTGGCAGCTATATTTATAGTTTTGATTTGCCTTTTAGTTGATCGTTCAAGTTTTTTTCTGTTGATTGTGGGTCCGTGTGCCCATGGTATTGAATTTTTTTTATGCTTCGATTGGTGTTATCGGGTCTGTGAGCCCATTTATCGGCTTTATTGGTGCTGTTGGGTCTGTGAGCCCAAGTTTGCTTACATTTCGTATCTATGTTGAGTCTTAGGAGTTTAGAGTTTAGAGTCTTATTAGTGTTTTAATTTTTAGAGTCATAAGAAGGATAAAACCCGGAAAAAGGTATACAGTGAAAAGGATAATAAAAAAAGAGAACAATAGGGAAAGATGGATGATGAATAGTTAATGATGAGATGATTTTGAGAAGTAGAGAAAAATGGCACATAATAGAGCATGAGAGGTGTTTTGAGACGAAATTGAGCTTGAACTTAGAATATTCAATCAAAATTAACCTTGTGAGAATTTGAGCCTAATTATACTCCTATTTTCAGAGTAATTTACTTTCTTTCGGTGTAAATTTGATTGAATATGTGTACTAGTCTCTAGAACTTGCCTTGAATCTTTACTGTGAATGTGTCAAGTATATGTTGTGATTTAGGAAATGATCTTAGGCAACTTTTTGTTTAAGCCTATTTATTTGAACTATGAAAATTACCTTTGTACCAAAAGTTCATGTTTTGTCCCTAGTTAGCCCACTTGAGCCTTATAGCCTTATTTATTCATATAACCTAACAATGTTAGCCAAAACCTTTTGATTTATCTCTTTTGGCCCTAATTGGATTAATCAAGTTAGAGGGAGGAAAATTGGAAGGAATTTTGGGTGAACAATTTGTGAGAAGGAATGAGAAAACTAGTGGATATTCCAAAGATGAAGGGAACCAAAAAAAAAAAGGATAGGTGAAAAACAAGGAAGAATAGCCTCTTCTAATCGAAAAAAAAAAGAAAAAAAAAAAAGAAAAAAAAAGAGAAAAGAAAAATGTGGAAAAAGAAAAGAAAAAGTTTGTGTTTGGTTAGTATTTTTGAGAAGAGGCTATAAAATAAAGTGCTTAAATTGTGAATTTGATTAGAACAGTCGGGTAGTCCCAAAGATGTGGTACCCACAGAAATGAAAAGCACTTAAGTTGTACGGACTTTTGAAGATGAAGAAGTCACTTTGCGGGGTGATTTGCTGAGATTTGAAGAGTGAGGCTGAGTGATTATATTGAGGGGTAGTCGGGTTAGACGTAACTTGATTAGTCCAATGAATAGTCACTTATATCCAAATGTATCCCACCTTACCTTAAGCCCACATTACAACCAAAAGAAAGACATTTTTGATCCTTTTTCACACACATTAAGTACGAGGTCTAGTTTAGACGATTGGCAAGCATATGGTAGACTTTGCATATAATTCAATATGAGTGGAAATTATTTTAGCCTAAACACTTGAGAGATGAGTGAAACACTTACCCGGTGAGGGTTGAATAATTTGAAAGTTCAAAGTCTCGAGATTAGTTGATTTTCGCGTTATCACATATGCTCAAGTGAATTGTGTTGCTTAGTTGTTTTAAGAAAAATCAGACTGAAACTGAATTCATCGTCTAATCGCCCTAAACAAATGCATAATCACTAGTATTATTTGTGTCTTTTGTTATGTTGTTCGGGACGAACAACAGTTTAAGTTTGGGGGATTTTGATAACACGTTACTTATTTATGTATTTAGGTCGATTTAGGACCATATTTTATATCATTTACGTGCATATTTGACCGGCATTTATTTATATTAATAATATTTGGGTCATTTGACGTGTTTCGACTTGTTTTGAAGTTAATTAGGTATTTTTATTCCATTTGGATGAAGTTCGAAGAGGAACCAAGTCAAATAGGGTTAAAACGGATGAAAAGGGAGTTAAAGGAGTCAAAGGGCCAACACGGCCGCGTCAAATATGGACACGGCCGTGTCAAAAGTGGCCTAGAAAATGTAAAAACGCACTGCCAATCAACACGGCCGCGTCAATAAACAACACGGCCGCGTCAGAATGTGTCCCGAAAGTGAAGTTTTCTGTCAGCTTGACACACCTCTTGTATTTTAGCCATATCTTGATATTTACAACTCCGATTAAGGTGAAATTGGTGGCGTTAGAAAGATGATTCAAAGGGTTACAACGTTTACTGAAATAGACAAATCCCAAAAACGATCGGAAGACCCTCAAAAATGGCTTGGAAGTCAGACCTAAAAATCTGCCCGGGAAAAGCGGACGCGGCCGCGTCGCGAGGCCAACACGGCCGTGTCAGAAAGGCTTTTCTGCGAGAATTTCCTAATTTTAATAGAATTTTGATCCTATCTTCCCCAAGATTCGTCCCCAACTCTATAAAAAGGACCCCAAGCTCTAGAAATCAGAGAGAAAACAGAGAACATCAATTACATCATCATTCTACCTAGAAGAAGTCTTGGAGGACAAAGAAGACGAAGATCATCAGGACGGATTTATCCAGGTTTAGTCGTTCTTTCTTAGTTTTATCTTTTACAATGTTTTTCGTAGAAGTTTGTATTGGATTATTGCTAGGCATGAGTAGCTAAGCTATTCGTGTCCTAGGGTTAGAAAGTAGGGATTATTATGACAATGTTTTGATTTATGATTTAATTTGTTAATTCCGTTCTTTACGTGTTTTATCTCTATGTTTGTGCTTAAAATTGAATTTAGCTTGATCACCTAGATTTAGTCATTTAGTTTAGCAATTCCGCTTCGAGAGGAGGGAATCGTTATCAGACTTAGAACATGGAGCGCAGTTGTCTATGACTGTGTAGGCCGTGGCTTAGGATCGTTTGGGAGTTATTAGGTTTAATTGACTCGAGAGGATAATTAGCTTAATCAATCAACGGTTTAATCGCTTCGAGAGAAGGGTTAGATTATTGTCGTGCCGCCTAATAAACACTAGAATTGGTAAATCAATAGGTTAATCATATTCAACATTGAAGTAATATCCTGAAATCGAAGCCCTAGGATACCTATTCTCCTTGATTGTTAGTTCTTTGCGTTTCCTAAGTTTGAAGTTATATTTAATTGAGTACCTTAATTAGTAAAATCAACCTTTTGCAATTTAGTATCTAGTTAGGACAATCCTAGAGTATTGAGATATCAAACTACCTAAAACTATTCCTTGTGGGATCAACCTTGATAATCGTTACTACACCTACATCCGTACACTTGCGGAACACTAGGTTAGAAACCGACGTGTCATGCTTCCAGGCAGGAGCATCTGAGCAATGAATCATAACACCGTCTTCAACTTCATGTTCTGCATGCCACCTCATTTCCTTTGTTGTGGCCTTTGATGCATACAATCTTTCAATCTATCAGCTAAGGGAAAGTAGTACATCCTCTTACGAGCAATATTACTTTTTTGTCATTTGCCACCTTTCCCGGATGCTTTCTTGAACCGAGCTTCTCCACAAACCTTACAAGCGATTTGATTGATATCCTCACCCCAATAAATCATGCATCCATTAATACAACAATCAATTATCTCCACTGACAACCCCATACCCTATAATAGCTTCTTGGTGCTATAAAAGTTATCAGGCACCGTATTAGTTTTAGGAACAATTTCCTTCATAAGTTACATCATGTCATCAAAGTTTCTTTGAGACATGTGATGCTCAGATTTCATGTGCATCATTCTAGCAACAAAGGATAATTGCGAGTGTTTGGTGCATCCAGACCACAACTCTCTATCTGTAGCATCGAGCATGTCATAAAATTTCTGAGACTCAGGATTTGGAGGCTCCTCTATATCACTCAAAAACAAACTCAGGACCAGCAGCATCCATCACCATTGTGTGGTATGTAGTTGTCTGCCTAAATTCACCACTATCATCAACATCTTGGTAGCTTGTTGTCTCCACGTTTGTCTCTCCGTGTCTATCCTAAATATAATAACACGGTACGAACCCATTTTTCACTAGATGGACTCTAAGATCATCAGCAATAAGAAACTTATGATTCTGACACTTATTGGAAGGACACCTAATCTTCTCCCCATCCATCCACTCATATTGACTACTAGCAAATGCAATGAACATTTCAAGTCCATCTAAGAATTCCTGGTTTAGTATGCCTTGTGTAAATCGATGATTATACATCCACTGACGACTTGTACTCATTTTCAATAGACTGTTTAGATAAAGATAATATGAAATTAAAATGTAGAGGGTTAAGAAAATGAAACTCAGTGTATTGGGCTGTCATGTGCCCTTTTCCCATCTATATTATTTCAGAATATACTCATGCAAACGCATACACAACCATCAAAATTGCATTATAAAGAATAGACAACGAACCTGAAAAGTTGCACTCTTCTTAACCAAATTGTCAAGCGTGTCAACTCCTGCTGACATAAATCACAAACCCGTTAGTATTATAAGAAAATAAATGAAAATGATTGGTAAATACTAGTTTAAAAGGCCCATCTAACTTTAAAGATTCATAGCAAAACATTATGATTAGTGTTAAATGAAATATACTAGCTCTATAAATATCTTTAGTTTTCCCATAGTCTTAAAAATTTTGTGAAACACTTCAATAATCTATTATTAGAGAACAAAATTATTCTGGACTATAGTGAATCACATTTCATAATTTTTTTTCTTTCTAAAAGTGTCAACAAACTAAACATGCAACCCTTAATTAAATTGGGAGAAAACACATACATTGTAAAAGGTTTGTTTTTGAATTTGGGAAATGAAACATGAGGTTTAGAGAGAGAGAGAGAGAGAAAATGCAATTAATTTTAGAATAACACTTTGCTATAGCATCAAATTTATGGATGGTTTTGAAGGTTTAAGCTAACACTCAATTTGCTCAAAGATTGTGAAGCCTAGCCCGACCCCATTTTGGACCCAATGGGCCCGACCCACCCTACAAATGGAATCTATTTGATTTTATCCATAATCATGATTTAGATACATTTTAGTTTGTGCCACAAAAGGTAAAATTTGCTTGCTTCAGAGCTGGATCAAACATTAAAAGAATTCCATAATAGAAACTTTTTTTATTTTTTGAATTGATTTGATAGAATATGAGTAGATATTGGTTATTCATTACTCTACTAAAACAGAACAAGGTAACTTAGAAGTAACAATTAATTGATGGGCTTAGATGGTAATAGACTAACAGTACAAAAACAAAACAAAAAATGCTCAAATATTAAAAAAAAAAAAAAACAAATGCTTCTATAAAAATTATGATCATCAGGAAATTTTTTATTTGAGGTTGCGTGCTTAAGATATTTAAGCCACCTATCTAATAAGTTTGAAGACAGAGATATGAACATTTTAGCTTTATTTATTTATTTAAAGCAAATTATAAATAACATCAAGAAGAATTCAAAAACACACACACACACTTGACATGAATACCTAATGTCACTACAACATAAATATGCTTTATGTAACACCCGAAAAGTGTTACATATATAACGAAAGGTGTTACAATAGACTTTTGGTAACACTTTATTGGTGATGCATTTGTCGGTGCTACCTAAAGTCTAAAGTAACACTTTGATGATCTTTAGTAACGCTTTTCATAAGTGTTACATTAGATTTTAAATTGTAACACTTTAAGGTAACACTAAAATATGTTACTTATAACCCTTTATGTAGCACTTTTTTAAAAATATAAAAAATGTTCAATGTTGTCATAGCTAGGTTTCGAACTCAGGTTGCAAGCCTGCAAGATCTTTAATTGTAAAGGCCAAACCACTAGACTGTAATAACTATTTTGTCTAATTTTATCAGAAACACTATATATACCCAATTTTTTTGCCGTAACAACAATAAACTATTCTCAAGATTAAATTTCCATCAAACTACAACATAACTTGATTTTATTTAGCTTATTCTACTATCTAATTTCATACAAAAATTTTATTTATTTTTCTTGTTCCCAATTTCATCCTCTCATATATATATATATTCTTATTTTATATACACTAATTTGTTACATCTAATTATTGTATATACATTTTAAGGCATTAACATTTAAATCAATTGCTATTTATATTTCTACTTGTTGTAGATTACTTTAGGACACATTAAAATCACCTTTAAAATTAAGTAATTAATTGCTTGTGTTGTTTTTTATAGAAAAAATAATTATATATAGATAAACTTAGGAACATGAAAGACATGACAAAATGGTTCAAGCCCATGTTTTAACGCTTAAAAATGTATTCAAACTTTTAAGCTACAAAATTCCGTTGTTGTTGTTTAGTAAAATACAGTATGTGTATATCTATATACAAAAAAAAAAAAAAAAATCACTAATAAAATTTATTTTAGATAACTAATAAGTAAATCCTTAAGTGTTCTTACGAATGTTTTATTATGATAATTAAGATGTAACACTTCTACAAATCTTTGTCTCAAAAAATTATTTTACAAAATATAAGCAATTGAAAGATTCTAGTTCTTCAAAATACACGTAAGAAAATAAATCTAAATATGATTATTTAGAATAAAATAAATATATAATTTTATTTAAGATATTACCTAAAAAGTGTTACGTATTTATAAGTGTTACATGAAAGTGTACTTATACAAAAGTGTTACCTAAAAAGTGTTACTTGAAAGTGTTACCTAAAAGTGTTACAATTTAAAAAGCGTTACATCCAAAGTGTTACATATTACAAAAGTGTTACATGAAGGTGTTACGTATTCATAAGTGTTACAAAAATGTTACATAGAAGTGTTACATATTCATAAGTGTTACAAAAGTGTTACATAAAAGTCAAAATTTTAAAAGTGTTACAAACAAAATGTTACATAAGGCCATTTATGTTGTAGTATGTGTTAGGCTACTTTATTTGTACTGGTCCAACGCTTATTAAAATAGATAGGCCTGTAAGGTCCATGAATCATCTTCCTTTCTCAAAATAGGATAAATACGATTAAGGTATTTTATCAGCTGCAAAACTCTTATTAAGTCCATTAATTGTAACTATGGAGTGAATCATTATTTGTAATAACATACAAATTTTCTTGAATTCTTGTGATTTATTATCAGCATATAATACCATGTGACATCTGATAAAAAATAATAAATAAGAGAAAGGAGAACCAAAAATATGTGTCCCAAAAAGATATTTCAACAAAATAATTTAAAAAACTATAACTTATAAACTTACAGGCTTGATTGTTGAAATCTTTGAAGCTTCATTTCCATTGATATGCACACAACTCAGTTTTTAGATATGATAATGTCGTTTGATTATGTTGTGAGAGTTTACTTTGAATTAATTAAAAGGTAAAAGCCAACCTACTTGAATTGTTGAGATCAATGCCTCCAAGGGTTAAGTTAACTTCACCTGATTTTGAAGGGCCTGCATTCCGACGAGGGGGGAAATTGAGCAAAAATGAACATTTCATGTATTTTCAGCAGTCTCTTTGGATCTTAAGACAGCTGAGGAAGGTGCAATTCAGAAACACAGCCATATGTAGACACCTAATCCTAATCTGTGTATATGCAGTGTTGGGCATGTGCATGTGCTTTTACAGTTTGTGGAACTCCACACAAGCTAGCCTAACAAAGGTCACCCTGGCTTTTTCCAGTTTCACAGTTGAAGGGCACATAATAGATTACCTTAACAAACAAGTATACTAAAAAATTAGATGTTTGTTGAACTATAAATCATATATCAAATGTAAAACAATTTCAAGATGTGCATGTCTGAAAATGAAATTATCTCAAAGACTGCAGTTACAATAGTATATGGGTGAACATACATTCTAAACTTAATTCTTCAATTTAGTAACTCGGGCAACATTAGGAGAACATGATTACCAACTTATTTAGTCAATAGTCCTTTGTCAAATGAGAAATATATAGACTTGGTTCAGAAATTAAACAATATTGGACATCATTCTTATAACATTGGAACAAGTAAACTTAATTTGCGTGATGCAATATGTATAATCTTTCTGTCCCCAGATTTGCACAAGAAGCAAAAGAAATATGAAGTCCTAAACAATTTCAATGTACAAATAGAAAATCCACAAGTAATTTGAAGAAATAAGACTATAAGTATTAAAAGATGGAGGGAAATGTGACAGTCCTTATGAAAGCAATTGAAGGTGAAGAATATATGCTGGTGGTGATGGTGCAGTCATAATAGCAAAAGGAAAAACACTCAAGATATACTATCCTTATGAGGTATGGAGGATAATAAAGTGATTTTGTATTATTTTGATTATTGGTATTAGTATTGGTTTCAGGTTACCCGACTTTGAGTCCAAACGTGGAAGAAGGAATCTGCCAAGTGCTGGTTCATATGTGGTTGGATTCTGAGATTGTTCTGGGCTCTAGTAGTAATGTGGCTTCTGCTTCTTCTTCTAGCTCGACTCAGTCATCATCGAAGAAGGGGAAACGGTCTGAGTTCGAGAAAGAAGTAGGTGAATTTATGAAACACCAGATAGAGAAAAGCACTTCTCCAGTGTATGGAGATGGTTTCAGAGAAGGAAATGAGGCTGTGCTTAATTTTGGGTTAAAGAGGACTATTGACCACATTCTGCTCACTGGATACTTTCCTTGATAATCTTATGGTGGATTTTTCATGTTAGTTTGGTATAAACACAACACTATTAAATATATATACACACACACATTATACTGTAACTCACCAGAAAAAGAAGAGAAGTTGAGGCTAAGGGTAGATGGAAAAAGCCATAAGGATTTACTAACAAATAGTTAAGACGAATGCAGTAAAACAAGGCATGCTTGTGGCGGATGTAGCTTTATTCCTTCATAACTTTTACCAACAAACTAATCACTGCTAATGGTAAATGGAAAAAGCCATAAGGATTTATTAGCAATGAATCATAGAGTGTTTTACAGTTAGGATGTGTTTGCTTAATTACAAGTTGTAACAAAAGTATTTAATGTCACGTTAAAAAATGGATGTCCTCTAATAATTCATATTGTGAAACAAAATGGAGTATCAACAAAATCTCAAAGCTAAGAGATAGCATTAGAGCCAAGAAGTTGGATTGTTGGGGGTTACAGTATGGATAGATGGCACAAGTTCAAGCCCATTTGTTGGCAAGGGATGTACAGCTACTGATACATACATAGAATGACAAGTAAATGTTGTATGATTAAAGGCTTTGGAATCGGTTTATTGCTACCAAAACTGGTCCCCCTCCATCATCAAACTGGTTTCTTGTTCACATCTACTCCACACAAAACAAAAGATAAAAAACAATTATTGTTATTACATAAAAAAAGAAGTAGCAGGACCACTCTAAAACCCTGCATTATTTGAGGAAAGATTCTCTCTTCTCCTTTTTTATTTTTTCCTTCAACACTCAAATTGGTTATAAGTAGCAGGAAAAAAGTGATTTTCAGCTTCTGAAATTTAGATTATAAGTAATTTTGAATTTAAGAGTTTACAGACACCCTCAAAATTAATTTTTCTTGGCAGGAAAAAGTGATTTTCAGCTTCTGAAATTTAGATTGGAAGTGATTTTACAATTAGAGATTACAGATTTAGGGTGCCACCAAGCAATTTATAGAGAAACCATATGGATCTTGAGATTAGAAAGAAATCACGGCAAAAAAGGCTTATCAAGGCCCTATATATATAGAGATAATGTATAGGATCTCTTCAAAATGGCATTCATGTGTCTACAAAGAAAGTTCTCACCTGAAGTCTGGTTTCAAATTATACTCTTTTAGTGCAAGCTCCCCAGCTATTACCTGCAGTAAAAGACCACAAGTAAGGAGAAAATAGATTACAAAAATTTGGTTGATTGGCAATATCTAGAGTACATGTTGCATTAATGCATCTCAATTACTAGTAGTCTGTGAGTATGTAAGAATTAATGATAAATACAAGATTGAGTCCTGGTTAGATTAAGAGGCTTGCCCAAATGAATGCTTCTCAAAGTAAGTTGACATAAGTGATTGTGGCTGTAAAATTGGCCTTACTTTTTCCCTAATCCAAATACCTTGTATTGGCCTTACATTTTTTTAAGGTTGAATTATTCATGAGATTAAGGTATGACTCTGGTTTTTTCTTGGTATCTAAACCAAAACATAAAACAAGAGAGATCAAAAGGTTAATTGGGTTCCATGTGAGGGGGGGGCACTAAGCATTGTCTTCTACTTTTAAAAAATTAATTGGTGGTACTACCTAACACATAGCCACAGTCACACATACACAAATACTTTACATGGGTAATATAAATATATATTTTTACAGTCATTGTGTTTATCTTTCACCATGTTAACTGAATTATTTACTACATAATAGATGCAACAAATGATGTCAATGTATAATCTGATCAAACCATTTTCCAAAGACACTCATCATCACATTGTTCAATGATCCATAATGCAACACATCTTTCTCATACACAGATGTCACAACAAGAAATTCTCAAAATCTTAATAAATTCTATGTAACTAAACAGCAACTCCATTAAATAGAAGACTATAATTCAAATTTAATAGCAGTTTTGACCTACAAATTCAGCTCACAAATCAAAATTAGTGACAAATTAACTAAAATCTACAAAATAAACAGAAAACGAAATAAGTAATTATGTTTATATTCATCGATAACAATCAAACACACATTCTCTGACCATGTCCACATAAACGCACGCTTATTCGTGTGGAAACCAACTAATTACCAACAATTAACTCTAAACTTGCAAAATTACTGTCGATAATACCAAATACTAAAATCTCTAAACTTTGACAACTCATAAACGTATCAAAAATCAACAAACACTGCAATAGAACTTGAATCCAGCAATAATTAAGTGGTTATTACTACTTGCGAGAACTGATCTAGAGAGAGGTAGCAGAAAATTAACCTTGATCGTGCGAGCTTGCTTGGATTGAGGGAGGCTTTGGCGAAGGTTTCATCGTCGACAAATACGGCTTTCTTGATTAGGAGCCTCTGCAACGAGTCGATATTCTTGATTATATCCTTTGATAAAATACTGCTTCTATTAGTAACTTCAAATAAAACAAGTCAGCATCAACTTACTGATGCTGCTTGCCAGGTCTGCATGACTTAAAGAAGTTTAAGGAACAACACATAAACAAAAAAAATCAAAATTCCCCAAAAAACTCAGATTATCTCTCTTCTTAGCATCTTTTTTCCCCGAGAACCCCTATCAAAACCAATGCCTCTAAGTCCTCCATTGGACAACCTCACATTGAGCTGCATAGGGCTACCGCCCAACTCCATTGCTAACCTCAAGTTTCGCATGAACTAGCTATGACACCACCCAACCCTGCTTACTATAATTTAGGCATTTCTTAACAGAAAAACTGAGTACTGTAAAACAGGGACTGAAGAGATTAAAGTCACTGGGGAAAAAATAGTTTCAGCATGTTCACTAACTTGATAAAGCCAAAACCAATAGCGAAGCAACTCAGAAAATAATTGGGAAAAATCAGATCAGATCAACTCTTAGCGAATTGGGGAAAATAATTGTGTTGGAACATCACCAGATGGGAAGAGAGAGAGCTGCGAGAGAGAGACCTGCAGAGCTGCGAGCTGCGACCTGGGGGAGAGTGGGAAGAGAGA
Organism: Ajuga chamaepitys; assembly: GCA_958295605.1. Lineage (NCBI taxonomy): Eukaryota > Viridiplantae > Streptophyta > Magnoliopsida > Lamiales > Lamiaceae > Ajuga > Ajuga chamaepitys. Next base: position 26,602,621 of record OY282506.1, on the reverse strand, counting down.
GAGAGAGAGAGAGAGAGAGAGAGAGAGCGAGCTGGGAGAATTATATTTTAGGAGTGTCTAAAATTAATTTTCTTAAGTCATTTTTAGCTTATTTTTACTTTATATTACCGACCAAAATTTGGTCGGTATTTAGCAACTACTATATCTGTCGGTATTTTTCACAAAAAAAATTACGACAGAATTATATTGGTCGGTATGATTTTGAAATTAGTCAGCATTTTTAAAATATAAAATTTACCGACTGAATTTTTTTTCGTCGGTACATTTCTGTCACTAACTAGTCGACATGTTTCAAATAAAAAAAAATTATCGACCGAATTATATCCGTCGGTAGAATTTCGTCACTAAATTGGTCGCCATTGTGTCGCATAGAAAATTAGTATATTGGCCCTTAAATAGCGTCGTTAGTCTATCGGTAATCCGTCGATAAATTTCTTGTTAACAAATAAAAGATTAGATGTTAACAAATGAAAATCTTATTCAGTTGACCGTCTTCCGGTCTTGTGCGAACATCCCATTGGCGTTGCTCTTATATGATATTAACCCTAATTTTTTTCCCCTAAAAAAATACTATGTGGCTGAAATATGATTGAATCCTTTAGAAAAAATATAAGGCCCCAAGTTCTGACTTGCTAATTGTAGGCTAAAAAGAAAACTAACTCTGTAGATTATTTTTGAATTAATCCGTATGTGAGGACTTATAGATATATATTTCTCGGTAATAGAGATGCTTTACAATTTTTTTATAAATCTACAAAATATTGATAAAAAAATTGAGCTATTCCTAATTTTATCCAAAGAACTTGATACTTGGGAGACAAGGAATGAAATCCATCCGGAAGTGAGTTATATGAATGTAACTTCAATAAAGAGATTTATGATTAGAGGGAGATTTTGTCGCAATCGGAACAACACAAAGCCTATTTAGGATAAAATATCTAGTTTTGGTTATTCGGGAAGGAGAAAGGAAGCTGGAGGAGACTTCTATCAGCCAAAGAAGATATCTGGAAGATGAGAATCTTCATACCTGATAAGCATAAGCACTATGGGTTTATATCAATTACATGGCGTTGAAAATCACATGGGCGCAGTTGAGAATTGTTGAAGATTTATATTGATCAGATGTAATGCAAAGTGGAAATCATATGGGCATAGCTAAATGTGGTAGATGCATTGAATCTCAATCTAGAGACAGAACCAATGTTTGGACTTCGTATGTCAATTAATATGAAGGAATAAGATTAATATTAATTAATAGTATTGGAATAGAATTAGGGGATATATGTATAAATAATTAGAATAGAATTAGGCTATGTACAACATGAAGTTACAATATTCTTAGAATATTATATTTTAAAAGGGGTAAAACATGTCAAACATAAATTTGTTGAAATTTAAGACACTTTTATATGAGTTTATAGATATAGATAAGCGTGAAAGAAAGAATGTGGAAACACTCATATTAGGATGAAATCAAACTATAAGATTGTGATATTTGACCAAAAGATATTACCTAACAATTGTGGTTCATCAAATAGAGAATGTGCATTTATTCATGAATTAACGCCTAAAAGTATATAAATAGATAGTTTTAAATCATATTCTAATACATTAGAATATATTAGAATAGTTCCTTGTTTTCTTAATTTTTTTTTTTTTTCTATTCGTATCCAAACGAGAGTACGTGATATTTGTTTGGTTTGCCATTTCTTATCAATGTTGTGATGCAATTTTAAAAAGAGAATGATTGTATCTTGGGAGATGATTACAGTGAAATTGTAAGCACCGCCGCGGAGCAATTCGTCAATTATATCCAGTTATATTTAATACTACTATTTTTGTATTCATTTTGTATTACACCATCCTATTACGTTTCACCAACCATGTATGACGAAGTCATGTGTAATTTAAATGCATAGTGAGCAGGGACTGAGCTATTGAGGGGCCGGGGCCGGGGGCATTGGCCCCTGATATTTTTTAGTTGTACGTGTAAATTAACTTTGATATCAAAAGTATATATATTTTCTATGCATAAATCTAACATAGAAGTTTCTATGGTTTAGTAGGTAGGCATTCTGCCCCTTAGCTGGAAGTTCTTAGGATTGAACCCTTATACAACTATATTTTGAGCCTTTTCGTGTGCCTATTACTTATTTATTATGTTTTTCTTTTCTTTTTGTCCTTTTAATGAACGATAGTTTCATAAAACTAACTCAAAAGAGAGTATATTTGAAGTTAACTGACCAATCCATCTAAAAATATCTAAAAGATCAAAGATGACAACCCGAGCACCATTCAATATAGTGTGACCTCACGAAAGCAAACTAAACCACTCCTACACGACGAGATACACCACTTCCAACATGGAAAGCAAACCCTTAAAAAATTTAAAAAAAAAACAAGACAACACTGAAACAAGATTTGACCGCTTGATGCTAAAGCAGCTATATCTAATACAAGTCCAATAAAAGAAAGATAAAAGAAATAAACAAAAAGCTAAAATACAGAAAAATAAAAAGCATAATCCTTCTCAATACCATTGGTCACATCATTCCCTCCAAACAGTGAAGCCAATACCACCCCAGCAGCGAAACCCCAACCCATTGAGTAGAAACACTAGGGGTGCATCCACTACACAAATGACGTCCAATAACGAAGAGAAACCTTAAAATCTTGATAGCGGTCCTCTATCTCCAAGCCTTAAAGTGGGGATATTAGAAAAAAAACCAAGGCAAGGGGCCCATGAGATCACCTGTTGCACTTTGGTGTTACATCTTGTGTTCCACTCATTCACTAATCGACACGTGTATGGTATGATGTCACAAGTTAACATGTGTCACCTAGTGAATTGAGTGTAACAGAGGATGAAACACCTACTGTAACAGGGAATCCGAATTGGGCAAGGGGTGGTGGGTGGGAAGCCGCCTATGACAACGATAACTGCAGATGGAGATAAAGGGATGAATTGCTGGGGTGTAGGAGAAATAGAGATGGTCTTTTTCTTTCTTTCTAGAGGGTTTGATTTAGAGAGAAAAAATCAGTTGTGTATACAACTAAGTAATTTTTTTGCCTTTTGTACGCCCATTTTTAATTTATTAATTAAGGTATATGCTATTGGTAGTGTGTTTTTTCTGTAATTGTATTATGTTTGTAAATATTAATGTAATTGGGCTTACTTTAGAACGTAAATATATTTGCTCAATTAAAAAAAGAGCTTTATTGATTTTTGCTATTTTCTAACTAACTGTACTTACTGTGTAATTTTTTTTTAATAATTTTTTTTTTTTTTGCTCAATTGGAAAAGGAGAAGAGCTTTATTGATTTATTTCTATTTTCTAAACTAATTGTGTTTATTATATAGTTTAGTTTTAAAATTTTATTTAAAGGAGAATATAATTGAAGAAAAACAGTTTTCATGGATGTTTGCAACATGAAGTTTAGAAAGTTAATTACTAAAAAAATTACGACCTTTGATCCGATTTTCAATTGTAACATGACCTTTTGAAACTTGTCAATATTAATCACCAACTACAAACTTCATTTCAATTACAATATCGTCCGTATTTTTTGATACATAATTGCGTCACCACCACTATCATTATATATATATATATTTGTGGGATTATGCTAAATATTTAACCTATTTTGTCGTCCGCAATTGTGGTGAATAATGTTACGCCTTCCACTCCCAATTAACGGCAGTGGAAGTGACTGGTTGTGAAATTAGTGGAGGATAAATGCAGGTCCCGTCAAGATGCATCTAAAGATGGTGGTGGCGAGATAATTGGATGTCAAAAAATATAGTCGATGTTGTAATTGAAACAAAATCATAGTTGGTGACCAATATTGATTAGTTTCAAAGTCATGTTTGGTAACCACCACTAATACATTTTAAAGGTCATGTTGCAACTGAAAATTGCACCAAATATCATGATTTGTTTTGTAATTAACCAAGTTTAAGTGAAATAGAACAAAGTCATATTTTACTTCTTCGGAACATGTATATAAAATACAACTTAACTTGACTACTAGATTGTTCTTCTAGACTTATTTTAGGGTTAACTACCAAACAAATCATGATCTTTAGTCAAATTTCAATTGTAACTTTTAAAACGTAAAAAATTATGTAACATCCCTTGAATTTGTTTCCATTACTAATATCGTCATCCAACTTCGGACGATAATTACTGACGTGGATGGCGGTGCTCCCAAAACGACATTACTTCGTGTATAAACTGGGCACACTCCGACCACATCCATGTACACGTGGAAATCCTCTAAAAATAATAAAAAAGTTAAAATAACTTAAACATAATTCATAAAATAATAATAAAAAAAAAAGCTAGAAATTGTAAACAAAAAATAAAAAGAAAAGAAATTTGCAAATAAAGCAAGCACATTCTTGAATTGGCAAACAAAAAGAAAAGAAATTTGTATTATTTTATTGGGGAAATTCTTGCAAATAAAACAATACACATCCTATGACCTGATTGTGCACTAAATCACTTAGCAAATCGTGAGTTATCTCGTTCTGCTCAACCTGAACGGCTTGGCCCTAGCTTGGTGGTGCCACCGTCATCTACTTCTTGCCAGAAAATGCCTAACCACCGATGGAGGAGCGTACAACAATTGTGCACATAATCTTTTTGGTATGCCGTTGCTGTGCGAGCAACGATGTCGAACCCATTGCATATGCACCATAAAAATTAGCCAACCAAGACTACCACCACCGTCGTCATCTTCTTCTCCAAGCCCATTAATTATTGTAATTCAACAAAGTCTTGCAGCTATCCTAGATAGCACCTGAATTGAATATGAAACCCAAGAATAAGATACATGCCCGCCATCGTCTTTTTCATCCCCGCCGGAAATCACCATGGCCAACAAACATAGAAAGTAAGTCGCAAAAAAAACTGTCATGGATTCTTAAAAGAGAGATGTTTTGCAATGTATCAAATAACAAAGCTATTGTTTATAGTATGCATATTTTTTTCTTTTTGTTTTTATGTCTACAGTTTCTAGTGTTTTAATCTTATGAATTAGGTCCAAGTTCTTTAACTTTTTTATTTTATTTTTATATTATTTTTATTTTATTTTCTTAGAATTTCCACGTCTACACATGCGTGGGTAGGGTATGCCTAATCAATAAATAAAATGACATCGTTATTTTCTACCAGTTAAACTTCAAGTGCACAATATAGTAGCAGCCTAGTGGCAAGCAATGTAATATCCCACAGAGATTAGTGAAAGTGACCTAATCGGAGTATCACAGTGTTCTTACTACTAGAATATCTAGGTAGAAAAAATAGTGGTTGAATGTTGATTTCTCTAATTACTAGAATCAAGACCCTAAAACTATAGCAATAAGACAATGCATAATTAACAATTAACACAAGGAAACAAATAAAACAGAATTCAATAATTAAAGCTCTTAGAAGGTTTGAATTCATCAAATTTACGACCTCCATAGGTCACATGACTTCTAACACATGGTACATAATTAACCAAGAAAATCTTATTTCCCGTCATGTGGCGAGAACAACCACTATCAAAATACCATGAGCTTAAGATGTTAGTTCTTAAAGCAGTAAATGCAACATTGCATACTAAATCAGATTTACGAACCCACATCTGTTTAGGCATAGAGTTAGGTTTTTGGACACTCTGGTTAGACAGGGGGTTGGGTAACCTCTGAGTCAACCTCTTACCCTTTTTATCATTAGGTTTCATTTTTCGGAAAAAAAAGGTTTTATATGACCAGTAATTTAGCAGTAATGACAAACAAACTTCCGTTTTCTTTTAATTTTCGATTCCTTAGGTGACTTAGATGATTTTTTATTGACACAATTCTCACCTTCTCGAACAAAAGGAAGTTCATTACCACTTACTATGTTAGTTTTCCTAGATTCAGTGTATCCTAGATCAGTATGATCATTTCTACCAATAGACAAGACTTCATTGAGTTTAGAGGTACGTGTGTTCAACCATTTAAAGTTTTCAAATGCGTCTACCAATTTACTTTTTGTCATTCCTAGTTTAGCATCATTCTTAGTCAGGAATACCTCCAACCTTGTCATAAGTTCACGGAGATTGTCTTCTCTTCGTTCAGTTTGGCCATGTCACGGCTCTGTTGATTCTATTTCTTGAGCAGCTCCATGTACACCATCTTCATTTCTTCAATTACCTTTATTATTTCATCATCTATCTCCCCTTCTGGCTCCTCCTCAACAGTGGTGTTGAAACAGAATAAGTTGAGATAATAACTAGAGTCATTCCTATCTAAGACTAAGTCAGAGGTCGAGTCGACCTCTAATTCAACCTCAATTTTATCAAGTGAGAAACATCCTTCCATGGTTGAGAGCAAGGTTGTTTGGTCGACTACAACTTCAAGCTCTAACTCATCATCATCACTTAAGAAGACCTAGTTAGCTTTCCTATATCCGGAAGATATTGGTACATTCATTTGCGTAATGGCCATACCACTTGCATGCTCGAAATTATGCATAATCAATGTTTCTGGATTCGTGTCCTTGTTGATTTAATAAAAGCCCTTCTAAATGATGGTGTTGACACTGGGGGCAACCACTTCGGTGGAGGCTCCTTTTGGACCGAATGTCTTGGCACATTTGTAGAGTTGCTCTTCAGCTTCTTATCGTTGAATTGAGCTTGCGAGAAAGTAGGGCAACATCAGCTCCCTCACTTATTTCTTCTAGTTCCTCGTCATATTCTTCATTTGAGGCTATGGACTCCTTCGAAGATCCTCCATCTTCAATTTGCAAGGGCACGCTCTTAACTTTATACAAAAAAATTTATGATTCATGTTCATCTCATAGGTTTGAAGGATGCTAATGAGAGTAGTGAGTTCCATCGTGGTTGTGTTATGGCTTCTCTCGGATTCGAAGCCTCATTAGCTATATCAAGAATTTTCTAGAAATAACTATGGATGGATTCATTTTCTTCCATCTAAAGATTCTTGAACCGGTCTGTGACCATCCTTAATCGAGACTCTCTTACACTATCATCACCCTCAAAATGGCGTTGGAGAATATCCCAGGCGCCTTTTACTGTTTTGTATTGTTTGACCAACCTGAACATATTCATGTCCACAGTGAGAGTGATTGCATTGAGAGCTCGTTCGTTTAAAATTGAAAGCATTAATCTCGTCAAGTGTCCACTAATCCTCAGGCTTTTCGATCTTTTCACCCTCACGATTAGTGATCATTGGCAGCTTCCAACCTTCTATGACAACCCTCTATACTCTCATGTCAATCAAATTGATGTGATTCCTCAGCCGAACCTTCCAATAATCATGATTTGAACCATCCAATACTAGAAGTCGTGTTGCTGTAGTAGTGTCCATTATGAGAACACACTGTCAGGATCAAGCTTAGTGTGATGACTCTCGTACCAATTGAAAATGTGTGTTGTCCCAAAACAACAACGGGTGGGCATGAGGTTTACCCAACCTAGAATATAATAACACAACGGAAATAAATATGACAAACACAAGAAAAAATTTCCATACATCCTAAATCACTTGTGGGTATCTTCAGGGCGAAATAACTCACTAAACTTATGAATTACAAAAAACAATCTTAAAAGTAAATCGAGACAAAACTTTGATTTACACACAGGAATCCTAACATCTTTATGGACGACTAAACACAGTCTAGAGTACCAAATAACTTACTAAAAACTATCCTAACAATATTCTATGAAAAGTGATTTAGATTCGTGAGAAATCTGAATGTAATGAAAAAAAACACTTTGGATTGGATAGACGGTTGACTAAACCCTCTAGACGACATAATGTTAACAGATAGACCGGTATTTTGCTCGTACGAAACTCTTGTTTTCTGTTGGTAGTTGAAGTCCTATTTATCGAAATGTTTTAGCTTGGAGAGCATCTCCACTAACCAACACACCCTACAGTTAGGGCTGCTGGTACGTAGCTTTTACACGTGCAACAAGAGGCCTTGTTGTTGCGAGGTAGACTCAGTCTTCCTTGTTGGAGACCAAGTCCTTCGCCAAACTTCCTCAACCGATTTTGGACTAGGTCTTGAAATCTTCCTTTTTGCACTTATGTCCCTACAACTTGTTAATAATTTGACTTTTAAATAATTTACATTTTCAGCCTTAATTAAAATACAAAAACGTGTATAAAAGGCAAAAAAAAAAAAAAAAAAAGTGTATAAAAGGCAAATCAAAAACAAATAGAAGATAAGAGTTTGAGACACAAACTATAAAACTACTGTTAATACCAGTTTTAGATGGATCCAATTACGATTATTCAGAGGTCCGTTTGAGATCTCATATCAAGGCAATTTATGTGAGAGCCTGGAGGGTTGTCGTAGAAGGATGGAAGCTTCCAATGATCACTGATTGTGATGGTGAAAGGGTCAAGAAGCTCGAAGATCAATGGACACGAGAAGAGGTCGAAGCATGCAGTTGACATGAATATATTCAGGTGGATTAAACCGTGTAAAATAACAAAAGATACCTAGGATATTCTCCAATGTCATTGTGAAGATGATGATAGTGTTAGAGTCACGTTTGCGGATGGTCAAAGATCATTGAAGCCTCCTTCAACAAGATTCTCTACTTTACTAATGAGGCCTCGAATTTGCCCTTAACTACAAGAATCTTGTTTTCGAAGCCATCTGGTCTCTAGCCGATCAATTTAATTCAAAGTTTCTGCCATTGAAGAGGCTCCAACACTGCCACAATGGAGCTCACTAACCTTATGAGCATTCTTCAAACATAAGATATGAATATGAATCATCATAAGAAATTGTACAAAGGGAAGAATGTTGCATTGCGGATTGAAGGTAGAGACTCTTCCAGGAATCGATAGCCTCGAATGAAGAAGATGACGAACAGCTGGAAGAGGTAAGTGAGGGAGGTGATGTTTCTCTACTTACCTAAGAGATTAATTCGAATAATGAGGAAGTTGAAGAACAATTCTTCAAACACACCAAGGTCTTCTTCTCGAAAGGAGTCATTACCCAAGAGGACACCACCATTTCAACCCCACTAGTTAGAAGAGCTTTCTCAGATCAGAAAGGGTATGAATACAAGAATATGGACTTGGTACAGTGTCATGCATGCGAGGGGTATGGACATTATGTAAATGAATGTGCTAATATCCTTCGCATATACGATAAAGTTAACTGGGTCCCCTTGAGTGATGATGATGATGAGCTGGGGCTTGAGGTTGTACAGATAAAAAAACCATGCTTCGCCTTATGGGCAATCTCAATTGAAGGTCCAGATAACTAACGAATATCTCTTATAGGTGAGCAACATTTTTAGCTTTTTAGTTCACCACACTTATCTAATTCAAGTATTAAAACAAGTGATTTGCAAGAGAGTAGAGAAATTTGAGGACATAAGACTTAGGAGAACAAGTGGTATTTTTATTTCAATTTCCCCTAAGTTAAGCACTAGGTGCTCTTCACTTCTCTCCCAAAAAACGTGCTCATGTGTGTGACCTTGGATGGATTGCTATTTTTCGAAATTCTTTACATAGGCGATTTAGCTCGATTCTTTTTTAGGAAGAGGCCACGCACTCACCCTGTATGGGTGATGCGACCCTTTTCTTCCATGACCCAACTGATTTTTAATTTTATCTCCCTATTTCTCCTTTTTCCACCGAGCTTAGTCTAGAAAGATGAAATTGTCATCCAAGCTATATTGTACTTATCACATAATACTCTTTTTCGAGTCCTTACAAGATTTATAATGATTTCATATTCGATTAAATGTCTTGAGCTTTTTTTTTTTCTTACGTTTCATACAACGTAATCTTTTTTATGCTTGACTCAGTGATTAGAGTTTACAAATGTTTACTAGGATGTAGTACAAAAAAGAAGTGCAATGACCTTACCCGGCAACCTGATCCACCTTATTACTCCTCCTACATCTGCTTTGTTTTTCCAACTATGGCTAATGCATTCTAGATTTCGCTCAACGTCCTTGGTCTTGTAGTGTGTGTTTTGGAATCGAAGTGATGCCCACAAGTGACACAACATCAGGGTAAGCTATTTTACTTTTACACTTCTAGTCCTATTTACTATGTTGAAATTCTCCCTATCTCAACAATTTGCAATTTCACCTTCATATTGAATTAGGCAAGGAACTCTCTAGTTTTTATTGCTCAATCCTTCTTAGTGACTTCAATTTTTCATTTTATGAAACAAGTGGATACTTTCAATCTTTCTCATCAACCACACAAAGAGCCACTATCAAGACAAATTCACCAAGACTTATTATTCAATCAAAAGAAAAAATTATGGTCGAATGGTATGAATCATGATCACAAGTAATTCACTTATCATGAGAAACATCCTCTCCAAGCATATGGAAATAAAAATCCTTCCTCCCTCCCCACAAACTTGGGCGAAATTCTCAAGCCCAAGTAGCAAAGGAGGGGAAAATACATGCACAACTCAACAATGAGCAAATCATCAAGAAAGTTCATTTCATGCATGTCACAATTATCATCTCCCAACAATTACCAATTAAATACTTATGATCCTTCTCATTTCCATCCCAACCATTTATTAAAAGCACAAAACTTAATCTTACTCAATCAAAATAATAAAAGATGAGGGTAAACGAGGACTAACCCATAAGGGAAGAATCCTTAACCCCTACATACTCCTAGAAAGCAATAAAAGGTGCTTGGGATGCCTCCCAAGTGCACTTCTTTAAGGTCATTAGCTTGACCATATCATCACCTTGCTTGTCAAGGGGGCTCGAAGTAGGAATTATCGTCCATGCTATCATAGACCTCCCCTTGAGCGAATCTCCAACGAGTCTCTTTTCTTGATCCTTTGGATTTCTATCCCGTTATTTCCCATATGTTCTCCACTATCGGTCTTTCGTTTGGCTTCCTTCCCTCCTTACAAAAAGGTTTCTCTACAAGAACAAAGTGCTTAAGCATAGATAATAGAAATATGAAAAATCTAACCAATATGTTTAAATTCTCTTGATACCTTTTTGCAATAGGGTTCTTCCAAATTCACCACAAGATTTTCCTTCCAATTTAGAAGAATTTTTAAATTTATGCCATTTCCAAAGAAAGTCAAGTTAGTTGGTGAGGAAAAAATTTTCGTCCTAAAAAAATCATGCTCGGCAATGTCTACAAATTCTTTCATGGAATCTTGTGGTAAATATGAAGAAATGGGCATGTAATTCAAATGCCTAGAAGACATGTTGTCATGTCTAGGGGTTCCACCTTTTCTTGAAAAAAAAAATGACTCTCAAACAGGGGTGGTCCCCCAAAAACTTGAAGATCAACATGGATGGAGAGTGTTTCATCCAATTTTTTTTTGGAAATCAGGAATGCTCAAGATTTGAAAATTTTCCCAAAAGATGACGTCATCCTTTTCTTAAGTAAAACCGAAGGGTTCACTTAAATCAATGCTCAATGCATCAAGAATGTTCTTAGTTTGAAAATCCTCCCAAAATAAGACATCATCATTTTCTAGAATGCAAGTAAAAGGTTCACCCAAATCAATGCTCATTTCATCAAGAATGCTCTTAATTTGAAAGTCCTCCCAAAATAAGACGTCATCATTTTCTAAAGAGAAAATGAAGGGCTCCCCCTTATCAACGCTTAATGCATCAAGGGAGAAAGATTCAATTGGAAAATGTTTGCAAGAAAAATCATCCACCAAGAAGTCATCAATGCAAACATATTCCACATTGTACACTATGTTAAAACCTTCACCAAGACCATTTTCGCCATCCTCAACTTCACTCTCAAATCCATCAAAAACGTAAAACATTTTCTTAAATTTCTCATCATTCCAAGGAGTGGAGTCCAAAGAGTCATACCTTATGAATGAAGTGAAAGATTCGAGTTCTACCTCTTGAAGGTTAGGATCTTCTTTGGTGAGTGGTTTGCACATTTTTCGGACGCAGTTTTCACGTAGAGACTCATCGTCCCAACCCATCTATTCTTGTATCCTTTCCCAAGCTATCTTCTCAGGAATTTCCTCCAGTACCTCTTCAATCTCCTCCCGGATCATATCTATCATCAAACATTGTTCTTTAGGGGAGGGTTGGTTAATGTAACCTTTAAGATTGAATTTAACTCTTTGATTTCCAAGCTCAAGAGAAACACTCCCGTCTTTCACGTCAATTATGGAATCGGCCATAGCCATGAAAGTTCGACCAAGAATTATGGGGTTCTTGGGGTCCTCGTCCATGTCAAGAACGACAATATCAACCAGAATGTCCACTCCGTTGATACGGACGAGAACATCTTCAAGAACTCCCATAGCTTTCTTGATAGAATCGACCAATTTAAGTGAAATGGAAATGTTTTTGAGACCATAATCTTTGAGTTGCCTCATAATAGACGAAGGTAATAAACTAACACTAGCACCAAGATCAAAGTAAAGCCATATCTACATGTAGATCATAAATAGGGCACCCAATAGTGAAACTATTGGGGTCTTTAAGCTTAGAATAAGGCTTATTTTGAATAATGGCACTAATATCCTCGGCTAGATAGACCTTTTCTATTTGTCCCTAATCTTTCTTATTATTTAGATATCCTTTAAAAAAATTCTAAACCGAGGAACGGTGGCAACTGTTTCAGCGAAAGGTAATGTTAGAGTTAATTGATTTATAGCATCAAGAAATTTTTTATATTTTCGATCAACTCTATGCCTCCTTTTGCGCTTGAGAAAGGTGATGGAGGTGAGGTTTTAGTAGAAGGAGATTGACTTTCAAATAATGGAAGCTCATCTCTCTCTTCCACAAAGGATTCCTCAGTTACTTTTTCCTTACCCTTGTCATTAGAAATCCTTCCAGGGGTCCCCTGCTCAAGTTCTCTAAGAGGCCTTCCACTTCTTAGGGCCACAACATTAACGCTTTCCAAAGAAGTGAAATGAAAATTAACTTAAGGAATGATCATGCTCCTATCTATATCACCAAGAACATTACAAAGATTTTCTCATGCAAGGGCACAATCTCTTTCCTTAACATCACTCTTCCGAACAAGATTCCCCACTAAGCCATGAATTTTCTCTCTAGTGGAGACCTCATCGAACTCATCCTCACTAGAGCTACTATTGACCAATTCAACACGAGGTTCCATCCTTCTAGAGGAATTTCTAGCACACGAGTGGTCAATAGCACTTTGACATCCTACATAAAGAGGGTGAGCGGTACTTACCTTAAATCCATTATCCACGTCATTTTGAGTAGGTGTCTGACCTTGAGCATTGGGTTCACGTTTCTCCCTTTCGATTTTGCCTCTTCCTCTTTTTGTCTTCTTGGTCGCATTGATTTTGGTTGGAGGACATCTCCTTTAACCAAGCGACGATTTCATCAACCTCCTTGTTGAGGAAAGATCCTCCCGTAGCTACATCCATGAAAACACGTTCATCGGGAGTTAATCCGGCATATAAGATATTAATAATTAAGGCATCATCAGAACCATGGTGCGGACATGACCTACATAAGTTTAGAAGTCTTTCCCAATCTTCAAACCAACGCTCGTCATATCGTTGGATGAAGCTTGAGATTTCACGCCTTAGCATCGCCCTTTTTCCGGCTGGGAAGAATTTATGAAGGAAAGAGGTGGAAACATCCTCCCATAGAGACAAGGGGTTGAATGCCTCTTCACGAAACCAATATTTCGCAGCTCCTTCAAGTGTAAAATTGAAAGAGCTTGATCAAGTATTCGTTTATGAACACTGGAAATTTTTACACATTCACGAATTCGTAAAAATTCCTCTAGATATTCATAAAGATCTTCCTCTTCTTTCCACTAAATCTCATCCCTCTAGCCAAATTCACCATAGCTGGGGTGACTTCTACTCCCTCGCAATGCAGTTTTGGTGAGCCAGGAGTAGGGAGTCATGATCCCGGTGTAATGGAATTTGCCTTTACCAAGATTCATAACGAAAATTCAACAAAGCAAGAGAATAAGAAATTTTTTTTTTTATAAGTAAAACAACTTAACAAGGTGTAAGGTTTAAACACCGGCAACAAATACGAAAAACGATAATTATATCTACAAGCCTAATCTTAACACACAATTGACCCTACAATGGCTCTATGAGGAGGAAATCCTCCCTGGCAACGGCGCCATGAACTTGTCTCGAAAACTACTTTAAATCATTACGATTCGAACAACTTTCTCAAACCGCAAGCATACGACTTATGACAGTGGTAGTTTAAAAGATTGTCGAACCACGGAGAGGATACTCTCGTGGAGCACACTGAAGGTCTATCAATTAACTAGGTTAGGCTAATTGGAAATGTAGAGATTGACTAATTACTATTCAAACATCAATTAAACAAGAAACTAAATAAAAGATACTCTCAACTAGAAAGTGGGTTTCTAAGGCATAGTTTCACCTTACCTAGGGTTTACGCCTACTAATCACCGATTAAACTGAGGGGTTGTGATGGAAGGTTTTGTTCCAATTTAGAAATTCAAACAGGTAACAGAAGAGATTCGCCAAATTAACAAGTTATCGCCTAATTCATTCTAATCCCAATCATTAAAGACAATAACGAAATTACTACGACCCAAGGGTAAATAAATTATGAAGATAACGTAATTAATCCTAAAATCTCCACCCCAAGTGGATATTGCCTAGGGGGCGAGGCCCTAGGACATCCAACGAGATCAATATATACGATTCGGGGTTCTCCCGTGGTCCCCCATGGGCGCTCGAGGAGACCTAATATACCCGAGGTTAGCTACTCCTAGAATATAAGCCATACAAACCCGCAATATCGATTCCAATCACAATTAATCCCCAAAATCCAATCAACAACAAATAAAAGAAATCAACCCCCAACCCTAGAAACCACAAATAACTACTCCCAATCTATGAAAATCATCTAAAAACCATAATAGATATAATAGGCAAGCATTCAATGAAGGAGGGATTAAAGAGAAATAAATGCAAAGAGAAATAATAAGTAAGAGATAAGAAGGCTTAGTCTCGATTTAGAATGATGATGATAATCTTCAATTCATGCTTGTATTTACTCCAATTCCAATTCTTTAGCAAAAGCGCTAAAAATCCTTCAATCATACTCAAGAACCCTGAAGGGTTTTTTCAAGAACAAAATGAAGAATCCTGGGTCTATTCTAGAGAGAAGAGAGAGAGAAATCCTAGGAAGAGAGTAAATAAAATTGTGTATGTTCACAAAATGAGGTGAAATCTGAAAATGGGAGTGGGGGAATGAATATATAGGGACTTCTTCCACAATCCTCACTAAAAATCTGCAGAAAATTCTAAGGTAAGTAAGTGTATACTAGTAAAAACACAATTAAATAACTTGGGCTCCTTAAATGTTGAGTCGGAACCCCCAAATGCGCTCGACCTGTCCTTTTCGTGATTTTTTGAAAATTTTTGTCTGGAATCAACCTTCGAATTCAACTACAAACTTGTAGATCTTCATCTCGACTATGTGTGGAAACTTGAATCACTCGAATCGGAGCTTGAACAAGGAAAATATGGTCGAAATTGAAGACAACACGCTAAAAAATTGGATACGCGCGAGAACAGCCACCGCCGGCAGCCGGGCCGGCAGTATCGGCGGCTGTCTTCCTGGGCCTGTTCTAGACAAACTGCTGGCGTTCCTACTGGTCCGGCAGCGGGGCTATGGCTGTTTGTCCGGTTTAATCCCTACTTCGCGCCTCTGTCTTTCGTCGTCGTTTTGTGCGACTCGACCCCTTCATGGATTTTGTTCACGACTCAACAAAATTCAATTTGAGCTCTTGCTGGGTCCAATTCAGGTTCGTTTCGGCCTTGATTTGTAGGTTGGAATTTGGCATATGTGCGATCGACCTCTTTTTTTTTTTCTCCAATTTGAGGCCTTTTTATCCATTTTCTCGGCCCTACTCCTGCACGACTTTTACTTGTAACTTGATGGTCTTCAGTTCGGGCCTAAACCTGACCCTTTTTGGGCCCATTTGAGCCTCAAAATATGGGCTGGAGTGTGAAAGTGGACTAGAACGATCTTCTGAATTCTTCTGAGTTTCCTTACCTTCAAAATACGACTCAAAAACACCAAAAACACATTAAATCATATTAAAAAGGAAAATCAACCCAAAAATATAATAGAACATGAAATCGCACATAAATACAACAATTACACGTTATTCTCCACAAATTATGAACGTAAGAAGTGAAAAAAAATGGGTAATTTTTACGTTCATCAGTCAGTACCAAGTAGAAGTGGAGCTTCTTCCTCGGGCTCAAATCAAAGGAACACGGGAAGATCATCATCAACAAGAAGAACTTTCGGAAGAGCTCATACAAGAGCTAATGAAAATTTCAAAGATTGCAATTACTGGACATGTGGAGCTTATAGTCCAACAATCAAAGACGAGGAGCTAGAAAGTTTGAGATAACTCCGGAGATAGAGAAAGTTGTCTACTTTCAGGATCTGATTCAAGTATATCAGTTTGAAGAGATTCCTTCGGATGCAATAATATACGAAGAAGAAGAAGATTATAGCGAATATGTGTCGTTAGAATCAGAATCAGGCTGAGGAAGAAGTTTCGATAGGAGACACGAGAAGATATTTTTGGATTCTTCTCAGAGATGTTAATTTCTCATAAGACTCTTATGAAAATTAAGAGAGAAGACCCAAAAATCCAAATCTATGATGGGTTTTCCGTTGGGAGATTAGACAAGACTTTGGGACATTTTCTAAAGAAGAGAAAGCATCATATCATCTACAGAGTCACAGCAGGGGAAATTGAAATTCCCATGGAGCTAACAAGTAATGTGATGGAGATGCAGCTAGTTCCGATGAGAGAAATTAGAGAGGAACTTAGAAGAATGAATAGAGAAATTGCTCAGAAGATGCAATGAATCCATATCGGAGCCATCAGAATTTTGAGCAAATTAAAATTCAAGGAAGGGATTGATTCTCCAAATTATATTGCTATCTTCGACAAGAGAATCAAGAATTTGTGAAATGCAAGTCTAGAAGAAATCTCAGGCAATCTTTATGCTGGGAAATTGGTGTCCTATATTTATCGAAGGATTGCCTATAACTTAGCAGATCACGACATTAATAGAGTTCTAACCCTTCATCAAGATTTCAAACACAAGGAATTAATGAAAGAAGGGCATATACCAAACTCTATTACCTACATTATTTTGTATGCACTTTCCAATACCCACCATTCAAAATTATTCATGGGAAAGAAGATCATCGAAATACTAGATATCTTTGAACAGGTTGCACATGCAGTCTGCCTAGAGATCATGGAGTTACCACCAATCCATGAAATAAATATGCGGATAACGGATCAACCTATCATGACTAGATCAACGAGTCAAAGGTTCGAACCCTGGAGAGTCTCTTTTCGTGATAGTAGAATCATAAGTCGAAGCTGGGAAAAGAGACCTATCATGCAAGAGAAGATGGAACTAGAGAAATTCACAACCAAAGATGAATTAAAATGCCCAGAAGGATGGAAGGATGTGGAGATAGTATTTGATATCACTCAAAAGAATAATACATTCCCTTGTGATGTCTTGTATTATTTACAACAACCTTCATTCGGGAGATATGAAGGACTCCTCTAGCTAGGAGAAAATGAGTTGATAATCCAAGGAATAGCAGGACGAGGTAAAGGGCATCTCATTCTTGGATTAGAGTTTCTTGAGGACCACAAACCTTGGGAAGGCAGACTGACCGAGTCGTCTTTACCGTGGCTCACAAAAAATATCAGATCTTATGATATGATTGGAGCTCTTTACAAGCTATAATGGCCATAGCCCATTCTCTATATACATCTCTATAGGGATGTTATATGAAAAATATAGAGCGGAATATTTTGCAGCCGGCATCTGGAATAACATTGATTCAGGCACAGGAATGTTCACCGGTAAGCCATAAATCTTTCCTACAGGAATGTGAGAAGATTTGCCGGCTATTGCAGGAAGATATTTCTCGAAGAGGATCTTATCCTTAAAAGTGGAATTAAACAAGCGGAAATAAAGATCAAAGGAGCAGGACATACCCCGTGGTACAAAGTCAAGACTCCACCAATTTATTTCCATGATACAGGTGCAGATATTTTTTAGGGAAATAATTTCCTATAGACGTTCAAGTGGTTCACTCAAACGAATGAAACGCTGGCTTATTTTCACAACCCTATGTGATCATAAGATTATTGTTCAGAGATTAAGAGAGGCATTTCATCGAAAAATGCCCATGAATTTCGCACCAAGAGTGGTGATGAATGAAAATTGAGTCACCCAAAAATGACGGGTCATCGAAGATACGGAGATGCACTCCTTCAATATCAAGCCGAAATACTAGGAGGAGATAGGGATGAGCGAATGTCAAATGAGACAATCCAATTCATGAAGGTGTCTATGGAGGTAAGTCCACAACTTGATATCATCATTGAAGGAAAAATATCTCTAGAAGATGTCAAGAAGAAGATATAGAGGAATTTTAATGAAGATCCTCTAGCATGGTGGGACAAGAATGAACTCAAGGAATCTCTGAAGGTGAAAACTAGGAAAGAAAATGCGTTTTTTTAGTACAAGCCAATTTTTATGAATCAAGCAGATCGTGAGGATATGAAGATGATAATTAAGGAACATTTGAGTTAATATCAACAGGAATCTTTCCATCCAGCATCCCAGGATTTCAGGTGAGAAACCATGGAGAATTGAAGAGAGGAAAGCCAAGGTTGGTGATTAATTACAAAGGGATAAACAACATCTTGGAATTGACGAATACTATATTCTGAGCAGAGAACACATGGTGAACTGCATCAAGGATGCAAAGGTATTTTCTAAATTTGATTGTAAATCTGGTTTCTATTAGATTAAGATGGAAGACGCCAACAAGAAGTACACGGCATTTTCTACACCACAAGGACACTATATCTGGAATGTAATGGTAATGAGATTAGCAAATGCACCCCAGATATACCAAAGGAAAATGTATAATCTTTCTAAAGATTATTTTAAATTCATGTTCATGTATGGCGATGATATATTCATTGCCTCAAGGAATATGAAGGAGCATATCAAACATCCGGAAGTCTTTTCAGAAGTTTGTCATAAGGAATTATTGGTGCTATCAAAAAACAAAGCAGTAATCGCTACAAGGCGGATCGAGTTCCTTGAGATCGAGATCGATGAGTCCGGAATCATTCTTCAAAGACATATTATGGAGAAGGTGCAGTGATTTCCAGAGGACCTCAAAGACAAGAAATAACTACAAAGTTTTCTTGGAGTTGACAATTTTGCCGGGATGTTTATAAAAAATCTGACAAAATCAAGTAAGGAACACAAAGAATCAGTTTTACGGCTTAAGATCTGTAACAAAAACGATTAAATCTAAACCTGAGAAAGCTAGATTAATTAGATTGCAAGCTGATTGTCAATATTCTGATTATGAAGTTGTCATTGTAAAGTCTCACAAAAATGTTCTTGTAGACTTTCTAATGAGAGATGGGGTCCAATGAAGCCGACTATATCCTAACAGGACACAGGCATCTCTAGGACCGTTTGGAGGAGCTTGACAAGAGGATCAACGACCTGGATATTCAAGCCAAGGTCGCGGGTCGAGTACAACAGGAGGACTTGTCAAAAGTCCGAAATGCGCTTAAGGCTACCAAATATGCATGTAATTACCTTTGGGAAAGCTTGATTATTCCCATCCGATGGGAAGTTTTTTCATTAAAGCAAAAGGTCTAATTTTAAGAACGGGCCTCTAACCCGGCTTCCACAGATTCAAGTACTATCAGTACGAGTTCTAGGTTAGATCCTTACATGGATTTAGCTGAAGAAACAATTGAGCAAATGGAGGATACTCCTCCTGCTGTCACAAACCAACCCAACACCTCTGGGGTAAAAGAGGGAGAGATCAATCTTAGGCCAATGGCTGGATCCTCTAAGATTGATACTAACGAGCTTAAAGTTTCTCCATCTCAGGTTTATCAACGAACATGGGAGAAAATTCTTGCAAGAGCTGGAGTGAACCCAGCAAAAAAGCCGGATTGATCGATCTAGTACATATCCAAGAACATGGACGATCCAAGGAGCCAATCAATAAGAAATAAAAGAATGTTATGATTTTGGAGCTCTAGCTTTGGTTCAAAATCATAACATTCTTTTATTTTATAATATTTCTTATTTCTCAAATCATAAAAGAACCATCAAGAAAGCAAAAGATGCCAAGGGGACCATCCAGAAAAAAATAAAAGACAGATCCCCAATAAACAGTGATGGGTTGAGTCATGAGAGTTGTATCCACCGAAAATGACAAAAGGTGAAGAATAAAGAGGCATCCACAATAAAACGATTGAAGTATGTATGTTATGCAAGGTTCCACACCATGTGAAGGCTGGACCACATCAATGTGATCCGGATAATTAGAGGCATCAAGAAAATTCGTAAGACCAATGAGAGGTTGACAACTGGACACAATAATTCAAGGATAGAGGGTCTCAAACCTCTATAAAAGAAGGGTAGAAGAAAGCAGAAGGCATCGACCATTCCCCTCTATTTTGTGACGAAAATAAACATTGTAATAGTTATTTTGCAGTTTTCTTCCATTCTAGTTCCATTCGAGTGTATGTGTGCTGAGAGCATAGCTACCATGGGTAACTAAACAAGTCTCCCTCCCAAAAGGAGATGTATTGATGTAATAAATAAGTTCTTGATTTCTCAATAAAAATAGCTTTTGATCATCATCTTCCAAAAGTTTTATTTATGTTCATTGACCAAGAAAAATATTGTACGCCCCAAGGTAGGAAACAAAATGAGGTTGTGCTGGTTGCCGTTGAAGGAGTCTACGTCAGGAACCATCAATTGTGATCGAGTGGTTGGGCTGTGAGGAGTAGTTCGTAAAACTTGGTGGATACAACCCGACGGTAATATGGTCAAAGGTATAAAACCTGGTTTATGTTTCAAAAATTTAGTTTACAGAAGCATGATGGGCCTAGTATGGTCGTAATGCACGATTTCCTTTGATATAATTGTTGGTAAATTTGGGTTTTATGTTAGTTATAATTATGCACTATTATAATTATGCACTTCCTTTGAGCCATGTTGATAATTAGGCTCTTGCCTTAACGAGTACCATAATTATGATCGTGCCATGATAAGGGTCACCCTGTTTGTGTCGTGCCTGAATAAAACATTGTGCCAGGCTTTAAACTTTGTGCTAGATGTTCGTGCTATAGTCCTGTTGTCTGATAGCAACAATACTTTTTGTTAGTTTGCTACAGTACCTTGTCGGATGAACAGTAAAAGACAAAATCTATTATTTGTTATAGAAAATGCTATATATAATTTTCTCTCATGTTTTTAATTTGGTCGTTTTTGCTTGCTCGTTTTCAAGATTCTTTTAAGATATTTTTATCTAAGTTTTTTATGAATGGATATTTTTCCGTTGTTCTTACTCTTGATGAGTAGTTTGTTGTATTTATTTTTCTTATCATGTGATATGGGATTTGTTTGGGAATTTTCAGTTGGAACATCTAATATTTAGGGGAGTTTTTATGTTGTTTTACATTTTATTCGGTTGTACGTTTGTTTTGTGTAGAGAAGGCAAAAGGGGGAGATTGTTAGAGTTTGAATGTTCAAACACATATTTAAATCCTCTATTTTATTTTTTTCCTTTTATACACATTGTTTCTTTATCAAATAAATGCCAAATAAAAGTGTATTATGTATGTCAATTGTTAATTTTGATTCTGGGACATGAGCGCAATAAAGAGAAGTTGAAGGCCTAGTCTTTGTTTGTTGAGAAGAAGAAGCCTGAAAACATAGTCCTCAATAAGGAGGACCGAGTCTCTCTCAACAACCCTAGGTTTCGGGGTGGTTGGCAACTAAATGGTAACGTCCTCACCTGTAGGAGGTAGTGGTTATGTAAGAGTGCTTTCTAAGCTACTCATTGGGCCTATAAATAGGGCTTCCACTACCAAAAGAACACAAGCAACCATACGAGAAAAGGATCGAGTATGTCTTGCTATTGTGTTGTCTTCGGTTACCTCCTATCCAACCTAATGTGTCCAGTTTTAGTAATATTCAGATTCCTCACGAATCAGAATCACTTTTCATAGGATACTTGTTAGGATAGATTTTGATTGGTTATTTAGTGCTTTGGACTTTGTTTATTCGTCCTTTGAGACGTTAGGATTCTTGAAGTGTGAATGGAAGTCTATCTCAATTCACATTCTGAATCTTTATGTAATTCAAAAGTGATATAGTGAGTTCTTTTGCCCTGAAGGAGAGACTTATGGAAAATTTTACTTTGATTGTTATTTTTGTTTCTGTTGTGTTTAATTCTAGGTTGAGTAAACGACGTATCCAACCTCCGTTTATTATTAGGCAAAACACACTTTCATCCTATGTTGTATTTAGTATAAGCTAGCACTCAAAGGCATTAAATTAACCCTAACCTAAATCAAAGAGCATGTTCTCAATTTTTTTTCTATAAAATCATGTAATTGAGAAACTCCTTGGACCTTTAAGTTTTTTGCAGTAGCTATGTTTGAACAATGGTATTGCAACTTTCCATCTCTTTGCCTTTATTAGCTCATTTTTCCTTTCCCATCACATTGCAGCCCTATTTTATCTTCTTCTCAATGAGGAATCTGTTTCCAAGTACCTACAATACAAACTTTAGGATTTTCATTTGTTCTTTGGCCCATGAGATATTGATACTTTGTAAGGAACGATAGGCCTTGAAGGTTCTTCGTGAAATTTGACCCTCCCTATTTCTTTTTCTCGGGGTTTCTTATACATTTTCTTCTTTTTCAATTTATTTTCCAACTTCACGACCTTCTTCTATAACTGCATTACATTGTTCCTTAGGATTTGTTGCTTCAAGACCCTTGTTGTTGATAAGTGTTGCCAATTATCTTAGTTAACTGGCCTAAGTGTGTTTTCGATGATTTGACTTGGGCTCCCATATTGCTCACACTTGTATTCAGCTGCAATATTTTAACCTCTAGATTATTCATTCGGGCTTCAGCTTTTCCATTTTGTGCCCGAGTTTCATTCACAATAGAGGTGACTAGTTGCTCTAAGCTAGACTTCGTCTACTCATATATCACTTTTCCATTTGGGTTTACATAAAAGATATTTATATTATTTCTCATCCCCAGATGATATTTATTCCCCATCTGATTTGGTCGGAAGTTGGGATTGTAGTTTATGTTCCCCATGCTATTCATATAACATGCTTCTTCCATTCCGACATCCATCCCATGCATTCCTGAATTCATCATCACTTCCTGAGGTGGCCTTGTTAGCAAGCTCACTTGCTCCAACAATGTTGCGATCGTTTCATTCCGTGCTACTACTATGTCTTTTTTGGATATCTCGGCTACTCTTCTCAGCATTGATGGTTTGACCCGTCATTAGAAACTATTAGATGCCATTTCTTCCAAAATAGAAATAGCCACATTGGTATATTTAGCTAGAAGTACCTCCAACCTAGGCATCTTCGATCGTCTTTGTGTGGCTGAAAAGCCTATTGTAAAAGTGGCAAACCTGCTAGTCTTCCAGAAATCCATGTTGAGGGCACATCTGAAGACGTTCTATGAATCTTTCCCATGCCTGCTATAATGGCTCTCCATCATGTTGGTGAAACTAAGTGATTTTGATTTTTAAATTCAATGTTATACTTGGTGGAAAGTACTTGAATAGGATGTCTAACACAGGTTAGACTTGTTGATTATGCCTTGAGTGCTAAGCCAAATCTTCGTCTTATCCCTTAGTGGAAATGGAAACAGGCATATATGAATTACATAATATACAATAGACCAACCTCCCAGGTAAGCCCGTGTATATGACTCCTATCAGTGCCTAATGACCAACACCCTTAATATCTCCTCACCCTTTTGGTTTATCGGACATATTATGTTATGTGATGTTTCTCTATCAGTATTCTCACCCTCCAGTTTGTTGGATACTGATTCATGGGCGCTAGACTAGGTGATCATGCTACCCCAACATCAATCACAACGCAACACAACAAATAAAAAATGAACGTATACAAATCATGGATAAAACCATACACATCTACATTATAATCGAAACCTACTTTCTAAACCCAAAGATAAAGAATGAGTACTCTATAACAGAAATTACAAAAGTAATAATCATTAAATTAAACATTGGCCGAAATAATAAACAAGAAATTAAAGTACAAATGCTATAGTTCATAGATAAAGACGACAGTATGATCGCGTGCTTAAGATGAACGACCATTAATCTACTCATTTTTCATAGGCCCTAACTACTATAGTCTCTAAAACCTATCTAATGTAAAAGTAAAGATATGCGACAATGTCTTTGATAAAATAGAGTATATTTACATACATAGGAGTATGCACTAGGTTAAATGTTAGACAAATCAACTCCTAATCACACAACACTAAGAATCTGAAATGAGCTCGAAGATTATCAGTTTGAAAAATACACAACTGTTCGGCCAGAGTTGTGGCCGAAGCGAGCTTCGCGCAGAACTGAAAATAAATGAATCACACAATCGATTTTACGTGGTTCGTTCAAGATGAACTACATCCACGGAGGCAAGACACACCTCAATCCACTAAGATATCCAATCAATTACAGAAATTACACTCAGAAATGAATACGCCCAATTCTGGAACAAAATTAGGGCAGAAAACTATATCTCTCAAATTCTCTCTGTAATCTATGAAAACTGGAAATTGCTCGACGTAGTGTTGTTCTTCAGGAAGAGAGCTTTCCAATGATATAGGTCTTGTAGCTCGAATGTAACCAACCAAGAAGTTCTAACTGATTGAAGACGACTGCTGCTACCGGACAAATGTGACGGTTTATTCCGTCACAAACTGTAACAAACTCGTCACAACTGACGGTTATCCTCCAACAACCCTGAACCCGGTTTATTCTGTACAGACTTACTTCTTCACGCTAAAACCCGGTTTATCTACCAGGTTCTTCACTTCATGATCCCGGTTCCACATTCTAGACACATCCTATTTCAAAATATAGCTCACTTGATGATATTGAACACTTCCTCACAAATCTCCACCTCAATGAATCAAGTATGCCTCATCCTGCCTCTTCACTGCTTATCTATCACTGCTCTTCATGACACTGCTCAAGCTGCAGCAAGCTCGAGCAATGCTCCACTTTGTTTCCAGGTACACCCTTTGTAAGAAAATCAGCAGGATTATGCAAAGTATGCACCTTCTTCACCTCCACAGACCCAGAATCTATGACATCTCTAGCAAAATGTAACCTCACATCAATGTGTTTTGACCTTTCATGAAATGCTTGGTGTTTCACAAGGTGTAAAGCACTTTGATTATCACAGTAGATTACCACACACTTTTGCTTGATATCCAAATCTCTCAACACCCCTTTCAACCAGATTGACTCCTTGATAGCTTCAGTTAAAGAGATATATTCTGCTTCTGTAGTTGATAGTGCCACAACAGATTGTTGTGCACTCCTCCAGCTGATGGCTGTCCCATATAAGGTAAACACAAATCCAGAAATTGACTTTCTTGTGTCCACGTTTGCTGCAAAATCAGAATCAGCAAACCCCTCCAATGCAACAGTACTCCCATCTGCTTTCTTCTCAAATTTCAGTGACATGTTCACTGATCCTTTTAGATACCTCATCACATGTTTCAGAGCTTCCTAGTGTTCAACTCCTGGATTTGACATGAACCTGCTTACCAAAGATACAGCATATGCCAAGTCAGGCCTGCTACAGATCATTCCATACATAAGACTTCCAACTCCACTTGCATAGGGAATATTGCTCATCTGTATGATCTCCTCTTCAGTATTTGGGCATTGTTCTTTGGAAAGTTTCTTCTGTAGATTAACTGGAGTGGAGAGAGGTTTGGCTTCATGCATATGAAACCTCTCCAATACTTTCTGTAGGTATTGTCTCTGAGATAACCAAAGTACTCCAGCTTCTCTGTCTCTTAGAATGTTCATTCCCAATATCTTCTTTGCTTCTCCCAGGTCCTTCATGTCAAACTCAGCATTAAGTCTATCCTTCAACCATTGTACTCTCTCCTTGTTTCTGCTGGCAATTAGCATGTCATCCACATACAATAGAAGAAAAACTTTATCTTGCTTTGAAACTTTGTTGAAGTAAACACAACTGTCATAAAGGCTTCTTACAAAGCCAACACTGATCATGAAGTCATTGAACCTCTTGTTCCATTGTCTAGGACTTTGTTTAAGTCCATATAGTGACTTCTTCAATAAACATACTTTGTCTTCTTTCCCAGGAACAACAAAGCCTTCTGGCTGTTTCATATATATTTCCTCATTGAGTTCTCCATGTAAGAAAGTTGTCTTTACATCCAGTTGCTGTAGTTCCATATCCTCCTGTGTGACTTTTGATAAAAGCAACCTGATTGAGCAGTGCTTTACTACAGGAGAGAAGACCTCATTGTAATCAATTCCTTCTCTTTGTGTAAAGCCCCTGGCTACCAACCTTGCTTTAAACCTCACCTGTTTGGACCCTGCAGTTTCAAGTTTCTTCTTGTATATCCACTTGGAGCTTACCAGTTTCTGACCTTTTGGTTTCTCCACCAGTACCCAGGTCTTATTCTTTTCTAGAGACTCCATTTCTTCAGTCATTGCCTGTATCCAGTGTTCACCTTCTTCACAATCCAATGCTTCTTGAAAACTGCTAGGCTCTTGTGATTCCAGGTCTTCAGCAACACTTAAGGCATAATATACACTCCCTGCTTGGCCATAGAAATCAGGTCTGTTGATTGTTCTTCTAGGCCTATCTCTTCCAATGCTGTATTCCCTGATATTTTGTGCAGGTCCAGTTTGTGCTTCTTCTTCTTCAGATGATGAGTCACTGTCTTGTTCATCTGCTTGTGGTTGAGGTGTGTGATTATCTTCTGCAGGTTGCTCCACCTGAATTGATATCTCCTCTGTCTCTTTAGCAGCATCAAATTCTTCTTTAGAGCCTGTAGAAGTATAAGCCATCACATTCTCATTAAACTTCACATCTCTACTTGTGATTATCTTCTGATTTCCTTGTTCTAGGCACCACAATCTGTAACCCTTAATCCCATCCGGATATCCAAGAAACACACATCTGAGAGCCCTTGCATCTAATTTGTCTTGCTTGATGTGGGCATAAGCAAGACACCCAAACACCCTTAATCCTTCATAACTTGGTTTCTGTCCACTCCACACCTCTTCAGGTGTTTTGAACCCAATCACTGATGAGGGTGACCTGTTAATGAGATAGCATGCTGTAGCAATGGTTTCTCCCCAAAACACCTTTGGCAACCCAGCATCCAACAGCATACACCTCACTCTTTCAAGGAGAGTCCTGTTAAACCTTTCTGCAACTCCATTCTGTTGAGGATTCATTGGCACTGTCCTGTGTCTCTTGATTCCTATTTCTTCACAGAAGTTTGTAAACTCTGTAGAGATTTACTCCAGTCCATTATCAGTCCTCAAGTGCTTCAGCTTCTTCCCTTTGACATTTTCCAGTTGGATCAACCATGTTTTGAACTTATGAAAGGCATCACTCTTGTTCTTCAGCAACATGATCCATACCTTTCTGCTGTAATCATCAATCAGGGACATGAAATATCTAGCACCACCATGGGATTCTGTTCTTGCAGGGCCCCATATGTCAGAGTGAACATAATCTAATGGTTCTTGAGTTGTATGAACTCCCTTTCCATAGGGCAACTTCTTGGATTTGCCCTGAGCACACTGATCACAGAACTCCAGTTCTTGATTTCCCAGATTTCCAATTACTCCACTCCTTGCCAATTCCTTCAGTCCTTTTTCTCCTATGTGTCCAAGTCTCTTATGCCATTTAGCAATCTCAGTATTGTTCAAGACCACATCTACACTTCCAACAATAGGTGAACCAATCAGGATAAATAGTCCATTATGCTGTCTTCCTTTTATCACCATTTTTCCATGTTTTGTGATATGCAAGAATCCCTCTACTGAGCTAAACTGACATCCACTGGTTACCAATGAGCCAAGAGATAGAAGATTCCTTTTAAGGCCAGGAACATACCTAACATTTGAGATGATTCTGATCACTCCATCAAACATTCTTATGCTCACTGATCCAACCCCTTTGACCTTGCATGATTGGTCATTCCCCAGGAGAACATTTCCACCATCTTCTTTCTTCAGTTCATTAAACCATGACTGATGAGGACACATATGAAAAGAACACCCTGTGTCCAGGACCCATTCCATCACCATTCTTGAATCAGTAACATTTAATACTTCTGGAAGGTCTTGTTGATGATCAATGGCAGCAGCTTCTGCCCCTTGATTTCCAGCTTTCTTATTCTTCTTAGGACAGTCCTTCTTCAGGTGACCTGGCTGTTTACACTTGAAGCATTTCCTCTTTTCAACCCAGTCACTCCCCTTCTTAGGATTTGAATCCCCTGATTTTGGATCCTTAGCATTCTGACCCTTCTTGCCTTGCCACGGTTTCTTGAATTTGACATTCAGACCTTCTCCAGATTGCACCATGCCTTTGTCTCCTTGAGTCTGGAAGCATTTTGATCTCAGAGCCTGCACTATTCCATCATAGGACAGCTGCTCATCTCTCCCATACATCAAGGCATCCTTAAAGCTTTCCATGGATTTTGGAAGAATATTTAACACCATCAATGCCTTGTCATCCTCCTCCAGTTTCACATCCAGATCTTCCAATTCTTCAATCATCTTAATGAGCTCATCAAGTTGATCAGAAATTACCTTGTCTTCTGTGATCTTGAAGGCCAACATCTTCTGCTTCAGGAACAGTTTGTTGGATACTGACTTTGATTGATACAGTTCTTCCAATCTCCTCCATGCTTCTAAGGAACTCTTGCATCTTGAAACCTCCCTCAACGGTTTATCACCTAAACACAAGAAGATAAGACTTAGGGCCTTCTTATCCACTGATGCAAACTTAGGTTTCTCTGTTTCTTCCCATGATTCCAGAGGTAACAGTGCAAGATCAAGGCCATTGTGAACCAGGACTGCGTTCATCTTGATTTTCCACAATGTGAAGTCATTCCTTCCAGTGAACTTCTCAAAATCCATCTTCATACCAGCCATTCCTCCTCTTACTTCAAGCTGTGCGAGTTGATTCCCACAGACGGCGCCACTTGTTAGACAAATCAACTCCTAATCACACAACACTAAGAATCTGAAATGAGCTCGAAGATTATCAGTTTGAAAAATACACAACTGTTCGGCCAGAGTTGTGGCCGAAGCGAGCTTCGCGCAGAACTGAAAATAAATGAATCACACAATCGATTTTACGTGGTTCGTTCAAGATGAACTACATCCACGGAGGCAAGACACACCTCAATCCACTAAGATATCCAATCAATTACAGAAATTACACTCAGAAATGAATACGCCCAATTCTGGAACAAAATTAGGGCAGAAAACTATATCTCTCAAATTCTCTCTGTAATCTATGAAAACTGGAAATTGCTCGACGTAGTGTTGTTCTTCAGGAAGAGAGCTTTCCAATGATATAGGTCTTGTAGCTCGAATGTAACCAACCAAGAAGTTCTAACTGATTGAAGACGACTGCTGCTACCGGACAAATGTGACGGTTTATTCCGTCACAAACTGTAACAAACTCGTCACAACTGACGGTTATCCTCCAACAACCCTGAACCCGGTTTATTCTGTACAGGCTTACTTCTTCACGCTAAAACCCGGTTTATCTACCCGGTTCTTCACTTCATGATCCCGGTTCCACATTCTAGACACATCCTATTTCAAAATATAGCTCACTTGATGATATTGAACACTTCCTCACATTAAAGTATGGATCAAATCAGAAACTGCCTTATTTTCGTTCACATCGAATTCTGGCGACGATAATTTGCTCAGACAGGTAAGAATTCTGCTTGGTCGTGCAATTGCTCCACGACAATCTTCAATTTTTTTGCTGACATATTTCCTCAGCCGAGCAAATCCTTACCCAGCCGTGCAATGCCCCTGCCGTTCATCAATTTTAACCTTTCTCTTCTGAGTCAATCCAACTTGGGCTGATGCAATATCTTCTTTTGGCCCTATTGTTTGTTTTCTTCCATCCAAGCCTTCCTTGTACTCAATTTCCACCAAAATTTCCATTACTCCAAATATGCGTTATTTTTAATGAAATAACTACAAAATCATCAAACAAATGAAATCCGTCAAACATATGAAAACGAGGGTTATGGAATACAACATTACGTGTTTTTACATTATTTAACTATAAAAATATGCCTAAAGATCATGTACAATAAATTATATTTTAAAGGTCATGTTGCAATTCAAAATTGGACTAAAGGTCGTGATTTACTTGGTAAGTGACTTTTTATTTTATATACTTTTTATTTGAACTCATTATTATATTATTTTAATTAAATGAAGAGTTCATATTGTATTAATCATATTTGCATACGCATTTTTCTCTGGATCCGTTTTTCTTTATATTTCGCCATTTCACCACTGTATCTCCATATTTGCTCATTCACCTTAAATGTATTTCAAAATATCTACCCAACAAGCTAAACGTGAAATCCCACATAAAAATACAAATAAAGGTAAACATACTTATTTCTACATGCTTCTGAATGATTTTCCTATGAAATTTAACCTAAAAACAACGTAAAATACCGGTCATCAGTACTCAAACCTTGCGATATATACAAGAATATTTATCATGGGCCCCATTAAATAGTTATATTTATGTTATATAAAATGACGTAAAATGTTGATAATAACTATATGTGCATTTAATTTTTATCAAATGGGTCTTTTAGCCACATGATTCCATTACATGTTTTTCTAGCCAATTTATTTAATTAATGAATAATTGATGTATATCGATAGGCATGTTTATTGATGGTATGTATATCGATCACCATTGATACAAAAGATCTATCGATATACAAGACCATCATCATATGTTTTTTATTCAAATTAATCTTGTAATGATGAGTGTATATCGATGTGTTGTGCATCGATGGGATCAATACACGCTCTTTTATGGGTGTGTATCGATGGGCGGCGATGATTGGACGCTAGAGGGCGACAACGACCGGCGGTGGCATGCGGCAGATGGACAGCTGTG
The DNA here is from genome assembly GCA_958295605.1 of Ajuga chamaepitys. Taxonomy (NCBI): domain Eukaryota; kingdom Viridiplantae; phylum Streptophyta; class Magnoliopsida; order Lamiales; family Lamiaceae; genus Ajuga; species Ajuga chamaepitys. Next base: position 26,571,511 of record OY282506.1, on the reverse strand, counting down.
GCCGACTATGACCAATGACGACGACGGCCCGATGGGTGGCTGGCGGTGGCCGACAATAGGCAACGGTGGAATGTATCAATAGGCGAGAAGAGTCACTACAAGAAATGTGTTAAACAATAGTGAGAAACAATTGTTGTTTATGAAAAGTTAGCGTTGTTGCACACGACATTGTGGTAGACCCCAACTTAGCACAACATTTTTCCACTGTTGTCGTACTTATAAACCAAAACGCCTTTACAACACATATAAACCACTATCTTTTATGTTTACTACAACAACTATTACAATGCTTCTAATCCGTTGTCGTTGACATTTACCACAACGAGCCTTACAACGCAGATGACCTGTTGTCTTTTGATTCAAACCAATTCAGCTCTTCAAGGATCACCAAACACATCCTCCTCTCCAAAGTAATATCGAAGTGCACATCTATAAATGAGAAGATAGATGAACATGTGAACACAAATAAGACGTCATTGCATATGATTTGACACTAAGTAAAACCAAGAAAATATATCCCCAATAACTTCTCATACATCTTGATGGCTGGGGTATTTGAAGCTCTCACAAAAATATTCATAATATAAGCATTGTCACGTTAAAAAGGAAAGTCAACTTTAGTATATAGATTTATACAACAATTCTAACAAAATTAAATATTCACATAAATGAGAACTTCCACATAAAAGAAAAATATTCCTAAGCATGATGGACCATTTTGGTTGGCTCATCAAAAGATGGTATATTAGCTATCTATCAACTAAGAGGTATAATTTTCATTTTAGATGGTTGAACGAGGTTTCCTGTGTAACGTCATGGCAAGACTCGTACCATCTTCCATAGGAACCTCAAATATATCTTGGAAATGAAATTTAAAATCAGTTCAATTTTGACTCATTAAAACTTCAAAAGTATGCAAGGCATTTATACAGGACTCCTTCCCAACACCAATTTGGCGACCAACATAAGAAAAAACTCCTTGGTCAAACAATGTCTTGATCGCAAGAAAATCATAGCCGAAGTACGTCAGCCAGAAACCATCATCTAAATCAACAATAATTGATGTTCAGGTATTTGTTGTAGTACGCACACAATGTATAGAAAGAAAGAGTTCAATTTAAAACTAAAGTTGTGTACTTTTAATAAAAAGTTATCTAGATCTTCTCTAGTTTTCTTTTAAGTATGAAATGTTGGTGCTTTTTGTAAAATTTCGGTTGGTTTCTAAATACACGTCCCTATTTATTAGGTGACAATTTTTTCTCATCCAATATTTACTGCTACCACGTGTCAGTATAATGCAAGTATACTTTTTATTTATAGAATTTTTTTCTAATACAAGTGAATAAACAATCAGAATCAATACACATAACATATCAATAAAAAATTAATATAGCTATATACTGCATGTACCTTGAATATTTCATATTTTTTCTGATAAAAATATAAAAAAATAATCAAAAGCAATAATATATTAATAAAAAACTAAACTGATTGCACATACACACGTTCTGCTACTAAAAACTATCAAATGTTAGTGGCGTAGCTGGGCGAAAACTATAAGTAGCAGTTGTTGTAATCTCATCATTATAAATTTCTGAATTTCAGTCTTCAGAAGTCACGCATCCAAATTACTATTCACCTTCACTGCAAGTTCTTTGTTTATTTCTTTGTATTTGCTGCTAATCAATGGCACCGCTATTTAGTTTGATCCAGGATGTGAATCCAAGCAAGACACAGTGGACATTGCGCCTTCGTCTGGTGCGTCACTACGATGTTCCTGTCTTCAAAAATAGAAACCAGATTGCAAGCACAAAATGTGTTTTTCATGACAAGGAGGTAAAATGAAATGCAATGCTTATCTTCGTAGTTCATTTCAATAATTTACAAGGGTAATGTTTTTATTAATGATGTTTGTTGTCTACTTTTCTACAAGGGCGATCGAATTCACGCTTCTATGAAATGTGCTGCTATGGATGCTATAAGACCTAAGTTGGTGGAGGGAAGCCTGTTCGCCGTCAAAGACTTTATTGTAGCTGATAATCGCCTAAAATTCAAGACTACCCAATGCAAGTACAAGCTGATCTTAATGAGACGCACAAACATTGTTGAGTTCTTCGACACAAGTTTCCCTCGGTTCATGTATAATTTCAAGAGTTTCACAGATCTAAGTCCGGAACAGGAGGTTGAAGAGTTTGAGTTGTTTGGTATGATGCTATTGTTTATCAGATTTCAATTAATCAACAACTAACATAGTACTTACCAATTATTTATTGTGTGCAGACATAATAGGAAAAGTTATTTCCTATCAAGCACCTATCCAGCAACCTGGAACTAACAGCACACGAGCGGAATTCAGAATAGAGGACATAGAGTTACAAAATACGTTATGCTTTTTTAATACTTTTCTAGGTTGCCTCAGTTACTAAGTTTTTGTGTCAATTTGTACATGTTAGGGGGAAGAGGATGTCGTGTACTCTGTGGGAGGAATATATTGAGCAACTGCTGCCACATCTTGAAGATGAGAACATCAAACAAGTGATTGTCATCAAATAGTTTGGTCGAGCCAAAGTCTTTGGTGGTATGCACTATATGAATTCATGTCTTTCATCAAATATGAAGTCTAGAATGATAATTAACTAACACATAGGATTTATGTATGTTTCAGATGATATTAGTGTGGGTAATACATACCATGCCACCAAAATCATAGTTAATGGAGATTCAGATGAGTTCAAGTCGTTTGAAAAGAAGTAATATGACAATTATGAACAATTTTTTTAATTAAATTATTATGCATGCACGTACTGATATGTATTTTAACAAAAAAAATAAAATAAAAAAATTAAAGGGTGATTCAATTGGTGAAACAAGTGCTTCTATTAGCAAAACATCAAGCAGGCCCTACTTTACTATTTCTGATGAATTTAGTAGTGGTCAAGCAGTTGTAAAAACGTTGGCTGAAATCAATGATATGAATGATGTATAATACATTTTACACATGAAAGTTTTTGCAACTTATTATCTGCTATTTTATTTGCTGAAAATTAGTATGTATGTTTAGGATGGTGTGTATTGGGTGGATGATACTATAGTGGACATAGAAACCGTGGGGGAGTTTTCGTATCTTGCATGCATTCGTTGTTCCAAGAAACTGATAGCCAATGAGATGCAGTTTTCATGTACCAAGTGCAAAGTCAAACAGTCAAGTGGAAATTTTAGGTATAAACCCATACTGAACACACAGTATCTCAATAAATGGGATATATTACATCAGAGTTATGTTTTTCCTAATATGTCCTATGAATGTTTAAGGTACAAAATTAAAGTTCGGGTTATCAATGTTTCGGGGAACGCACACTTTTTATTATGGGACAAGGAATGCATTCAGCTCATAGGAAAATCTGCTGGGGAATTGAAGACTGTTACTGTACTATTGTAATATCTACATGCAGATTTTGTTTTCATGCAGTATATATTTTACATATAATGTTGAGTATAATATATTTCAGAATAGTGATGCACATACTATAAGGAGTGAGATTGAGGAGGCAATGGCTAACAAGAATGCTCTTTTCAAAGTTCAGATTAAGGCCGACATGAAGGAAAGATTTTTCGACACATATAACGTACTAAAGATGGTTGTTGACAAAGGTTTTGCTGACAAAGGAAAAGGAAAAGTTATAGAAACTGAGGTATTCGGTTCTTAATTTTATTGTACTAAAATTTCCTAAGTTTCCTAATTACTATAATTCATTAAATAATACACTGTTGTTTGCTCTTTATAGGATTCTGAGGTGCTCTCCAAGGCTAATGAAGATGATGAAAACAATGCTGACCCACAAAGTAATGTTGAAACTAATCATAGCCAATAGGTTTTTGATGACAATAATGATGATGCTGTTACGAAGAGTGATCTACCACTAAGTAACACTGAAGGTGAAAATGACAAAATCTTTGTTGCTGGTGACAACGATGATGATGTTGTTATGAAGAGGTCCCTAGATGTTGAAAAGAAGAATGTGAAATCCAACAAAAAGATGAAGGCTGTCATTAAGAAGGAAAAGTGATGCATTGTTCAAGTTGACGTGTTTGAAAGTAGTCAGTTTTAGTTTGTTTTCTAAGTTTGTTCAAGCAGGCGATTCTTATTGCCGTAGTAGGATAATAGTCAGTTTTGTAAGTAGGTTTCTTTTAAGTGTGTTTGAATTAGGAATTTCAGTTTCTACAGTTGGTTTGTATTTGGAAACATCTATTATGCAATATATAGTACTATGTTTTCTAAACATGTTGTCTAATTTATTTGGACTAATCAAAGTAAATCTGCTAGGATGTAATTACATGTAAATAAATACACAGTAAATTAAAACCTTCACACTAGCTATTTGTCAGACATAACATATATCATAACCCAATAACTCGAATTTTAGGCTGCAACATTATCAATTTTAGTTACCTATAGGTTATATGAAAAGTAAGTTACCTTATTTGCACATTCACCACAATTTCACATCTTTCAACGATCTGACTTCTTGCTCCATATTTCTGTTTCTCCACAACATACTTCTTCTATTATATTTGCAGAATATTGAAGAAAAAATATTACTGATATTGTACAGAAAGCTAAAAAAATATAGAAAAAGAGTAAATTATACAGTATTTAGTCTTATGTAATTTATAATAATGATAACTCAAAAAAAAATAACATATTGTTACTATATGCTTTATTCATTTATTTTTTATACTTGTAGTTTCATCAGTAAATCAATGTCAATTTTACATCATATAGTTGTTTAATTTAAGTCAAAATAAATGTAATTTAATTATTTTGAAGGTACCATTTTTGACATTATATAGTTTTCTCAAATATGTCAAATAGCTTTGTTTCTACACAACTCATTTTTTTATTATGTTCTGCACAATATTGAAGAAAAAAATTGTTAATATTGCACAGGAGAGTTACCCAATTTTTTTTCTCAAATTTCAGCTCTGCTCTTTATATGTTTATGTTGGATTTTTTTTTTGTAAATTTGAAAAACAAATTAAAATATATATAGTAAATTATGTGTTTATAAGTACTACGTCAAATAGAACAAAGATGGAATATATGCCAAATTAACGTGTAGGTAGTACGAAAATCATGTGCATGATTATATTTACACCAGAAATACTATTTTATGAGAAATTTCATATTTTCCATATGAAAGGATAATTTTATTCAAAAAGCTTATTATGTAGTTAATGAATGAGCACAAATCAATACATACTAGATTTCTATTGAAAGAACATGAAAGAGAGCCAATAGAAGATACTGAATGCAATTCGTTTTGGAAAAATAGTACTTTATTATATCTAAATCATCTAATAAATCTCCATGTTTTTTTTTTTTTTTTTTTTTTGACAAGTTTAGATTATAAAACAAGACAGAAACATGCTTTTCATTTTTCATGAAACTTTGTGAAATTATAGAAGACAAAAAGTCTTACAAACAAGAGATAGTTTACCTTTGCTGCATAATTAGGATGATATTGATATATTCCATTGCTTTTGATTCTCTTTGTTGTAGCTACCATTGTCCACCTAAATACAATTGTACATTTTATGTACAGTGCTCTTTGTTGTTTGTATGCCTCAAGAGAATTCAAAAAGAAAAAGGAAAAAAACACGAAATCAATCTTAATATTAAACAATAAATTAAATAATAAATTATTGCAGTTTATGATAATGTGTACAAAAATTATGAATGTGTAAATGCCGCAGTATAAAATATATAGATCGGTTTATATTTGTCTGTCTATAGTTTAATATAATGCATGGGATATTTGTCTTATGTAAAAAAGGACTTTGAATTCACATAAGTTAAGTAAAAATTAAAGGGAATATTTAAATTAGAAAACACTAACAAAGCAAGCAGTTAAATTTTCAGCAAAATAAACTGCCACAAACTAAAAATGAATTTCGAATATAATATAAAGAATATGAAAATCATAACTGCTCTTCTTATGTGTAAACATGATCAGTCTCAGTTACTACACAAATGAGTACCATTAACCCATATATTCATTCATAATTCCTTCATACAAGTTTGATGTAAAGGCTAATCCGAAATTCAACTGAGGAATATCATAGAAGTTATCAACATCACAACAGACACACCACAACATTATTGTTGAAGCAGACATACTGTTTACTCAGGTTGGTTTTCTCACTTTAAGATTCCACTTTTATTTACAAGTAATATCCATAAAAATATATTTCAATCTATGTTCTCTAAGCAAGTTTTTTTTTACCTCTTCTGCGATATTGCTGAATATGGTGCTCTCATCTGCTAAAATGAAGTAGTACATTTTCCCTGTATTTAAAATAATTTGAAATTAGTGTACTTTACAGTGTCAAGTATGAGATTTACAGAAATCTACTAAAAATGTACCTTGATTGTGAATTAAGGACAGAAAAATTAGGATAAGAAATCCTGATTCTTACTGAAATTGTTTTGCATGTTCAAGTTAAAGCAAAAAAACTTAGGATAATGATGATTAGGTTTTTAAGATCTTCCTCAAACTAGTGTTTTGTAACATATTGAAAAATAAAAAAACAACAAATCTGAAAATTTATGAAGACAGTGAATAAATTAGTGTTTCAAAAGTTTTTTTTACACCGATTAAAAGCAGGTTGGAGTGAAGAAGTCAGATCTCTTTAATTTCAGTCAAGATCCATAAATTTTTCGGATCTACAGAAATACAAGAGAATTTTTCTGACTGAATCTCCATAACAATAGAAGAACTGCAGACTTATTGCAAAACAAGTGAAAGAAAAATGTAAAAAAAGACTCAAATAAACAAATCGTAAGTAGATCTATGAGAAGAAGTACGAGAAGAGAACAAAAATAGCGATGGAGTGAGAAAATGGAAAAGGAGATGAAAATTCAACTCAGATGTACATGTTTCTTCCAAAATGTGGAAGATTAATACAAACTTTGAGTAGATCATCATTTTTCCAAATATTTTAATCTTTACTTTATCACATAAACGGCGGAGAAAAGAATGGTGTTAGGGATTCTTTCAGACAAGGATAGAGAGAGATGATGGTTCTGTTAGGGAAAAAGGCATACTACACCTATTAAATTAGCTGTCAAAAGTGGCATTGCTATTTCAATTCCTTCCACACAAATCTAGAAACATTTTTTTAATTAAGAAAAGAATATAACATATTAAGACGATTGATGTGTCCAGTAGTCATAAAATAAGGGGGGTTTGCAATAATTTTTTCTGAGTGCTTTTCAACTTTTAGCTTAGAAAAAATAATTTTGTAGTACTTGGAAAAATAACTTTAGCTTTAAAGAGAAGTGATTTTAGGCTAAAAGCTAAAAGTTGAAAATAGTTATTTTTCCCCATTTTTTTTGTATTTTGGTAATAAATAGAAGTTTGTTATCTCACCCTAAGCTAAAAGTTGTTAAACCCTGACAAACTTCAGCCTTTACATTTGACCAAAATCAATTTTATTTTCAAATCCTACCTACTTTTAAAAATTGATTAAAAGTAAAGATTGTGGTAAAATTGCTTAAATCAAAAGCAGGCAGTGTTTGAGAATAACAGTAACTTTGGTCACATGTAAAGGTTGGAGTGTTTGATGTTTAAGCAGCTTTTAGCTTATGGGTGAGAGAACAAACCTTTATAAATTTATTTACCAAACTACCCAAAGTGGGGTAAACAACTATTTTCTACTTTTAGCTTTTAGCCTAAATTGACTTCTATTAAACCTAAAGTTATTTTCCTAGACTCTCCAAAACAACTTTTTTCAAGTTATAAGTTGAAAAGTAATTGTAAACAACCCCTAAAATATGATTAATTCAATGAGTTTAATGAACTTCTGATGTATCTTCCTATAAGATAATTGTTGTATTTAACTTTGAAAAAGTAACATTGATTAATAATTATAACAACAATAATATTTATAATGTAAATGAATTCCATACGCCAATATCTTAATTCTATTATTACATCATTTTACAAATTTATTTATAACTCCAATTATCTGTAGTTATCCAATTAATTGTAATTTTAACCAGAATCTTATTTTAATTTTCCTTTTGGAGAAAATTATTAATAGTCAAAGGTGTTTTCTTCTACTTCTCAAATATATGATTCTTGGACTCCACATCCATAGCCTGTCAAATCCCCGGCCCAGTAGACCAGCTTATACACTCCAAAACTATATTGAAATTTGTTGTATTTTTAGTACCCCAAAATAACATGGGCCTACTTGACACTATTCAAGCAACTTGACGGGTTGGAGGGCCGCACTAGAACTACCCAGAAAATCATCCCCATTTTTTATCTTATTATCTACCTTAAATAAAAAATAAAAATCATCGAAAAGTCCCTGGGGTTGTCATTTTTTTGTTTTTGTTTTTTTTTTGTTTTTTTGTTTTTTTTTTTTTTTTGTTTTTTTTAAATTTCACAATACACTAATAATATATACCCTTTTTTTATTGTAAATGTTTTATCAGAATGGATGAAGATGTGACAAAACAAGCGAGGTTGTTACGTCGAGCTCAGATGAATAAGAAAAGACAAAGGGCACCAACTGGTATTTTTTTCTAAATTATTTTTTATGTTATGTTACAGTAAATTATAAATTATGATCATTAATGATGTTACACATATAACTAAAAAAATATAATAATATTGAATTTATTTTGAGATTTATTTATATTGTATTAGGCATCCGTCGTTCAAGTTCCAGAAGAGAACAAACTTCATATTCTCACTCTATTGCAAACAATTCGGCAATACCCGATGTAGTTTGTTCAGGTACATAATTTTCATTCTTTTACAAATCTACATTTTTATTATTATTTATCTAACATTTTTTTAGATATGTGAATTAGTTTTTTTTTTTTTCATAAGTTTTTAATCTTCATTGTGTACATTTTTTTAGGTAACGATTCAAATTCATCTGCTCCAAAAGCAGCTCCTCAAATTCAATTGGGACATGGTGTCCCCACTAAACCATGTGTCGTATTACGTGATATCGCAAATGGTATGTTTTAGTAATTTTTTAAAATGTGTTTGTAAACAAATTGATTTATTTAATTGGCTGTCATAAATATTAATTATTTAACATGCAACCATTTTTTTTTTTTTTTTTGTTAGAACTTGGTCATTCAAGTAGTACCAAAAGACAATGTACAACTTTACAGTACCAACAACCAGTACAACAACACCTGATGTGCTTTCTATAGGTACTTGCTTTAATTTCTTATTAAATTTTGTCTATTATTATTTAATTAATGAATGTGTGTTGTTCATCCGTGTAATATATTCTCACTATTAAAAACTATTTCAATTTTTATATTTCTTATACTTTAATATTCGTAGGTAGCTATAGGAGTTCGTCGACACTCAGACCAATCTCTCATGTTCAATTGGGAGATAATACACACAATCAAGCACAATATCCATTTAATGACATCACGAATGGTAATGTTTTACACATATTCTATTATAAATCTAATCTAAAATTTTTGTTTGTTAATTTTGTTTTTTATTATTTTTTTCAGTTTGTAGCACGAGCCGAACATACAGTGATTTCACAAGTCAATCTCCATTGCTCAGTCCTGAGGAACATGTAGTTGTAAATACTAATTATGATTTTGAAAATGAAGAACCCTATAGTTTTACTTCAACAGGTAACAATATCGATTTATATCATTTTATAAGTATTATATATATATATATATATATATATTTGTTTTATACAACCATGTGTTTCTTTTTAGTTTTTTTTTTTTTTTTTTTCTTTTTTTAATAGATTATTGGGATATTGGAGATGCTGAGTTGAAATGAGAGTTTTGTGGTGCATATTTTTGGTATGAGGAGAGATTGCGCTCAGATCACAAATAAAAAAATCCAATATATTCGTTGTGTTGCATGCAAGGAAAGATCAGTCTTCCTACTATGATAAAACCACCTCAACTATTGGAAGACTTATTGAACGGCGAGACTCTGAGGAGCAAGCGTTTCATAAAAAATATACGATCTTACAATAGTATGTTTGCATTTACTTCGATGGGAGGAAAGATTGATAGCAGTCCAAATGCTGGGAATTCTCCACCGATATTTAAGCTACATGGAGAAAATTACCATTTAATTGGTAGTTTGTTGCCCCCTGATGGTAGAACTCCAATGTTTACTCAACTTTACATCTATGACACGGAAAATGAGGTCTTCAATAGAATAAACTCCGTCAGGTATCTTTACATATATCTTATTGAAAATTAATTTATTTTATATTTTAATATATTGAAATTATTCTAATGATGAATTTTATATTAATAGGTCAAGGAATAATATAGACACCCTTCATGCTGATATTGTGTCTGATCTTAAGTTGATGCTTGATGAGAACAATATTTTAGTAAAATCATTCCGAATGGCAAGGGATAAGATCCAAGAGAGTCATAATTTAGATATGAAGCTAAAACTTATTGCGGGAAGAGGTCATGATACCTTATGTTTCAGAAGTACCAGCGTTAATTGTTGGAGACTTTGACGAAGCTTTAGGTAATAGAGATATTGTTGTGGAGTCAAAGACGGGTCAACTGAAACGTATTAATGAGCTACATTCTGCTTATCTTGGGTTACAATATCCTTTGATTTTTCCATATGGGGAAGATGGATATAGAGATGACATACCAATGGCTGATACAAGAGCTTCTGTGGGGAAAAAAAGAAAGAGAATAAGTCCAAGAGAATTATTTGCTTATCGATTTCATGATAAGAAGGGCGAGTATTGTCTCTTATTCAATTGTAGAAGACTAATGCAACAGTTGTCGGTTGATGGGTACACTATTGTTGAATCAGGACGATTACTTTTTGTAAAGACACATAAAAAACAGTTACGATGTGAGATATATGAGGGTCTTGCTGATGCTCTTTTGCGAGGTGATACAGATGCATCAACTCAAGGCTTGAGAGTAGTATTGCCTTCGACATATATGGGTGGACCACGCTACATGATTCAGAACTTTCATGATGCAATGACTATTTGTGGGTGGACGGGATATCCAGATTTGTTCATTACATTCACATGTAATGCAAAATGGCCAGAAATAACACACTATCTTCAACCTAGAGGGTTAAAACCTGAAGATCGTCCTGATATAGTGTGTCGTATTTTCAAGATGAAGTTGGATGGGTTGATTAACGATCTTTGAAATAACAGAGTCTTTGGACGTGTTAAAGCAAGTGCTCATCTAACTTTAGCTATTTTTTAGTACATACTTAGTTTTTAAATTTATGTTATTTTAATATATTGAATGTGTTGCTAAATAACGTAATGTTATTATTATTTTTTTTTTAATCTTTTTGTAGTTATATATACTGTAGAATTCTAGAAGCGTGGACTACCGCATGCCCACATAATACTGTTTCTTGCATCAAAAGACAAGTATATTACTGGAAATGATATTGATCGAATCATCTCTGCCGAAATTCCGGATGTTGATACAGATCTTGATTATTATGCAGCTGTCTAGAATTACATGATGCATGGTCCGTGTGGTATTGCAAATAAGAAAGCAGCTTGCATGTCAGCCAAGGGTTGCACCAAATACTTTCCAGAGGAATTTGCTGATGATACCACTTTTGATAAGGAAGGATTTCCACTATACAAAAGAACTGATAGTGGAAGAACTGTTAAGAGAAATGGTGTACCACTTGATAACAGGTATGTCGTACCACATAATCATTATTTGTTGCTTAAATATGGTGGACATATCAATATGGAATGGTGCAACTAGACTCGGTCGATTAAGTATTTGTTTAAGTACATAAACAAGGGAGATGATCGTGTTACAGCTCAATTTCTTAAGAGTGCTCGCGATGAACAGACTGAAAAAGTAGTGGATGAAGTGAAAATGAATTATGATTGTAGGTATGTTTCACCTTGCGAAGCAATGTGGAGGATATTTGCATTTCCTATTCATTATAGACGTCTTGCAGTCGAACGTCTAAGCTTCCACCTTCCCGGTCAGAAAAATGTCATCTTCTCTGATTCTGATCTAATTGAAGAAGTTGTTGATCGTCAAAACTTCACAACAAGCAGATTTGAGGCTTGGTTTGAGGCAAACAAGAAGTATCCTAAGTTAGCCAATCATCTAACTTATGCAGAGTTTCCTCAATTTTTTGTTTGGAAACAAAAGACCAAAGTGTGGACACCACGTGAAAAGGGTATTACATTAGGAAGACCATATTACGTGCCTCCTGGATCTGGCGATGCTTACTATCAAAGATATCTTATCAATGTCATTCGAGGAGCAACGTGTCACGATGATATGAAAGTGGCACATGATGTTCAATATGACACATATCGTGATGCTTGCCATGCGTATGGATTGTTAGATGATGATAAGGAATACATTGATGGTATTATTGAGGCAATTTTTTGGGCTTCTGCTCATTCATTACGTGCAATGTTTGTAACATTACTAACAGAGACTTGCATAAGCCGACCTGAGTATGTTTGGGAGAAGTGTTGGGAGTTTTTGTCTGATGACATTTTATATGGACAACAAAGATTTTTCAAGCATCGAGGTATTTATTCTATTAGCTTTAAACATTTCATTTTAATTATCGTTTTCTATAGTTTTTTTGTTTCATATGTCATTAATTCATTGCTTATTTAAATTTAATGTAGATTTGACGTTGACTGATGCTCAAATAAAGAATCTTGCATTGATTGAAATCGAGAAGTTTTTAAAAAGATGTAACCACAGTCTCAGGAATTTCGCTGGTACCCTTTCCTGAATTTGATGATATTTCCATTTGCAAGAACTAGTTATTGCATGATGAACTACAGTACGATCGAAATTCTCTAAGGAGGGAGCATGAAGAGTTACTTCCTAAGTTGAATGATGAACAACGTGCGGTATATAATGCTATTATTGAGTCTGTGCAATTGAATAAAGGAAAGATTGTTTTCCTTTATGGATATGGTGGAACAGGAAAGACGTTCATTTGAAAAACTTTATCTACAACACTGAGATCAAAGGGAGATATTGTACTTAATATGGCTTCGAGTGGTATAGAATCTTTACTTTCACCTGGAGGGAGGAATGTACATTCTAGGTTTAAAATACCTCTTAATCCTCATGAAGGTTCAACGTGTAGTGTTAGGTTGGGGAGTGACCTTGATGAACTTATTGCAAAAAGTAAGTTAATAATTTGGGATGAGGCTCCTATGATGCACAAGTTTTGTTTTCAGGCTTTGGGGAGGACGTTGAAAGATGTGATGAAGGCTGTTGACAGATCTAATGCTTACAAACCTTTTGGTGGCAAGACGGTCGTCTTTAGAGGAGATTTTCGTCAAATATTACCAGTAATCACAAAGGGTAGGAGACAAGATATTGTTAATGCAACAATTGATGCTGCTTACTTTTGGAAAGATTGTGAAGTTCTTAGATTGAAAAAGAACATGAGGTTGCAAAGCGTTACCTCCACTGAAAAATGTTCTGAGTTAAAGAAATTTTCAGACTGGATTGCAAGTATTGGAGATGGTGTACTTGGTGATGGAGACGATGGATCATCAATTATAGAAGTTCCTGATGATATGTTGCTCCCTGAAGGTGGAGATCCGATTGCAACTATTGTTGAGAGTACTTACCCTTTGTTTTCTGAGAGAATTGATGATCCAGAGTATCTCCAACAAAGAGCTATCTTAGCTCCAACTCTTGATGTAGTTGATTCCATTAACTAGTACATGATTGAAAAGAATACTGGCGAGAGTCATACATACTATAGTTCTGATAGTGCAAGCAAATCAGATCTAATGGTTGATGTAATGACTAATGTACATACACCGGAATTTTTAAATGCAATCAAGTGCTCTGGTGTTCCGAATCATGAGTTGGTGTTAAAGGTTGGTACTCCGGTAATGCTTTTGAGGAATATTGATCCTACCCTTGGATTGTGTAATGGTACAAGGTTGATTATCACGAGGCTGGGTACTCATGTGCTTGAGGGAAAAGTTATGCCTGGAACTAATGTAGGTAAGAAGGTCTTAATCCCCAGATTATCTCTTACTCCATCAGATGCTAGAATACCTTTCAAATTTCAGCATCGCCAATTTCCCCTTACGGTTTCATATGCTATGACGATCAACAAGAGCCAAGGACAATAACTCTCCAACGTAGGCCTTTTCTTGCGTAAACCAATCTTTAGTCACAGCCAATTATACGTTGCTTTCTCACAAGTTACAAATCGACGGGGTTTGAAGATCCTGGTATGCAATGGAGAGAGACAAGGTGGCAATTCGACCGTTAATGTTGTATATAGAGAGGTTTTTCAAAACCTTTAGTTTTAGAATTCTGAACGTTTTTTCCAATTGGCATAATTCGTCATAATTACATGTTTCCTTTTGTCATTTCATACTTTGACTACTTATAATACTGTATGTTATACAATATATTTCATTTCAGCATTTTAAGAAGGCATTGTGCCTTTAATTAAGATACATTATTAAATACATAATGTTACAAAAAATCATAATAAAATAATTAAATGCCCGTGCATCGCATGGGTGGAAAGCTAGTATAACTCAAAAGTAAAAAGAAAAGAAATAACACTCCTTCATTTCGTGCTCTATAGAAAACCCTCATCTTCCCCTCGGTCTCTATTCTACCGGATCGGAGTCATCGGACAATGCCTCTCCACCACCGTCGGGTGTGCAGCAGGTACGGACTCCAATAAATATTTTAATTTTGTCTATTATCTCATCTTAAACCCTAGGTGTATATGTTTCTCATTTTTTCTCCCTCTGTCTCTCGATATTAATTGATCTTTGCGAATGATCTTTGTTTTCTCAACCGCAATTCGGATTCAACATTGCCTTGGGTTAGTTTGCCATCAGGTGCTAACTCTTCAACCCCTAAAACATTATTATCTATCTTTGTGGTTTCAGCCGCCGCCTCTTGTTCTTGCTTCTTTTTAAGCGGCTCGTGCCTTAACCATCTGAGGTATATCACTTTTCAACATGCGTTGCCTCTTGTCTCTTAATTTGCTATAGTTGTGATGCTATTTCATTGTGACGAGATTTGATGGGATTATTCCCTAATTCCTGACCCATGCACTCTTTGCTTTCCGGGAAATTTCTCTACTTTTATGGAGGTTAAAGTTATGATAATCAAAAGTTATACTATTTTTATTCCCCCCTCGATCTAGATCTTTTCTAGTTTTCTTTGAAGTATGAAATGTTGGTGCTTTTTGTAAAATTTCGGTTGGTTTCTAAATTTTTCCATTTTGTTGCCTCACGTTGTTATTTTATTATCTGACACAAAGAAACATATATATTTTTGTTTTTGAGATTAATTAAGATATGTAACAAATGTAACTATAAACTACCTTATTTCATCTTGTATATGTGTTAAGGTTCCGGAAATGGACGAAGCGAAGAAGGCAGAGAGTTATATGACATCATCTGTGGCTTTTGTGGAGGGAAGAATACAAGAGTCCTTTGACGATGCTTGTAGCATTTGTCTTGATGGATTTTCTTATAGTGATCCTTCCTCGGTGAAGTGCTAATACTATTTTGTATATTTACTATCTCTTTTTTTTTTTTTTTTTTTTTTTTTGGCATCCTTGATGTTAATGAAATCAATCATGAGGTACTTAATGTAGGTAACAAGCTGCAAGCATGAGTTCTACCTTCAATGCATTCTTTTTCAGTTCTGCGCGAAGCTCACTTCGGCCACAACTCTGGCCGAACAGTTGTGTATTTTTCAGAAGTTTCATTTTCGAACTCATTCCAGTTTCTTAGTGTTGTGTGATTAGGAGTTGATTTGTCTAACAAGTGGCGCCGTCTGTGGGAAACAACTCGCACAGCTTGAATAAGAGGAGGAATGGCTGGTATGAAGATGGATTTTGAGAAGTTCACTGGAAGGAATGACTTCACATTGTGGAAGATCAAGATGAACGCAGTCCTGGTTCACAATGGCCTTGATCTTGCACTGATACCTCTG
The DNA here is from genome assembly GCA_958295605.1 of Ajuga chamaepitys. Classification (NCBI taxonomy): domain Eukaryota; kingdom Viridiplantae; phylum Streptophyta; class Magnoliopsida; order Lamiales; family Lamiaceae; genus Ajuga; species Ajuga chamaepitys. The sequence continues at coordinate 26,555,499 of OY282506.1, read as the reverse complement.
GAATCATGGGAAGAAACTGAGAAACCTAAGTTTGCATCAGTGGATAAGAAGGCCCTAAGTCTTATCTTCTTGTGTTTAGGTGATAAACCGTTGAGGGAGGTTTCAAGATGCAAGAGTTCCTTAGAAGCATGGAGGAGATTGGAAGAACTGTATCAATCAAAGTCAGTATCCAACAAACTGTTCCTGAAGCAGAATATGTTGGCCTTCAAGATCACAGAAGACAAGGTAATTTCTGATCAACTTGATGAGTTCATTAAGATGATTGAAGAATTGGAAGACCTGGATGTGAAACTGGAGGAGGATGACAAGGCATTGATGGTGTTAAATATTCTTCCAAAATCCATGGAAAGCTTTAAGGATGCTTTGATGTATGGGAGAGATGAGCAGCTGTCCTATGATGGAATAGTGAAGGCGCTGAGATCAAAATGCTTCCAGACTCAAGGAGATAAAGGCATGGTGCAATCTGGAGAAGGTTTGAATGTCAAATTCAAGAAACCGTGGCAAGGCAAGAAGGGTCAGAATGCTAAGGATCCAAAGTCAGGGGATTCAAATCCTAAGAAGGGGAGTGACTGGGTTGAAAAGAGGAAATGCTTCAAGTGTAAACAGCCAGGTCACCTGAAGAAGGATTGTCCTAAGAAGAATAAGAAAGCTGGAAATCAAGGGGCAGAAGCTGCTGCCATTGATCATCAACAAGACCCTCCAGAAGTATTAAATGTTACTGATTCAAGAATGGTGAAGGAATGGGTCCTAGACACAGGGTGTTCTTTTCATATGTGTCCTCATCAGTCATGGTTTAATGAACTAAAGAAAGAAGATGGTGGAAATGTTCTCCTGGGAAATGACCAATCATGCAAGGTCAAAGGGGTTGGATCAGTGAGCATAAGAATGTTTGATGGGGTGATCAGAATCATCTCAAATGTTAGGTATGTTCCTGGCCTTAAAAGGAATCTTCTATCTCTTGGCTCATTGGTAACCAGTGGATGTCAGTTTAGCTCAGTAGAGGGATTCTTGCATATCACAAAACATGGAAAAATGGGGATAAAAGGAAGACAGCATAATGGACTATTTATCCTGATTGGTTCACCTATTGTTGGAAGTGTAGATGTGGTCTTGAACAATTCTGAGATTGCTAAATGGCATAAGAGACTTGGACACATAGGAGAAAAAGGACTGAAGGAATTGGCAAGGAGTGGAGTAATTGGAAATCTGGGAAATCAAGAACTGGAGTTTTGTGATCAGTGTGCTCTGGGCAAATCCAAGAAGTTGCCCTATGGAAAGGGAGTTCATACAACCCAAGAACCATTAGATTATGTTCACTCTGACATATGGGGCCCTGCAAGAACAGAATCCTATGGTGGTGCCAGATATTTCATGTCTTTGATTGATGATTACAGCAGAAAAGTATGTATCATGTTGCTGAAGAACAAGAGTGATGCCTTTCATAAGTTCAAAACATGGTTGATCCAACTGGAAAATGTCAAAGGGAAGAAGCTGAAGCATCTGAGGACTGATAATGGACTGGAGTACCTCTCTACAGAGTTTACAAACTTCTGTGAAGAAAGAGGAATCAAGAGACACAGGACAGTGCCAATGAATCCTCAACAGAATGGAGTTGCAGAAAGGTTTAACAGGACTCTCCTTGAAAGAGTGAGGTGTATGCTGTTGGATGCTGGGTTGCCAAAGGTGTTTTGGGGAGAAACCATTGCTACAGCATGCTATCTTATTAACAGATCACCCTCATCAGTGATTGGGTTCAAAACACCTGAAGAGGTGTGGAGTGGACAGAAACCAAGTTATGAAGGATTAAGGGTGTTTGGGTGTCTTGCTTATGCCCACATCAAGCAAGACAAATTAGATGCAAGGGCTCTCAGATGTGTGTTTCTTGGATATCCGGATGGGATAAAGGGTTACAGATTGTGGTGCCTAGAACAAGGAAATCAGAAGATAATCACAAGTAGAGATGTGAAGTTTAATGAGAATGTGATGGCTTATACTTCTACAGGCTCTAAAGAAGAATTTGATGCTGCTAAAGAGACAGAGGAGATATCAATTCAGGTGGAGCAACCTGCAGAAGATAATCACACACGTCAACCACAAGCAGATGAACAAGACAGTGATTCATCATCTGAAGAAGAAGCACAAACTGGACCTGCACAAAATATCAGGGAATACAGCATTGGAAGGGATAGGCGTAGAAGAAAAATCAACAGACCTGATTTCTATGGCCAAGCAGGGAGTGTATACTATGCCTTAAGTGTTGCTGAAGACCTGGAATCACAAGAGCCTAGCAGCTTTCAAGAAGCACTAGACTCTGAAGAAGGTGAACACTGGATACAGGCAATGACTGAAGAAATGGAGTCTCTGGAAAAGAATAAGACCTGGATATTGGTGGAGAAACCAAAAGGTCAGAAACTTGTAAGCTCCAAGTGGATATACAAGAAGAAACTAGAAACTGCAGGGTCCAAACAGGTGAGGTTTAAAGCAAGGTTGGTAGCCAGGGGCTTTACACAAAGAGAAGGAATTGATTACAATGAGGTCTTCTCACCTGTAGTAAAGCACTGCTCAATCAGGTTGCCTCTATCAAAAGTCACACAGGAGGATATGGAACTACAGCAACTGGATGTAAAGACAGCTTTCTTACATGGAGAACTCAATGAGGAAATATATATGAAACAGCCAGAAGGTTTTGTTGTTCCTGGGAAAGAAGACAAAGTATGTTTACTGAAGAAGTCATTATATGGACTTAAACAAAGTCCTAGACAGTGGAACAAGAGGTTCAATGACTTCATGATCAGTGCTGGCTTTGTAAGAAGCCTTTATGACAGTTGTGTTTACTTCAACAAAGTTTCAAAGCAAGATAAAGTTTTTCTTCTATTGTATGTGGATGACATGCTAATTGCCAGCAGAAACAAGGAGAGGATACAATGGTTGAAGGATAGACTTAATGCTGAGTTTGACATGAAGGACCTGGGAGAAGCTAAGAAGATATTGGGAATGAACATTCTAAGAAACAGAGAAGCTGGTGTACTTTGGTTATCTCAGAGACAATACCTACAGAAAGTATTGGAGAGGTTTCATATGCATGAAGCCAAACCTCTCTCCACTCCAGTTAATCTACAGAAGAAACTTTCCAAAGAACAATGCCCAAATACTGAAGAGGAGATCATACAGATGAGCAAAATACCCTATGCAAGTGGAGTTGGAAGTCTTATGTATGGAATGATCTGTAGCAGGCCTGACTTGGCATATGCTGTATCTTTGGTAAGTAGGTTCATGTCAAATCCAGGAGTTGAACATTGGGAAGCTTTGAAACATGTGATGAGGTATCTAAAAGGATCAGTGAACATGTCACTAAAATTTGAGAAGAAAGCAGATGGAAGTACTGTTGCATTGGAGGGGTTTGCTGATTCTGATTTTGCAGCAAACGTGGACACAAGGAAGTCAATTTCTGGATTTGTGTTTACCTTATATGGGACAGCCATCAGCTGGAGGAGTGCACAACAATCTGTTGTGGCACTATCAACTACAGAAGCAGAATATATCTCTCTAACTGAAGCTATCAAAGAATCAATCTGGTTGAAAGGGGTGTTGAGAGACTTGGACATCAAGCAGAAGTGTGTGGTAATCTATTGTGATAATCAAAGTGCTTTACATCTTGTGAAACACCAAGCATTTCATGAAAGATCAAAACACATTGATGTGAGATTACATTTTGCTAGAGATGTCATAGATTCTGGGTCTGTGGAGGTGAAGAAGGTGCATACTTTGCATAATCCTGCGGATTTTCTTACAAAGGGTGTACCTGGAAACAAAGTGGATCATTGCTCGAGCTTGCTGCAGCTTGAGCAGTGTCATGAAGAGCAATAACAGATAAGCAGTGAAGAGGCAGGAAGAGGCATACTTGATTCATTGAGGTGGAGATTTGTGAGGAAGTGTTCAATCTCATCAAGTGAGCTATATTTTGAAATAGGATGTGTCTAGAATGTGGAACCGGGATCATGAAGTGAAGAACCGGGTGGATAGACCGGGTTTTAGCGTGTAGAAGTGAGTCTGTGCAGAATAAACCGGGTTCAGGGTTGTTGGAGGATAACCGTCAATTGTGACGAGTTTGTTACAGTTTGTGACGGAATAAACCGTCACATTTGTCCAGTAGCAGCAGTCATCTTCAATCAGTTAGAACTTTTCCATCAGTTACATTCGAGCTACAAGGCCTATATCATTGGAAAGCTCTCTTCAAGGAGAATAACACTACGTCGAGCAATTTCCAGTTTTCATAGATTACAGAGAGAATTTAAGAGTGATAGTTTTCTGCCCTAATTTGTTCCAGAATTGGGCATATTCATTTCTGAGTGTAATTTCTGTAATTGATTGGATATCTTAGTGGATTGAGGTGTGCCTTGCCTCCGTGGATGTAGTTCATCTTGAACGAACCACGTAAAATCGAGTGTGTGATTCATTTATTTTCAGTTCTGCGCGAAGCTCACTTCGGCCACAACTCTGGCCGAACAGTTGTGTATTTTTCAGAAGTTTCATTTTCGAACTCATTCCAGTTTCTTAGTGTTGTGTGATTAGGAGTTGATTTGTCTAACATATTATCTGACACAAAGAAACATATATATTTTTGTTTTTGAGATTAATTAAGATATGTAACAAATGTAACTATAAACTACCTTATTTCATCTTGTATATGTGTTAAGGTTCCGGAAATGGACGAAGCGAAGAAGGCAGAGAGTTATATGACATCATCTGTGGCTTTTGTGGAGGGAAGAATACAAGAGTCCTTTGACGATGCTTGTAGCATTTGTCTTGATGGATTTTCTAATAGTGATCCTTCCTCGGTGAAGTGCTAATACTATTTTGTATTTACTATCTCTTTTTATTTTTTTTATTTTTTTTATTTTTTTGGCATCCTTGATGTTAATGAAATCAATCATGAGGTACTTAATGTAGGTAACAAGCTGCAAGCATGAGTTCTACCTTCAATGCATTCTTGAATGGTATGTCTTTGTAAATTGAGTTTTATGGTTGCGGTTTTCTTAATTCTGTATGATGTTACCTATTTTTCTTAGCAACTCGTGTCTTTGTTATTGGTAACATTACTCTGCCAGTATAGTGTATGCAAAGAACAAAATTTGTTTCGATATAACTGAAAATGTAAGAAAGTGTCTATATGTTAGCTTGACATGGTAGAGATTTTTGCGGAGAGGCCTCACATCATTATATTGTTAACAATATATAATGTTAATAATAGTGAGGAACCTGCAAAAGTAGAGTTGGGGGTTTATGTGGTTTGCTACGAGAAGATAGTGAGAGAACCTGAAGCAGAAAGTTAGTTTTCAATTATTAATGAACTTGGACCGATGTGATATAGCTATATAAGCTTCTTAAGTCCATCTTATTGCCATGCAATTGCTTATAAATAGCTCGTTGGGGCTGGTACTTTTTAGCAATCTATCAGCCCGCCCTAGTCCTTTAATTTCGGTAAGTTGTTGCAACAATATGATTTGATGGTTAATTAACCACCAATTAACAATCGCTATTCATAGAACAAATAAACAATTATAGCGGCAAACATGGGAAAGATTATCTGGTCTAGATTGATTCTGAAAGATCTGTAAGTGATTCAGTTATAAGTTAAGTTGTTATTGCCTTGATTAGAATATATTACAATTTGTATAAGTCCTCTTGGCTACATGTCAATCCCGTCCCTACACATCCGCCCTCAGTATTTTATCTTTGAAGGTATATGATTCACTTCTCCAAAATGACATGTTAAGGATGAGAGTTAATGGCAACTATGACATGTTGAGGATGATAGTTAATGGTAGGAGGAGCTTTAATTGTTCTTGATTCCCAATAAATGCAAAACAATTTCTAATTGAATAACATCTGGAAAGGTCATTTGGTTATGTAATTTTTATCTGCATGTAGATGAATACAAGAATTCCTTGTGATGGTGGAAACTGGTCGGGTTCTTGCATTATAACTTATTTAGTTAGATACTTGGCAAAATGGATCTCTACAAGTGATCTTTTACCCACTTCTCATCTTACTTTATGATTCCTGATTTTTAACTCCTTGCTGGAATTAGAAGATTTGGTCTAAGAAGTATGTGCACGCACACACGAATACTTTATGGATGGATGAATTTTTTTCTCGATTGATAGTACAAATGATGGTGAAAATTGGCCCTCTTCTTAGAGGAGGCTTAGTTTATTAACTAGATGTCTCTTTAATATGAAATCCTGCCATTTGATGCTTTCATGCCACAAACTTGATTAATCATTAGCTATTAGAATGTTTGTTATCTTATTCAGTTAATTGACCTTTTCCACCATGCTTGCACTTGGTGAATGGGATAATCATTAGCATCGATGTTTAGGGTTTGCTTATTAGCAGCGATTCTGTGTCCAATTTGGGCCATTGTAGTTCTAAATCTTGCTTATTCTTCTCTATTATAATGTGTATTCAATTTTTTGTGGAATCTATCTGCAGAATGTATTGGGGGTTGTAGATTCGCTAAATTTGCTAGTCTTACTCAGCTTATATGCAACACACTTTAGCAACAATGATGGTCGCCAAGCACACGGATCTTTCAGTGCTGATCACCGATCTGTATTCGCCATTTATATATATGTTCATTTCTTAAATTAATAGCTAAGTTGTTCTTATATATTACCTATTTTATGTTCTTCTGAAGAAGACCCAGGTGAGCATCAAGAACAGGCTTGCACTGGTCATAAAGAGCATAAAGTACACCATAGGTTACAAGATCGTACCTGAGTCCCTCCTCAACTCCAAAGATTTGTGTGTGCGTGCTCATGTGTGTTCATTTATATATATATAGTTATTGAATATTAATGTTAAATGTGAATCCTAATTAGCTGGATAAGGTTTTGATGTTGTTGAATATTAATGTTTAATGTGGATGTTAATTAGTTGAGAATGTTAATTAGCTAATTAATTGCTAGAATTATGTATATATATTTTGATTAATTTTGTTCAATAATGAAATAGTCCCTTTATATTTCATTGAGGTTTATGAATAGTAGGGTGATTTGAAGCATAAGTTTTACTCATTGCTTTATTTTCCTACTGTGTTTCACATATCTGGAAACACAAATTTGACATTCTAGATAGTTGAAATTGGCATGTTGAATTTGATTAATAATGCGTCTTCATTTAGATAGTTAACCATATTGTAGATGCAGCAATGGTGAGCAAATATTGTACTTGGTTTCATGCTCTACATGCATTCTTGCCAAAGATGGTACTTGTAATAAGATTTGTTTTGCTTTTTGTTTACAGAGTTGAGGTTTATTAGTATGACAAATAAGGCCACTTTTCCCAATTTTCGTCCATATGTTTGTGCCTCTATATTTCCTTCTTTGTTTTCAGCTCAACTTTGTATTCTACTACCCTTTTTTTTTTCCTTTTTTTTTTTTTGTGCATGAGGAAAAATAACCTTTTGAGTGCATTGAAGTCACAAGGGACCAAGCACTTAACATATTTTCAGATAATCAGTTCAAGCCAAGTCCAAAACTTTAATTTCTCTGTCTACTTGCCTACACTCTTCAGTGAAATTGAAATGTATACATATATTCTGATATTATTTCACCCATTGTGGTAAGAATTAGCTAGTTTACTTATTTCAAATTAATTCCCCATTCTAATAGGATATCGCAACATTGCCCAGGAAGTTATTCCTTCCTACCTCATGGTACTTAATTTTTGCAACAAATTACTGGAATTTATACGAAATGAGTACTGGAAGAGAAGACATAAAGAGGCAAAATAAATTTAGTGCTGACAGAATTCATGTGAATGTGCTACACAAGTTGTCATTAGTTGTTGCTTGTTTCCTTTATGTGTGGTCTCCAAATATGTCCAATATGCAGTTGTGGGAAACATTTGATCATGCTGCAAACTACAAAGAGAATATGTTTGTGTTGAAGGTAAGATCATGATTTAAGGAAGATTATAATCACAATATTACATAATTTTCCTCGAAATGCTTATTGTTAAAAGGGAATTTGGGGTTAAACACTTGATAAGGTGTTGTATCTAAATTCTGTTGCAGGTAGAGGAACAATAATTTGGACTCAAGTAAATCAACTCTCATGGAGATTATTTAATATTTGATTATAGAGCCCGTTCATATAGAGGTGAGCGTGGTTGTTCTTCCGTTCTCTTTTTTAGAGTTGTTGAGGGCCTTTCTTATCCTCTGGTAGTACAGAGTTATTGCAAGCATTATGTTTATGATGCTCTTTCAGGTGATGAATAATTGGTGCAGTGATCTTATCTTATTAGCGGAATTAAGATTTCCATTATATCAGTTGGTTTAACCTTATGCATATTATTTCTTCCTTTCTACCAATTCTTAATGATGTGTTAAAAATATGGAAATTGTATGCGAATATATCCTATGCTTCATCTCTTGTCTTTAATGTCCTATTATTACGTTTTCTTCTTTGCACATCCTAGGAAGGAAAATCGTGGACCATATAATAGTTAGGGGTGGATAATACTATTTCCCCTTAGCCTATTATTTCCGTGAGCTACAGTTCTTAGTTGATTTGATTTTATGTTCTACTATATTTTTTTATTAGAGCCTTATCAACTAATTAAGCTATGCCTACACAACTGTTGGTCATAAAAGCTAGCAAGAGTGCTTGAATAGATGGTTAGGCAATGAATTTGCCATATCATTGGTCCAATATCAAAAGTAATTGCTTGTAACCCTGAAGTGCATATTGACTTGGCTGCAGAACTCAGCTTAATATCTAAACTAAACCCCAACATACTGAGCTAAGTCAGTTCATAATCATATTATAGTTCTTTGACTGATAGCTTCTGTTATTGCTAATTTTACTCTGCCACTATTGTAATCTTAAAGTTAAGCCATGTTAATGCAATTATGTACATTGATCAAACTTGTGAACCAATTTTGATTGCAAGCTATGATAATAAATTCCAATTATAGTCCACTAGAAACTAAATTTCCAATTCACTTATTGATGTTAATGTTGGCCCAATAAGTGATCACTAAATTCAGTGCAAATTTATGTTTTCTTTTCTTCTCTTGTATACACTTGAGCGGCAAATACAGTGTCAGAAACACACATGGAGACTCCTAAGTTTACATTAGTTTGGACTTTTATTAGCATTTCTTACAAGTAGAGTTGCATCGATACTCACTACTAGCTGCATCTATAATGTTAACTCAGTTCTTATAAAAAAATGTTAGCTCTATAATTTCTCTCTGCTCGGTCATTAGTTGATGGTAATGTTTTTTGTTTTGGACAGGATTGATAAGAAAGGTGGTGATAATTTAGGTTTGGTCAAGATGACCATTGATGCTTTAGGTTTTGTAGTGCTGGTCATCTTTAAACTGGACTGATGGCCTATTTTTCTTTCTAACTGATGGATCTTTGCCTCTTCCTTAATTCAAGTATTAATTTTGTTACATATAGCTTTTAGATGACTAACTCTAGCTTTAGTTGTATGGATGTCCTAATGGTGATTGTAATTATTTTAAGACATCTGAATAAATTATAATCAATCTAAAATTATTTTTCTAGTATTTATGTAATGAGTGTTGTAATCGCACGTTTAAGTGTATGTATATATATATATATTATATTTAAAATAACAGGTAAAACTCAACAATAAAAACAACAGTGTTAACTGTTGTTGTTCTAGCTAAGAACTGTTGTGGTAGGTGGTGGTGTCGTAGACCTTTTACGACAACAATTTTAACAGTTATGGAAGTGATGAAAGACAACAGTTATAAATCGTTGTTGTAGAAGAGGGATTTACGACAACACCACCTTCCACAACGGATCATGACCTTATGACAACGGCTATAAACCGTTGTCGTAGATGGGGAGTCAACACCTACGCCACCTACGACAATGCTCATAGAACCCCTTTAACAACGATTAAGAACCGTTGTCTTTTAGCTTTTTCTTAGTAGTGTAGTGAGAGAAATTTTGTAGTTAAGGTACCATATAATGAGAGGTAGATAATTGAATTAGTAACGGTAAATTACGTTACTAAAACTGCTTTTAATGACAGTAATATTACTCTTGCTATTTATGTTTTAGTGACAGGACCCTATCCCATCACTAATATAATTAGCTACAGAAGCAATAACTAGGGGGCTGTGACAGGAGATTTTTCAACACTAAAACAATTTAGTGATGGTTTTTTTAGCTTTTAGCCACCGTTTTTTCTCCCACTAAAAGCAATGTTTCTTGTAGTGGATGCTCAATTCTCTCTAATGCAAATCCAAATAGGAGTCGTCTATCATTTGGTTCTATCACCAACCTTTCTGGATCCAGAATATGAGCTTCTTCAACCACCTTTTACTTCCCCTTGCCTTTGCTAGCACTAGCTTTTCGTGGAGCCATCTTAGTTAACCGACATACGCAAAACACAACCCAACTTCAACAACCAATGATGATCTATAAATATAAACTAACTTAAACAACTAAATTTCGTTCCTTGAACAAAATTTGCAATCAAAGCTCAATTTAAGGTTTTGCTCTAAAACGAATTAGCTTGTGAAGACTAGTTAAATCATCTTTATATAACATATGCATCACTTAAGCAACACCTAGAAACTTGGGACTCAACTTTCACCCCTTAGACTATGCATATAGTCTAATTAAATCAAACTAATTCGACTCCTATGAACGTCTAACAATTAATATGTAAGAAATTCATTAACTTATTACACACATTAAATCTAAGAGGATCATAAAATCAATTTAAAGCTATATTCAACCTATGCACATAACATGTTCAATGATATTCCTCAATGAAGAATCATAATAATTAATGTTGCTATCACCCATTCCCAACATCACCAATTACCTAAATTCATTCTCAATTCACACCAATTTCATCTAAATTAAACAACCCAAGCAAGAATTCATAAAAAATGTAGGTGTCAATTCAATTTCATCAAGTGGACATGACTTGTAGTAGAGGTTGAGAGGAATCAGGAACCGAGTTCAGGTTGGGAAGAACTGGGCCGGAGAGTCGGGTTTAAAGAAGTTCAGTTTTGAAGGTTAGTGAAGAACCGGGGTCAAAACGGTTATAATAAAATTATGCAACGGTTTGGAACCGTTGCATGTGAAACCGTTGTCGAAGGCGCATATACCAGTTTTGAGCAGTTGAAACAGAATTGATTCCAACTTCTGGAGCTTCTTGATTCGAGCTTAGTTCTTTATATACATTTATTCCACTTGTAGAGACGAGTTGATACACATTGTTTTCCCTCTGTAAACACTACACAATCATTAGAATTAGAAAGCTAGGGTTCTTAAGCTCAATTCGGATTGTGAATTGGGGCTTCTAGTTTTCTGGGTTGTTCCTTGTAATTAATTCTTCAGTGGAGTGAATTGAAGTGTATAGAGCCTCCGTGGATGTAGATCACATTGATCGAACCACGTAAAAGCTTTTGTTCTTCATTTTGTTTCCTGTTTTGCGTTCGGTTCTTGTTTTGGCCAAAATTCCTGTTTGTGTTCATTCTTTTCTGGTTTGAACTGGTTTGTGTGTGTTGTGAGTGATTCATTGCTTAACAAGTAGCGCCGTCTGTGGGAAACCTACACACATATTCAAAGAAGAAGAGAGAATGGTTGGAGTGAAAATGGATGTGGAGAAGTTTTCAGGTAAGAATGACTTCTCACTTTGGAAAATCAAAATGAATGCAGTACTGATTCAAAATGGTCTAGACTCTGCACTTCTTCCTGTTGATCAATGGCCTGATGCTGAGAAATCTAAGTTTCCAGAATTGGATAAGAAGGCTTTGAGTCTTATATTCCTCTGTTTGGGTGATAAACCTTTGAGGGAGGTATCAAGGTGCAAGAATGCAGTGGAGGCATGGGGAAAACTGGAGGAACTCTACCAATGAAAGTCTATATCAAACAAACTATTTCTGAAGCAGAAATTGATGTCTTTCAAAATCACTGATGATAAGGTCATTTCTGATCAACTTGATGAGTTTGTCAAGATGATTGAAGAATTAGAAGATCTGGGGGTGAACTTGGAGGATGATGATAAGGCTCTGATGGTGCTGAATGTTCTTCCAAAGTCCATGGAAAGTTTCAAAGATGCATTGATGTTTGGAAGGGATGGAAAAATAAGCTATGAATCCATCCTGTCAGCATTGAAGACAAAGTGTTTTCAAAATCAGGGAGAAAAGGGCTCTGCACAGGCTGGAGAAGGTTTGAACATTAAGTTCAAAAAGAATTTTCAAAAGAAGAAGTTCCAGGGATTCAAAGATAACAAATCTGGAACTCAGAATGCAAAGAAACAAGGAGATTGGGGTTGAAACCAGAAAGTGTTTCAAATGCAAGCAAGCTGGACATTTGAAGAAGGACTGTCCATAAAAGAAGAAGAAATAGGAAATTCAGAGGGCAGAAGTGGCTATGACTGAGCATCAAGAAGACACTCCATAAGTTTTAAACATCACAGACACAAAAATGGAAAATGAATGGGTTCTTGATACTGGGTGTTCATTCAACATGTGTCCCAATGAATCCTGGTTCAAGGATTTACAGAAAGAAGATGGTGGATGTGTATTACTGGGAAATCATCACTCCTGCAGAGTGAAAGGCACAGGATCAGTCCAGATCAAAATGTATGATGGAGTCATCAGAACCATTTCTCAAGTAAGGTATGTTCCTGGACTGAAAAGAAACCTTCTATCCCTTGGATCTCTAGTGGCAAATGGCTGTCAGTTCAACTCTCTAGATGGTTATCTCCATATCACTAAACACAACAAGCTGGTAATCAAAGGAAGGCAACACAATGGCCTGTTTATTTTTATTGGATCCGCTGTGCTAGGTTGTGCTGAATCTGTGATTAGTAGAGAAGATGTCATGAAGTGGCATAGAAGACTGGGTCATATTGGAGAGAAAGGATTGAAGGAGCTCTCAAAGAGGGGCATCATTGGTGAAATGGGAAATAGAACACTGGATTTCTGTGACAAATGTGCTCTGGGAAAGGCCAAGAAGCTGCCTTATGCTAAAGGGATACATTCTACTCAAGAACCACTTGATTATGTACACTCTGATATTTGGGGGCCTTCAAGAACAGAGACACATGGAGGAGGAAGGTATTTCATGTCCATCATTGATGATTACAGTAGAAAGACATGGGTATTTGTTTTAAGGAATAAGAGTGATGCATTCCTTAAGTTTAAAACATGGTTGAGTCAGGTGGAGAACCTAAGAGGGAAGAAACTGAAACATCTTAGGACAGATAATTGCTTGGAATATCTATCCATTGAATTCACAGGGTTTTGTGAAGAAAAGGGAATCACAAGGCACAGAACTGTCCCATTAAACCCTCAACAAAATGGGGTTGCTGAAAGGTTTAACAGGACTGTGCTTGAGAGAGTTAGATGTATGCTGATTGATGCTGGATTACCCAAATCCTTCTGGGGAGAAACAATAAATACTACATGCTATTTGATAAACAGATCACCATCATCAACTCTAGGATTTAAGACTCCAGAAGAAGTGTGGAGTGGAAAGGTACCTAACTAGTATGACTTAAGAGTGTTTGGTTGTCTGGCCTATGCTCACATTAGGCAAGACAAACTTGATGCAAGAGCACAGAGATGTGTATTCCTAGGATATCCTGAGGGCATAAAAGGCTACAGGTTATGGTGCTTGGAACAGGGAAACCAGAAACTCTTGATAAGTAGAGATGTAAAGTTCAATGAGGATGTGATGGGATACAACTCCACTGGAAGTCAAGAGGAAGCTGATGGTGCTGTGGATCCTGAAAGAATTTCCATTCAGGTAGAGCCTACTGAGGAGCAGATATCACCAGAGAATGATACTCAAGCTCAACAAGAAGATGACAGTTCATCAGAAGATGAAGAAGGTCAACCTGAGATTACAAATCTCAGAACTTATAGCATTGGTAGAGACAGATCAAGGAGACAAATCCAAAGGCCTGATTTCTATGGACAAGCTGGAAGTGTCTACTATGCATTAAATATAGCAGAAGACTTGGAGTTTCAAGAGCCTAGTAGTTTCAAGGAAGCAATAAGTTGCAGTGAAAGAGAACACTGGATAGGGGCCATGATGGAGGAAATGGAATCTCTGGAGAAGAACCAAACCTGGAAGCTTGTAGACAAATCAAAGGGGCAGAAGCTAGTCAGCTCAAAATGGATCTACAAGAAGAAGGTGGAAGCTGGAAAAGTTGATAAAATCAGATACAAGGCAAGGCTGGTGGCTAGGGGCTTTACACAAAGAGAAGGTATTGACTATAATGAGGTATTTTCTCCAGTAGTGAAGCATTGCTCTATTAGGTTACTTCTATCAAAGGTTACTCAAGAAGACATGGAACTACAGCAGTTAGATGTCAAGACAGCATTCCTACATGGGGATCTAATTGAAAGGATTTACATGAAACAACCTGAGGGCTTTGTGATTCCAGGAAATGAAGAGAAGGTTTGTTTTCTCAAGAAATCACTCTATGGGTTGAAGCAGAGTCCAAGGCAGTGGAATAAGAAGTTCAATGAGTTCATGATTAGTGCAGGATTCATAAGAAGTTAATATGACAGTTGTGTATACTTTAACAAAGGTTCGAGAATTGAACTAGTATTTATGCTGTTATATGTGGATGATATGCTCATTGCTAGTAAGAGTATGGATAGGATACAACAACTAAAGGGAAGATTGAGCTTAGAATTTAACATGAAGGATCTTGGGGAAGCAAAGAAGATTCTGGGAATGGACATCATTAGAAGAAGGGAGATTGGAACACTTTGGCTTTCTCAAAAACAGTATTTGCAGAAGGTTGTGGAGATTTCACATGCATGAGTTAAGGTCAGTAAGTATTCCAGTGAATCTTCAGACTAAGTTGTTTAAGGGTCAGTGTCCTAAGACAGAAGCTGAGGAGATTCACATGAAAAATATTCCATATGCCAGTGGTGTTGGCAGTTTGATGTATGGAATGATATGCAGCACGCCAGACTTGGCCTATAGTGTGTCTCTGGTAAGCAGGTACATATCTGAAAGGGTCTGTCAGTGTGGGGTTAAAGTTTCGGAAACAAGAAGCTAGTGCTATACCTTTGGTTGGATATGTTGATGCAGACTTTGTTGGGAACTTGGATACAAGGAAATCTGTTACAGGGCATGTCTTTACTTTGTATGGGACAGCTGTAAGCTGGAAGAGTGTGCAACAGTCTGTGGTTGCTTTATCAACTGAGGCAGAATACATTGCCTTAACTGAGGCAATCAAGGAAGCTCTGTGGCTCAAGGGACTCTTCAAAGACTTAGGGATCAGACAAGAATGTGTTACTGTTCAGTGTGATAATCAGAGTGCTCTTCATTTGGTGAAACATCAAGCTTTTCATGAAAGGTCTAAGCATATTGATGTTAGACTTCATTTTGCAAGAGATGTAATTGAAGCTGGATCTGTTGAAGTGAAGAAGGTGCATACTATGGACAATGCAGCTGATTTCCTAACTAAGGCAGTTCCAGGGAGCAAGATGGTTCATTGCTCAAACCTGATAAGGCTTGAACAATGTATTTAAAATCTGGAGGTAACAAGGCAGTTTGAGGTGATGAAGTGCACTTGAATTCATTGAGGTGGAGATTTGTAGGTGTCAATTCAATTTCATCAAGTGGACATGACTTGTAGTAGAGGTCGAGAGGAATCAGGAACCGGGTTCAGGTTGGGAAGAACCGGGCCGGAGAGTTGGGTTTAAAGCAGTTCAGTTTTGAAGGTTAGTGAAGAACCGGGGTCAAAACGGTTATAACAGAATTATGCAACGGTTTGGAACCGTTGCATGTGAAACCGTTGTCGAAGGCGCGTATACCAATTTTGAGCAGTTGAAACAGAATTGATTCCAACTTCTGAAGCTTCTTAATTCGAGCTTAGTTCTTTATATACATTTATTCCACTTGTAGAGACGAGTTGATACACGTTTTCCCTCTGTAAACACTACACAATCATTAGAATTAGAAAGCTAGGGTTCTTAAGCTCAATTCGGATTGTGAATTGGGGCTTCTAGTTTTCTGGGTTGTTCCTTGTAATTGATTGTTCAGTGGAGTGAATTGAGGTGTATAGAGCCTCCGTGGATGTAGATCACATTGATCGAACCACGTAAAAGCTTGTGATCTTCATTTTGTTTCCTGTTTTGCGTTCGGTTCTTGTTTTGGCCGAAAAACCTGTTTGTTTTCATTCTTTTCTGGTTTGAACTGGTTTGTGTGTGTTGTGAGTGATTCATTGCTTAACAAAAAATATGTCACTACAAGTGCCCAAATCGATGAACTCCTAACTAGAACTATCCATAATTTCAAATACAACCAAACTCAACAATAATCAAGCATAGCTATGAAGTATAATGCATAAAAGTTCGGGTTAGCAAGTCTTACCATTGAGATTTAGTCGATATTTGAACTTTGGGAATGTGCCCCAAAAATTTGAAAGGACTATTTTCTAACCCCTAATTACCGAAAGTGTACGGGTGTAGGTGTAGTAATGACAGTCAAGGTCGATCCCACAAGGAATATGTTAGGTAGTTCGATACCCCAATTATTTAGGATTATCCTAACTACATACTAAGATTGCAAGGTTGTTTTTAACTAAATTAAAGGATTAAACTACTTAACTATGACTTATCAGACAAAAAGGAATTCCAATTAACAAGAAAAGTATCCTAGGGATTCGATTTCAGGAATTTACTTCAATGATGAATATGCTCAACTTAGAGACCTTTAAACCGGATTCTAGTTTTATTAGGCGGTGCTCTAATAACCTAACCTTCTCTCGAAGCGACTAGATCGTAGATTAATTAAGATAATTACCCTCTCGAGTTAATTAATCCTAATAACTCCCAAAAGTTCCTAAGCCACTGCCTACACAGTCATAGACAACTGACCTCTATGTCGTACGTCTAATAACAATTCCCTCCTCTCGAAGCAGAATTTTTAACCAAATAACTAAATCTAGGTGATCAAGCTAAATCTAGTTGGAAAAACAAAGACAAAGATAAACACATAAAAACGGAGTCTATAAATTAAAACATAATTCAAAACATTGTTGTAAAGATCCCTGGTTTCTAAACCTGAGGACACGAATAGTTTAGCTACTCATGCCTAGCAGAAATTCGATACAATAATTCATGGAAAACATTGTAAAAAAATAAAAACTAGAAAAGTAACAACTAAACACGAACGAATTCGTCTTGTCGATCTTCATCTTCTTCGTACTCCAAGCCTTCTACTTCTTCTTCTCAGCGGATGTGAGAATATGGAGTGTCTCCCCTTTTAATTCGCGAGCTTGGGGTCCTATTTATTAGTTTGGGATGAAATCTTGAAAGATTAGGGCAAAAAGCCCAACTTAAACCCGATTTGGAGTTCTGGAAGGATATTGATGCGACGTTGAAAAGCCTTGACGCGGTCGCGTTGCGAGAGGCTTCCGTTTCACTCAAAACACACATTTTGACACGCCCTTGAACGTGTCTGACGCGGCCTTGAATGGAAGCACTGAAGTCACCCCTATAGGCTGATTTCGACGCGGCCTTGAATGGCATGTGACGAGGCTGCGTCACTTCTTGCCCCGAAATGGTGATTTTCTGTCAGCTTGACATACCTCCAGTGTTTTGGCCATAACTTGAGTTATACAACTCCGATTGAGGTGAAATTGTTGGCGTTGAAAAGCTAATTTGAAGATCTACAACTTTGACCGAAAGGAGAAAATCCCAAAACGGATCGCAAGACCTTAAAAAATTAGTCTGATGGCGGACTTGAAATCCTATTCCGAGCTCATTTTACCTCTTCTTGGTCCGTTTCATCTCTAGTTCGCTATATACTCGATATTTTGGCCTAAAATCCACAAAACTCCACAAAACACGTCAAATGGTCTAGTGTATACAATATAATCAATTATTGACCATATACGCGTGCAAATGCTAAAAATGCATGCATATACAACGTGTATCACCCTACTTCGCCCAAATTGGGTTCGTCTAACCCAAATTGAATTGGTGGAATGAAGGAAATAGGTGCGCGAATGTGTTTTTGGGTGGTGGTATGTGAGTATTTGATAATGTGGAGAAAAATTGTGCATGTGTGTGTTTAATGCAAGAAAGTGAAAAGAAGAGGAGTGACCAATTAGAACCTAACGCAGTCGTTTTAACCCTGTTTCTCAAACTGACGCGACAGCTTCGTGTGCTTGACGCTACTGTGTCAGGCCTTTCTTGCATGCAATTCTAAGTTGAATTGCACGCGACCACATCGAGTGGTGACGCGATCGCATTACCTAGGTAAGTGCTAAATCGGTTTTCCTGGCTAATTTTGACGTGACCGCGTCCCTCTGTGGCGCGACCGCATTGCTTTATGCAGAATAGAATTGCTTTACTAGATATTTTTTATGCGACCACGTCCCTTTGTGAAGTGGTCGTGTAGCTTGCCTTCGTGAGCCAGGCCATTTTTCCATCTTTTCGACCCCTACTTCTTGCTATCACGTTTTTTTGCTCTTGGTTCGTCAATGTTGGTCCCTATAACCACAAAATAATTATAAGTAACATATAAAATATATAAACATAACAAAAATAAAGAAACGGTAAACATCGGGTAACCTCCTAACAAGCGCTTTGTTTTACGTATGAAGCTGTATGACCTTTTTGGTTCAGTTGAGCTCTTTCAACCACACTTAATGCACGATTTGAATTTGATCTGGCCTGTAGTATTTCCTGATTCTTTGTCCATTGACGAGAAAAGTGCTCCCGTCTACGTTCATCAACTCTACTACTTTGGATGCTCGAACGTTCCTGATAGTGAATGGGCCTGACCATCTTGACTTCAACTTTCCCGGAAATAATCTTAGTCGAGAATTGAACAATAAAACTTGCTCACCGGCTTCAAATCTGCAATTACTTATCTTATGGTCATGATACCGTTTGACGCGCTCTTTGTACAAACTAGAGTTCTCGAAAGCTTGATTCTTAAATTAATCCAGTTTGTTGAGCTTAAGAATTCGCTCTTTCCCAGTACCCCCAAAGTCAAAATTTAACTTCTTGACTGCTCAATAGGCTCGATGTTCCAATTCCATCGGCAGATGACATGCTTTCCCAAAGATGAGCTGATACGGCGAAAGTCCTAAATGAGTCTTATAGGCCGTTCTATATGCCCATAGTGCATCATCTAACTTCATCGCCATATCCTTTCTATTCCCATTCACTGATTTCTCAAGACTTTGCTTGATTTCTTGATTGGCCAGCTCCACTTGACTATTGGCTTGAGGATGATACGGAGTCGTGACCCGGTGCTTCACCCCATATTTGGCTAATAATGCAGCTAGCCACTTGTTGCAAAAATGTGACCCCCCATTGCTTATTAAGGCTCTCGAAGTGCCGTATCTAGTAAGAATGTTCTTTTGAAGGAACTTCAGTACTACTTTGGCATCATTTGTTTGGGTCGAAATAGCCTCCACCCATCGTGACACATACTCTACAGCTACCAAGATATATTCGAACTCATTTGAAGTTGGAAAAAGGTCCCATGAAGTATATGCCCCACACATCAAATAGTTCAACTTCAATGATTGTGGTGAGGGGTATCTCGTGCTTTCGTAATATTTCTCTCGTTCTTTGGCATCGGTCACACTGCAGGATGAATTCATGGTAATTTTTGTGGATCTTTGGCCAATAAAAACCTCTTTGGAGCACCTTTGCGGCTATTCTTGCTAATGCAAAATGTCCCCCACTTGGGCATGAGTAACACTGTGTGATTATGTCCCTTACTTCAGTATAAGGGACACGCCTTCAGATAATAGTGTTCGCACATCGTCTGTATAGATAGGGGTCGTCCCATATGTAGAACTTGGCATCATGATAGAACTTTTTCTTCTTATGAGGCGGTAGGTCTAGCGGAATTCCACTCAACATATAATTCACAATCTTAGCGTACCAAGGAGCATCTTCCATAACTAACACATGCTCATCCGAAAATGTGTCGTTAATTGCCTTCTGATGTCCCTTTGCATCTGCTTCATTCTCAATTCTGGACAGGTGATCAGCAACCACATTTTCACATCCCTTTTTATCTCGAATCTCCAAGTCGAATTCTTGCAGCAACAATATCTATCTTATCAGTCGTGACTTTGAATCCTGCTTGGAAAAAAAATACCGAAGGGCTGTGTGGTCAATATTTACTATTGTCTTTGCCTTTATTAGATATGCTCTGAATTTTCTACACGCATAAACAACAACTAGCAATTACTTCTTTGTGGTATTGTAATTTGTTTGGGCTGAATCAAGTGTTTTGCTATCACAGTAGATGCCTTGGAAGATCTTTTCTCTCTTTTGGCCCAAAACAGCCCCTACAGCCACGTCGCTCGCATCACACACTATCTCAAACCCGATGTGATCAATACTAGGGCCATCACCAATGCTCTTTTCAAAGTCTCAAATGCCTGCACACAAGAATCATCAAACACAAAAGCATTACCTTTTTCTAGTAAACGAGATAAAGGTTTAGAAATTTTAGAAAAATCTTTTATGAACCTTCTGTAGAATTCCGCATGTCGTAGAAAACTTCTAACCCCTCTTTCATTCTTTTTAGGTGGCAATCTCTCTATGGAAACTACCTTAGATCTATCTACTTCTAGCCCCCCAAATGAAATCTTATGGCCAAGGACTATGCCATCCCTCACCATGAAATGACATTTTTCCCAATTTAAGGCTAGATTGGTGTCTTCACACCTTTGCAAAACCTGAGCTAAGTTGTCTAATCAATTATCAAAAGACGACCCAAAGATAGAAAAGTCATCCATGAAGACCTCCATGATGTTCTTAATCAAACCCCAAAATATCACCATCATGCAACGCTAAAAAGTAGCAGGTGCATTACAAAGCCCAAACGGCATTCTACGAAACGCAAAGATACCATAAGGACACACAAATGATGTCTTATCTTGGTCCTCTAGGGCAATCATGATCTGATTGTAGCATGAATAGAAATCACGAAAACAGTAGTACTTATACTCCTAACCTATCAAGCATTTGATCTAAGAAGGGGAAGGGGAAATGGTCTTTATGTGTAGCTGCATTTAGTTTTCAATAATCAATACACACTCGCCATCCCGTGATTAACCTAGTAGCAATGACCTCATCTAGATCACTCTTTACTATTTCCATCCCTCCTTTCTGAGGGACCATTTGGGGTCGGACTTACCCACTTACTATCCGAAATTGGAAAGATTATTCCTACATCTAATCATTCAACGACTTCTTTCCTAACGACTTCTTGCATCATGGGGTTAAGCCCACCTTGATTCTGAACTGATGGTTTATACTCATCCTCCATTAGGATTTTGTGCATGCATATCGTGGGACTAATTCCTTATAAATCAACAATTGACCAACCTATCGCAGATTTATACCTTCTCAAAACTCGTAGTAATTTTTCAGTTTCAGACCCAGTTAAAGAGGAAGAGATTATTACTGGATATCTTCTTTCATGATCAAGGAACTCATACCGTAGAAGATCTGGTAACGACTTAAGGGTCTGGGGATCCATCACCCCCTTTTGGTACTTCCTCAGCAACTTTTTTACTTATATCCTCATGAGTTGAGCGTCCTTTTGGAGCTTCATGCAAAGCATCAAGAGCACTAACATTTTCCACAAGATAAAGGTTAGTAGAGTTATAGTGATCAAAATTAAATATAGAATCCACTAGGCAAACTTCAAGGGGATCACAATCACTAGGTGAGATTAAGTGTTTATACAATGTGGCATCTAAAAACTTAATAGAGCTACATGTTTCAAATTGACTTACTTCCTCACTATTGTGTTGTTGTAGAGCTTTATATATAGAAAAAGTGACCTGCTCCTCATCTACCCTTAAAGTTAGTTCCCCTTTTTGGACATCTATTAGAGCTTTGCCCGTTGCTAGAAACGGGCGACCTAAGATCAAGGGGACTATGAAATCAGCAGGGATTATGAATTTACGAACTTTTAATAAAACATCATCCACAATATCCGTTGGCCAACTCATAGAACGATCGGCCATTTGTAGTGGGTTTCATAGTGCCTATTCCTTATTTTTCAAATATAGATAAAGGCATTAAGTTGACACTAGCTCCTAGATCACACAGTGTTTTATCAAAAGTTAATTACCTATTGTGCATTCAAGTGTAAAACTACCTGGATCTTTGCGTTTTAATGGTAGATTCCTTTGGATCACAGCACTGCACTCTTCTGTCAGATTCACCGTCTCATACTCTTCCCACTTTCTCTTCTTTTCAATTACCTCCTTCAAGAACTTCGCTTAAGTAGGCATCTGTTGTAGTGCCTCAACAAAAGGAATGTTGATTTGGATTCTCTTCATTACATCCAAAAATTTTGCGAACTGCTCATCTATCTTCTGCTTCCTTAGGACCTATGGGAATGGAATAGGAGGGACATATTTTGGTATATCCGCTTTGATGTCTCGCCCCTCGCGCGGTTTTAAGGCATCTTTTTGCTTCTTTGCCTTTCCTTGTGTCCGTCTTTCTTCTTCCAAATGCTCTTTCTCCACCTTCTCTTTATCAATTGGCAACTTTGGACCCTTATACTCCCACTTCTCAATTGAATAGCTTGACACAGCTCTCTCGAATTCACCACTATGTCACTCGGGAATTGCACCTGCTTATGTTGGGCCCCAACAATCTTTATCAGCTGACTCATGTTGGTAGAAATTTCAGTAATACTACTCTCAAGTCGCGTGATGTCTGCTCCCTGACCAGTCATGTTCTTGTTTAGCTCAATAAATTTGCCATCCATCTTTCTCTCTAGTTGAGCTAATTTTTCATCATACTTAGCAAATTGTGACTGCACTATCTCCTCTTGTGTTTGTTTCTTGCCATTATGAATCATACAATTCGTGATAGCGAATCTAGGTGGTGGATTAAGTGAATTGTTTGTGTTGCCATAGGAGAAGTTTTGGTGATTCTGGTTAGGTGGGTATTGGTTGTACCTTGGCTGATTGTTCTGGAAGTTGTTGAAGTTCCTCTTGTTTACAAAGTTAACATCTTCAACATCTTCTTGGCCCACTAAATACTGTGACCAAGTATCAGTGTGTTATACTAACGTCAGACTAGTCAACAAACTTACTTGATTCGTCAGAGCGGTCAACTGAGATATAAGAGTATCATTCGGCTCTGATTCATCTGCTTTATTTGGTTTATCTTGTTCTGTAGATCTAGCATCTTGCTCGGTGGAAAGTATTTTAGAAGGAATCTTGTGCTCAAATCTTCCCATTCTGTGACATCATCTAGCGAATTATACCGCTGCAATGCTTTGTCCTTCAGTGAGAATGGGAACAACCTCATCTTTACTCGCTCGTGTGGCACGTGATTTATCTTGATCGTTTCAGATAACTTGTGAAATTTATTCAGATGCACATTCGGGTCTTCTAGCGCACTATCACCAAACTGGTTTTGCTGGATAATATTTATCAGAGCAGGCTTCAACTCAAACCTATTCGCATTCAATTGTGGTGGTTGCACTCCTCCGACTGGCTGATTTGGCATGGGACGAAGACAATCACTTATGGGTGTGATGTCCTCTTCTACATCATCTTGCACCATCTGCGCTTGTCTTCTGCTATGGTGGTTGTTGTTGCTGCAGATTAGTAGTTCTATCATCCATGTGGGCTAGAGCTCCTAATATCCAATTCAGTACGTCTTCCTGGTTCGGATTCTGTGGAGCGCTCTCCATCTTAAAGGTGGGATTTCTTCTTGTACGGTATCTTCAGGCAGTTACCTCAATCTCAGTATCAAAATGAACAAGATGATCTTTCCCTTTTGACCTAGCTTGCATGCGAAACCTAAAAACACCAACAAAACGAAAATCAACGTAATACTAAAAAAAAAAAACGAAAATTAAATAAATTTAAATTGCAGAAAAATGAAATCTAGTCAAATCCTCCTATTACTAAGGATAAAAACTAAGACGCTAAATCTATTCCCCATCAACGGCGCCAAAAACGTGATAGGCTCTAATCCTAACCCTTAATTACTGCAAGTGTACGGGTGTAGGTGTATATAGAGGAAGTCAAGGTCGATCCACAGAAAATAGGTTAACGTAATTTGATACCCTAATTATCTGGGACTATCCTAATTAGACACTGGAATTTGCGAATGATTGATTAGTTAATAAACTAAATTGGATATAAACTAATAAGTGAATTAATTAACAAAAGTTGATTTTCAATCAAAGAGACTGTATCCTACGATTTTGATTTCAGGTATTACACTAATGATGATTAATCTCTAACTTATAAACTTTTAAACCACTTTTACTATCTATTAGACGGTACTTAATTAACTTAACCCTTCTTTCGAAGCGACTAAGTCATAGATTGATTAGATTAATTACTCTCTTGAGTCAATTGATCCTAACAACTCCTAACAACCCCTTAACCCTTGCCTACGCAGTCATAGACAGCTACGCTATATGTCGTACGTCTATTAACAACTCACTTCTTCCGAAGCGAAATTGTTAAATGATTAAACTAAGCCTAATTGATCAAATTATGCTCAGTTATAAAATAAGAACAAACACATAGATATATAACCAAAAACTGGAGTCTATAAATTAAACGATCAATTCAACATTGTTGTAAGACCATACTCTCCAATCCTAGGACACGAATAGTTTAGCTGCTCATACCTAGTATCTACTCAATTCAATAATTCCTAGAATACATCATAAAGAAATTAAAACCTAAGCAAGAAATAATTAAACCCAAGTAGTTGGCTCTTCGATCTTCGCCTTATCTTGCTCGTTAGTCCTTGTTCACACCCTTCTACTCCAAGTACATAAAACTACGAGAAAATATGATATGATCCCTGAAAAATCAAGCTTAGGCCTCTATTTATAAGTTGGGGTTGGAATCCCCAAGAAATTAGGATTAAAATCCCATTAAACTCCGGATTCATTTAAGGACATCTTTCGGCGCGACTAGGTAGGAAGTGACGCGGTCGCGTTGAGCCTCACAACACGCATTAGCCAACATTCTTTTGGTGCAGCCGCGTTGCCTCTTGGAGCAGTCGCGTCACTTTGCACGTTCCAGCCTCTTTTTGACGCGGTCGCGTCCATTCTTGGCGCGGTCGCGTTGATTCTTCAACGGTCTTAGGCTTAATTGTTGGCCCAATGTGGCCTATTTTGTCCCTTCTTCGACTTGTTTCTTCATGTAACCTCGTAAAATATTCTTTCAAACTTGAAAATCACTAAAACTCCACAAAACAAGCCAATACACGTCAAATGGTCCAATATATCAAATATGAACGATTCTCGACCAATTATACATGCAAATGTTACAAAATAAACACTTAAATCGACCTACATGCATGTCTACACAATGTGTGTAATGCCCATTATTTTAGTATTATAATATTATTTAAGTTATTTCTAATTAGAAGTGTTTAATTAAATAAATTGGGCCTAGTACGTATGTATATAAATCCAAGAATTGGCTTTTTGGCCCAATTTCAAGTCACGATAGCCTTATTAATTATTTTAAGTCCAATTAAATGTCAATAAGTTCGTTTATATGGATTTAAATTTTAGCCGAAAGTCTCATTAGGATAAGTCCATGTCACGCATCATTGTCAATTATTTTGCATTTTATTTTTAACTTCAAGTTAAGTTTATGAGCATGATTTGTTTAATATTTTGAGGCCCAATTATTTTGGGATCATTATTTTATTATTTTCAAGTCATTTATATTATAACATATTTATTTAATAATTTTAGACTCAATATTTTGTAGGAAAAATCATTCATTATATTTTAGTCCATCACATGCATATGTCATCACATTACTAAGCCCAAGTTTTTTAGCCCGAGACTTAAGTCCATACATTAATTTGTAAAGGGCTCATGTCTGAGCCTAAGAAAATCCAAGTTCTACATAATCAAAAGATATCAGATTCTATCAAAAAACAAAAAAAGAAGGGGAAAAAAAAAAAGAAAGAAAGAAAAAACACAATCCAAATGCCTATCAAAACCCTCCTATCCCTTGCTATAACATATATACACACACGACTAAACTGCCATTAGGACGACAATTTCTTCTTTCTTCATAGTTACTCACGGCAGCTGGGTTTTCCTCACATCAGCAGGTACACAATCCGATCTATATATGTTCCGTCTATTCTTTATTATCTTAATACTTAAGCCAATTTTCAATCAAATCCGGCGGCATTGCGCCGCCACCCGTTTTACCAAAATTGCTATTCGATCAACATGTCAAAAATATCAATACCTCAAATTATCAATTTTATGATATTTTGTATAATTATGATTATGTGTATAGCTGTGTATGTGTGAATTAGTGTGTGTATTGTGTCTGCCGGTGTGTGTTGTGCGTGTAAGTTTCTGTGTTGGCGGGAACCAGTTTGTGCTTGTAGGTGAGTATGTATATGCTCGTCCATTGTGTAGTGATGTGTGTTTTGGTGTGTGAAATTTTCGTTTGTACGTGTGTGAAGAAGGAACACGGGCAGGGGCGGCTCAACGTTTTCCGGGGCCCAAGGCAAGATAAAAAATGGGGCCTTTTAATTTAAAATGAAATTAATAAATTATTATTAAATCATAAATTTACTTCTAGCGTATTTAGATGCAAAGTTTTTAATTAAACTTTTACAATCAAGTTTAGCTAGTAAATCATTTTCAATAGATAAAATTGCTAAACCATTTAACCTATCTTCAGTCATAGTTGTTCGCAAATAATTTTTTATAATTTTCAATTTTGAAAAGCTTCTTTCTGCAGATGCAACTGTAACAGGTATTGTAACTAGTATTCTATATGCAATAAAAGAATTTGGAAAACAATCCAGTTTTTTTATTAGATTAAGTAACTTTATGGGAGTATCATTTTCTGGTTTGGCAACTTCTCTAAAAAATTTTAATTCAGAAAATAAAATCCAAGCCATCAATATCAAAATGCATGTCATGCTTAAGAAATCCTTCATGATCAACACATTCTCTCTCTAAACTACAATCATCAAGAGATTTTAATTTATCAAGACTAAATAAAAAACCAAATAAATTATCATATTTTGTAAATAGTTCAAATCTATCCTGCAAAGATGATATAGCTTTATCCATAATATAATAAAAATAATCAAATTTGAAAGATTCCTCGGGTGACTTTATCTTATCATCATCGTTATCATTTTCATCAAATTATTTTTTCCTATGAATGACATGTTTCTTCCGAAATAATGGTTCAATTTCCATCTCAATGGCAATTTTTTTAGAAGACTCCAGTGCACAATCGAAACCATTATCTCTGTAGTTTTTTAAATAAGAAATAAGGCTATTCAATTTATCCATAGCAAGATCTATACGCATATTTTCAAGTTGTAAGCTCTTACTTATTGAATTTACAGCAAACAATACATCATACCAGATATGCATTCCCAATATAAATTCAAAGCTTTCAATCTCATAGGTCGCTAAGCAAGTGGCTTCACTCTTTATCTTAGGATCTTCACTAACTTTTGCCAATTTAAATAAAGCATCTCTAATTTGTGGAGCTTGAAATCTCAAAGCTTTAACACTCTCAATACGACTTTCCCAACGTGTTTGCGATAAAGGTTTAAGTGTCAAAGAGACATACTCTAATAAAACTTTCCATCTTTTTGTAGAAGAGGCAAATAAAGAATATATACGTTGTACTACACCAAAGAATGATATTGCCTTAGAACATGAATTAGCCATATCACAAAGAACTAAATTCAAACTATGGCAACCACAAGGAGTGTCAAATGCTCTAGGGTTAATGTCTAAAAGCCTTTTTTGCACACCTTGTTTGTGACCCTTCATGTTAGATCCGTTGTCATAGCCTTGTCCTCTAATATCATCTACGTCAAGATTGTATTTTCTTAATATATTTAAGAGTTCATTGAAAAGTCCTTCTCCAGATGTGTTATGTACTGCCAAAAACTCTAAAAAATGTTCGTCAATCTTTATTGGACTTACTGAAGTATCAACACATCGCAATATAACAGTCATTTGTTCTTGATGGCTTGCATCGAGAGTACAGTCAAGAATAATCGAGTAGTACTTTGCTATCTTTATTTTCTTAATTATCATACTCCTTACTTCTTCTCCTAACATCAAGATCAATTCGTTTTGTATATTATGTCCTAAGTAATGATTATGAATCTCATGCATTTGAGCACGTCTAATATGTTCTTGCATTATAGGGTCAAACACAGCTATCTCAATCAAACCTAAAAAGTTCCCATTATTTTTTTCATATATTTTTTCTTTTTTTCCTCGAAATGCAAGATTGTTTTTAGC
Organism: Ajuga chamaepitys; assembly: GCA_958295605.1. NCBI lineage: Eukaryota > Viridiplantae > Streptophyta > Magnoliopsida > Lamiales > Lamiaceae > Ajuga > Ajuga chamaepitys. Next base: position 26,527,171 of record OY282506.1, on the reverse strand, counting down.
CAATGTCTGCACCACGGCTATGATTCTAACAATTACTCTTTCCCAATGTTCTTTCTCCTTATTAATTTGATCTTGGATACTTTTGTCAATTGTCTCTGTTTTTTATAATCTCCTTTCTAAGTCAATCCACTTAGTCATATTAATAATATGATCATCAGATATTTCATGAGACTTAAGCTTGTTGCCAAGATTCTTCCAATCTCTGCATCCACCATTAATTAGTTGACTTGCACTATATTTTGAGGCAAAAAGTTTGCAACAAAAACAAAATACGTTATCCATATCTACTGAATATATTAACCATCTCCTATCTTGCATTTCCTCATTTAGTAGTCTACGAGTATAATAATCTTTAGAAAAATGTCTATTATTTTCATCTTTTGGGAACTTAATATCATCAATTCTAGTTGGACCTTTCTCAACCAAGATATCTCGTAATATTGTGTCAATTTCCTTCCACTGCCCCGGATCATTAGAAACTATAATTGGAATAAGTTCTTCACCTCTTGGACCATGAATAGGAACATTATTATTCTGATCTACAGTTTCATTTTGTTGTGCTACATCGATGTCATTTTCTTGATTATCCCCTTCAATCTCATTAACATTATCAATTTCTATATCCTCTCTAATAATTGGTTCTTCACCTATTATCTCTTGATTTGAATCTGATTCATTTTTATCAATAAGATATTTTTTAAGAGCCCCTCTTTGAGATTCCACTAATTTCTCAATTTTTCGTTTTTGCTTCAATTTTTCCGATCCAGATTTGTATTTCCTTATTCTAATTCTACCAGTCATTTCAACACAAATAGATAATAAAACTTTATAAAACATAAAAGCTCACAAACATACAAATAAGTCTTAGAACAATAGAACCTGGAATTTGGAGAACTCGGGGCCAAGATTTCAATCAAAACCTTGTTAAGTTCTTTATCTCTCAAGCTTTGATAAATTCCTCTAGAGAAACTGAGTGTTTGATGATGAAAGAGAGCAATAAGATGTTCTGATTGAAGAGCGCAATAAGATGTTTTATAAAGTTTGAACTTAATACTTGAGACTTCGAAAGTTGAACGGCCTCAACTAATTAAAAGTCGCCGCCATCATTAAAAGGTATTGGCTATTGCTTATATTTTGTTCCTCCAAGTCCAAGGCCTGCCTTTTATTTATATGCTATGCTATTATTATAATTCAAAACATAATTAATATTTATTTATATTAATATTAGAATTAAATCCTAAACTAACTAAAATATTTATTAATATTTTAAATATTAAGCTGAAAAATAAATAATATATATATATTACACACACACACACACACACACACACATATATATATATATATTTGGGGGCCTTCGTTATTGAGGGGTCTAAGGCGACCGCCTTAGTCGCCTACCCCTCTGAGCCATCCTTAAACACGGGATATATATATATATATGTATGTATGTATGCATTTTAGTGTGTGAATGAGTGAGGATATACATATATATGCTTGAGTGTTGATGTATATATATATGTACGTAAGTGTGTAAGTGTGTGTTAGTGTCTCTCTAATGAAAAGAAGGGCTGGGGACCACTAGTGATAATAATCAGAAAGAAAGTGGGTGTGCAAGACAATTGATGTAGTAAATTCGGAGGTCGATTTTCCCAAAATAAATAGTTTTTATTCTTTTGGTTTGGCCTTAGTACATTTAATTTAGCTTCTTTATATCTCCTAATTCGAACTTAACCTCTTGATTTCCAATTCTTTAGTACATCCAATATCTACTAAAATCCGATCACCAGCTTCCAATAAATTCCGATTCGTGCTATTATTTTTATTACTTTTAATTTCTATAGGATAAGCCTTAACAATAATAACAAAAAATACAAGTACCTCGTATGTATAGGTTGTACAGAACAAGGATCACGGGCTTAGCATTTGCATGTCATTTCTTCGACTTCATTCAAGCCAATTCAGGTGGAGGTTTACTGTTTATGACAATTATCTGCTTAGTTAATTGTGTTGATATATCCATTATATTATCAAGTTTCAATTTTATATTTCATTTTATTGGATATATAAATTCAAGTTCCGTGAGTACATGGATTAAAATTACAAGTTTATATTCAATTTATTGAATATAATATTCAAGTCACAAGTTGCAAGTTACAAGTTATAACTGTGTATATTTTATGCTTTTGATTTTGTTTATAATAGTTATAAATTGTGATCCTTCACGAGCTGAAGGAAGCTCACCCCAACCCAATATTAATCCTTTCAGATTAGCTTTAGCGGATGGAGGAGTTGAGACGGTGCCGGGGTATATGGAAGTTAATTTTAATTGAACTATTACAATCTATTATTTGCATTTACTTATGGCGTATGATTCAAATAGTCAAAGTTTTAAATTTTAAAGTTTGATATGGGTTTTTATTTGAATATTATTTTGTTAGGTTTACAACTTAGGTATTTGTGTTAAAAAAATTTTTGGGACTTAATTATTGAAGTGATGTAATATTATTTATATTTTTCTTATAAGTGGCATGTTTGTGATTATTTTAAATTGAAATTAGGGGCATGTCTAGGGATACTTTTACTTATATGATTTAGTTTTAAATTGTTCTCATGATAACTTATTAGCTAATAAATGTTTCAATGTGATTAGATGTTTTGTTAATTTAGTTCGATGCTCCATCTGATATATAAGTTTAGTTTTGCATAGTGAGGGAGTTTAGTATTTTTTAACGGCCTGACTATGTATTGTCTTTTATAAAAATAATAATTATTATTATTATTATTGTTCCTGTTAGGTTTGAAAACACTTACAACACACACACAAAAAGAGGTTCAATCCGGACACGAATGAAAAACAGACTGAAAATCAAACACTACAAAACAAATGCAAAACTAGAAATAAAATGAAGAACACAAAGCTTTTACGTGGTTCGATCAAGGTGATCTACATCCACGGAGGCTCTATACACCTCAATTCACTCAACTAAACAATCAATTACAAGAAACAACCCAGAAAACTAGAAGCCCCAATTCACAATCCGAATTAAGCTTAAGAACCCTAGCTCTCAAATTCTAATGATTGATTAGCGTTTACAGAGGAAAAAATACGTGTATCAACTCGTCTTTACAAGTAGAACAAATGTATATAAAGAGCTAAGCTCGAATCAAGAAGTTATGGAAGCTGGAATCAAAATCAGTTGCAACTGCTATTCAAACTGTTACGAGTCTTCAACAACGGTTTTTCATGCGTCAGTCTAAAACCGTTGTGTATTTCTGTTATAACCGTCACCAACCCGGTTCTCCAATAACTTCCAAACCTGAACTGAAATTATCCCGGTTCTCTGGCCCGGTTCTTCCCAACCCAAATCCGGTTCCTGATGCTACTCAACCTCTACTACAAGACATGCCCACTTGAAGAAATTGAATTGACACCTACAGTTCCTTATTTAGATTAAAATATTTTATGAAATTCGGGTCGTTACAACGTGTATCATCATCTTACAGATTTCTCAATCTACAAAACATGCACATCTTTGGACCAATTGAACCAGTAAGTCTAAGTGGGATGAAGTACTCACAGTAGTAATGGATGATTTCTCCAGATACACTTGGACTGTGTTTTTGGCAAGAAATTAGACACTAAACAAAAACTTCCAAACTTTATGAAGATAATTTAGAAGGAGAAAGGCTTCAGCATTGTCAAGTTCCGATCAAATCGAGGTATTAAATTCACCAACAAGTTAATCAAGAGTTTATGCAGTAACACTGGAATTCATCATGAATATTCAGCTGCAAGAACTCCCAAGAAAAATGGTGTTGCAGAAAGAACAAACAAAACATTGAAAGAAGCTGGAAGGATCATGATTGCTGAAGCACAATGACCTAAATGATTTTGTGTTGAGGAACAAACATAACATGCTATACTCGAAATCGATGTCTTATCAATAAGGATCAAGATAAGAAACCTTACGAGCTTAGTATGGAAGAACACCTAACATCTATTGCTTCCATATCTTTGGTTATAGAGCTTTTGTGTTGAACAATATGAATGAGCACCTAAATATATTTGACGCTACATCAGATGAAGGAGTATTTTAGGATACTTTGTTGTAAGAAAGTCATTTAGGGTAATCAACAAAAGAACACTTGTTGTGGAAGACTCACACGCGCTGCCACACGCCTTCACGAATGACGAGGCCCCCTCATGCACGGCCAATGTATCGTATGCCAAGACATGTTGTCGTGCGCCGGAGACGGTTGGCGATGGTCCTGTTGTGGTCCGTCAACTTGCCGCGGCAATTCAGTGGTGGTCTGGCAGCGGTTCGGTGACCGAAAACTATTCGCAGTGGTCCCATGGCGGTTCGATGACTGGCTGGAAACTATCTACGGTGGTCGGTGGCTATCCAGCGAGTGCCCCGACTATGATCAACAACGGTGGACGGGCTTAGACCAGACATGGACCGGAGGCAGACCACTTCTAGGCTAGTTCGATCTGAGGAAGCCGACATGGCATTTATGTCGCGTGTCCACACCGCATTAGTTGTGGTGTCTTACGTGTCGCAATGTGGTGTCATACACGTTTGCTGGCTCGGGCTGACATTTCACATGTTGTACGATGGTGCTCACCCACGTGTGTTGATGTGGTCCGACATGGCCGTTGACGATGCTCACTAACGTATGATGATGTGGCACACATGGGGCGATCTTACTTGCAACGTGTGCTAATGAGACGTGGCATGTGGCATGTTTAACCAAAATGAAGCGCGCTCTCATCGAGGGCTAAGTGACATGCACAAGCCATTTTTCTTGCGTTTCCCACCGTCAACACACTGGCTACCGCTCCTCTCTTCCACCCTATCTCGACCATTCTGAGTTCGTTGGTGTAATTTATTTTTTGATCCAGCACTCCTAACTATGTGTTCGGATTAACAAATTTATTTTTAGAGAGTGAAGAACCTTGTTTTTCTTGATCTTCATCAAGAGTATCTCCATAATTATTTTGAATAATTTTTAATCTTATAAGCACGTTATTTCACTCAATACTAATTTGATTTGCAATATATCAAATTGAAGCACAATTAAAAACTAATTACAGAATATCATATTTATGTGTCAAATCAGAAAATAACAATGCTTAAATCGGGTTCTAAAACATCATGCACATCTTCAGATTTTCGAAAAAATTTCCAAGAAAATATCATTTTGTCCAAATTTAAAAGCATATATCTTACTCATTCTAAATCAAAAAATTATGCATAACATGTCCATGGAAAGCACTTTCAGCAAGGAATCTAAGCATATCAATATCAAGAAAAATACATAACAGTAACTGGACCAAAACTGAACCCGAATCAGAGTGAAAAAATAATTTTTGTCGGAATTTTCAAATTCATATGTCCAACTTCGAAAACTATATGAAATTCATTTCTTAACGAAATTTTGTAATTCAAGTTGCAGACATAACCTATTAATGTGTCATATCTAATTATACCATTAGCATTGCCAAAAATAGAAAAATTAAGCAAAAGGAATTGAGCCTTTAATTTGTTGCACGAATTTGACCCTAACAAATCATCATGTAATTCATCAAAACACCAATACGGATCGAATTCTAACCTTTGTGGCTCTGTTACTGTTGTTGGAAAATCAATCGGGTACTTGAATATTGCAGAGGAACGGATCCCGAATCGTATACGAGCTAAACCATGGTCTGATTCTCAATGCTTTGTACTCCTAGTCGAGGTGGAAATCGCAAGTGAAAATCCACCGCTATCATGACCCACGTGCCATCTGTAGGCGGCTTGAAAAATCGCTTGGATTTGTTTCTCACTATGTTTCTTATGGAAATCGTTCCGTATTTTGACAGTATAGTTCTCTCCCACTTTCTAATGTGTATCGTGTAACTTAGTTGTATGTGATAGTGTGGGGCAGTGGGTACTTGTTATGGAATATGGACTTCCCATAATTACTCACTTCTATTAATTAGGTCAAACTACACAACAACAAAAGAGGTCTTTTATATAATATTCTTTAGAGCACAATTGGGTCACTAATAATAAGTTATTTGTGACCCATTGTTGTCACAATTCTCTTAACAAACAATTTAAGACCATTTTAAGATTACTTTTGTCCTCACAAATGTATTATTCATGTCAAAATTAGTGACAATATGTTATCTCTAATAATAAAATAGCGATAAATACTCATTATTTGAGATAACTTTTTATTGTCAAAAAAAAAAAAAACTATAGTCCCACTGTGGATATCACCAACTAAAAATATACTATAGATCGCAATTAAAGATTATTAAGTAAGACTGCCCCGAGTTTGGCCACCAGCTAAACCGACTCAACTTTGGACCGCTCGCACATACCTCAGAAACCCAACAACCGACAAAGAATACCGTCCCTCCCCACGACCGCACAAGAGTAGTTCGCTGACGCCGGCTGCCTTTTGAAGTCGGCTTGGATCCCAGCACCGGTCTCAACCGCCGACCATTGTCATCATTGCCCAGTCAGATTGACACATGGCTGAAGTGATGCTCCAACTCAGCAAGGAAGCTCCACGTCGACACTAGCCGTCTAGCACCGACAATGACACGAGGCGGACATGTGTCAACCATGCGGAAGCAGCTTCCAAAGACTATAAATACCCCAACATCCCCATTGTAATAGATCATTCGAAAATAGAGGGAGAAAAAAGTATTAAGAGAGGGAGAAGAGATTAGAAAAATATTTTACTTCAACTCCAAGTGTAAAGAGTTACAAATAATCAATAAAAACATCATTTCATATCATAAACCCTGTATAACAAACTCTTCCTTTTTGTACGACCGACTACTAGACCGGTCTAATTCTTGTGGAGGCGGTCTACGTACAAAACAACCAATTAATTCCTTAAACAAACGTAGTTAATTAAGCAACTTAAGAAGACCCATCCACAGATTGGCGCTAGAAGGAAAGGTTGAACCTCCGAATAATAAAAAAAGCATACCAATGGCAAATGAGTCAACGTCTTCTCATGCACCGTCCAGGCACACATTGTCTAGATGAAATAGAAGGATCTCACCAAAAGTAATGTCCTCACGACGGCCACATCAAGATCGTTGCAACAATACCCCACCACCACTAATCAACCCTTTGGAAGCAGAGTTGCTTCGAGAAATTGCCAACAAAACCGAACACTTAACACAATTACAGAAACAGAGAGCGAACCATGTCGGTGAGCCGTCTCAAATTCAGTGAGATGCCATACTACGAGAAAGGGCATTGGAACCTCCCCTAGTAGCATCGGACCGGGATATGAAGAAGGAGGGGGTTTACCAGTCACCAACCCCAGTACTGGATGCACACCGCCAGCCAAGTCCGCCGGTTATAACTAGAGACCGACACCACCGCAAAGGTGGGCGGTGTCACCGTGAAAGGCCACAACAGTGGCCGAGTCAAGGTCCCCACAAAGAACAGTCTTCGACAGACTCAGAGGCCAAAAGGAACCGGAACGGAGGCCCCATCGACCAATGGAACAAATTTTTTATGAGCTCCCATGTAATGAATGTTGGCAGAGACAAACGGCGGAGGATCGTCATAGAGAAAGTCCCCGTAATTATCAAGGGGAGGAATAGGAAGAGATTGTAAGACTCAAGGATCGTTTGAGTCTATTAGAAGGACGAACACGAGCTCAGCTATTGCCGCAAAGCAAAAGATCGGCATTCCGACAGAAATCACCATTCATACCATCAATCCTGTAACCAAGGCTACCCAGTGAGGCGAGACCACCGAACGTTCTCTTATACAATGGGCCGACTGATCCGTCAACACATCTGAACACTTATTTATCTTGCATAGAATTACTATCACCAATAGATGCGACCCTGTGTCGAGAATTCCCGTCGACACTTGGTGACAGGGCGCAGCATTGGTTTTGATCCCAGCCCCCACATTCTATATCAGGATGGGATCAACTGGCGGAGATCTTTAAAGCGAATTTCATGAGCTTCAAGACTCGAACAAACCCAAAGGAAAGGCTAACCACTATCGTCCAGGGGAAGGACGAGAAGTTGAGTAAATATTTGGAGCGATTCAACAATTGTTAGAGACCGAAAGAATGTCAGATGACGCGGTGTTGATCGTCGCGATGTACGGTCTACGAACGAACACCCGTTTTTGGTGGTCCACTCAAATTAAAGGTCCTAGGTCATTCGCCAACTTCATGGTGAGGGCGGATCAGTATATCAGTGCAGAAGAAAGTCTAGAGGTGCCCCAAAAGAAAGATGAGTCCACTGGAAAAAGAAGAGCATCGACCGTCGGACCTCGGGAAGGGAGAGGTCTCCGAATAGTCAAAAATCAGGAGCAGTTGGATGAATTAAATGAAGTTTTCTCAATTAGTCCCAAAGAGATTTTCCTTCAAATAAAGGGACAGGGGCTCTTGAAAGAGCCACGGAAGATTCAGGCAGATCCATCAAAACTAAATCAACAAAAATTTTGCAAATATCACGAATCAGATGGACATAATACCAAGGAATGTCGGGACCTGATCTCACAACTGTACACTCTAAATGAGGAAGGGAAGTTGGACCTCTTTATCGCACCAAAGCCAGCAGCCCGAAACCAGCGGCAAAGAATAGCTGATCCAGCCCCCCCAAGACCGCCGGCAGAAAGGATGGCAATCAGACCGCCAGCAGATAGAGTTTCTGTTCCCCAACAAAATAGGGCGGACCTCGAGGAAAATCCACTGTAGGAGGTCATGATTATGGGCCAAATTGGTGACACGTATGCTCGATACAGTAAGAGGGCCAGGAGATCGCAGTTGCGCGCAGCACAAAACAACTATCAAAATGGCCCGCCGATATATATATTTCGTTCCGAAGAAGCTACCCATATAGTCCAACCCCAACATCTTACCCACAAGAAGAAGCCCAGGGATCATCCAACCAAGAACAGGATCAAATAAGACCGTCACATGGTCAGTTTTCTGAGCCTGACATTGATACAATAATGCGACAGGCACAACTTGGACACGATAGAGTGGTCCAAGAATCAGCAACTGTGAATCAAGATATTCACTTTTCAAATGAGGATGCCAGCAGTCTAGTATTACCTCACAATGATGCATGGGTGATCGCTGTAAAAATTAATGGAACTTTGGTCCACCGAACAATGGTGGACACAGGAAGCTACGTCAATGTTTTATTTCTTAGCACCTTCGGAAGGTTGGGGCAACTCCATTCATACCTAGAGCCTTGTCCCGAAGTAATACGAGGCTTCAGGGCAGGAGTGGTCTGTCCCATAGGTCAAATAACGTTGCCTGTTCAACTCGAAGAAAACGATCGAGGAATTTCCCACAACCTAATCTTCAAGGTCGTAGATCAACCTTCGATCTACATCTGTATGTTGGGAAGACCGTGCCTGATGGCTTAGAAAGCGGCAGTATCAATTTATCACTACTGCTTGAAGTATCCAACTCCAGAATGAGAGATTGCCGTGAAAGGTGACCATGTAAACACTCGTGAATGCACTTACAACATTCAACCATACGAGCTAAACATGATGGAACCAATTTACATGGAGACCGAGGGAAGGCCTCAACCCCTACCAAATTTTCCAGGCTTAGGAGATTCGGAATGGGAGCACATAGACCCCCGAAAAGCTCCAAAATAGAAAAGAACGGAGCCACCAGAGGTTAATCAATGTCGACCAGAAATCAAAGTCGTTATTGGGGCCAAACTCCAAGAACCAGAGCGATCATTGTTGCTCGAAGTCCTGCAAAACAACTTGGACGTCTTCGCCTGGTCTCATGAAGACATGATCGGTGTAGACCCAGAAGTTATCACGCACCGGTTAAACATAAACCCAGAAGCTCGTCCAGTAAGGCAGAAGCGCCGCCGTTTTAGTCCAGAAAAATATGACGCACGTGAATGTGAGGTGCATAAATTGCTGGCGAACGGTCTAGTGCGAGAGGTATTCTATCCGGAATGGATAGCTAATCCGGTCCTGGTAATAAAGCCAAACTTAACTTGGCGTATGTGCATAGACTTTACGGATCTCAATAAGGCATGTCCGAAAGATAGTTTCCCACCCCCTCATATTGATCAATTGGCAGATGCGACCGCTGAGTATGAACTTATGAGCTTCATGGACGCTTTTTTGGGATACCATCAGATCCCAATGCACCCGACAGACTAAGAGAATACTGTATTTGTCACAAATCGCGGACTGTTCTGTTGGACAAAAATGCTTCCAGTCTGAAAAATGCGGGAGCGACCTACCAAAGGTTAATAAACAAAATGTTTGCCTAACAAATTGGGAAGACGATGGAGGTTTATGTTGATGATATGCTAGTCAAAAGTCAACATAAAATTGATCATGTACGCCACTTGGCAGCAGCATTTGCGATTCTGAAATAATTTCGAATGAAGCTGAACCCAAAAAAATGTGCGTTCGGAGTGTCTTCCGGAAAAGTTTTGGGATTCATAGTTAATAAGAGGGGGATCGAGGCAAATCCACGAAAGATACAAGCCATTCTAGATTTGCACCCACCGCGGAAGATAAAAGATGTACAATCCTTGGCAGGGAAGGTGGCAGCATTAGCTCGGTTCATATCAAAATCGTCTGAAAGGTGTAAACCTTTCTTCCAAGTAATAAAGAAAGGAAAAGATTTTGCTTGGGACAACCGCTGTACCCAAGCTTTGGAAAAATTGAAAGAGTTTCTCCAATCACCTCCACTCTTATCAAAGGCCCTAGACATAGAAACGCTCGATTTGTACCTTGCCGTAGTAAATGAGACCGTGAGCGGGATCCTTGTTCGGAGTGAGGAAGGACAGCAATGTCCGGTCTACTATGTAAGCCAAGCTTTACACGAAGCAAAGATTCGATACATCGCTGTTGAAAAATTGGCTTACGCACTGGTGATCGCCGCTCGGAAGTTAAGGCCCTATTTCTATGAGCACACTATAAAGGTTCTTACGAATTATCCCCTGCGACAAATCCTACAAAGACCAGACACAGCTGGTAGATTGTTAAAATGGGTAGTCGAGCTTGGACAGTTTGATATACACTTTGTTCCTCGAACGGCCATCAAAGGACAGGCCTTGGCCGATTTTATTATGGAATTTACTCCGGCAATGGATATGCAAAAGATCGAAGAAGATTCATGGACGTTTATGTGGATGGGTCATCAACCGCCCAAAGGGCCGGAGCAGGAGTGGTACTCCTCAGTCCTCAGAAGTAATATCTCAGTTCAATTATACGATTTGATTTCAATGCTACCAACAACGAGGCAGAATACGAAGCCATCCTGTACGAGATGAATACTGCAAGATCGTTGGGCATTGATAAGGTACAAATTTATAATGACTCTCAGCTAGTAATCCATCAAATAAATGGAGAGTATGAAGCAAAAAAAGAGAAATGTTGAAATACTTAAATATGGTACGAGAGAAAACAAAAAGCTTTATCAAGATCGAGTTTCAGCAAATTCCAAGGGCTAGAAATGTGCAGGCGGACACTCTTGCTTGACTAGCCACTTCTGAAGCAGCCGAGAACTTAACCTCATTGATATTTCTTCGAGCAGAAACCCCGTTCATCCAACAAGATGAAGTCATGCAGGTTGAAGAAAATCAAGATGGATGGATGGTACCCATAGAGCATTACCTCCGGACCGGAGAACTTCTGCAAAATCATTTGGAGGCCCTTCATCTCCGCATGCGATCAGAACGATACACCCTTCTAGACGAAGCGCTCTATAAAAGATGATATGCAATGCCACTACTAAAGTGCATTCCAGAATCAGAGCAACTGTATGTTGTTATGGCGGAAGTCCACGAAGGAGTATGTGGAAATCACACAGGAGGATAAGCCCTCGCACAGAAAATACAAAGGCAAGGTTACTTTTGGCCGACGCTAAAAAAAGACGCAATTAGATATGCCAGGTCATGTCCGCAGTGCCAAAAATATGTACCCCTCATGCATCTCCGCCCAGAAATGTTAACATCAGTCCGGCGTCCGTGGCCCTTCGCGAAATGGGGAATTGATCTTATTGGACCGTTCCCAAAATCCAAAACAGAATTGACGCAAGTAATTGTAGCGGTCGACTGTTTCACGAAATGGGAGGAAGCTGAGACTTTGGGAAAAGTCACGCATAAAAAGGTCAAAGACTTCATTTGGAAGAATCTGATCTGCCGTTTCGGAGTCCCGACGTCGTTCGTAACTGCCAATGGGAAACAGTTCGATAACCAATAATTTAGAAGCTTTTGTGCCAACCTTAATATCAAAGCCCATTTCACCACGCCATATCACCCGCAGTCGAACGGATAGGTGGAAGCGGTCAATAAGGTATTGCAACACACCTTGAAAACCCATTTGACAGAAAAGAAAGGATACTGGGCAGAAGAACTTCCAGGCGTTCTGTGGTCATACCGGACAACGCATATATCATCTACAGGAGAAACCCCATTCATTTTGGTCTACGATACAGAAGCGGTCATCCCAGTAGAGATAGGGTCTCCAAACTTAAGGATAACACACGTTGAAGATCGCCACAACAATGAAGAATTACAAACTCATCTGGATTTTCTGGGAGACCCTCGATTAGAAACAGAACACCAAAACATAACATACAAACGGCGTTTGGAGAGATACCACAATAAATAGGTCAGAATCCGAAAATTTCAAGTAAATGACCTGGTCATGAAAAAGATCCTTCCACCAGCTCAAGTAGGAGTGTTCGACCCCAATTGGGAAGCACCTTACAAGGTCATTCGATGCATTGAAAACGGAGCCTACGAATTAGAGGACACAAGCGAGAAAAAGTTGCCCCATCCATGAAACACTCTGCATCTAAAAAAGTATTACTAGTGAATCTAGTGTACAAATACTTTGTAAAAAGTGAGTATATAAATAAAAGGTGTTTTTTCTTCTCAAATAAGTTTAAGGTCTCTAAAAAGACTCGTCTAAATGACGAGCACGAAAAGACTCGTCTAAACAGCGAGCACGAAAAGACTCGTCTAAAGAGCGAGCGCGAAAAGACTTGTCAAAACAAGCGCGACAAGACTAATCCAAAGAAATGACCCCAATGAGCAAACTTGATCGATTAAAGGGTTCAAACAGAAACTTAAAGAAAGAACAAAAAGAAAACATTCATTAAAACAGAAGCGTTTACCAAATGCACAAAAACATCAACAAATTTAAGACATTTCGGGGGTGTTTGATGGCGGACTGGTTGGAAGACCTTCAAGGTCATCAGCAGTTGGACGACCGTCGAACACGGCCCAATCATCATCGTCCAACTCCTCCTTATGAATATTTCTGGTGACAAAATGTCCCAAGCTCTTCCGGAGTCCTGTAAGATCGACCTCTTGTTCAGACAGCACCTTAGCAACACCCAAATAAGCTTGAACAAAGCCGGTGTTAGCCATGACGATCCCCTCAGTAGCTGCGTAATCCTTGACCGCAGTAGTAATAGCCTTCTCTCTCTCAGATCGCTCCACCGACCTGACCTCCTTAATCTTAGCCGCCATCTCCACCTCCTGCTCCTTCAAGGCTTCTTCAAGCTTGCCCTTGGCTGGCTTCCATCTTGGCAGCAACAGCTTCCACGACCAAGAGCTGAGAAGGAGCAGCGTCAGCAAGGGCACGATCTCTTTCCTCCTACACACACTTGAGCACTTCCTTGTGGCGAGTTACCTCGGCCTCAGCAGCTTTTCTTTTGCTTTCTTCCTCACTGTACAGCTAGCGAGCCCTAGCCACCATCGGGTTGGAGAACACATCACCAGATACTTCAACTTGGGCGGCCATAAAAAAGATTAGTGACCGCCCTAAATGCACAAGACCCGCTTCCAACTTACTACCAAAAGTGAGCGAAGACTTTGTCTCGGCAAAGTGCTTTGTCTATCCCTTTGCCAAAACTTTGACCATGGTCTTCGGATAGGGGGGCATCGCCTCAAATGCCACACGATAAGGTGACCGAGATCGTTGATAATTCCTCAAAAAGGATGGCTGCTTCTCGCCATCGATTCCTCGCTTCTCCAAAACGGCCACCTTTTTGCTGTCCCATCGCAGATAATAAGTATCTGGGAGTAAAACAGAGCTTGATGATCGCACGGGCGTCCTGGTCCGAGTCCGCTTAGGGGCAGAATGGGCCAGTTCTTCGATGGATCTCTTCTTTTGAATGAGCTCGGTATCAGTCTCGGTTATCGGAGCCGGAATGTCTACGCCGATCTTCGGAGAAGCTTGTGGCGGATTCGCCGAAACCGGAGCGGCAACTGATGTTTGACCTCTTTGAGAGGAAGACTCAATTCCTTGAGAGGCCAGATAATTTTTCCACTTCTTTATTTCACCCCTCTAATACAACCTTTCCTGCACTGACATTTCTTCGAAAGACATGGGCGGGATAGGCTCTATCATCACCTCAGGCTCAGTACGATCGCCCCCCAGGGACCACAGAAATAGGAGTAACATCTAGAGGTTGACCGGCCATAGGAGGAGGTATCTCGAAATCTACGATCATTGATTTTGTGAGGAAGTGTTCAATCTCATCAAGTGAGCTATACTTTGAAATAGGATGTGTTGGGAATGTGGAACCGGGATCAGGAGGTGAAGAACCGGATGGATGAACCGGGTTTTTTCATGAAGAAGTCAATCTGTTCAGAATAGACCGGGTTCGGGGTTGTTGGGGATAACCGTCAGTTGTGACGAGTCTGTTTCAGGTTTGTGACGGGAAAAACCGTCACATTTGTCCGGTAGCAGATGTCAACTTCATTCAGTTAGAACTTCTTGGTCAGTTACATTCGAGCTACAATACATATATCATTGGAAAGCTCTCTTCCAGGAGAACAACACTACGTCGAGTAATTTCCTTTGTTCATAGATTATAGAGAGAATTAGCAAGTTCTTGATTTCTGCCCTAGTTTGTTCCAGAATTGGGCGTTTTTATTTCTGAGTGTAATTTATGTAATTGATTGGATATCTTAGTGAATTGAGATGTGCCTTGCCTCCGTGGATGTAGTTCATCTTGAACGAACCACGTAAAACGAGTGTGTGATTCATTTATATTTCCAGTTCTGCGCAAGTTCACCTCGGCCACAACTCTGGCCGAACTAGTCGTGTGTTTTCAAATTGTTATTCTTCGAACTCATTCTAGATTCTTAGTGTTGTGTGATTAAGAGTTGATTTTACTAACAAGTGGCGCCGTCTGTGGGAATCAACTCGCACAGTTTGAAGAAGAGAAGGAATGGCTGGTATGAAGATTGATTTTGAGAAGTTCACTGGAAGGAATGATTTCACATTGTGGAAGATCAAGATGAACGCAGTACTGGTTCATAATGGCCTTGATCTTGCATTGATACCTCTGGAGTCATGGGAAGAAACTGAGAAACCTAAGTTTGCATCAGTGGATAAGAAGGCCCTAAGTCTTATCTTCTTATGTTTGGGTGATAAACCGTTGAGGGAGGTTTCAAGATGCAAGAGCTCCTCAGAAGCATGGAGGAGATTGGAAGAACTGTATCAATCAAAGTCAGTTTCCAACAAACTGTTCCTGAAGCAGAAGATGTTGGCCTTCAAGATCACTGAAGACAAGGTAATTTCTGATCAACTTGATGAGTTCATTAAGATGATTGAAGAATTGGAAGATCTGGATGTGAAATTGGAGGAGGATGACAAGGCATTGATGGTGTTAAACATTCTTCCAAAATCCATGGAAAGCTTTAAGGATGCCTTGATGTATGGGAGAGATGATCAGCTATCCTATGATGGAATAGTGAAGGCTCTGAGATCTAAATGTTTCCAGACTCAAGGTGATAAAGGCATGGTGCAACCTGGAGAAGGACTGAATGTTAAATTCAAGAAACCTTGGCAAGGCAAGAAGGGACAGAATGCTAAGGATCCAAAGTCTGGGGATTCAAATCCTAAGAAGGGGAATGACTGGGTTGAGAAGAGGAAATGCTTCAAGTGTAAACAGCCAGGTCACTTGAAGAAGGATTGTCCTAAGAGGAATAAGAAAGCTGGAAATCAAGGGGCAGAAGCTGCTGCCATTGATCATCAACCAGACCCTCCAGAAGTGTTAAATGTTACTGATTCAAAAATGGTAAAGGAATGGGTCCTGGACACCGGGTGTTCCTTTCACATGTGTCCTCATCAGTCATGGTTTAATGAACTGAAGAAAGAAGATGGTGGAAATGTTCTCCTTGGAAATGACCAATCATGCAAGGTCAAAGGAGTTGGATCAGTGAGCATAAGGATGTTTGATGGTGTGGTCAGAATCATCTCAAATGTTAGGTATGTTCCTGGCCTTAAAAGGAATCTTCTATCTCTTGGTTCTTTGGTAACCAGTGGATGTCAGTTTAGCTCAGTAGATGGATTCTTGCATATCACAAAACATGGAAAAATGGTGATAAAAGGCAGACAGCATAATGGACTATTTATCCTGATTGGTTCACCTGTTGTTGGGAATGTGGATATGGTCTTGAACAGCTCTGAGATGGTTAAATGGCACAAGAGACTTGGACACATAGGAATGAAGGGATTGAAGGAATTGTCAAGGAGTGGAGTAATTGGAAATCTGGGAAATCAAGAACTGGATTTCTGAGATCAGTGTGCTCTGGGCAAATCCAAGAAGTTGCCCTATGGAAAGGGAGTTCACACAACTCAGGAACCATTAGATTATGTTCACTCTGACATATGGGGTCCTGCAAGAACAGAATCTCATGGTGGTGCAAGGTATTTCATGTCCTTGATTGATGACTACAGCAGAAAGGTGTGGATCATGTTGATGAAGAACAAGAGTGATGCCTTTCATAAGTTCAAAACATGGTTGATCCAACTGGAAAATGTCAAAGGGAAGAAGCTGAAGCATCTGAGGACTGATAATGGACTGGAGTATCTCTCTACAGAGTTTACAAACTTCTGTGAAGAAAGAGGAATCAAAAGACACAGGACTGTACCAATGAATCCTCAACAGAATGGAGTTGCAGAATGGTTCAACATGACTCTTCTTGAAAGAGTGAGGTGTATGCTGTTGGATGCTGGGTTGCCAAAGGTGTTTTGGGGAGAAACCATTGCTACAGCATGCTATCTCATCAACAGGTCACCCTCATCAGCAATTGGGTTCAAAACACCTGAAGAGGTGTGGAGTGGACAGAAACCAAGTTATGAAGGGCTAAGGGTGTTTGGGTGTCTGGCTTTTGCCCATGTCAAGCAAGACAAGCTAGATGCAAGGGCTCTCAGATGTGTGTTTCTTGGATATCCGGATGGAATGAAGGGTTACAGATTGTGGTGCTTAGAAAAAGGAAATCAGAAGATAATCACAAGTAGAGATGTGAAGTTTAATGAGAGTGTGATGGCTTACACTTCTACAGGCTCTAAGGAAGAATTTGATGGTGCTAAAGAGACAGAGGAGATATCAATTCAGGTGGAGCATCCTGCAGAAGATGATCACACACCTCAACCACAAGAAGATTTACAAGAAAGTGATTCATCATCTGAAGAAGAGGCACAAACTGGACCTTCACAAAACATCAGGGAATACAGCATTGGAAGGGATAGGCCTAGAAGAACAATCAACAGACCTGATTTCTATGGCCAAGTAGGGAGTGTCTATTATGCCTTAAGTGTTGCTGAAGACTTGGAATCACAAGAGCCTAGTAGTTTTCAAGAAGCACTAGACTGTGAGGAAGGTGAACACTGGATACAGGCAATGACAGAAGAGATGGAGTCTCTGGAAAAGAATAAAACCTGGATATTGGTGGAAAAACCAAAAGGTCAGAAGCTTGTAAGCTCCAAGTGGATATACAAGAAACTAGAGACAGCAGGATCCAAACAAGTGAGGTTTAAAGCAAGATTGGTAGCTAAGGGCTTTACACAAAGAGAAGGAATTGATTTCAATGAGGTTTTCTCCCCAGTAGTAAAGCACTGCTCAATCAGGCTGCTTTTATCAAAGGTCACACAGGAGGACATGGAACTACAACAACTGGATGTAAAGACAGCATTCTTACATGGAGAACTCAATGAGGAGATATATATGAAACAGCCAGAAGGGTTTGTTGTTCCTGGGAAAGAAGACAAAGTATGCTTACTGAAGAAGTCACTATATGGACTTAAACAAAGTCCAAGACAGTGGAACAAGAGGTTTAATGACTTCATGATCAGTGTTGGCTTTGTAAGAAGCCTTTATGACAGTTGTGTGTACTTCAACAAAGGTTCAAAGCAAGATAAAGTTTTTCTTCTATTGTATGTGGATGACATGCTAATTGCCAGCAGGAACAAGAACAGAATACAATGGTTGAAGGATAGACTTAATGCTGAATTTGACATGAAAGATCTGGGAGAAGCCAAGAAGATATTGGGCATGAACATTCTAAGAAACAGAGAAGCTGGAGTACTTTGGTTATCTCAGAGACAATACCTACAGAAAGTATTGGAGAGGTTTCATATGCATGAAGCCAAACCTCTCTCTACTCCAGTTAATCTACAGAAGAAACTTTCAAAAGAACAATGCCCAAAGACTGAAGAGGAAATCATACAGATGAGCAATATCCCTTATGCAAGTGGAGTTGGAAGTCAAAGGTATGGAATGATCTGTAGTAGGCCTGACTTGGCATATGCTGTGTCTTTGGTAAGCAGGTTCATGTCAAATCCAGGAGTTGAACATTGGGAAGCTTTGAAACATGTGATGAGGTACTTAAAAGGATCTGTGAACATGTCACTGAAATTTGAGAAGAAAGTAGATGGCAGTACTGTTGCATTGGAGGGGTTTGCTGATTCTGATTTTGCAGCAAACGTGGACACAAGGAAGTCCATTTCAGGATTTGTGTTTACCCTATATGGGACAGCCATCAGCTGGAGGAGTGCACAACAATCTGTTGTGGCACTATCAACTACAGAAGCAGAATATATCTCTTTAACTGAAGCTATCAAAGAGTCAATCTGGTTGAAAGGGGTGTTAAGAGATTTGGATATCAAGCAGAAGTGTGTGGTAATCTACTATGATAATCAAATTGCTTTACATCTTGTGAAACACCAAGCATTTCATGAAAGATCAAAACACATTGATGTTAGGCTACACTTTGCTAGAGATATCATAGATTCTGGGACTGTGGAGGTGAAGAAGGTACACACATTGCATAATCCTGCTGATTTTCTTACAAAGGGTGTACCTGGAAACAAGGTGGATCATTGCTCGAGCTTGCTGCAGCTTGAGCAATGTCATGAAGAGCATTAACTGAAAGGCAGTGATGAGGCAGGAAGGGGTACACTTGATTCATTGAGGTGGAGATTTGTGAGGAAGTGTTCAATCTCATCAAGTGAGCTATACTTTGAAATAGGATGTGTTGGAAATGTGGAACCGGGATCAGGAGGTGAAGAACCGGATGGATGAACCGGGTTTTTTCATGAAGAAGTCAATCTGTTCAGAATAGACCGGGTTCGGGGTTGTTGCGGATAACCGTCAGTTGTGACGAGTCTGTTTCAGGTTTGTGACGGGAAAAACCGTCACATTTGTCCGGTAGCAGATGTCAACTTCATTCAGTTAGAACTTCTTGGTCAGTTACATTCGAGCTACAATACATATATCATTGGAAAGCTCTCTTCCAGGAGAACAACACTACGTCGAGTAATTTCCTTTGTTCATAGATTACAGAGAGAATTAGCAAGTTCTTGATTTCTGCCCTAGTTTGTTCCAGAATTGGGCGTTTTTATTTCTGAGTGTAATTTCTGTAATTGATTGGATATCTTAGTGAATTGAGGTGTGCCTTGCCTCCGTGGATGTAGTTCATCTTGAACGAACCACGGAAAACGAGTGTGTGATTCATTTATATTTCCAGTTCTGCGCAAGTTCACCTCGGCCACAACTCTGGCCGAACTAGTCGTGTGTTTTCAAATTGTTATTCTTCGAACTCATTCCAGATTCTTAGTGTTGTGTGATTAAGAGTTGATTTTACTAACATATTTGAACAAAAGATGTGAGTTAATTAAATAACATAATGGAAAGAAGGAAGGAAACATATTATCGATCGCTTACCAAGGTCTGGAGGAAGAGTTTGATGAGGAGTAAGGAGCAGTCCGCAATCACGAAGCTTCTTTTGTGTGGTCTAAAACAAAACGTCAAAGGGATTGTTATGGTTCTTAGCTCGGAGTTCCCTCAAGTTCTTCCTGAACACCTTCGACGGGACAACAGGCTTCCTACGATCTGCAAAAGGAAAAGGGGGGGAGTAAGATCAGCAAAATTTGGAACAAAGAAAGCATATATAAGAACGTACCACGACAAAAAGAGTAATCACTAGGAATAAGAACGCGGTCATAGTGATTGTCTTGATCAATCGGAGCCGGCGATGCCCAATCCCCTCCAACAAAGAACCACTTTTGTTTCCAACCAGAGACCGAATCCTTCAGATGACCGATCAATTTTTGCCCTACCCATGGAGTCACGTAATACCATTCTGGTAAAGTACGATCACGTTCCACCAATTTATAAATACTGCCCATCTCCTCAGGTGTCGGGGTAGGGAGACCGTTTGATCGAAAAAGGCAAACGGTGGCACAAAGCATGTGCCAACCATTCGCTACTAATTGAGAGGGAGCAACCCCCCAGTATCGTAGGTAAGCACTGAGGATCACGGGTAATGGGAACCAAACCAAACCCCTGCTTTCATCGACCATAATGTAAAGGAAACACAGCCCCTCGGCGGTTGATCGGCTCTCTCAGTAGGGTCTGGAACATGAAAATGGACATTCTCAGGGACCTCCTCAGTACGCGCAACATCAAAAAGCTCCTCCGCGGTCACTGAGCTAATAAACTCACTTGCGCCGAACTGTGATTGATCGTCATAGGGTCTAACATGTGGACGATGCGTCGAGTCCAGATCGAAGTCAGGAATACGGACACCCTTCTCGAGTACAAGTCCCTTTGGATATTTCCAAAAAGGATAACCTGCCACGAAAACACTCAAATCCAAACCCTTATCCCACACCGGTTCTTGATTTGAAGGTTCATGTTCTTCACCGTTCTGATGTTCCAAACCTAAACTCCTTTCTAATTCAACGGCGAACACCGCGACATCTTCTTCGTTTACCGGCCCAATTGAGGGAGTCCCGAGAAGCTGATTCACCCTACGGACTTTGTCAGCATCATTTCCCTCCAAAGCTCGTTTGGTCTCTACCCTGGAGTATCCAGCCTTTCTCAAATCTTCAACATACTTCTTTCGTCCGTCAGAAATTTCCATTCCCCAATCAAGATCATAAGCACTTCTTTCCTCTACCATACTCTCGGAATCTTTCCTCTTCCATACTCTCGGAACCAGATTCGATATGAGTCTCTTCCGGGGCACCCCGAAACCCCCTTCCACTAATTATTTTAGGGGAAGAAGAAAGAGAATTAGAATCGGCCGAGGACATGGCTACCAAACCGATAAAGCCAAAACCCGTATAAAACGAATCGCAATCACAACAACAATCTCAAGAAATCAAGCATGCAAGAACATAAACGACACAAGAATTTACGTGGTTCGATCCAGAGATCTACATCCACGGATGAAGGCAATAACCTTCCGAGGTGTTTCACTATTCCTCCTTGAATACCGGAGTACACTTTTACAAGTAATGATTCTAGAATTCAGAATCGGAACCCTAAACTAAACAACAATCCTCCAATTTATACTATACAATAGAAACCCTAACAAGATCCCTACAACTCCGCCAATCAAATCTGCATGGCTGTTGGAAAAGATCATGGGGATCTTTTCCCAACTTCCAAAGACACCGCGAATGGGCTTGGCTATGTTGGCTTTGCGCTCTTGGGCCCAATTGACCCGTCTGGTGGGCTAAATCGACCCGGGGAGATTGGGCCATACCTATCAGATGCCCCCTCCACCAGCCGGAGCGAGGTAGGAGCTTTGGTTAAGAAAAGTTATGCATGGGCTGATGTGTACGTGTGGTAGCCAAAGTGGAGTTGAAGTAGGATCGGAGTTCTGTTGTGAAAGAGTCAATCTTGTGCCGAACTTAACTACCCCCGTGGTACAAGAATCACTCAGAGACGAAATGTAGTGTCCCCGAGGTGAAGGGGTCAACCGAAGTCTAACTGAAGTACCGTCGGGGTGAATGAGTCAACCAGAGTCGAACTGAAGTACCCCCGGGGTAAAGGAATCAACCGGAGTCGAACTGAAGTACCCCCGGGGTGAAGGAGTCAACCGGAGTCGAACTGAAGTACCCTCGGGGTGAAGGAATCAGCCGAGTTGAAACACAAAGCTTCCTGAGGAAGGACATAGCTTGATGTGATTGGTGGATCCATCATTGCATGCGTGGCGCATGTGAGGCACGCAGGTGCCCAAACCAAGGGCGCGTGTAATGCACGCGCTAATGTGAGCCATGGAATTTGAACAGGCGCAATTTGGGCCGTTGAATCTTTGTATTAGAGGGAAAAAGGAAGTGATAGTTGCACTTTACTCTCATTTGCAACTGCGATAAAAAAAAACAGTGCCAAGACGAGAAAGAAAGCAACAATTTTCTGGAAATCGCTCCCACTTTGTGTCTTCATCCTTGAAAAAGCAAGTAAGTATGTCTTCATCTTCAGAAACTTCTAGTGTGAGGGTAGTGGGAACTGATAAGAGCCCCTACGACGTAAGACCGCTGTGAGTTAGTTTCCCCGAGAGGAGGGAGAGCAGGAAAGTGTATAGGGCTAACCCGAGGGAAATCTGGACACGGGAAGTGGGATTTCCCACGTGTTTAGAGGAGGAGGCAAATTTGGAGGTGGCCTCAGGATGCCTCGGGTTACGGAGGCCCAAATTGAGGCGATGGTGCCAAGTTTTTATTTCCCGATTGATTTAGAGTATATAATTCCTGGACCCAACGATAGGGCTTGCTGTCCACCGAGAGGGTTTATAACCGTATATATAGATCAGCTTAGGGTAGGTTTAAGATTCCCACTGTGGGATTTTGTGGTGGAGCTGCTAGGATATTATGGTATAGCATTAGGGCAGCTAGTGCCGAATGCCGTGAGGCAGATAGTAGGATTTATGTTGGTGTGTAAGTCCTAGGGGGTAGAGCCCTCTGTAGAATTATTCAGGTACTTCTTCCAGTTGAAATCAATTGGAAAGGGGAAGGGTTGGTGCTCGCTGAACCCGAGGCCGCAAAGAGGGTTTCAGGTGCAAAACCCGAGCAAAGTAGAAAATTAAAAGGTGAAGTTTCTGTATATAAAAGAGTCGAAACCGATCCCGGGGTGGAGAAGCGATGAGGTGGGGGATGGGGTACCAATATGTGTACCAGAGTTGGTTGAGGTGCTCGAGCAAGCGGGGACGCTGAAACAAGTGTTCACCGAGGAAGAGTTGGAGGAGGCCGGATTGTCCCTCTATTATACAAAGGGACCCAAGGCGAGGACGTCGCCAGCCCCGAGTGAGGGTTCTTTAGCCGGGGCAGAAGTGGAGGGTAGGGATTCCTTTTTTACAATTGTCTGTGGCTGGTTCATAATATAGTCTCTAATGTGTTGATCTTTGCTTGCAGTGGGGCGTTTTAAGACCAGCCTCCAAAAGAAGACCTCAGGGAGTGCGCAACAAACTCCTGAAACGGAGAGAGTGGCCACTCCCAAAAGCACGACCCCCGAGGTGGAGAGAACCTCGGGGAGAATACCCGGTGAGGGGACCGAGGAAGTGGTTGCGCGGACGGACACCACCCCAAGGGCGAAGAAGAGGCCGGGGCCTGTACCGACGCCGCCTTCTGTCTCAAAGAGAATGCAGTTAGATCCTACCTCGGAGGTATAGTTATCATGCGTTTAAATTTCCTAGTGATGTGCCATGTCTTATAAGGTTTTCTGCAGGGCCAGACAAGAGTGGGGGCCCACGAGGTGTCCGATATGGAGGAGGTGTGGACCCTGAGCCAAGGGCTCATTGGGTTCGGGCGTCGCCTCCAAAAAGAGGAGACCGAGGTGCTGGGCGAAGAACTGAGGACTCTGCGCTTGGAGTGCGATAAGCTCCGCGCAGAGGCAGCTGAGGCCAAGAATGGCCAGGTGACGGCGCGGGGCAGGGCGCTCGAGGCCGAGAAGGAAGCTGCCCGGCTCAAGAGCGAGGTTGCAGAGATGGCCCTCCTCCGGGAAGAACTGGCCGCAGCTCGTGAGAAGCTAAAGAAGAAAGCGGAGGGCCAAGGGGCGATGCTGAGGGCCTTCGTCGAGAAGCTGTCACAAACGGAGACGTTTGTGAACTTCTTGACGAACTTTGTGGCGGTTGGGAACGTAGCCACGCGCTCAGAAGTGTTGGAGGTGGTAAAGGACGTGTACCCGGAGGTAGACGTCTATAAAAAGGACTTCGGGTACCACTACGCTTCTGTGGGCAATGTTGACGCGGCCTACTACAACACTTTGTCGCGGCTCCTGGAGTGTCCACTGGTGGAGGCACTGGCCCAGAAGGGGACCATTCTATCGGCGGAAGATGTGGCAGGCTGTTCGGTAGACCAGGACGAGGACTTCCTGGGATATCGAATGGGTATGCATGTGCTAGAGCCAAGGCAGAGGGCCCCTCCACCGAGGATTGAGCCCGAGGCGATTGAACTAGCTCCCCAGGAGGGCGGAGCTCTTCAGCTAGCACCGAACCTGATCGTGAACCCGGCTGCCACTACCTCGGCCGCAGCGGAGGTCAGTTCTCCTCCTACCTTAGGCGGAGACGTAGAGTAGGAGGCATTTGTTGTTCTTTTTTGAACTTGTATTTGTAAAAAAACACTTGATCTGTAATCGGTGTTTGGCAAATGTATAAATGATAAGTTGTCGATTTTGTGGTAATGAATCTTGAATGTATGCCTTGAAATCGAATATTAATATGTGTTGTATACTGGTGGCCTTATAAATGTTTCTGTATATCACGCGTGCAGCAGGAGGACACCGCGGACCTTCACGAGGTCATTAAGAAGCTGATGTAGTCAATGAACTGGCTGCAAAGAGAGAGAGATGACCTGAAGATGTCGGTGGTCTCAAAGCTGGAAAAAAGGCTCGCAGTTGCGGAGAATAAGGTATCCGAGACTGAAAAGGAAAGAACCGCGGCCGCCGAGAAGGCCTTGGATCACGAGCTTAAGTATCTCTCCAAATGCGCCGAGGTGGAACGACTCTTTGTCCACCAAAGAGAATATGAGCGAATATTTTCGGAGTTCGGCCTGCTAACTTTCGAGGAGGTCGAAGAATGAACTGACAAAATTCAGAAGGAAATTGCCGTACTGATGGAGGCCGGACACACCGACTCCTCCGAGCTAGTTAGGAAGCGGGAGGTGTTAGAGATACTCCTCAGCATGTACGAGGACTAAAAAGGCCGCAGAAGGTGGCGTTGTGCTACGGAGGAGAATATTGCCAGCTCGGCCAATTACTTCGATCTCCTCGGTAGTGGTCGCCGAGGAGGAGGTTCAAAAATTGGCCGAGGAGATCGAAGTAATGGCCCCCGCAGAGTGGGATCCTGTTGGATGGGCTAACACTTCAAGGCCAGCGCAGCAACCGAGTCCCTACCCCCAAAGAGGCCGTCAATCAAGTTCTCGCCCTCGAGGAGGCCAGAGTAGGGAGAGGACCGGAGCCCAGTCCCGGGGTACTTCCAGATCTCCGAGGACACGGAGAAGCTCCAGGGGCAGATCTTAGCACCGAAGTGCTGACTATTGGTTAGGTGGTAATAGGTAGATAGGGCGGTTATATTGTAAAGTATGTTTGTAAATAAAACTGTAGTGAAAATTAATATCATACACAACGAGCCCTTCTTTTTTTTTTTTTTTTTTTTGCGCAAAATAAAATAGAGTAGAGATGCATTTGAGCATGATGCAATTTTCTTTTAAACATGTTGATACTATGTGATGCAAATAAGGTGGTAGTTAGTACTCGGGAGTATTGTATTTAGATATGTCTTTGTTCCGAAACAAGGCATAGAACTCCCCGGACAGATCAGGCGGGAGTTAACGTTTGCATAATGACAAAGTTATTAACCTCTCCGGATAAATCAGGCAAGATGGATTACATGTCCGGGGACCAAGTTTGTGGTCTCTCCGGACGGATCAGGCGAGAAACCAATGTGTCCGGAGACAAGTAACAATTTGTCACAATAAATATGTGAGTATTCGAGGATGGGGCGTCCGCGCGGCGTAGAAGAGAAGCAATGTATGCTTTAGAAGGAAAAACTGTTATTCATTAAAATTGTCGGAACATTTGAAAGATACAAATATGAACTTGAAACATAAAGTACCATGTTATGAAAGTAAAAGTACGTAAAAAAATGTAAAGGAAGAAAAAGTACTTGAAAAGGGAAATTATAGATAGAAACGCCGTAGATTGCTAACGTGCCAAGTGCGAGGCATCGGTGTGCCATCCAAATGAGCTAACTGATAGCTCCCGGAGGCGTGAGCGGCAGTGACGCGATAAGGCCCTTCCCAGGTGGCATGAAGTTTGCCCTCGGAGGCAGCTTTGCTGGCGGAATTTAGCCGAAGTACAAGGCCTCCGACCTGGAACTGTGTACCCCAAACCCGGAGGTTGTAATATTCAGCCGCTTGTTGCTTACATTTAGCTTGTCGGATGAAAGATTGCTCGCGACGATGTTCGAGCTCGTCCAAGTTGGTACGGAGTGCTTCTTCGTTAGCCTCGGGATCGAGGTGTAAGAGTCTAGGGCTGGGCACTCCCACCTCGGCAGGAATAACTGCCTCGGAGCCATAGGTGAGGCTATATGGCATCTCTCGGGTGGAAGAGTACGGTGTCGTGCGGTAAGCCCAGAGAACTTGCGGAAGGTTCTCGGCCCAGAGACCCTTAGCTTGATCCAATCGCTTCTTCAGGCCGTTGACTAGAGTACGGTTTGTGACCTCGACCAGGCCATTAGCTTGGGGATGAGCTACCGAGGTGAAAACTTGCTTGATATGCAACTCCTCGCACCAGGACTGAAAGGGATCATTTGCAAATTGTTTGCCATTGTCAGATATAATTGCATTTGGAATACCGAAACGGCATATGATGTTACGCCAAACAAATTTGAGGATATTTTGTCCAGTAATGGCAGTAAGAGGCTCGGCTGCGACCCATGTGGTAAAATAATCCACAGCAACCACGAGAAATTTCAATCCCCTTGGAGCAACTGGGAACGGTCCCACGATGTCGATTCCCCACTGTATGAATGGCCAGGCACTTGTATGCCAATGAGCTCGGTTTGCGGCAGGTGTTTCATTCGGGAGTGTCGTTGACATTTGTTGCCCCTTGATACCAATTGTGGGCATCATTAAACAGGGTGTGCCAGTAGTATCCCCACCGGAGCACTTTCTTGGCCAACGTCCGTGGAATTCCCGAAGAATATAATCAGCCTGGACCGGGCCGAGACATCGTAGGCTCGGCTACAGGTATGACTGACGGTATAGGATCCCGTCATGTAGTGTGTACTTTGGTGCTTTCAAAAGTATCTGCCGAGCAAGTAACTTATTTTCAGGCAAGGTGCCATCTCGAAGATACTGGATGATCGGAGTCATCCAATTGGGATCGGCATCAGCCAACACAGAGATCACCTGCTCACCAATCGAAGGGTGGGCAGCTTCTTCGTTGATAATGTCCGGAGACACATTGTACAGGACCGCGGAGGCCATTTTACTAAGAACATCAGCTTTAACATTTTCTTCGCGGGGTCTCTGTTGGACATTAGTCGAAGTAAAAGTTAACAAAAGCTTATGAGTTAAAGCCAGATACCTTTTCAATGTATCATCTTTTGCCGCGTAGGTGCCCTTGATCTGGCAGGATACCACCTCAGAGTCGGTGAATAGCTGGATATGCGAAGCTCCGATGGTTTGAACGAGCCGGAGCCCAACAAGGACTGCCTCGTACTCATCCTCGTTGTTGGTCACTTTATACTTAAAACGCAGGACATATTTGACTTCGACGCCATCAGGACCAATGAGGAGGACCCCGGCACCACTACCTCGTGTTGCAGAAGCGCCGTCCACGTATACACGCCACTTATTGGTTTCGGCTTCGGGGTCAGCTTGGGGTAAAGCCTCAGCTTGTGTGACATTGTTGGGGTTATTGAACGGGGCCTCGACCAGAAAATCCGCGAGAGCCTGACCCTTGATGGCTCGGCGAGGTTGAAATTGTATGTCATGCTCCCCAAGCTCAATCGCCCACTTGGCCAATCGCCTCGATACATCGGGCTTGACAAGAACCTAACGAATAGGTTGATTTGTGAGGACCCAAATAGCATGCCCTTGGAAATAGGGACGCAGGCGGCGGGCCTCCATGATTAGGGCCAACACTGTTTTTTCCGCTGCAGAGTATCGAGTCTCTGCCCCTTGGACTGCTCGGCTAACGAAGTACACGGGTTGTTGACTTCCATGGTCCTCGCGGACGAGGGCCGCGCTAATGGCTTCATCGGCGGAGGCCAAATATACATGGAGTGGCTCTCCGAGGAGAGGCGCGGACATAGTAAGCAACTGTTTGATGTGTTGTTTAAGAGCCTCAAATGCTTCTTCGCACTGCGGAGTCCATTCAAATGTCTTCGCTTGGCGCAAAATTTTGAAGAAAGGAAGCTGACGCTCCGCTGCCTTGGATAAAAAACGATTTAAAGCTGCTAGGCCGCGGGTTAGACGTTGGACGTCTTTCACAGTTTTCGACGACTGAAGATCCAGCACATCCCTAATCTTGGTTGGGTTGGCCTGGAGACCGTGTTGCGAGACCATGTACCCAAGAAATTTTCCTGATCCAACGCCAAAGGTACACTTGGCTGGATTGAGGCGAAGATTATAGCGCCGCAACGTGTGCAATGTCTCGGGAATGTCCTGCACACATGATGGATGGGAGGAGCTCTTAATAACGAGGTCATCGACATATACCTCAACATTACGGCCGATCTGGTCTCGGAAGACGTGGTCCATAAGATGCTGGTAAGTGGCCCCGGCATTCTTGAGCCCGAAAGGCATTTTCTTGAAAGCGAAGCATCCAAAATTGGTGATGAAGGCTGTTTTGATGGCATCTCGGCGGTCCATATGGATTTGATGATATCCCTTGTACAAATCAAAAAACAAAGTGCCTTATACCCGGTAATGGCCTCTGTTTTTTGGTCAATGGGCGATAGGGGATAGCAGTCCTTTGGGCAGTGCTTGTTGAGATCAGAAAAATCAACACACATCCTCCAAGCCCCACTAGACTTCGTCACCATTACCGGATTAGAAAGCCAGGATGGGTAGTGAACTTCGAATAGGATTTTGGCATCCAAGAGCTGTTGAACTTCAGTTCGGATGGCTGCGTTTCTCTCTGGAGCAAATTGTCGTCGCTTTTGTTGTATTGGCTTCACATTAGGGTCGATGTTCAGCTTATGAGTGATAAGGTTGGGAGAGACGCCTGGCATATCTAGGGGAGACCAAGCAAATACTTCGGAATATTCTTGTAGCGTTTGGATGATGGCATTGTGCAACAATGGTATGCTCACGGCGCCTACTGTAACAGTTTGTTCTAGCTTAGCAGGATCGAGTGGCACCTCGGCAGTATCATTTCCGAGTGATTCAGATGAACTCGGGGCGGGCGCCGGCGTGGCTATTTGAAATTGAGGCTTAGGAGGAGCCTTGGATGTCTTCTTGAGTGCAACATACATGAACTCCTTGGAAATTCTTTGACTGCCACGAATGGCGACCTCTCCGTGGGGTGTAGGAAACTTCAATGCTTAATGATATGTGGAACAGATGGCCTTTTCCGGAGTAAGCCAATCCCGGCCAAGAATCATGTTGTATGGAGATGGAGAGGTGACCACATAGAAATCAACAAAGATGGTTTTTATCGCTGGATATGTACCAAGCGACACGGGGAGGTTGATAATTCTCTCAGGTTGGACCTCTCCCTGAGTGAAGGTCTGCAATGGCCTGGGGGGCAGGCCTAAGTTGTTCGCGAGGTATGCCCATCTTCTGGAAACAACCAGAAAATATTACATTGACGGCGGCGCCATTGTCGACAAAGACTCGTTTTATGGTGACATTGGCCACGACCATGTCAATGATGATAGCATCAGTGTGAGGGGTGAGCTCGGGAACAGGGTCATCTTCAGTGAAGCTCACTGTTTCAGATTTGTGGAAACGCTTGTGGCGTGGCTCTCGGGAGGAGGCCTTCGCGCTTCGGCTTTATGGGCACTTCGGGAAGTCCCTGTTGGCATGGCGCCATAGATACATTTATAATCCCGTGGACTACATAATTCGGTGGGTTGTCCCCGCGACCGCCATCTGGTGGTGGCGGTGGCAACAATTGGGGTTGTTGCGGTTGATTTTGTTGACGATTACCCGGATCTTGTCTTTGGTAATTGGTATACCCCGACCTGTTGTTCTGCCATTGGGGCCTGTTTTATCTTGGAGCTCGGTCGCTGTAACCTCCCCGACCTTGTTGTAAACCTCCGTTTTGGTTCGGTCGAGATCTGTCCTCAGTTCGAACTATGTATTGCCGGAGGAAGCCTCGCTTCAGACAGTCCTTGATTTCTTTACAAAGCTCGCGACATTCTTCGGTGTCGTGTCCATGATCGTGATGATACGCACACCACTTCTCACGGTTACGCTTCTCTGCTAGAGCAGTCATCCGTGGGCACGGTCGCAAATCATTGTTGTGAACAGAAAGTATTTTTGTCCTTGATCGCGTAAGGGGTGTGAGTTGGGGGACATCACTGCGAGGTTCCAACCTGCCTCTGCTCAAACGACTGAAGGCACTGGGCCGAGTGCTAGTCCCGACCTGCGTTTTGTCTAGCTACTTCTTGGTAGCATGTTTCTCCTGCTTGCGACGGGTTTGCTCCTCAGCTTTGGCGAACCTGCTTACGGTGTCGAAAAGAGCCTGGGTCGTGGTCGGAGGGTGTCGCACTAGCGCGATGTAGAGCGGCCCGGGTCGGAGGCCGTTCATGAAGGTGGTGATAATAACATCATCAGATCGGCTACCTACTTTTAGGCTTTCTGTAGTAAAGCGCTCAAGAAACTGGGTAACGGTCTCCCCATCTCGATGTTCCAGGTTCATGAGATCAGCCAAAGTGGCCATAGGTTTTGGTCGTGTGTGGAAACGGGCCCAAAACTGTTCGGCAAGATCCTAGAAAGAGGTAACACTGCCTCGAGGCAGGGAATCAAACCAAAGTCTGGCCTCATCTTGAAGGTACTCGGGAAACACTTTGCACAGGTGATGCGGCGTGCAACTTCGATTGAACATAGCATACTTAAAGGCGCTCAGGAAGTTACCTGGTTCTCCGGTGCCATTGTAGACGGATACTGGTTGAAGTTTAAACCCTTCGGGAAGTGAAGTAGAAAGAATCTCCTCGGAGAACGGGGTGATTATCTCCCCATCAGCATCAAGGCCCAATACCTTGTCAAGCTCGGCGTCAAATTGAGCCTGCTCTTGTTCCAAAGGATCGAGTACACGGGACCTTTCCAAGCGAGCCTATTTTGCCGCATCTACAGGTCAGCGGCGGTCTGCATCCTCGTGGTCATCATAGCGGGGCCTTTGAACCATTAGAACTCCGGTTCTCCCCAGGCGATATTGACCGCTGACGGCAGTGATCATGCCTGGCCCTGTGAGGCGGATCTTCATCGAGTGCGCGAGATCGATCACGGGGCGGATGTCCTGCCACCTGGTTAACGCCATCATCGGCGCGTACACCGGAGTCAGCACGCCGATGATTCCATTCTCGGAATAGAGCAGCGTGTTCCCGAAGAAAGGCTTGATGTGCCTGCACTAATTCGGGGGTTGGTTGAGGGTCAATCTGCGCTGGCGCATCAGCGGGTGCGGGATTCTGTGCATCTACTTTCCCTGCAGGCGGATCATGGATCTGCTAACGCGGTAACGGAGGGTTTTGATCCATGGGGGGATTGCGACGAGACCGGGTTGGGTTAGCAGATTAGCGCGTGTTCACCATGACTGACGTAAAACAACTTTAAAGGATACTAGGGTTTGCCTTTCAACGGTTCCCACAGAACAAGTAGAAATATAAATTGCAATTGATTTAAAGGTGATTTTAATGTGTCCTAAAGTAATCTACAACAAGTAGAAATATAAATTGCAATTGATTTAAATGTTAATGCCTTAAAATGTATATACAATAATTAGATGTAACAAATTAGTGTATATAAAATAAGTATATATATATATATATGAGAGGATGAAATTGGGAACAAGAAAAATAAATGAAAATTTTGTATGAAATTAGATAGTAGAATAAGTTAAATAAAATCAAGTTATGTTGTAGTTTGATGGAAATTTAATCTTGAGAATAGTTTATTGTTGTTACGGCAAAAAAATTGGGTATATATAGTGTTTCTGATAAAATCAGACAAAATAGTTATTACAGTCTAGTGGTTTGGCCTTTACAATTAAAGATCTTGCAGGCTTGCAACCTGAGTTCGAAACCTAGCTATGACAACATTGAACATTTTTTATATTTTTAAAAAAGTGCTACATAAAGGGTTATAAGTAACATATTTTATTGTTACCTTAAAGTGTTACAATTTAAAATCTAATGTAACACTTATGAAAAGCGTTACTAAAGATCATCAAAGTGTTACTTTAGACTTTAGGTAGCACCGACAAATGCATCACCAATAAAGTGTTACCAAAAGTCTATTGTAACACCTTTCGGTATATATGTAACACTTTTCGGGTGTTAAATAAAGCATATTTATGTTGTAGTGACTCTAACTTTCATTTTAATCTTCACTATCAACTTTTTCATTTTCTCAAACAAATATGTTTAGCCTCACGGCTCCAATGTGTTAGTCGTCATTCACTCTCATTTATAATATCCATCCGTTATTGTAAATTAAAAAGACTTATTTTGTATTACAATTCTCGTCACTTCTCACAAATCTCTCTACCAATTATTTAAGACTATTTTAAAACTATTTTTAGAAACAACTAGTTGTTGCAAAAAAAATTTGACACACATTTGATACCACTTTGTTTTCAGAAATATGTTATTTACGTCTGAATTATTGAGGCGATAATAAAATTGTGTCAAATACTTATAAGTTGTGGCAAATACTCATTATTTGAGATAACTTCTCATAAGTTAATGACAAATACTAATTGTTTGAGACCAATTTTTGTGGTTTTAAAATATTATTTTTATTGTAGTGAAACATGATTATAGAAATATTATTAAATTATGTTGGACAAGATTAATTCATGTGAAATTTCTAGACTGCACAGTATATGTTCCAACACAATATACGAAAACAGGGAAACAACTAAAACCACTTTAGAAAACACGGGGACTGAATCCTCAGACCCCTCGGACTGATATTATTGATAATCCGTATACAATTAGGAATTACACAGAGACCTTGACTCCCTATCACCTAATCTATACTATAGCAATAATTTCCGGCGACGCCCGTCGACTTTGTTCGACACTAACTCGGCACTCCACCGAAGGTCGGACGTGTTCTCCCGAACCCGCCTTGAAGATCCTTCTCCCGAAGGCTCTTCGTTTTTTCGTTTACACAAAGTAGATCAATGGTATATCACTCTTACACAACCTAGACGTATTGAATGTGGAAAACTTTCAATAGAAATGACTCAACGTAATATACTTTTTCCACACCGTTGTTACATCCCAGCTTTCTATTAAATATCCATCGCAACTCCTACCCTAGATGAGCTGCCGCCAAATCTTGTTTCCCAAGCCTCAAATCTTTGTTCAAATCTGTCTCTCTTCTTTAAGCTTATCCATATCTTCTTTTACCGAATTACCTGCTTAAAATCTTGATCAGAAAAATATATCAATAATAATAAGTTAAGCTTTACAAAAATCCCAAAACTCATATTTTAACAATCTCCCATTTGTTGGGCATTTTTGTCAAAAACCCGGTAGTGCAGCACTTGAAAATTTTGAACTCCATTCCACGTCCTTCTGAACTTTATTTTCCTCCCCCTAAGTAGAAGTTGTTCCTCTTTTAAACAAAAGACACCAAAGCACATCTTTAACAGAACATGGTAAAAACTTTAGTCATCCCCAACTACTTAGTTCAAAGCAATACACAATACACTTCAGATTACATCTTTGCAAAAACAACCCAACACTTTGTACATTTAGACCAAATAGCAAAAAGATCTAAACAAAGTCTGAAAAAGACTCCCCCTCAGGTGCTGCATCTGTCTTCTTGCCTTTCCTTTTGTCCCCAACCTTCTTCTTACCTTTCCCGTCCTGTTTACGCTTGGAAGCAGCCTTAGACGAGGTCTCCCCCTTTTTTGACGCAAAATGCACACCCGCAATATAGCGTTGCGTAAAGCGACGAAACTCGTCAAGCGACGCCTGAACCTGATGAACATAAGACAAAACAAAATGGGCTAGCTCAAAGTCAGAGCCAGGAGGATCAGAAGGCAGTTCTGGTGCAGCAAATGATGGAAGCAGGCCACTTGCGGCCCGGGCAGCAGCTTTCGTGGCATTTGCCACACACCACGAAGACAATTTCTTGGGGAGTCCACAAGCTTCAAATGGTTCATCAGAAGCAATTTCCACTTCAGCAGCCCGAAGAATACCCGAGAGCAAGTGAGGAAAGCATAAGTACGAGCCAGATTTAGGACACTCAGCCAATTTCATAATCGAAGCATAAGCAATTTCACCATAGTCAACCGGACCACCAATACCAATGAGATACAATACCTGGGCTTGAGTCAAACATACCACGGACTCATTTGTAGTAGGTGTCCAATTCGAACAACCTATCTTATGAAGAGCAGCATAGGGCATAACAAGGTCCGCAGTGGACAATTGATCAGGCCAAACAGAGTATAAACCACCAGTTAATTCTTTGGCGACATCAGATGACACAACCGTAGATAAAGAAAAACCAGGAACAGAGGGTGTATGTACAAAAGCATTAATCACACGAGCAGAGAATGGAATTACAGCATTATTGACAAACACCAGACCATGCTTCGGACTGGTGGGACAAGCAGAGGCAGATAACAAGTTAGCATAAAACTCATGGACAATACGAGGATAAAAATCCTGAGGGTAAGACAGAGTAGGGAGCAACCCAGCCTTATAAATCAAATCGATAACCCCAAACTCATGGACAATACGCTCGTCACAGACAGATTTAGAATGGAATTTTAAAGATGAGACAATCGGAAAGACATCCGCAGAGAACTGATAATAGAAGACATTATTGTACGCACGGCGCACGTTATACCCGGTGGAGAAAGCATCAGCAGGGAGAGGGGTTACCACAACAGGAGGAGACGACTGCGGAGGAGACGCGGAAGACGAATCCAGACCGTCACTTCCCAAATCCTGGAATTCTGTTGGCGACCCAGAGGAAAACGCACCACCGGTAGACCGGAGGCGACCCGACCGACGCGGAAGGGGAACCGGTGGATCGACATTGTCGGGCAAGCGAGACGGAACAGAGGTGGGAGGAGGAATCGAGGCATTGCGACTAGGTGGACAGCGGCGGAGGTCGGAAAGAATAACCTTCGATCGATGAGGAGTGCGATGAGCACCAGACCGAGGTTCAGAGGACGCCGGCGGCGCTGGTGGCGGAAGTCCCGAGGACACAGAGTGAGTGGACTCAGCCAATGGAGACGAGGCGCGAGACTTCTTGCCGGCCGAAGACGTAGCGGCACCATGACGCTTGGACTTACTAACCGCCATGGGAGTGAGGCGTGGAGGAGAAAGAGGATCAGTGAGGAAGAAGACAAAAAAAACGGGTGAATGGGGCCAAAAGCAACAAGTAAAAGAATGGGGCTAGGGTAGGGTTCCCTGTTTGTGTTTGTGTTTCGAAGGGCCCAATGGCCACAGATGGGCCTGTAGTATGAGATCGGCCCAATTAAAGAAAACGGGTTTGGGGAAACACGGGGCACGGGAATGTTCAAGAACCAGAATCCAAAAATGCATGTTCCATGACCACTTAGATATAACAGATGTAGCGTAGAATTTGCACACTTCCGAAAAAAATGCCTAAAAAAAAAAACAATAATGCACAGCCAATGTTAATCGTCGTACACCCACGATAGGCGGCAAGCAGAAATGTTTGGCAAAAAATTAAACGAAATTCCACGTCAACTTCAGGTTTTGAATATGACCATTTTGGTGCTTAGACACAAAATATGAGAGAGGCTAAAAATATATAGGGAAGCCTTATATCACCAATGAGTGGAACCCTCTCGTGGAGTAGCTCGCAAACCCCACGAGCCAAAACCGCACTAGAAAAACCCGGTGCGACGAGCTCTGGTTGATCCTTATAACCTCGTGTAAGACGACACATTTTTTTTTTTTTTTCTCGGTGGCTTTCACAGATCAATCATTTTCTGTGCTAGTAGCTCTTTCCGGGTGATATACCAGTAGCTGCTCTCCGCATCATTTCATGACCGTAGCCCTTTCCGACAACCAGGGAATTTAAACAGCAGCGCACACTGTCTTTTATTCAAAAAGAAGGACACAGGAATGTAAAGTTGTAAGCCAAAAAAATCTTTGAACTTGCCGTTTACATGGAGTTTATAACGAGTAGCCTTGGGATGAATGCATGAGGAACCAATGGCGAATGCAGAATCTTACATGATATGCATGTTGTGACATACGTTTTTTTTTTTTTTTTTTTATATATATAATGCAGATTCCTAGGGATTTTTGGAGAGTGTCAAATCTCTGTAAGGCTAACGCTTTGGTAAAAATATCGGCCAATTGATCATCTGTAGGAACATGATTCATGCTAAGGATGCCGTCCTCTACTAATTCCCGGATATAATGATAACGAATATCAATGTGCTTAGTGCGGGAGTGTTGAACAAGATTTTTAGTGATATTGATGGCGCTAGTGTTATCACAATAAAGGGGTATAGATCCTACCTCAATCCCATAGTTAGTTAGCATTTGTTTCATCCACTCAAGTTGCGTGCAACAGCTACCGGCAGCAATGTATTCGGCCTCTGCGGTGGATAGTGAAATAGAATTTTATTTCTTGCTAAACCAGGATACGAGGTTTGTACCCACAAAGAAGCAGCCCCCTGAGGTGCTTTTTTGATCATCGAGGCTTCCAGCTCAATCGGCATCACTATAGCCTGCAATACTAGGCGACGTGCCAAACGAGTACCACAGACCATATTCGTATGTTCCAACAAGATAGCGAATTATGCGTTTGACATATTTTAGGTGAGACTCTTTTGGCTGAGCCTGATACCGAGCACATAAGCCAACACTAAAACAGATGTTAGGCCTGCTGGCCGTTAGATACAATAGACTACCAATCATGCTTCGATAAAGACTTGGGTCCACTGATATTCCATCATCATCTCGTGACAGCTTATCGGTGGATCCAATGGGGGTTTTCATTGCTTTGGATTTTTCTAGCCCAAATTTTTTGATAAGGTTACGTGCATACTTACTTTGTGATAGAAAGATACCATCAGACATTTGTTTAACTTGAAGACCCAAAAAGTAAGTAAGTTCACCAACCATACTCATTTCGAATTCTGTGGACATAATACGAACAAATTCATCGACCAATTTCTTTGAAGAGGACCCAAACACTATATCGTCAACATAAATTTGAGCGACAATGATGTCTTTTCCTGGGTATTTCACAAAGAGTGTCTTGTCAGACCCTCCTCGAGAGTATCCTTTTTCAAGGAGATAGGTTGTAAGACGATTGTACCAAGCTCGAGGAGCTTGTTTGAGTCCATACAAAGCTTTTCTAAGTTTAAACACATGATTAGGATAATCAGAATCAATGAAACCCTTAGGTTGTTCTACATAAGCAGTCTCTTTTAAGAACCCATTCAAAAAAGCACTTTTGACATCCATTTGGTATAATTTAAAGCGTTTCAGACATGCAAAGGCAAGCAGTAAACGAACAGATTCAAGTCAAGCAACAGGAGCAAATGTCTCATCAAAGTCAATGCCTTCTACCTGGGTATATCATTGTGCAACCAACCTAGCCTTATTTCTTGTTATGTTACCAGATTCATCTGTTTTATTTTTGAATATCCACTTAGTGCCGATAACATTACAATTAGACGAACGGGGAACAAGTTCCCAGACATTATTTCGACTAAATTGTTCAAGTTCTTCTTGCATGGCCATTATCCAACATTCATCAGTGAGAGCCTCTTTTATGTTTTTCGGTTCAATTTTAGAAGTATAACACACATATAATGTAAGTCCAGCTAATTCACGATAGTTAGGCTTGGGAATATGTCGAGTTTGCATACCTCTGCTACCGTCTCCAATTACCTGTTCCTGGGGATGATATTTCTGGATTCTCAGGGGAGGATCTCTCATCCTGGGTGCTGGAATGCATGTTGCAACATCATCAGTATCTTTGACATCAGGATTTGCTTGACTGCTTGGAGTAGGTGATCCAGCATGGGCAGGGCCTGTTTGGTCACACTCCCTATTTTGTGTTGAAGTTAGAGGAACAGTGGTTTCTGGCTCAGTCCATGTTGGAACATCGGTATCCCTTGACGTGTCATCAAAAATAATATTCATGGATTCCATGACAGTATTAGTACGAGAATTAAAAACTCTATAAGCTCTGCTGTTTTGAGAGTATCCAAGAAAAATACCAGGATCACTGCGTGCATCGAATTTACCTAATTGGTCTCGATCATTAAAAATGTAACACTTACATCCAAATACATGAATGTACCTTACATTTGGTGACCGACCTTTCCATATCTCATAGGGTGTAATGCCAATACCTGGTCTGAGATACACTCGATTTATGATGTGGCATGCAGTGCTTACAGCTTCTCCGCACCATCGTTGGGAGAGATTTTTAGAGTGTAGCATAACTCTAGCCATCTCCTGAAGGGTACGATTCTTCCTCTCAACTACTCCATTTTGCTGAGGTGTTTTTGGTGCAGAGAATTCATGCAGGATACCCCGAGATTCACAGAACTTTGTAAATTGAGAGTTATCAAACTCTCTCCCATGATCGCTTCTGATTCTGGTAATTCCGCAATTTTTCTCATTCTGTAATCTCACGCACAACTTAGCAAACACATTAAATGTATCAGATTTATCTCGCAACAAATCAATCCATGTGTACCTAGAAAAGTCATCAACACAGACAAAGATATACTTCTTTCCCCCCACACTTTCAGTTTGCATTGGACCCATTAGATCCATATGAAGAAGTTCGAGTACTTGGTTAGTGTGTACAGCAGTTTTAACAGAGTGTGAGTCCCGTTTTTGCTTTCCAAGCTGACAAGGGGCACAAATTTCTTCCATTTTGCAAGACAATTTGGGTAGTCCTCGAATAATGCTAGAGGCAGACAGTTTACCAAGTTGAGTGTAGTTATTGTGTCCTATTTTTTTATGCCAAATTTCAGTTTCACTCATAGGGGCAAAATGACACATGTATTCATTGTCTAAAATGTACAGAAAGTTTGCAGACCTATTCCCGACTAGAACACTCTTATTGTCTTGATCATAGACATGACACTGTTCTTTAGTAAACCTAACATGTAACCCTTGATCACACAGATGACTAATGCTTATTAAGTTAGCTTTAAGATTTTCAACCAGGAATACATCTGTTAACTTTGGAAACCCACTTAGATTAAGTGTTCCCTTCCCAATAACCCTACTTCTAGCTCCATCACCAAATGTCACAAATTTATTGTTTACTGGTTCAATGTTAGTTAGTTGTTTACGAACACCTGTCATATGACGTGAGCAACCGCTGTCAAAGTACCACGCACCAGACACAACAGAATTTAATGCAAAATTGACATTAAAACATGCGTTAGTTTTAGGTACCCAACCCTGACGAGTCTTGGTTGATCGTGTTGTTCTAGCATCCACCTTCTGATTAGGAGTTCGCCGCTGTCTTCCTTGATGTCTCCAGGTAGGAAGGGAGTTCATATAATCTGCACGCATTCTAAAGCAATTTGGACGATAATGTTCGATAATTCCGCAGTAGTGACAAATAGGAATGAACCGACGATTATTTCCAAAGTTACGACTGTTATGTTGCAACATACTATACTGAGAGCTTTTGTTTCTTCTCACTTTATTTTGAATCTGAGTTTGTCTAGACGTGTGAGTGTTGCTAAACCTATTACCCGATTTACCTGGTATCAAACTATCAGCTTGGTGTGTTGCAATATGTGTCTCAGTTTGTGAGTTATTGTTTGGGTTATCGTTAGAGGATTCTTCATTGTACCCTAACCCAGTAACATCACCATGACTCTTTCCGATATTTAAAATTTCAGTTAAGACATCCTTACCAGAATTGAGACGCTTGAACAGTTGTTTGAATTCCTCCAGTTCTTCAGATAGCTCTTTAATAGACTGATTTTTGCTTTCTACACTCTTTCTGCATATATCAAGATCATCCATGGCTTTCTGAAGATCCTCCTTTAATGACTCCATTTCTTTTTCTTTCTTATTCAGTTCACTTCGCAATCCATCTTCAGCTTCTTGATTTCTTTCTTCCATTGTACCTCTTAGCTTAGTGATCAGCAGGTTTTTGTCCTTAATCTCGTCATGCAGATTCCCAATTGTTACCTTGGCTTCACAAAGTTGTCCCTCCATCTTTTTTATAGCCTTGCTTCCACGAATGCATTCGACAGAGAGTTTTTTATACATGCTCTGCATTTCTTCTAACGTGGGACCTAATTCTTCATCAGACACATCAGTATCACACAAATTCGATAATTCATGTTGCAACATACCTGGTGAAATACATGAATTTGTTTCTTCAGAATGAGCTTGTCCTACGAGACATACATATGATGCAGATAATGCTGCCAAATTGCTGGACAAGTCAGACTCCTGATTCGTCGCTTCTTCTTCATCCTCTGAGTCATCACTCCATGTTGCAACAAGTGCCTTGTTCTTTCGTCTTAGGAATGTTGGACATTCTTTCTGAAAATGCCCTCTTCCATCACATTCTCTACATCTGAATTTATCGATATTTGTACCTGCAGAACTAGCCGAAGTATTAGAGTCAGTATTTTTTGCGAATTTAGATTTCTTACCTTTTGTGGGAGGCTTTGTATCTTTCGTGCGAAAACTTTTGATCATATTTCCAAATTTCTTTGTAAATAGAATCATATTCTCAGCGAGTTCGATCATTTCAGGTTCATGATTGTTCTCTTCATCTCCTTTGCTTTGGGCTTCAGCTTTGAGGGCTATACCTCGACTGACTTCCTTTTTCTCGAACCCTTTATTTAGTTCAAAGGTTAAGAGATCTCCCACTAGTTGATCCATCTTCATATTCTCAACATCTTTCGATGTATCTATAGCTGTGACTTTTTCAGAGAACCGTTCCGGCAGCGTTCTTAAGAATTTGTCTACTAATAGTGACTCAGAGACTGATTCTCCCAACGTAAGCCTTTTGTTTACTATTCCCATGAAGCGCGAATAGTATTCTTCAACCGATTCACGATCCTCCATTCTGAGGTTGTCAAATTGATTGCGAAGATTTCTCAACTTTGATTTCTTAACTTCCTTGGTGCCTTCAAAGTAATTTTCAAGCACCTCCCATGCTTCTTTGGCTATTTTGCAATTACAAATCTTCATGTATTGATTCTGGTTAACTGCCGTTCGTATGAACAGTAGAGCTTTATGATTCACCTTGTAAGCTTCTTTCTCAGGAGCTGACCACTCTGATCTGGGTGCCATTGGTAGTGTCCATCCAGTGATGACCGCCTCCCAATATTCTTCGCCCATGGCCTTCAGATGTGCCATTGTAAGGGATTTCCAGTAGTCATAGTTCGTGCCATCCAGTAGTGGCAGTCGCATCGTATTGCCACGAAGATCCATATCTATGCAGTAATATAGGACCGACCGTATTAGAATACAGACCCGCTCTGATACCACTTGAAATTTCTAGACCGCACAGTATATGTTCCAACACAATATACGAAAACAGGGAAACAACTAAAACCACTTTAGAAAACACGGGGACTGAATCCTCAGACCCCTCGGACTGATATTATTGATAATCCGTATATAATTAGGAATTACACAGAGACCTTGACTCCCTATCACCTAATCTATACTATAGCAATAATTTTTTACGACTCCCGTCGACTTTGTTCGACACTAACTCGGCACTCCACCGAAGGTCGGACGTGTTCTCCCGAACCCGCCTTGAAGCTCCTTCTCCCGAAGGCTCTTCGTTTTTCCGTTTACACAAAGTAGATCAATGGTACATCACTCTTACACAACCTAGACGTATTGAATGTGGAAAACTTTCAATAGAAATGACTCAACGTAATATACTTTTTCCACACCGTTGTTACATCCCAGCTTTCTATTAAATATCCATCGTAACTCCTACCCTAGATGAGCTGCCGCCAACTCTTGTTTCCCAAGCCTCAAATCTTTGTTCAAATCTATCTCTCTTCTTTAAGCTTATCCATATCTTCTCCATATCTGCTTTTACCGAATTACCTGCTTAAAATCCTGATCAGAAAAATATATTAATAATAATAAGTTAAGCTTTACAAAAATCCCAAAACTCATATTTTAACATCATGTATTCAAGAAAATTTTATGGAATACCTCTGTAACTAATTTAACAATTATTCTTCTTGTATTTTCCACGCTGGCTACAAACCGCCGAAGTGTTGTTAAGAAGTGTACTATAGAGCGTGGGCATGCGCATACTTCTTAATTGACCAAATAGGTTGGCCACGCACATACTTCTTAATTCATCAATATGTTTCTTATGTGTTGGGAGAATATAATATGCACCCGATATATAAATACTATTACAATATTATTTCACTCTATTTCTTTTTATAGATATACAAGATACTGAATATTTCTACTCTCAACTAGATGTTCACCCGTACGATGCACGGGTTAGTTGCTTTTATAAAATTATAGGCGATATACTTCCATTAACAAATCATAATCAAACTATGTAACATTACATGATAATGGTAAGGTGTAAAACGACGAACACGTAAACATAAGTAGTAGGATATACTCTACAAATTGCGGAAATCTTCTATCTGCATAACGCTCACAATACTATCAATATGTTTCATCTTTTGTCCTTCACATTAGTTGATTGTCATGACATAACAAAATTGTTATTAGAAATTGTTGGCGTTGAGGCTTGAAAGTAACTTTGCATTTGAAAGGGTTCTGCACTTGATCCTGTCATCATCTTTTCTTTTAGGATATGAGTATCGAGTCTAGAAAGAATCATTCTTGTACCACTTCATAATTCCAAAGTTGGATCTAATTTGCATAAAATATTCCTAACCTATTTTTTTGCATCAAAGCCTTCCTTAATGATCTTGCTTCTTTGGCATTGCTTCCATCCATCTCTATATATGAAA
The DNA here is from genome assembly GCA_958295605.1 of Ajuga chamaepitys. Taxonomy (NCBI): domain Eukaryota; kingdom Viridiplantae; phylum Streptophyta; class Magnoliopsida; order Lamiales; family Lamiaceae; genus Ajuga; species Ajuga chamaepitys. Next base: position 26,483,959 of record OY282506.1, on the reverse strand, counting down.
AAATACAATCACTTAAAAATAGTCCATAAATCAAATATTATAAAAACAATAATTTTTATGAAATATGTTGTTATTGTAGCACAAATACAACACTTTCTTTTTACCAAAAAGTCCCAAAACCATACTTTTATTTAACAGTAAACATTTATTTAAAAAAATCAATACAAAATACAAAACCTATTATACGTTAATGGCTATTAATATTTTTTTGTAAAAATATATAAATCGGGCCAAAAGCTCAGTGTAGAAGTAAAATTTTGTTTAAATTAAAAAATTACAAACAGGCACTTAAAACATTTAAAATTAATTAATTTAGTGATTCTTTTTAGGGTAAAAACTTAGTAATTTAAGGGAGTGTTTTCTTTGCTTAACTTTTGAAAAAGTTATCAAAATAGAAATTATGATAAAATTGCTTAAAATCAAAGTTAGGTAGTGTTTGAAAATAAAAGTGATTTTGGACAAATGTAAGGGGGTTTGCGATTGCTTTTGCTTTTGAAAAAGAGATTAAAATTAGATATTCTAAAAAAATCACTTACGTAAAAATATAGGTTGTGTTTGCAAAAAAAAGTAATTTCTAATAAAAGTAGAAGTTGGAGTGTTTGCTATAGAATCACTCCAACTTTTAGGGGGTGTTTGCATTTGCTTTTTCTAAATGATTTTCAGCTTATAGCTTGAGAAAAACTATTTTGTAGTGTTTGCAAAACCAACTTCTACTTTAAAAGAAGTGCTTTCAATGTAAAAGCTAAAATCAGAAATTTAATGATTTTCTCTACTTAATGACAATTCTGTAAATAATATGATATTTTTAAAAGACATAAGCAGAGCTGGCAAAATTGGCCCGGCCCGTTTATAGAGTGGGCTGGGCCGGAATATTAGAGGCCCGAAAAAATTTGGGCTTTTTAACCCCGGCCCGAACGGACTTTTCTTTTGGCGGGCCAAGCCCGGCCCGGCCGATATTTCCATTGGCCCGACCGGGCCGCCCGAATTGGCACCTCTAGACATAAGTGATTATATAGAAAACACTACAACTTCTACTTTATTGGAAATTACTTTTGTTTCAAACACTGCCTACTTTTTACATAAGTAATTTTTATAAAATCTCTAATTTTAATCACTTTTTCAAAAAACAAAAACAATCGCAAACAACCCCCTACATTTTATGTAAGTAAATTTCATAGAATGTCTAATTTTAATCACTTTTTTAAAAGTAAAAGCAATCCAAACACCCACTAATTTATATTTGTAAGAAATAATTTGTTTAATTTATATGTTAGTTTATAAATTGTATTATTTTTAGATGATGGTAAATATGATTTTGTATAAATTTGAAGTTTGTTGTGTAATTGAGGGAAAAATAGTTTTGCACAGGTTAGAGGAAATTTTTTGAAATATAAAAGGAATTGTCTAATTTTTATATTATTTTCAATTTCAATTAATGTGAGAGGATGTAATAGTAATTAAGAGTTTACAACTGCTGAAAAGAAAATAAGAAATTGCCGAGGAAAAAAAAAAAAGAAAGGAAAATAGGGAGACAATTAAGGTAAAGAGGACACCTAGGCAAGATATCCTGCTTTTATATTAAAGGGGAATTATATCATAGACCAATTAATTATTTAACTAGAGTAATAAATTAAAATTCTTGTAATTTATTTCAGACATATTGAGCCATCGAATGGACCTGATCTGACTCAATTAAAATATGTTCCAATAACTTAATTATGAACTGGCCAACTCTTCACTTATCATAACAATTTATTAATTATATTATATGTTACTAAACAAATATAATTGCAGTCTAATTCTAATCAAATTATTGAAGCAATATATCAAGGGTAAATTTCATAATGCGACATGTATTATGCATATTTTTTTAACTTTCCAACCCAAAATAAATTTTTTTCCCAATCACAATATGTATTACACTTTTTTTGCACTTTGCAACCTCCAGTTATATATTACGGACAAGGGCGACTCAATATTTTCGGGGGCCTTACGCAGGACATAAAAATGGTGCCTTTCAATTAAAAACTTTATAAATTATCATTCATAGTTTTTTTTCTTTTTTTGCTTCTGTAATTCCGATCTAAATTTTTTTTTTCTTATTCTGCCACTTATTTCAACATAAATAGATAAGAAATCGTTTTAAAACAGACAAGATTCGCATTTAAACAAAATGAATAAATATTGATAATTTAAAATAAATAAAATATAAGTTCTAGAACAATAGAATCTAGAAACCGAGATTTCTAAATCTGAAATAGCAGATTAGCAAATCGTTGATAACTTATTAAATCAAACATTGTTAATTTCTTAATCTTTCTCGTCAAAGCTTTGATAAAATCCACCCAGAGAAGTTGACTGCTTGAGTTCCCTCAAAGAAGAATTTATTCAAGATAAGATGAATGAAGGATGGCGAAAGCAACATATTTATTTTGGAAATTAGTGAAAGACAAATGGAGCAGTAAAATATTTTGGCGTTTCGATCTTTCAGAATTAAAAAGCCGCAGGAATCACTTGAAGAATAAAAAACATGTGCTTGTATTTTAGAAATGTAATTAATACTCACTCTGAAAAAAGGTAGTTGATACTTTATTAGGTATGTAAATTATAGAGACAAAAAATCGAAAAGGCTCATGTACACCACGTTGCACGGTGCAATCCGGGCGAGGTATCACTATTTATGCTTAAATGTATTCCTTGTTCTTGTTCCGGCATATACAAGTCATGTGCTCAGCACATGCCAAAAGAGCCAATAAGATGGCGACATGTGACCATCTAATTAAAAAAATTAAATTAATTTATTAAAACATAAAAATGATTTAAAACTTTAAATAATTTTATATAAAAAAATTAGAAACATAATGAAATCCAGAAAATAAATATAAACTTTAGAAACTTATTATAAAAATTCTAAAAATTAATTTAAAATTTATAAAGTAAAAAATATTATTTCTAAAAATTATTTAAAAATTATAAAAATACATTTAAAATTCAGAAATTAGAAAAACTATTTCAGAAAATTATTTTGAGAATTCTAACCTAAAACTAAACATAATCCCTGGACCACCACTAAGGATAGTTGAAGCCTAAAAAGTTCACCCGTTCTTCTCCGCGGCCGACCTGGAAAAGACAATAATTGAAACCAACTACATATGCCTCGGGATTTTCTGCTCTTCTTGTCTGTGATAGCATTCCAAGCCAATTCCAACATCTGCATATTCACATAAGCATTTCATCAAACACCCTGAATACAAAAAAGCAAAAGGAAACCAGTTGACGAAACAAAAAGCCATGTAGATCGGAGCTCCAGTACACACAAGCACCCTTTTTGAGAAAACGGGCTATGCGGCCCACCGAAAATTACAGTCCGACTTTGACGAACATAGAAACATACTTCTTTAGTATTCCTTCGGAGGAGAAGATTGATTATTAGTACTTTGAAGATGGGCAGCGTCAGGCAGCGATGGTGGGAGGTAAGGCTGAGGAGGTGGGATAAGAAGGGTTTTAGTTTCTTCGAGAATAATGAATATTGAAGGAAAAAAAAATAAATTAATATTGAATCTTGGAGTAAAATAAAAAAGTGGAGGAAAATGAAAAAAAAAAATAGATTTTTTCAATAATTCTTTTTTTAATTAATGGCCACGTGTCGTCATTTTATTGGTCATTTTGGCATGTGTTGCTGAGCCCATGACCTATATAAGCCGGAATATATAGTCGGAGGTTGCAAAGTACAAAAAAACGTGTAATACAGGTTGTAATCGAAAAAAATATTTAGCTTACATTGCAAAGTAAAAAAACACACATTGTACATGTTTCATTTTGAAGCTAACCCATATACCAATAATAATTATCTCATTGATCAATCTAACATTTAACCTCCCTTGATCAATGATATACGTTGATTATACATGTATTTAGGTCGATTTAGGAACATATTGTATAACATTTACATACATATTGGGTCGAGAGTTCCTTATATTCATCATATAACGTGTTTTTAACTTTTTTAAAGGTTTTTAAGTATTTTTAAGTTGAAAAGTCGTATTTTAAGACTGTGAGATGAAGGAACGAATCAAGAAGGGAAAATATTGATTTGAACTGATCTAAAATAGAGTTTGACCGGAATGAACCATTGCGACCGCGCCACTATTGGTCACGGCCGTGACAAAAGATGCTCAGAAAGTGAGTTTTTGCATTGACAAGGATGTCTCGCGACCGCGACATAAGAACATGTATTAAGTTGGTTTGAAGAAGCATGTCGTGAATGCGACATACCTTGCGCACGGTCGCGACAGAAGACCGGTTTGGAAGAGGAGTTCTTATTCAAGTAGGATTTTGATCTTATTTTCCCAAGATTCATCCCCAAGCTTATAAAGAAGACTTCAATCTCGAGTTTTAACATATAATCTCATATACTTACATACTCGGAAAGCTTGGAAACAAGAATCGAAGATCAAGAAGCAACACAACGAAGATCAACGATTGAAGATCCAGGTTTAGTTTGTTCTTACTTTTGTATTTAATTTTCAATTATTTTTGTCTATGAATGCCTCTTTGAGTTAAATATAATTTTGAGTAGCTAAACACGTTTGTGTTCTAGGAGTAGAAAGTAAATTACGAAGAATGATGTATTAACTTTTACTGTTTAATTCTAGACTCCAATTCATGTGTTTATCTATGTGTTTGTTTTATTCTCATGATTTAGTTTAAATTGATCACTTACATTAGGAGGAAATTGTTAATAGAAGTACAACACATAGTACGATTGTCTATGATCATTTAGGCTTTGGTTAAGGGTCTTTTGGGAGTCTTTAGGTTTAGTTGACTTGGAAGGGTGACTAAGTCTAACCGATCAACAACCTAATCGCTTCGGGAGGAGGGTTAGGTTTACTTATGTGCCGTCAAATAAACACTAAAATTGGTTTAAAAATCTAGAATTTTGAGTTAAATTATAAATCAGGATCGTAATTAAAATCTATACCCTAGGATACGCTTTAATCCATCTAAGTCGTCCTTAATCATTAATTCTCTATTTTCCAAGTTTTTTGTGGTTTATTTAGTTCTTTTAAGTAAATTAGTATTAAGTCTACAAACAACCTTCATTAATTTAGAGTCTAGTTAGGAGAGTCTTAGAATATTGAGAGTATCATACTACGCTTAGCGTAAGTCACTGAGGATCGAACTTGACTACCGCTACCTACACTATACACCACATACTTGCAAAAATTTAGGGTTAGGAAAACCATTGTCAAGGTTTTGGCTTTGTTTCCGGGGACTAGTTATAGCGTTCTATTCTGATAAATATGACAACACTAGTCTTGAGATTGTTTTTCTGCAATTTAAGTTCTATTTAGTTATTTTTATTTACTTTTCTTATTTTTGTTTTACATGATATTGTTTCTGTTTGTTTTTTCAGGTGGTATATGCAAACTAGATCGAAAGGAAAAGCTCACCTAGTTCTTCTTGATCCGGAAATATAAGCAACTGCTCAAAGATACCGAAAAAGGAAGAACTCATTGTTTGAGATAGCTGAAATTACATAGTACATAACTAAAAAATATATGATGAACCGGCTGTTGGGGGTCATAATAAATTTGGATGCTAGAGTTACTGCTATACATAACCAACTTCCACAGAATCAGGTTCCATAGCAGCATGAGAGACTAGTTCAGAACATTCACGATGATCCAGACGATGACACCACACCAATCAGAGATTGTCTTCGGCCTATGAAAATCAGCCTATCAGATGAGTCATACCACCACCACTGGATGCAAATAGCTTCGAACTGAAGCCATCTCCGATTAACATAGATTAACATAATCAATTCAGTGGAATTGCATAAAAAGATCCAAATGTTCACCTGAACAAGTTCCGTAGGCTGTCTGAAACCATAAAGATAAATCATGTTCCACATGAGTAGGTCAAAATGAGACTATGCCCATTGTCGCTGACAGATAAAGCACTGCAATGGTTTAATTCACTGGAAGATGTTACTCAGTGGGAAGAATTAAGCACAAGGTTTCTATTGAAGTACTTCCCACAGAGTAAGATGTTGAATCTGCAGAATAAAATCACTTAATTCAAGCAATTAGGTGCAGAACCATTTGGAGAAGCTTAGAAGTGATTCCAGGATCTTATCCGGAGTTTCCTCAACATGGATTTACCAAGACGCAGTAGCTATGCAAGTTTTATAATGGATTGCTCGCACCAGCAAGGGATCATGTAGATGCAGCAGCAGGGGGTAGTTTGATGGAAAAGAACGTGAAGACAACATTCTCTATCTTGGATGCAATGGCTAGAACAAGTTATCAATGGCCAAATGAGAGAAATCAGCCAAGAAGAGTGGCTAGTGTGACAGACGTAGAGCCGAATGATACGGTTGCTTCTCAGCTGACCACACTAACAAATCAAGTGAGTCTGTTAACTAGCTTGACTTTATCCGATTTATGTATAGGAGTATGATTGGGAGTTTATTGTATTTGACTGCTAACCGTCCAGATTTATGTTATAGTGTTTCAGTGTGTGCTAGATATCAAGCTGTTCCTAAAGTGACCCACTTAAATGCTGTAAAATGTATCATAAAATATGTAAGTGGAACCACAGATTTAGGTTTTGGTATTCTAAGGACACTAACACTAATTTGGTTGTTTTTGTGATGTTGATTGGGCTGGAGATGTAGATGACCGAAAGAGTACCTCAGGAGGATGTTTTTACCTAGGAAACAACTTAGTGTCATGGCATTGTAAGAAGCAAAATTATGTTTCCTTATCCACTGCCGAGTCAGAATATATAGCCTTAGGAAGTCGTTGTACTCAACTATTATGGATGCAACAAATGCTAGATGATTATGGCCTTAATGGTGATGGTCTATTGGTGTACTGTGATAATGCTAGTGCTAGTGATATTGATATCACAAAAAACCCAGTACAACACTCTCGTACAAAAAACATTGACATCATTCATCATTTCATAAGGGTTTTGGTTGAGAAGAAGGTTGTGAACATAGAGTATATACCTACTGAAAGACAACTTGCAGATATTTTTACTAAAGCATTAGATTTTGAGAGATTTTCCTTCCTAAAGAAATCTCTTGGTTTGTGCATTGTCTAGATACATAGTGTTTCATAGGGTGTTCTAACACCATTGTGTACATATGTGTTCTTTTAATTTTTGTGCTTTCTTCTTGTTACACTTTACATAATTATTTTTGGAAGGACAAATTCTAATAAAGATGATTCTATTGAAGCTTAATCTCGATGGGTAATCTATACACTCCCTTGTTCATATGTTGTTTTTACCAAAATCATCATCCATTTCAGATTCTCATAGCGTTCAGATTCTACTGATGATGACCTATAGGTAACTTGCAATTTAATGACAAGTTCTTTCTATCTTTGGAAGAAAACACTTGAACTAAGGTATTGCTTTAAGTGTTTGATCACTGTGTAGAACACCATTTCTGGTTGGCTTTTATGAATCATCTTATGTCTTACTTCCACTTTATAATTCTGTAATGTTGTAATGTTTATTTGTTATAAAAGCAAAATAAAATTTTTGTATAAAAATTCAATAAATTAAAAATCCATAAAAATAATTTTTATTTATTTTAAATTCGTATTTACAGTTTTTAATTTTTCTCGAAAGTCTTTATTAAAAATATCTGTTGTTGTTAAAATAGTGGTATATCACTTGAACTTATCTTAATCCCTATTTTGATGGAAGAATGGAGGTGGTTAAAAAGACTGGTGGAACACGTTTAGGGAGAGTTATTTCTAAAGGGAAGTAATTGTTTTTTTCAAATTCGAAATGTTATAACTATTTTTTGTGTGAGTATAAAATTTGGGCTTGTGCATTTTTTTTTATTCTGATTTATTGTTATCAATATGTTGAATTTGGAAAAGGATATAGCCCGTATTTTATCCTCAATTAAAGAGGGCTTACAAAAATAAACATCCCCTTTACTCTCTCACATTCTTACTTCACAATCTCACTCTTCGACTTTCATTCCTGCAGAAACATCATAATCTCAATCAATGGCAGATTTCACACAAAATCCACATGATATTAGGTTTGAATATGCTGCAACCCAAAGAGATGATGTTCCAGCCAGTGCTACAGCACCCTCTATTCGTGAATCGTCTGGAATTTCTGAAGAAAACCCTAATATGGCGATTGAAGAATTTGTGCCTCCAGATGCGTGTTTGAACATGCAGTTGCTAGGGGATCATGAAAATCCAGTGGATGTGGACGATGTACCAACTTTCGACTTAATCAGGGACACCTTTCAAGCCGTTTCTGGGCCAATGAAACGGGCTTCCAAGAGACAAAGAGGGCACTCTCCAACATTGGGAGAGAATAAGCGTCCAGCCACGAAGAAAGGACCTCCCAAGGTGCAACCTCCACCAGCTTACAAGTTACCCTCTGACCTTAAGGATGATGATGAGGAGGAAAAGTGCCCAAAAACTGTTCACTGAAGAACCAAGACAGAAGAGAAAATGTGTAAAGGAAACCAAGAGTAAGGGATAGTCCACTGCTATAGAGAGTGGTTCAGCACCACCAGAATCACTCTCTGAAGGAGTTCCTCAACCGGAAACCCCTGTTGAAGATCAAGCCCCAGGCTATGATAAGGAGGAAACACTTGCTGACTGGTTGAGGGCCTTGCAGAAGAAATACCAAGTTCCTGAGAAAGTTGATGGAAGTTCCAGTGTTCCAGCACTTGTTGAAACACCTGAATATGATATTGCAAAATTTGCCACTAAAATAGATGTTGATTTGGATGTTGAGTCAGAGAAAGATGAAGAAGAGGTTTCTGAAGAAGAAGATGGGTCTGGTGAAAATGTTTGTTTTGGAGAAGAAGAAGAGAAGGAGAAAGAAAAGGAGGATTTAGAAGAAACTGAGATAGAATTTGATGATTCCAGCGATGAGGACGTAGTCATGAAGGAAGGAGCAAAAGGAAATGAGAGTTCCAATGAGGAGGAGGCCTTACCACCATTAAGGCCTAGACGTGTTGCCAGAGCTGTTGCAGCAGAGGCTGCAACAACTACTTCTATACAGAGAAGGCACTCGAACACTGGGAGTATTATCAAAATAGAGAGGTAATATCTGAACGTAACCTTGACACCCCTTATTTTGAAAAATATGATCTCATTTCCATCATAGAAGCTGCCCCCCTAGAAAAGACACTTGAGCTGAATTGTAGGTTTGCTGATGATGTTATTAGAGAGTCTTATTGCAACTTAACTAAAATCATGAAAACTCCAAATGACCCTCGATTTGGACAAGTGTATCTTAGGAAAAAGATTCTGCTATTTCATCCTGCCCTCATCAATGAATTCCTCCATTTCCCTCCAAATGATGTTGATGAAGAACTCCATGACCTTGACCATGTGATTGCCCAAGCGACGGGTGGTCATAAGAATACTTGGCCCATCAATCAGAAAATCCATGCCTCCCTTTTAACATCAAAGTATGCCATCCTTCACAAGGTGGGATGCTTTAATTTGGTTTCCCACCACCAATCACAATGTTGCCACTAAGACTCAAATGAAATTCTTTTATCATGTGATAAATGGTGTCAAATTCAATTTTGGCCATTTTTTCTTCGACACCATTACTAACTTTGCAGAAAGACAGTCACAAAAACAAAATCTTCCATTCCCCTGCCTTATCTGGAAGATGCTTCGGAATCAGAGGATCAAAGTGTCTGCCAATGCTCAATACTCCCATGATCTCCACGACATCACAATTGATCATAAACTTCTCAACCCTCCACATGTAAGGGATGTACAGCTTGTGGAGCAGGTTGAAGAAGAGGTGTTTGGTGGAGGTGCTGCTGCTGGTGGTGCAACACACGCAGGAACAGTCTCTATCCCAATCGTGTAACTCTTGAGCTGGGTACATATGGCTAGATCAAGAAGAAGGAATGTAGAGATTGATGCAACCTATTGGGGTAGTGTGGAGAGAGACTTAAGAAGCATGCTTGCAGACCAAAAAGGGGGAGAAAGGGATGAAGGAGTGACTGTTGAGGTGGCTGGTGGTGATGATATGGAGGAGGATGCTGCTGGAGATGATGATGATGGTGGACATGTGGACATAACAAACCTTGTTGGTACAAGTGGTACCAACAAGGATGATTAATTTGTGGTGATGGTGGTGATGGTTTCTTGATGCTGGACATCATATATGTTTATATATTTTAATACTTGTATTTGTGTGTTGGTGCAGGGATAATATGATTAAGGGGGAGTATGTTTACTCTTTCTTATGATGGCTTTGGTGTTGTTATGTTAGGGGGAGAGAGTGGAGCTGTTTGTGACCTCTCACTTCTTCCATTAGGTTAGATGTTTTGCTATGTGGTCCTATGTTTTATGTGTGATAATGTAGTCCTTCCAATTTTTGTTATACTTGTGTTGATTTGTTTGTTTTTGGCCAGCAAGGTAAAAAGGGGGAGATTGTTAGAACATGTGTTTCCCTAGGAAACACGTTCTACTCTTCCTTCTAATTTTACCTTGCTGCCCTTGTACGTTTACTCTATATGTTTAGTATGTGTGGGTATTCGGATAAGTTTAGTTCTTCATATGTAACTGCATGGGTGGCGGTTATTTTCTTTGATCTTATCTTGCAGGAGATAACTACCTTTCCTGGTGAATATTTATATGGATGACAAGAGAAGATCATGCGTGAAAAATGGGAGAAAGAGACCGAGTGTAAAGATCAGAGTTTCTCCAAGACATTTTCACACCAAAAATTGAAGGCTATCTTCTTCATACTTCTCACATTCTTTGTTGTGAGACTTTGTGTAATACCTCTCTCAAAAGAGGATTGCTTAGTATGCAGGATATAGTTTGAGTGTAAATTTTATCATTTCTTGTATGATTAAATTTAGGATTTTCAAAGGCTTTGTATAAAACTTATTCTGCTGTGATTAAGATAAAACTGCTCAGGCATCATTTTTGTCTGAGTTTAAATTATCTTGTCTCTGTTTATCATTTTCAGTTTTATACAATTTATAATTCATCATATGTAATAAACTTAAAGTAATATTTTTCTCAAAAGAATAATTAACGAATTTACTAATATTAAAATACATAGAAGTAAATAACTTGGCAGTTGGCACAAGAGAATACAAAATTAAAATTAAAAAAATAGAGAAGAGACAAATATTCAGCTAATTAATCATTTCATTTAGGATTAGCTGTTTGATTTTCGTTTACTTTATGGTTTAATTTTTTAAGTTTTATGAAATAGGGTAGCTCAATTATCTGTTGGTATCCCCACCTGTCATGATTTTCCGTATCCTATCCGAAGTAAGAAGTATGTAATAGCGTAAGGTATGAGCGGAACATTTTATATGCGGGTAGGGTATGAGAAAGGTTTACCGTATCCTACCCTACCCTTTGACATCCCTAGCCAGAATTCGGCAAAATAACAAGACTCTATTTTTGCTTTTCAAGTAATCTACGTTGTTTCATATTTTGAAATTTAAACTTCTTTTGTTTTGTTTTGAGAACACATTCCACAAATAATCATTTTCTTTTATTTTTGTTATGTTAACTTATGGTAATTCTAAAATGCACACATGATGCTTATAAAATTTTAGTAATAAAAATATTCCAAATGAACCTACTCTTTAATTACACAATATTTTGGCTAATTGCTATAGATGAGCAACAAAGATGTTAGTCGACTATTCAATCAAATGCTACTATTTTCCTTTTTGTTCTCTTTTATTTTTAGTTTATCTTTTTTATTTTTTTTCTTTTGCCCTTAATTAATTATTATTTTTTCTTATAATTACATAATTAAACTTTTAGTAAAGAGTGATAACATTTAGTTTTAGGACTATTTTATAAATAATTTTCTAATTACAATTTTTGATAATATATTAAATTTTATTAATATAAATGTTGGGCTACACTAAAATAATAACAAAAAGTATAGTAAATTCCGGATAAAAACCATTTCATTGTACAACGTCAAATAATACGTACTCCTTCCGTCCCGACTTATCTTGCACAGGGGGAGTCGGCACGGGTATTAAGAAAAGTTGGCTTTTAGTTGTTTGTTGACTTTTCAAAGGTGGATTAAGGATGGAGAGAGGGTGCAAATTTTGAGGGTGGAGATTATGTTATAACTTTATTTTTTAGGTTGCGCAAGATAAGGTGAGATGGTTGTTTAAGGAAAATGTGCAAGATAAGGTGGGACGGAGGGAGTAACATGCTATATTAACATATGAATATCAAACTAAATAAAAATATGCAAGTACAATAAAAAGAAATATAAATAACACAAATATAATTGCATAAATAAAAATACAAAGAAAACATAATAACTTACTTGATTTAAATAATATGGAGGAAGATCACTTCAAGACCCTTCAGAAGAAGGAAAATAAGATCGTTCCATTTAGGTATAATATTTAACTATATTTTTTTTAATTGATATCATATTTAACTATCGTTTGTTTTAAATTGACTAATTTAAATATATATTAGTTAAACTATATATTTAACAAAATAAAGATTAACAGAAACATGTTTGTGAGAATATTTCTTTGGTGCAATAAATTATAGATGAATGGATGAAAATGATATTATGCCTGCAACAAATTTTATAATGAACTTTGTAAAACTTGGTTTCGGTCATAATGCTATTTCAGAAGATAAAATAGTTACCAAGTCATAATAACTTAAGGAAAGAATTGGAAGGATGTAATTTGTCAGATTTACTACACAATAAAATTCTTAAACTTTGAAAAATAAATTATAAAGATATACACCAAAATACAATTAAGTTGAAGGAGGGTAATTGCAGATGCATTCAGATTTTTATATTTTTGTTTTCTCTAACAAAAAAAATCATAGCTGTTTTTTTTATAGATAACGATATCGAAATTGAAAATGGAACACATTTCTTCTACCTCAACATCAATCGTGGACATATTGAATCTAAATTAGAATTTATGTTTCCACAATCAAACTATATACGTGGAATTAATATATGATATATCTTTAATGATGTCATTTTGAGGCCTAGATAAGAGTAAAACTTTCTTGATCCAATTAATGAAAAAAAATACGCTTCTAATTCTACCATCAAAACCAAGTGAAATCGATTGGAAATAACATGTTACATAAAGATAAAAAGGAGATTATCAATAATAATTTGAAAAGGATGATAAAAGAATTAAGTGATTTTGCAGTCAAAAGAAAAAAACGGTAACAAGATAAAAAAAAAAAACAAAAAAAAAATACCAAAGGTAGAAAGAGATTATAATTATTTAGATATCTATTCTTTATTTAATAATATTATTAGAAGTATTACAAATTGCGCATCGCGCGGGTGAAATACTAGTATACACAATAACACAACCATATTTTCCAAGATAAACCCAACACACTAATAAAGCATTACATTGATTGTTCCTGTACTACACCAAATAAATAGTGGGTTCACAAATAGACGCGCTGATGCAGCTTGCATTCAATGTTAAGGTTTAACGGTGCGAATACGAGCTATGAAAAAGCTTATCCAAATTATGTTCGGATTCTTGAGTTTGAGATTTTTCTAGGACAAAGTCTAATGTGCATTAATCGCATGTTACAATTTAGGTGCACAGTGCAATTTAGGTTATGTATCACAATTTTTGCTTAAAGATTGGTGATATCTTTATCCAGAACGTGTAATATTTTTAAGCATAAATGGTGATACATGTTCACCGTCATATCTTTACTCATCACATGTAATACCTTTAGGCATAATTAGTAATACATTTTCACCCATTAGATCTGTGCAACAGATGCACAAGAGATCTTCCCTTTTTCTAAATGTACAATTAACTAATCTTGTTTGATCAATAAAAAAATTATTTGTCGTGCAAAAGAAAATGTAATTTGTAACACATTGTTTTTAATAAAACAATAGTAATAGGTTTATATGATGACTTGTTACAAAATTTTCTATAAATTATTTAAAATCATTAATAACCATTTTTTTTTAGAAACATTTAGGATAGTTTACGATTGAATTATTAGGACAACTTATAAATAATGTATACTACTTTTAATAATGTAGTTGTGATCAATATTTATTATTTGTGAGAATTATTAGGACAACTTATAAATAACGTATACTACTTGTATTGAAAAGACTAACGGGCGTACTTAAAATTGATGTTTTTGACCCATTATGGTTAGATGCTACAACTAGGTACCCCTACCGTTCAAGAGATAAGTGAGAACCATTTTATTCGGAGCCCAAACCGTCACACATTTTTTTAACATCACTCATGATGTATGTAGGTATATATCAATGAACGGCAATGTTTGTAACTTTGTATATTTGGAAATTTTGAGTTGCGCTGATGTAATTGTGTTTGTGGATATCATCTAGTCACATTACTTTTGTAAGCAATGTACTAAAAAACTTCTAAACGCTTATATGGAGTATCATCTAATTGGAATTTAGGTGGAGTTAAGCAAGATTAAGGTCAAAAGAATTGAAAAGGAAAAAATAGACAACTTATTATAGTGTAGCGCAAAGATCTTGTCCGAATTATATGGAGATTTTAGATAGACTTTGTAAGTGTAGTGCCCTTTCAAAACAACTCCGACACTCATTACATAGAATAAAACTAGCTAAGATAGTACTCGATGAGGACGATGTCTTGTTCTTCGAGTATACCGATCATCTTATTCTGAACCTGCAAAAGCCAACACTGGAGAGGGTCTCCGACGCTCAAGTCAGCAATCAGAGGTTTCAGTTGAAGTTTACGTGAGTTTGCAAGTGAATAGTGAGAAAATATGAGTCATACCTTGGTGAGGAAGAAATATCAAGCTTTTTATACTTACTAGATTAAGACCTAGGGGTAACAGTGTCATGTCGCGCATGCCATGTCAGTCCTAATCCTAGTCAGCTTTCCTCAAACTAAAGGCTACTGGAGATGTGTTAGTGGTCCCTTAACCTTTTGGAAAATGAAGAGCGACTGTTAGTGCGTACTGTCATTTTGCTACTTTTTGGTCGGAACCTTCCCCGCTAAAGACTAGCATATTCTTTGCAGTAGAATAGTTCGTGCTAATGGGACTGAAGCCTGGATCACGCTTCGTGCTCATGACCCTTGCGCTCGGGAGTGGAAAGGGTCCACTTCGTGCTTCGTGATCCGGCCGCTCTTCTTATGATCAGTCAAATGACCGAAACCTTTCTTACTCAAACACGTGTTTCGGGATGAGTGAATTCCACTATGACACTACAGTAAGTAACCACTTGGACTTAGCCAACTTAGACAGTATTGGAGGATTATTGCTTTTGAGATGCATCACGTATACTAACATTTGTCATCTTTGGAAAAATTTTGTTTGAAACCGTTTATGGGCATCGATTTATTTTTTCCATTTCTTTTTATTTCCCTGTCGGGTTTATTTATTCTGTTAATATTTTTTTTATAGAGGGCTTGTTTTAATGTTAGACGTGCCTACTTTATTTTTCTTTTCCTTTTTGTGGATTATAGTTGTGCCAAGTTTTATATTTCGTTATAAAAAGGTACGAAACAGGAAGTTAATTAAAAAAACATAATACCACCGCACGCATTTTTTCCTTTTTATTATTAGTGGTTCGGATCTACGTCTTAATTATGGTGTCTCAATCATTTTCACACATAAAGTTACATTTTTCTTAAGAAGTGGATAAGAATAATAATTTTGAAAGATGAATCGAAACGGTATTATTTTATGTGCCACCAAAATTAAGGGGAGATTCTTCTCTATTTTTACTAGCACATTTCACTTAATGTCTTGATACGCACGTCTTTGAACCCATATTTTGATTAGATAGATGAAGATAAGTGTCATAACTCTCAACAAGTGTTGACTCGACAAACATTTAATTGAATTGAGTATTAACGTGTCAGATCTACTTTGACTTGGAGGATCCGTGGTCAAAGTCGTTTGCCTGCAATAATAGCAGTGTACGTAATTCAACAAAATTTTCTTTTGGATGATGATGGAGTTAACACCCCTTCAACTGTAAAATGCTCACCAATCATCGGCCCGGCCCCCAATACAATATGTATATCGCTAGGTGTATACATTTGATCATATATATGTAAATCGGCACCAATTGATACGCACACCACTTATATAGCATATAAATAGGAATGTCCACCATAATTTGATTATGGCAGGTTCTTTTACTTATGTGACGCGATATGCAAGCGATGTATATATAAATTGGTTTCCACCTACTATATAATTAATTCCGTGTGTATATATATATCATCCCCAAGTAATGAGTAGTTCTCTTATATATAAGTTGCACAAGTCTTGTAATCACTGTCACTATATTATCAATTCCAACACTCAGTTTAAAATGTGGATATTATATGTTGAAGTTTTATAAACATAATTATTCTGAAAAAGAAAGTTATATTGCAAATATATATATAGCATGCGTTTAATGAAGATGATTTAAATGAAAGACATTTATGAGGTGCAGTGCACCGGTATAAATAAGAAACAGCAAGTGGGAAAAGTCAGCAAGTGGGAAAAGTCCAGAACATTTTGCACCCCCATAAATTAATCCCACAGTTGCAAGATCATATCAACCATGGCAAACAAAAGCAGCAACATGGTATCTGTCTCTACAGAATTGATGAAATTATCATTTCTTCTCCTCTTTCTCTGAGTAGGGACCCTATTGATTGTGCAACAAACCCCCCTAATTTACCATATTCTTGCAGCCTCAGTTCTGGGCATCGCAATACACTACTACATCTCAACCCCTTCACCACTATACCTAGTTGATTTCTCCTGCCTAAAGCCTCCCAATCACTGTAGGGTACCCATATCAACCTACCTGGAACACGCCCAAATGCTTGATTTCTTAGACCAACAAAGCGTAGCCTTCATGGCTAAAGTGCTCTCCCATTCGGGGCAAGGCGAACAGACGTATCTACCCCCAGCCATCCACTACATCCCTCCAAAATCCGGGCAGGACGAAGCCATTAAGGAAGTCCACATGGCCCTCTTCCCCGTCGTCGATGATCTCCTCCACAAAACCCAAACGTCACCCTCCGAGATCGACGTCGTCATTGTCAACTGCAGCGGCTTCTGTCCTGCCCCCTCTCTCTCCTCCATCATAGTCAACAGATACTCCATGAGAGAAGACGTTAAGAGCTTCACAATCAGTGGGATGGGCTGCAGTGCAAGTGCCTTAGCCGTCGACATGGCGTATAACATACTTAAAACGCGCAACAATTCCAAAGCGCTCATTCTCAGCACTGAAATACTGTCCACAGGATGGTACCCTGGGAAGGAACACACAATGATGGTCCTCAACTGTCTTTTCCGAATGGGGGCAGCTGCGATTCTGCTCTCCAACAACAAAGATGCAAGAAAAACAGCAAAGTATAGGCTGCTTCATAGTTTGAGGACACAGAGGGCCTTTGATGACAAGGCTTATTACTCTGCTATTAGAGAAGAGGATTCTGATGGACTCACTGGTGTTACCCTCCGGAGGGATTTGCTACAGGTATGTATTATAATTAATCTTTTCTCTCTTACAATAGCGCCCTAGTTTACTGGCTGGCCAAATTGTTAACTGCAGGTAGCCGGAGAAACCCTGCGGTCGAACATCACTATACTGGGAAAAAGGCTCCTTCCCTACACAGAAATGATATTGTATGCATTCTCCATCATGAGGAAGAAGTATGTGGACAAGTCGACAGATATTCACGTGCCGAATTTCAAGAGAGTGGTGCAGCATTTTTGCCTGCCGGCGTCGGGGCGGCCGGTGATCAGAGAGATAGGGAAGGGATTGAAGCTTGGAGAGAGAGATATGGAGGCTGCATTGATGACGCTGCACAGATTTGGCAATCAATCATCATCCTCATTGTGGTATGAGCTTGCTTACATTGAAGCCAAGGATAGAGTTAAGAAAGGTGACAAGGTGTGGCAGTTGGGCATGGGAAGTGGGCCTAAATGCAATAGTCTCGTTTGGGAATGTAATAGGCCCATTGTTGGCGAGGCCAAGAAAGGTGTATGGGCTCATTCCATTCATAGCTATCCTATTCAACTCAATTGATCATCTATTGGGAGTTAAATAAATTGTGTTCCTTTTACGGTTTGCTTTTTTTGTCTGAAACTATATATGGCACGTTGTACAACGTTGCTGCTCAGCTTCGCTCGGATACTTAATCAATTACTCCATTAACTAATAAGGATATTTCCTAGCTAGGTACAACCCATTAATTGTGGAAAATCTTTGGAAAAACAAATCCTACTTATCTTATATACGTTGCTATCACTGAAAATAAAAGCTGCATTATGAAGACTAGAGAAATCTCTATTACTCCCTCACTTCCATATATTATTATTATTATTATTATTATTATTATTATTATAAAAAGTATGAATTGTTTCTCTCATTTTTTATTTCATCATTTCTTCTGATGCCGACAATCTCTTTACTAAGTACTTCCTCCGTCCCACCTTATCTTGCATACTTTCCTTAAACGGCCGTCCCACCTTATCTTGCACAACCAAAAAAAGGAAAGTTATAATATAATCTCCACCCTCAAAATCTTCACTTTCAATCTCCACCTTCAATTCACTTTTGAAAAGTCAACAAACAACCAAAAAGTAACTTTTCTTAATATCCGTGCAGACCCCCCCTGTGCTAGATAAGCCGGGACGGAGGGAGTATTAAATTTAAGGATTGTAAAGTCTAAAATATTTAAATAAGAAATAATTAATGGGAACCAATTTGTTGTGATAAAACTCATCATATCAAAACATTAAGTATAATGAGAAATAAAATTTATACTTGGACGCTTCTAATTGATTTTTAAGTTATGTTCCTCTACTCTTATTTAAAAAAATCCAGTCACTATAGTCTCATTTCATTGAAGTTGATTCATTTTAATTTTCTTTAATTAGGTCTTATAGCATATAAAGTGACCACTAAATGCAGTAGCTCAAGTATTAATGTAAATAAGATTCAAGGACTCAATATATATTAACAAGCACAAAAATAGTTAAAACAACAATAATATGGAATTAGAGGCTTATATATGTTATAATTAATAAAAATGAGTATATAGCGTAGAATCTTAAATTTTGTATCATTAATTAAATTGATAAGAAAAAACTAACTAAATATTTCAAAATACATATCATGATTTTTTTTTACATAAACTTTTTTTTTTAATAGTTTACTTAGTCTGATATATTTAAACAAAAATAATTAAGATTGAACTTGTTTTTATGTTTTTATGATGAATTATATTGACTGCGATTATTTGTAGAACAAAGTTTTCACCAATGATAGGGATGGCCCGATCACTTTGGATCGGGTTAATACCTGAGCCCACTGACCGGCCCAGCACGCGTAGGCCCAGCAGGTCCAGAAGCATGCGAAGGCCCAGCACGCGTAGGCCCAGCGGGTCCAGAAACACGCGTCGGCCCAACGGGTGGTTTGTTCCGCGAATCAAGGCCCACGATCCGTTCCCAACCGCCATGCAGCGGGAAATAGGCGTGAGAATAGGGAATTAGTTAGGATTCAGTTAGGGTTTACGAGGGTTGAGTATAAATTGAAGAAAAGAACTCTGAATTAGGGTTCGCATTCTGTATTCTGAATTACTACGTGTAAACTCAAAGCTCGAGTAAAAGAAACACCTCGGCAAGTGTTATTTTTTGCCCGTGGACGTAGATCTCCGGATCGAACCACGTAAATCTTGTGTGTTTTCATATTGCTTACGTAGGTTTTTGTTAAGTTTCTTGGATATCGGGTTGCGCATTATCAATTGGCGCCGTCTGTGGGAATCGCAAAGCAATTTTTGACGTTAATAGTGCATTCAAATATCATGGTGATGACTCGACTGAATCAATCTCGCCACGGTGATCAATCCAATCAAGATCCACACGTGGATCAGGTTTTGCCGCCGAGGCAGTCGCCGACAAGAGGTGCGTCTCATCATCAGGGCAACCAAGGCCCGGTTGTGAATCCAGACAACCAGTTCTTGCCTCCACCCCCGCAAGACATGCAAAACCCTAATCCCGTTGCTGCCCAGCCACCGGTTAACATTCAAATCACTCCAGAATTGCTTCAGGCTTTCCTACAAGAGCATGCTCATGTTCTTCAAGACTGGGCGGCTAATCGCCTACACCCCGCGGGGCCTGCCGGACATGATGCCAATCCCGCGGTGCCTCCACATCGTCAGCACTCGCGTGATCAACAAGACCCGGGGCATCGCGGGCGTCAGGATCGGCGACGGGAACGACCTGGTTCTTCCGAGGA
This sequence comes from Ajuga chamaepitys, assembly GCA_958295605.1. Taxonomy (NCBI): domain Eukaryota; kingdom Viridiplantae; phylum Streptophyta; class Magnoliopsida; order Lamiales; family Lamiaceae; genus Ajuga; species Ajuga chamaepitys. The sequence goes on along the minus strand of OY282506.1, from coordinate 26,463,667 downwards.
CCTTGGGAGTTCTAACGAATCACGACAACGCAACGATGAACCTACCGATGTCGATCGCCGCCGTCCACTCAACGCGGCTAAGAGAGTTCGTTATGCCAATCCTCATACTCTAGATCTTCAAGAGTGTGAGCGAGTCCAACGCAATGTTGAACTGGACAGAATCCTGGGCCTTGATGCCAATGGAGATATCATCACACCGTTCTCCCAAGAAATCATGGCCACCTCCCTTCCCGAAGGGTTCAAACGGCCGGCCATACCACCTTACGACGGCACCGGAGATCCAGCCAATTTTCTCGGAGCTTTCAGGCATAACATGCTTAGCCGCGATCACACTACATCCCTCCATTACTGTAAGATTTTCCCTGAGTACCTTCAGGATGAAGCTCGGGTTTGGTTTGATTCTCTCCCACGCAACAGCGTATCTTTTTTTAGAGAACTCGCCGAACACTTTTGGGCGCGTTTCGAAGCACGTGCGAAGCCCATGGCCACCTTGGCCGACCTCATGAATATGGAACAGCGGGATGGTGAAACCGTTATCCAATTCCTTGACCGCTTCACAGCGGAGAGCCTCAAGGTGGGAAATTGTTCGGAGGACGTAGTCATCAACGCATTCATGAATGGACTCCGTCCTAGTCCACTTTACACCGAGTTGGTTCGAAACCCACCGGTCACAACCCGGGCACTGTTCAAAACGGTGTGCAGATATGCTAAAGCCGAGGAGCAGACTCGCCGGAAACGTGAGAAACATGCTAGCAAGCGGCAGTCCGACAGGGCACAAACTGGGCCTAGCACGCGACCTAGTGCCTTTTCCCGTCTGAACCCGGGGCGTTCAGAATCCCGAGGTGATATTCCACAATTTACTCCGTTGACAAAGTCACGAGCTGAAATCCTTTCTGTTCACAAGAACGATCTACGGCCTTGTCCGCGGATGACTGCTCCGCCTGAAAAGAGGAACCGTGGAAAGTGGTGTGCGTACCACCGAGATCATGGGCACGAGACAGAAGAGTGCCGAGAGCTCAGCAGGGAAATCGAGGAGTGTCTAAGGAAAGGTCTCCTGCGACAATACATCGCGCGGACCGATGACAAATCTCGGACAAGCCAGAATGGGGGTTCGTCTCATAACCGCGGAGGTTATCATGACCGGGGCGCACAACAGAATCGGCCGCCGTGGCAGAATAATCGGCCGGGAGCTAGCAATAATGCACGGCAAGACACTGGCAATCGCCAACAGCCTCGTTTTCTGCCACCACCTCCTCCTCCGGGAGGACCCGGAGACAATGCACCCACTCACGTAATAAACGTGATATACGGGGCCCTTCCCACTGGGGCTTCACGAAATGCCTTGAAGGCAGAGGCTCGCCGTCCTCCTCCCGAGGAGCCACGTCATAAGCGCCTCCATCAATCCGAAACTGTTAGTTTCACAGACAGGGACCCTGTTCCAGAGATAACACCTCATACTGATGCCATTGTCATCGACATGACTGTGGCCAATATCACAATAAAGCGGGTCTTCGTGGACAATGGAGCCGCAGTGAGTGTCATATTTGCCGACTGTTTCCAGAAGATGGGGATTCCTCGGGAACAACTTCGGCCAGCCCCCGGGCCACTGCAGACTTTCACTCAGGGGAAGTACAGCCAGAGGGTGTCATCACTCTCCCGGCGTCTTTGGGGACTTATCCGGCGATAAAAACCATTTTCGTGGATTTTTATGTGGTGAACTCCCCATCACCGTACAACATGATCTTGGGCCGGGACTGGCTTACCCCCGCCAAAGCCATATGCTCCACATACCACCTCGCTCTAAAGTTCCCCACTTCGCATGGCGAAGTGGCTATCCGCGGGAGTCAGCGGGTTTCAAAGGAGTGTATGTACGTGGCACTCAAAAAGACTGCTAAAGTTCCTCCCAAACAGCAGCTTCAGGTAGCATCATCGGCTCTTGAACCTCAGGTATGTACCTCATTGGGGGATGCCACCGCCCAAGTACCGCTTGATCCGTCCAAGCCGGAACAGACTGTAACTGTCGGAGCCGTGGATGTGCCATGGTTACACCAGGCTATCATTCAGACCTTGCGAGAATATTCCGATGTCTTCGCATGGTCTCCTCTAGATATGCCCGGGGTCTCTCCCGATATAATAACCCACAAGCTGAACATCGATCCCAGCGTAAAGCCTATACAGCAGAAGCAAAGGAAATTCGCTCCGGAACGAAATGACGCAATTCAAATCGAGGTGCAACAACTTTTGGATGCATACATCCTGTTCGAAGTATATTACCCCTCCTGGCTATCCAATCCAGTAATGGTGATTAAGTCCAATGGGGCATGGCGGATGTGCGTCAATTTCTCCGACCTCAATAAACATTGTCCGAAGGACTGCTATCCTCTACCTTCCATCGACCAGAAGGCCGAAGTCATTACTGGTTACGTGGCGCTTTGTTTCTTAGATCTGTATAAGGGATACCACCAGATCTTTATGGATCCGCAGGATGCCCTCAAGACAGCATTCATCACTGCTTTCGGGTGTTTTGCTTTTAAGAAAATGCCCTTTGGGCTCAAGAACGCCGGAGCCACATATCAACGTCTCATGGACCGCGTTTTTCACGACCAGATTGGCCGCAACGTCGAGGTTTACGTTGATGATCTTGTTATAAAGAGCACCACCCATTCTTCATGTGTACAGGACATTGCCAAAACGTTGCGCACTCTGCGGCGTTACAATTTGCGACTTAATCCAGCAAAATGCACTTTCGGCGTTGGCTCCGGCAAGTTCCTTGGTTATATGGTTTCACAACACGGTCTTCAGGCTAATCCAGCCAAACTTCGGGATGTTTTGGATCTGCAGCCACCGAAGACGTTCAGAGACGTTCAGCGCCTCACAGGCAGATTGGCGGCCTTAAATCGTTTTCTATCCAAAGCGGCAGAGCGCCAACTCCCATTCTTCAAAATCTTGCGACAATCGAAGTCCTTTGAATGGACTCCGGCGTGCACCGAGGCTTTCGAGGCTTTGAAACGTCATATACAGCAGCTGCCTACTTTGTCAGTTCCTCTCTCCGGAGAGCCGCTTTACTTATATTTGGCTTCCGCCGAGGAAGCTATTAGCGCCGCCCTTGTGCGCGAAGTCAATGGGGTTCAACATCCCGTGTATTTCGCAAGTCGTGTACTCCACGGGGTGGAGACGCGATACTCCATGCTGGAAAAAACTGTGCTGGCTCTTGTCATGGCAGCTCGGCGTCTGCGGCCATATTTCCAAGGACGCGAAATACGAGTTCTGACCAATCATCCTATCCGTCAGATTCTTGTCAAGCCCGAGGTGTCTGGGCGCCTCGCCAAGTGGGCAGTTGAGCTAGGCGAATACGATATTCAATTTCTTCCCCGCCGAGCTATCAAGGGTCAAGCACTTGCCGAATTTTTGGCCGAAACCCCGGGAGATAATCATGACTCTTCGGCAGATAGCGGTACCCATCATCCCGCTGCCCTCGTATCCTCACCTCGCAAGTGGCAATTATATGTGGATGGTGCATCCACGACCCGAGGAAGTGGTGCCGGGGTGCTCCTCATTGACCCTGAGGGAGTTGAGGTTAAGTACGTCATCCGATTCAAATTTAAGGTGACCAATAATGAAGCGGAGTACGAGGCAGTTCTCGCCGGACTCCGGCTCGCTCAATCCTTAGACGTTCGTCATCTTGAGCTCTTCACGGACTCCGAGGTCATGTCCAAGCAAATCCAGGGGACTTATGTCGCCAAGGATGAAACAATGATCAGGTATCGTGCTCTAACACTCAAGCTTATGTCAACTCTTGATACAGTTGTTATCCAGAAAATACCACGTGCTCAGAATACAAGAGCAGACGCGCTCAGCAAATTGGCCTCCGCGGTCCGAACTAATATATCTCCGGATATCATGGTCGAAGACTTATCTCATCCAGCAATTCATGAGGCCACAGTTTCGGTACTGACCGATAGTGATCCGAATTGGATGACTCCTATCATTCAGTATCTCCGAGATGGAATTCTGCCTACTGATAAGCTGCGAGCTCGGCAAGTTGTCCTCAAAGCCCCCAAATACTCCTTTCATGATGGAGTCTTGTACCGGCGGTCATACCTACAACCGAGTCTCCGGTGTCTCGCTCCTGCCGAAGCTACTCAAGTTCTACGGGAGGTTCACGAAGGGGCCTGTGCCAGCCATATCGGCTCCCGGACATTGGCCAAGAAAGTTCTCCGCTGGGGATATTATTGGCCAACTTTGTTCAACGATGCCCACGACTTAGTGACCAAATGCAGCAAGTGCCAGCTGCACTCCCGTGTGAAGCATCTGCCACAGACCGAGCTCACTGGAATCCAGAGTGCGTGGCCGTTTATTCAGTGGGGTATCGACATTGTCGGCCTATTCCCAGTTGCTCCGGGGGGATTGAAATTTCTGGTCGTTGCCGTAGATTACTTCACTAAGTGGGTCGAAGCCGAACCTCTTACGGCCATTACTGGTCAAAATATCTTGAAGTTTGTATGGCGCAATATCGTATGTCGCTTCGGCATCCCGAGCACTATTATCTCGGACAATGGTAAACAATTTACCAACGATCCCTTTCGGTCATGGTGCGAAGAGCTTCACATCAAACAAATTTTCACTTCGGTTGCTCACCCTCAAGCCAACGGTCAGGTTGAAGTCACCAATCGTACACTGCTCACGGGTATAAAGAAACGCCTGGATAATGCCAAAGGTCTTTGGGCTGAAAACCTTCCGCAAGTCCTATGGGCTTATCGCACGACACCTCATACCTCTACCGGGGAGACTCCTTACAGCCTTACTTATGGATCCGAACCCGTTATTCCTGCGGAAATCAGTGTACCAAGCCCCCGCCTCATCACATTGGTTCCAGAGGATAATGATGAGGCTCTCCGAGCGAATTTGGATGAGCTTGAAAATCGTCGTGACCAATCATTCATTCAACAGGCCAGGTGTAACAACGTGCAGCCCAGTATCATAACCTCCGGGTCCGGGGCACTCAGTTCAATGTCGGGACCTAGTGCTTCGGCTCAATTCAGCCAGCAAAGCTGCCCCCGAGGGGAAATTACATGCTTCTTGGGAGAGTCCCTACCGCGTCGTTGCCGCGCACGATTCCGGATCCTATCAGTTAGAGCATCTCAATGGGACATCGATTCCCCGAAGCTGGCACATTACCAACTTGAGGCGCTTTTATCAGTGAATGCCAAATCACAAGTACCATCTTATCTTTATGCTCATTGTACGTTTCTTTTATGATTGTTATCTCTCTTTGTATTCTTTAATTTGCTCCGGCACTCATCATTGAATAAAAGTTCTTTGTTTATGCATCTTGCTGTGTTCACTTTTACGTTACGGGGACGCCCTAACGCATTCATAAAATTATTATTCGTCTCCGGACAATTAACTCTCTCTCTCGATCCGTCCGAGGAGATTCACATTCCGTCCCCGGACTCATATCACTTTCTCGCCTGTTTAACCGGAGAAGTGGTTACTCCCGCCTGATCCGTCCGGGGAGAATTATTTACTCCCGCCTGATCCATTCGGGGAGATTTACATTAGAGTTATTCGAATTGTGTTCCCGAACACCTAACTAAAACAGTTAATAACTTGTTGTTTTCCTTAACACATTTGTGCACATCAAAACGATTTAATTATCTTCCAAATGATACAACACCAAAAAGTTTTTTACATAAAACTTCAAAAAAAAAAAAAAGAAAAAAAAAAAAAACACACAAACAATCATCTACGGCCCCCGAGCCAGTATTCAGCGCTCCGGCGTTGAGGCCTACTCCTAGATCTGCGTTGTGTCCTCCGGGATCTTGTAGACCCTCGACCTCGGGCTCCGGCTCTTTCCCCTCCACGGGCTCCCCGACGCCGTGGACTTGTCCTTGGTGCTTGTCGGGGGATTTCGTCCCTTGTATGAGCGCGGCTACCTGGCTGCGAAGCAGACCTCGAAGTTTGGGCCCACTGTACAGGGTCCCACTCCTCCGGAGCCATCACTTCAATTTCTCTGGCCAGCTCCTCGACTACTTCTTCGGCGACCACAGCGGGCTCTTCTTCAATCGTGGTCACTGGAGCTGGCTCTCGGATAACGATGCCTTTGCTCTTTCCAGGGGGTTTCTTTTTATCCTTCCGGGGAGCTTTTGGAGTACCTTGGCCCCGGCTTGAACTCGCAATGAATTCCTCGGCAGAAGGCCTCCACCTGCCTCGGCCCTTCAGCCCTTCGTACATGCTGAGAAGCAACTCCAGAACTTCTCTCTTTCTTACAAGCTCCGAGGACTCCGCTGGGTTATTTGCAACAAGCGCCGAGATTTCGCCCTGAATCTCTACGACCCGCTCCTCCACTTCCTCAAAGGTAAGAAGGCCGAACTCAGACAGTATCCGGTCGTATTCCCTTTGATGAACGAGGACACGACTCATTTCAGCAGCTTTAGCCCGGTACTTCAGTTCGAAATCTTTGGCTCTTTCTTCGGCTTCAACCACTTTCCTCTCTGCCGAGGCCACCTGCTTTTCTAGCTTTGGCACTACGTGCATTTGCAGGTTGTTCTTTTCTTCGCGAAACCACTCAAGTGATCGCATGAGTTTCTTTATTGTTTCGTGCAATTTCGCGGTATTCTAAACAGAAAGAAGAGTCAACCAGCTCGATCAATCTCAAGTATTTAAAGAGTTGGAGTTCAGTTCGAAAACAAACATAAATTGATCATTCAAGCAAAGGGAAGACGAAGTGTCTGAGAAACAAAAAATTATATTCAACAAAATGGAAGTACAATGTCCAGGATTCAGTACAATGTTCGCATATATTCCTATTATCCACAACTTTAAATTTGAGGGGAACGACTGACCTCCCGCTCAGTCCCCTCAATGTCCTCGGGCAACACCTCTCGCCGGCCCTCTGACACTTCGGCTTCTCCCTCCTCATTCGCTGCGACAGCTTTGTCCGCAGCTATGGCTTCGACCTCCATCCGTGGGGGGGGGGGGGGGGGTTCTTTGTTTCGGGGCTCGGAGACCAGCTCACCCCGGCGGAATGCCATGAACTCTTGGTCCTGGTCCACCCACAGTTGGCGATCTCCGCGGCCGTCAGCAGTTGTTTCTTCTCCCCTAGAGCCTTCACCAGGGGCCACTCCGGCAGATTCGCTAGAGCTGCGTAGTAGGCCTTTTCCACCCCGGCCACTGCCTCAAAGTCATACCCGAATTCTGGACGGTATACATCCACATTCGGGTAGACCTCCTTCACCTGCTCCAGTAGCGCGGATCGTGTGGCCTGGTCCCCTATTGCCACAAACTCCGTCTGGAAGTCAAGGAACGTGCTGGTTTGGAATAATTTGTCGGCGAATGCCTTCAGCATCGCTCCTTGTCCTTCGACTAAGGCAGCTTCCCGAGCCTCCATCTCTGCCCGCAGCCGCAGTACCTCACCTCGGAGGACATTGGTCTCCGCCTCCACTCCGCGCAGACGCGCAGCTTCATTTTCGACCAAGGCAGCCCTCTTGCGTGCCTCAGTCAAATCCTGGGTTAATCGGTCGTTGCGCGCCCGAAGCTCCCTGGCCACTTCGGCCAGCTCCTCCTTGCCTTCCTTCTCGCTCTTACGACCGAGGTCCAGGATACCTCGCGCCAAGCGCAGAAGTTCTTCGGCGTCCGCGCCCTCTAACCCCAACAGACTTGAGGGCCCCTGCTCCTTCAACTGCCACCAATGATAGCACACAAGGATCAGCACAGAAAAACAAACAATGTAATTGCATTAACAGTAGCCGACAACACGTCTGGAACTTACCTCCATACCCCCCTCCGTGCGAAGTCTTTTCGCTGCTGTTGGAGGAGTCCCGGATGGCTCCGGCCTCTTCTTGGACATAGGGGTAGGCTTCGTTACCCCTACCTGCTCCTCAGACCCAGCACGGGGCCTCGTATCGGATGGCATCTTTCCCCGGGGAGATGCCTCAGCAGATTTGCCTTTCTTTTTAGCCGCTGCCGCCACTGCGGGGTTTCCAGCCGGCTCTTTCCCGAAGCGTCCCACTGCACACAAAAGGTAAAGTTAGTTATATACACAGTCATAGTTTGTAAAAAGCAGGACAGAAGAACTCCTACCTTCTTCGGCATCCGCATTGCCCGAATAATACGGGCTCAGTCCTGCCTCCTCCAGTTCTTCCTCGGAGCAGAGGGTTTTGAAAGTCCCCACTGACCGGAATACATGTATGACCTCGGCCTCCGGGTTCTCCACCGGAGCGGTATCAAGTACCTCATCCCTCCTCCACATCGGGAGAGCTACTTTGTTTTTTACAAATATAAACCTCTCCTTCCACCCCTCTACCTTACTTGGGTTTTGAACCTTGAACCCACCTCGGGCTCGGGGAGTGAAGGAGTACCACCCCTTGGATTTCCCGAAGTTTTTTAATTGGTAAAAAAACCTAAAAAGCTCTACGGTCGGTTCTATCCCGGCGTTCTTGCACACTACGGTGAATCCCACTACCTGCCTCACCGCGTTCGGCGCTAGTTGGCTCAAGGCAATACCGTAGTATTTCAGCAACCGGATCACAATGTCCCACAGGGGCAGTCTCAAGCCTATTCTAAGGGGATCTATATACACACTAATAAACCCCTGCGGCGGGCAGCAGGCCCTATCATCGGGGTTCGGTATTATGTACTCTAAGTTAAAGGGAAAGAAAAATGAGGGGATTTCTCTCTCAATCTGCACTCGCGACATCCGTAATGCTACAGTGGGCACCTCAAAATCCTCCTCCGCACATTGATAAAAAGCGACCATCATAACATTGCTTTCCAGGCCATCGGCCCTGTCTACGGTCCTAATCTCATTCCTTTCCGGAATGAGATATCGAAGGGGGGGGGACATCTAACGGGGCACTCGTAGTCCCTACTTCTTGAATAGAGGCAGAAGATGAAGAAGAAGGCATACTTACTTGGGTAGAGTTTGAGAAGTTTGGATTTGAGATGAGTCACAAGCACAGAATTCCCCTCTTTTTCCCGCTTTCTAAACTGGTAAATCGCAATGAAGAAGATGAAGAGTTACTGTGCAATTATTCCAAATATATACGCAAAAAACCAACGGCTCTGATGCAGCCTATTCAAATTTAGTGATGGAGATTTAAACGTGCACTTCACGCGCTTTACAGTTCCCAAGGCGCGTGGGGAACAGGTTTCTTGGAAATCGCAGAGTGTGTCACTTCACATCCCTCTCTCTCATGATGGCGCCGCCAATCACATCAACCTCACCCTTCGTCAGGAAGATTTAAACTGCACTCCGGTGCTCCCTTTACCTCGGCCATACTACTACACTCCGGTGTACCCTTCACCTCTGCCAGACTCCGCCGCGGAGTCCCTGGGACGCGGATAGACTTAGTCATCCACAAACACTTCGGCGCGCCCGCGACCACGGCCCTTCTTGCTTATGGTTCCACCCCGGTGACAACCGAAGCTCCTTCCTCGCTTCGGCTGGGGGGGGGGGCATCTGATAGGGATGGCCCGATCACTTCGGGTCGGGTTAATACCTGAGCCCACTGACCGGCCCAGCACGCGTAGGCCCAGCAGGTCCAGAAGCATGCGAAGGCCCAGCACGCGTAGGCCCAGCGGGTCCAGAAACACGCGTCGGCCCAACGGGTGGTTTATTCCGCGAATCAAGGCCCACGATCCGTTCCCAACCGCCATGCAGCGGGAAATAGGCGTGAGAATAGGGAATTAGTTAGGATTCAGTTAGGGTTTACGAGGGTTGAGTATAAATTGAAGAAAAGAACTCTGAATTAGGGTTCACATTCTGTATTCTGAATTACTACGTGTAAACTCAAAGCTCGAGTAAAAGAAACACCTCGGCAAGTGTTATTTTTTGCCCGTGGACGTAGATCTCCGGATCGAACCACGTGAATCTTGTGTGTTTTCATATTGCTTACGTAGGTTTTTGTTAAGTTTCTTGGATATCGGGTTGCGCATTATCAACCAATTTATAGGATATCGATCTGAAGTCTAGATTTCGGATTTTTTACTTAAAATAAGAGAAGATTTTGAGAATCGTATCATAAAGTTTGTTTATGGCGTTTTGGGAAAGGCTACTTCCTCTTTAATATTATCAATAGGACAAACTATAACTTGTCATCTTAATTTTGCATGCTTTTACACTTCGTCATACAATTTTCTTTTGGTTGCAATTAATTTATCATCTGAATATGCAAGTTATTACAAATTGCTATCTCGAAGAAATATCAATCATTGATCGATGTACACAAATTATAAGTCTAGACAGGAAATTTATTACGAAATCATACTTATATGGCAAACTGCAAAACACAAAAGAGCTGAAACGGTGATCTGCAATTTAACCATAGTTATATATAGTAGAGTGTAAAATGTACAAGAGTTCTCATACCCTAACAAAGCTAATAGTATTAAAAGAGTGCAGGTTTGTTGAACTTTCCTTCCATCTCACAATATGAGTTTTGTTTGAAATGTATAATTTTTTATTCTTGACTATTTTAATAAGGGTAAAACTCCTTGAAACCGCCGATTCGAACTCATGACTTATTTTATTTTTCATTTTAGTTATTCAATATAAAACTTATTCGTGAAATTAATAAATTTAAATTTATACGTCGACTAATAAAAGGAGACAATGATTTTTATAACCGGACTATCATTTTGGGACAAGAAATTTCTTGGAACAAGAATTTTTATATGGCACTGAAGAAGTATAATAGAAACTGAAATACTATAACTACTATAGTTGAATTTATAGAGCGTCCGAGGATATATACACATTATAAGTTTATTAAAATAGTAAATGAGTATTTTAGAAAATCTAACATATGTTGTTAAACAAAACTTGTGTGCACCCAAGACACAATAACACTATTGTGCACCTAGATTATTTGACCTGCGCGCAGGTCATGCGCTACTCGGCAGGTCGTCTGTTTTCTCTCTCTCTTTTTTTTTTTCTATGCAAACCGGCTATTAGATATTTAAGGGTGTGCTGGATTAACAAATATTAGGCTCTCTCATTGGTAAGGGCCTAACTAAAGTAGGTGTGCATGCCTGGAGAGCCTGTGTTTGATTCCCCGTCCTCTTAATATGCTTTTTTCACTTTTTTTGTTTTCCCATTTTACTGTTTCTTAATTTGTTTAAACATATGCATTACTTTAAATAGTTCACATGGCTGCCCAAGTGATTAGTTCATTATTTGGAAGGCTATAAGGTCTTAGGTTCAAGTCCTATTAATTTGTTATTTTTTTATTAAGTATTTTTCAATTATATTTTTATTAATTAATAAATAAATTTTAATTAATTAATAATAAAAAATTAATAATTGAGTAAATACTAATAAAAAAGTAATAATTAATTATAGTTTTAAACTTATTATTGTTGATTATTTTTCAATTTCTTTATATATAACTCTGTAATTATTTTTTCAGGTTAATACATTAATAAATATTAATAAATAAATTCTAAGTAATCCAATAACAAAAAATAAATTTTAATAAATATTAATGAACAATAAATTAATAATTAATTACAATTTTAAACTTTTTATTGTTGATTTTTTTTTTCAATTTCTTTATATATTACTCTACAATTATTTTTTCAGGTTATAGTATATTTAATGTTTGCTTATAGTATATATTAGGTTACCTTATAGTATATATTATCTTGCTTAATAGTATAAGTTCATTTAGTAATATATTGTTTACAATTTACAGTAAAATTATTTATTATATTACTCAATAATTATTTTTCCAGGTTACAGTATATTTACTGTTTACTTATAGTATATATTTTTTTACCTAATAGTATAAGTTTATTAGTTGCAGTATAATTTTTTATTTTTTTTTGTATATTACTGTATATTTATTTTTTCAACTTACAGTATAATTTTTTTTTTCTTTTATAGTATATATTAGTTTGCTTAAAAGTATAAGTTCATTTAGTATTATACTGTTTACAATTTGCAGTGTAACTATTTACTTTTTGTATATTAATCTAAAATTATTTTTTCATGTTATAGTATATTTGTTGTTTGCTTATGGTATATATTATGTTGTTTAATAGTATAAGTTTATTAGTTATATTTTTTCGTATAGTACTGTATATTTATTTTTACAGCTTATAGTCTAATTATTGTTCCTTTATAATATATATTAGTTTGCTTACAAGTATAAATTCATTTTGTAATACACTGTAATTATTTATTTTTTGTATATTACTCTAAAATTATTTTTCCAGGTTATATTATATCTATTGTTTGCTTATAATATATATAATGTTGTTTAATAGTATAATTTGATTAGCTATATTTTTTTGTATACTATTATATATTTATTTTTCCAACTTATAATATAATTATTGTTCCCTTATTTGATTAATTATATTTTTTTGTATACTATTATATATTTATTTTTCTAGCTTATAATATAATTATTGTTCCCTTATAATATATATTAGTTTTCTTAAAAATATAAGTTCGTTTAATATATTAGATTGCTTAAAATATAAATGGAAAAGGTACATAAAATAATTAATAAATTTTTTTACTAAGATATAAGTTCATTTAATATATTAGCATGCTCAAAATATAAATTAAAAAGGTACATAAAATAACTAATAATTTTTTTACTAAGATTTGCAAGACATGAAATTGAACTCCTGGCCTTTAGATTAGTAGAACGAATACCTACCATTACATGGGTTTAAATATACTTTATTTCACATTAATAACTATATATATTTGTACAAAAAAATAACAAAAAATATGCCTAACGGGAGTCCAATCGGCGCTATTACGCAAGAAACGATGCATCTCTTACCTCTGAAACACCATCCACTTCAATGACATAAAGTCAGACCTTATTAATATAGAACAATGGGTTGTGCCTAAAGAAAAAAAAAAGTGTGGGTAGTAAGTTCCGAACCTGCGCCGTTGCGTCAAAGCAAGCGTGTGCAACACTCAACCGCTTGGGACACTATCTACTATAGTCAATCAGATGCGAACTTAAAATATCAGGTTTTATGCCATATTAGAAAGAAAAAAAAAATTATTTCGTGACCCACGAGTCGCAAGCGGGTCGCACTCGGGTATTCCAGGCGGACGCGAAATTTAGTTAAACAAATTTAAGCGAAATTTTTTAGATCCCCCTTTTAAATAAAGGGGTGCACAATAAGGCCTAATATGCAGCTGATGCACCAAAGTCCTGTTCATGTTGCTGTATGCACACAAAATTTGTGTCCAATCATATATTGTTAATTGTCCAAATTTTTATTGATGCACTAATTTATAACCTAGTTATCCGCAAGTATATGGTGCTAATGTAGCTAGTGGCAGGAAGGTCGATCCCATAAGGACGATTCTTATGTCTAACTTAATACCCTAATTTTAATATCTCTACCAATCTCGATTAAGTGGATGAATTTTATATTTTTAAAACTTAAATTGCAAAAATCAACTAAATAACTAAGAATCACTTAGCAAGAAAGAAATTAATTAGTAAGGAAAACTCCGATGGATTCAGACATATTCTATGATGTATATTTCAATTACAACTTCTTATGAATGATTTACCTAAAATTCTAGACTTTGAAACCAACTATATCATTTATTAGGCGACACCTATGTTAATTAACCCTCATCTCGGATGGTGCAATTTGTTGATCAATTAGGAATAATCACCATCTCGAGTCGATTAAACCTAAAGACTCTCAAAAGTTCCTAAACCTACGCCTACGTAAATACCACACTCCTCTCGGATGAATATTGATAATTACTCTATGTGTCGTATGTCTATTAACGATCTCGAAGCCAAATCGTTACGATTACTTGTACGATTGGTAATGAAGTCTTTAAGAGAGCACTATGTGATTTAGGAGCTAGCATTAATCTGATGCCTTTATCTATTTTTGAAAAAATTAGGAATAGGCACAATTAAACCCACTACAATCGCCCTACAAATGGCTGATCGGTTCTTAACTTATCCAAGGGGCATTGCAGAGGATATTTTATTAAAATTAGAAGTATTTCGGAAAATTTTGTTGTCTTAGATATGTTACAAGATAAAATGGTTTTCTTAATTCTAGGTCGTCTGTTTCTAGCAACGGGCAAAACATTAACAGATATACAAAAGGGGGAATTACTTTAAGAGTAAATGACGAGAATCTGACATTTTCTATATACAAGGCTATGAAATATTATGATACGGAAGAAGCTAATTAATTTGAGATGTGTAGTTATATTCATTGTTTAGATGATACATTACATAGAGATCTTATTTGACCTTATTGGGAATGATCCATTAGAAGTCTGTTTGTCTAATTCTGTTTGTGCTATCAATGACATTGATGCTACTAACCTTGATCTCGTGGAAAGTATTAGTGTGTTGAACTCGCTGCAGGAAACACCTAAGAATAGCTCGACGAAGGAGGATATTAGCAAAGAGGCAGTGAAAAAAGAGCCAAAGGAACGTGCAAGCGGGCATGAACTGAAGCCATTATCGGAGCATCTAGGGTGTGAATTTCTTGACGATGAGAAAAAGAAACCATTAATAATCTCTGAATATTTGACTGACTCTAAGTGTGAGAAACTGTTAAAAGTACTTAGAAAACATAAGTCGGTGATAGATTGGACAATATATGAATTAAAAGGGATAAGCCCAACTATATATGCATAAGATCTAAATAAAAGAAGTTTATAAACTAAGTGTCCAAAATCAGCGTAGATTAAACCCAATGATGCAAGAAGTAGTTAGGAAAGAAGTACTCAGATGGTTAGATGCGGGTATTGTATTTCCTATTTCTGATAGTAAATGGGTTAGTCCGACTCAAGTAGATTAAAAGTGATAATGATGAAGTCACAACTACTAGGTTAATAACAGGTTGGCGAGTATGTATTAACTATAGAAAATTAAATGCAGCCACTCGTAAAGACCACTTTCCTCTTCCCTTCTTAGACCAAATGCTTGATAGGTTAGCAGGTTATGAGTTTTATTGTTTCTTAGATGTTTATTCGGGGTACAATTAGATTATGATTGCCCCGTAAGACCAAGAGAAAACTGCATTTGTATGTTCTTATCAATATTTGCTTTTCGTAGAATGTCATTCGGGCGATGTAATGCACCTGCTACATTCCAACGCTGCATGATGGTAATATTTAGTGGACATATAGAGAACGTGATGAAGGTTTTTGTGGATGATTTCTCTGTTTTTCAATTTTGGTAAGTTCATAATTTCCTTTCAATTGGCTTCCAAAAAAAATTCCTTCCAATTTTTTAAAATACTGATACCTTTCTATTTCCAATCCACCTATTATGCATACCATATAATTATTCATCTTTTCACCATTTTCAAATTGACATTCATATCACAGATATTATAATGAGATATTTGATTTGAAAAATTAAAATTTTTATTGAATAATAATTCGGGCAAGATTTGTATGTTTATGGTGAATTGGACTAAAGTATAGGTTTTAGGCTGCAATTAAAAAAAACAATAATTTCCTTATAAAAAACATTAGTTGAGTTTGTGTTGTATATGATATTACAAAAAATCATTTTATTTTATTCGACATGGATTTTCATTTATATCATTATTTAACTTATGCCCTAGAGAAACATCATTGTTAAAATAATGAAAATCCTACTTTGTTAAATTAAATACAACAAGTTAATATTTAATTATAGAAATGGTTTATTAAACCATTGAATATGCTAATATATATTTATATATATGCATATATATATATATATATGTATGTATGTAAAAATATTGTTTGATTATTCATGGATGTACGAAAGCTTTAAGCTATTAATGTTTTTATATCATGTATATTTTTATTAAAATTACTTTATTAAGTTTACTATTTGTAATCTAAATTTTGACATTATTTACCCTTTTCGGTCTTTTTTTACGTAAATCAACCTCAATTATATATTTCTTCACTCTTTGCAACCTAACAATTTTGAAACCTAGCAATTTTATTCACATTAATTAATTCTTATCTTTAAATAAATATAATACTTATAATAAAAATAGTTATTTGAATAAATAGTAATGCAAAATAAAATATGAAAATACTCAAATATTTTGAAGAACTCACGTACTTTAAATTGCTATTCGAATTATTTGAATAACTTTTGAATTCTATTTTGTTAGTTTTAGAATATATTTAAAAATAAGAAGTCTTTGAGTATATCTGAAATTATCAAGTGAAATTTTAATAATTACAAATGAGAATTTAATATTAGAAACAAACAATTAAATATTTCTAGTTATAAGTTGAAAAGTTATTTAGATATATTTATAAAATACAAATCAAAGTAGAGAAAAAGAAAACAAATTTACTTTTGAAATCTCCAAGTAAAATAATAGTTTTTGTTTTCTTAAATATTTCAGGTTTATTTTTAAATAATTATAGTTAGAGATTAAAAATTAATTTGATAATTTTAAAAAATGTGAAACTAAAGGATAAAAGTAAAACAAATTAAAAATCAAGTTTACGTTAAATCAGAATTTTTTAAATAAATTTGATTTTTCTTATATTATATATTTTATGTTTATTTGAAGATAAACGTTTGTTTAAATGATAATAATAGTTTAGGTTGCAACATTATAAAAAAAATAGTTCAAGTTCGGGAATACATAAAAAAGGATTGTTTGGGATGAAAAATATGAAACATATTTATATATCTTATGTTGGTTATTATAACAATGAATAGTTTAGGTTGCAAAGCATAATTTTTTATTAACAAATTTTAAGTGGTATATGGATACTAATTAAAGGTGAGCATTTGAGGGTGAGAAAAATAGCATATTTATCCTTCAATTAATTCTAATATTGTAAATATTATGGAGTATGATCCAATCTAAATATACATACATTTTATTTTATTTGACTTTCCTAATGCATTTTTTTTTCTTCTATCAGAAGCCCAGTCGTGAAGTATCTACAAAAGCTCTTGAGCTCCACCATATGTGGAAGGAAAGAGATCAGTTCCCCCCGGTTGTACGAGATGGAGATCCTTTGGGCCATTGTGGATAGGAAGTTGAGGAACTTCCAGCAGGACCTGGTATCAAGCTTTCAGAAAGGAAAAGAGAGACAAAGATGCCTGACCCAATCTACTGTGGGGCATTGATAACCCCTATACTTGAGCATTTCAATGTCCCCCTTCCGGAATACACACCCATCACCGCTGATTACTATTTAGATTGGGAGGAGATGGAGAATATGCGTATTGCCATGCTCGGGTATAAAGAAGGAATATCGGGTCCGGCTGTCCCTTATGTTCTCCAAAATGAGGGACCCTACCTCCGCCAACCCAACCCCCGACTGACTTACATCAGAAACTTGGGAAGCAAGCTAAACTTGGAACTGAGCTCCGAGGCACACCTCAATGCTTCTTTGGAGCCAAACCGTGAAGAATTAATCAAGTTCAAGAGAGCTAAAAAGCCACGTCTTGTGGCACGGGTTCGGAGCATGGGAGTTGAAGGAGAAGGCAGTAGCCAGCCAGAGCAACCGTCAAGGAAGAGATCATCCACAACCGTTCTGTCTCAATCCGAGTTCCAGGAACGACAAGAAGGACTGATGGCGGCTATGGGGGATGAAATCAAAGGCATCAGAGCCGAGTTGGTGGAGATGGGGGCATCATTGGAGCTGAATTGAGAGGGATCAAAGAGACTATCCACGAAAATCAGACAAAAGTCCTCGATCTCTTCAAGTCCATCAAGGGATGTTTCACCGGCTCGAACCCCCGACCTTCCCGCTCTCTGTGAGTAGAGTACCGAGAAGCCTTACCTTTTTGTCCGAAACATAGTTGAAAAACTAAGTTTGGGGGAAAACAAAGAGATAAGACAATTCCGGCCGCTCGAAATCCCCTACCCCTCGTTATTTTCTTTTACTATCTTTACTATTGGCCTGTGAGCCACTTGGCATGATATGTTTGACGGATTTCATGTGATGGCCTGTGCGCCAATACTGATTTGTATTTTAATTTCCTTTTTGATATGTGTCTATTTTGATTGTTGATAATGTTGCCGGCCTGTGAGCCAATTGTCATTTTCTATTAGTCTTGGTAGGTGATATTATTACATATGCATTTGGATGCTTCGGGTTGTTTGCCGTCTGGAAGTGGTACAAGCTGCCAAGTATTGTTTCTCAGCAATGCAAGATACTCATCAGTCATCGCCTGCTTCCAGTTAGGATCTATAAGAGCTGCAGATGGGTTAGTAGGTTCACAAGTAACAGCAAAAACTTTGGGTTTGAAGATGCCACATTTACTACGTGTAACCATATGATGTTGATTAGTATTTGTAACCTCACCCTCTCTATTTAAAGTGTGCACTCCAGATGTACTGCCATGTTTCTCTGAGATAAACTCATCCTCTGGACCAGTAGGATGGGAAGATTGAACAGAAGGTGACTCAGAAAGATGCGTGTCAGCATAATACTCAGAAGAAGACGTTGAACTGGAAGGAATATTGTTGGGAACGGGATTGACAGAGGAAATGGGAAGATAATTAACAGTAGGTAAAGGAATAGGATAGGCATGAAGAGGAGGTGAAGAAACAGTAGAAGTAATGTTGTTGTGCTGAGAAGCATATGGAAAAGTACTTTCATAAAAAATTACATCCCTGCAAACATAAATTCTCCCAGACTTATCCAAGCACTTGTAACCTTTATGATTCAGGCTGTAACCAATGAAGGTACAAGGTTGTGATCTAAATTCCAACTTATGACTGTTATATGGCTTGAGCAATGGATAACACAAACAACCAAACGTCTTGAGTTGCTGATATTGAGGAGGAGTGTTGAACAGTAGCTCAAGGGGTGACTTCTGACCAGTAACAGGGGAGGGTAGTCTGTTGATTAGGAATACAGATGTCCTAAATGCCTCATCCCAATATTTCAAGGGGAGAGAAGCTTGAGCCAACAAAGCAAGTCCTGTATCAACGATAACTGTGTTTCCGTTCTGCCAAACTGTTCTGCTGATGGATGTAGGGACAAGAAAGTCTGTGTATGATGCCCTCTTTAGCCAATAAATCAGTAAAGGATCTATACTCACCACCCCAATCAGTCTGTAATATCTTTAGTGGGTAACCAAGTTGCTTCTCAGCTTGGGCTTTGAAAGTTTGGAAAGCTTGTAAAGCTTCTGATTTTTGTCTTAACAAGAATATCCAAGTAAATCTGGAATATGTGTCTATAAAACTGATATAGTACCTGTAACCACTGGAGGACAAAGTTTGGGCAGGTCCCCAGAGGTCAGAATGAACTAAAGCAAGAGGGGTGGTATATGTGGATTGTGATTGAGGAAATGGGAAGTGATGAAGTTTGCCTTGACAGCATGACTTACAAACAAAAGTAGTTTTATTAATAGACTTTGTATTACACTGTTTGAGTACAGAATCAACAATGGCACTACTAGGATGGCCCAATCTATTGTGCCAAGTAACATAAGAATCAGAAGAAGAAACAAGATTACAGCTTATTGAATTACAGGAAAAGTTTGAATTATGAGAAGAACTGTTGGTAGGATGTACAGCCGGATTGAAGACATAAAGCCCATGTTCAAGATGGCCTTGGAGAAGAATGGCCTGTGTTGAAATGTCCTTCACAAAACAAGTGTTAGGATAAAATTCGAACATAACATTGCTATCTTGTGAAAACTTAGAAACACTAAGTAAATTTTTGGTGATTTGTGGAACGTGTAAAATGTGTTTAAGTGTGAGAGTTCTTGGTGTGTAAGGAGAGGAAAAGAAAGAGTGACCAACATGATGTATAGAAAGGCCCTTACCATCTCCAACATGCACCTGCTCATATCCTTGGTATGGAGATTTCTGAGTGAAAGAGGTGGGATCTGCGGTAAGATGGTGAGTGGCACCTGAATCGGGATACCACGAGCCTTGGAGTTCAGGAACAGATAACAGACTATTGTTGTGATTATTGGAAGGATAAGAATGTGCGGGAAAGGGATAAGGAGGTATAGCTGAAGGATGATGATGAGATGAATGAGCTAGATTAGCATATGCAAGATGTCCTTGAGGGGGGAAAGAAGGTGGTGGAGCAGTGGGTGGATTATAGTCGGGGTGATCTTTATACCAACAGTATGGTGCTGTATGGTTGGGTTTTCCACAGTACTGACACCAGACTTTGCCATTGTTAAATTTCCAACCACCTCTACTGTGAGGTGGTGTTCAATTTCATCAAGTGAGCTATACTTGGTAATATGGTGTGTTGGGAATGTGGAACCGGGATCAGGAAGTGAAGAACCGGAGGTTTGAACCGGGTTTGAGCATCAAGAAGCTAAGTTGTTCAGAATAAGCCGGGTTCGTGGCAGTTGAGGATAACCGTCATTTGTGACGAGTTTGTTTCAGAGTTTGTGACGAAGAAAACCGTCGTTTTTGTCCGGTAGCTGAGCTTAACTTGATTCAGTTAGAAATTTTTGTACGGTTACATTCGAGCTCCAATTCTTATATCATTGTAAAGCTCTCATCAAGGAGAAGAACACTACGTCGAGCAATTTCCTTGTTTCTTAGATTAGAGAGATTATTTTGAGAGAGAACGTTTTCTGCCCTAATTTGTTCCAGAATTGGGCATTTTGTTTCTTGAGTGTATTCTCTGTAATTGTTTGGATTTCTTAGTGGATTGGGGTGTGCCTTGCCTCCGTGGATGTAGTTCATCTTGAACGAACCACGTAAAAGCTGTGTGTAATCCATTTCTATTTCCTGTTCTGCGCAAGTTGAGTTCGGTCACAACTCTGGCCGAACTGAGTGTGTGTTTTTCAGATTGATCTTTGTGCGAATTCCAGATTCTGTCTAGTTGTGTGTTTAAGAGTTGAATTCACTAACAAGTGGCGCCGTCTGTGGGAAACCAACTCTCACAGCTTGAAGAAGAGAAGGAATGGCTGTTATGAAGATGGATTTTGAGAAGTTCACAGGGGGAAATGATTTCACACTGTGGAAGATCAAGATGAATGCAGTATTGGTTCACAATGGCCTTGATCTTGCATTGATACCTCTGGATTCATGGGAAGAAACTGAGAAACCCAAGTTTGTATCAGTGGATAAGAAGGCCCTAAGTCTAATCTTTCTGTGTTTAGGTGATAAACCGTTGAGGGAGGTCTCAAGATGCAAGAGTTCCTCAGAAGCATGGAGGAGATTGGAAGATCTGTATCAATCAAAGTCAGTTTCCAACAAGCTGTTCTTAAAGCAGAAGATGTTGGCCTTCAAGATCACTGAAGATAAGGTAATTTCTGATCAACTTGATGAGTTCATTAAGATGATTGAAGAATTGGAAGACCTGGATGTGAAATTGGAGGAGGATGACAAGGCATTGATGGTGTTAAACATTCTTCCAAAATCCATGGAAAGCTTTAAGGATGCCTCGATGTATGGGAGAGATGAGCAGCTATCTTATGATGGAATAGTGAAGGCTCTGAGGTCTAAATGCTTCCAGACTCAAGGGGATAAAGGCGTGGTGCAATCTGGAGAAGGTTTGAATGTCAAATTCAAGAAACCTTGGCAAGGCAAGAAGGGACAGAATGCTAAGGATCCAAAGGCAGGAGACTCTAATCCAAAGAAGGGAAATGAATGGGTTGAGAAGAGGAAATGCTTCAAGTGCAAGCAGCCTGGTCACTTGAAGAAGGATTGTCCTAAAAGAAATAAGAAAGGTGGAAATCAAGGGGCAGAATCTGCTGCCATTGATCATCAAGAAGATCATCCAGAGGTATTAAATGTTACTGAATCAAGAATGGTAAAGGAATGGGTCTTGGACACAGGCTGTTCCTTTCATATGTGTCCACACCAGTCATGGTTTGATGAACTGAAGAGAGAAGATGGTGGAAATGTTCTCCTGGGAAATGACCAATCATGCAAGGTCAAAGGAGTTGGATCAGTGAGCATAAGGATGTTTGATGGTGTGGTCAGAGTCATCTCAAATGTAAGATATGTTCCTGGCCTTAAAAGAAATCTTCTATCTCTTGGTTCTTTAGTAACTAGTGGGTGTCAGTTTAGCTCAGTAGATGGATTCTTGCATATCACAAAACATGGAAAAATGGTGATAAAAGGTAGACAGCATAATGGGTTGTTTATCTTGATTGCTTCACCTGTTGTTGGGAGTGTGGACATGGTCTTGAGCAGTTCTGAGCTTGTTAAATGGCACAAGAGACTTGGACACATAGGAGAGAAAGGGTTGAAGGAACTGTCAAGAAGTGGAGTAATTGGAAACATGGGAAATCAAGATCTGGAGTTCTGTGATCAGTGTGCTTTGGGCAAATCCAAGAAGCTGCCCTATGGAAAGGGTATTCACACAACTCAAGAGCCATTAGATTATGTTCACTCTGATATATGGGGTCCTGCAAGGACAGAGTCTCATGGTGGTGCAAGGTATTTCATGTCCTTGATTGATGATTACAGCAGAAAGGTGTGGATCATGTTGATGAAGAATAAGAGTGATGCTTTTCATAAGTTCAAAACATGGTTGATTCAACTGGAAAATGTCAAAGGGAAGAAGCTGAAGCACCTTAGGACTGACAATGGACTGGAATATCTATCTACTGAGTTTACAAACTTCTGTGAAGAAAGAGGAATCAAGAGACACAGGACTGTTCCAATGAATCCTCAACAGAATGGAGTTGCTGAGAGGCTTAACAGGAATCTTCTTGAAAGAGTGAGGTGTATGCTGTTGGATGCTGGGTTGCCAAAGGTATTTTGGGGAGAAACCATTGCTACAACATGTTATCTCATTAACAGGTCACCCTCATCAGTGATTGGGTTCAAAACACCTGAAGAGGTGTGGAGTGGACAGAAACCAAGTTATGAAGGGTTAAGGGTGTTTGGGTGTCTTGCTTTTGTCCATGTCAAGCAAGACAAGCTAGATGCAAGAGCTCTAAGATGTGTATATCTTGGATATCCGGATGGAATAAAGGGCTACAGATTGTGGTGCTTAGAGAAGGGAAATCAGAAGATAATCACAAGTAGAGATGTAAAGTTTAATGAGAATGTGATGGCTTACACTTCTACAGGCTCTAAGGAAGAATTTGATGGTGCTAAAGAGACAGAAGAGATATCAATTCAGGTGGAGCATCCTGCTGAAGATAATCACACACCTCAACCACAAGAAAATCTACAAGATAGTGATTCATCATCTGAAGAAGAAGAACAAACTGGACCTTCACAAAATATCAGAGAATACAGCATTGGAAGGGAAAGGCCTAGAAGAACAATCAACAGACCTGATTTCTATGGTCAAGCAGGGAGTGTTTACTATGCCTTGAGTGTTGCTGAAGACCTGGAATCACAAGAGCCTAGTAGTTTTAAAGAAGCACTAGACTGTGAAGAAGGTGAACACTGGATACAGGCAATGATTGAAGAGATGGAGTCCCTGGAAAAGAATGAGACCTGGATATTGGTGGATAAACCAAAAGGTCAGAAACTTGTAAGCTTTAAATGGATATACAAGAAGAAACTAGAGACAGCAGGATCCAAACAGGTGAGGTTTAAAGCAAGATTGGTGGCTAGGGGCTTTACACAAAGAGAAGGAATTGATTTTAATGAAGTTTTCTCTCCAGTGGTAAAGCATTGCTCAATCAGGTTGCTTTTATCAAAAGTTACACAAGAGGACATGGAATTACAACAACTGGATGTAAAGACAGCATTCTTACATGGAGAACTCAATGAGAAGATATATATGAAACAGCCAGAAGGCTTTGTTGTTCCTGAACAAGAAGACAAAGTGTGTTTGCTGAAGAAGTCACTATATGGACTCAAACAAAGTCCAAGACAGTGGAATAAGAGGTTCAATGACTTCATGATCAGTGTTGGCTTTGTAAGAAGTCTTTATGATAGTTGTGTTTACTTCAACAAAGGTTCAAAGCAAGATAAAGTCTTCCTTCTATTGTATGTGGATGATATGCTAATTGCCAGCAGGAACAAGAAGAGAGTACAATGGTTGAAGGATAGACTTAATACTGAATTTGACATGAAAGATCTGGGAGAAGCCAAGAAGATTTTGGGCATGAACATTCTAAGAAACAGAGAAGCTGGAGTGCTTTGGTTATCTCAGAGGCAATATCTACAGAAGGTGTTGGAGAGGTTTCATATGCATGAAGCCAAACCTCTCTCCACTCCAGTTAATCTACAGAAGAAACTCTCCAAAGAACAATGCCCAAAGACTGAAGAGGAAATCATACATATGAGCAATATCCCTTATGCAAGTGGAGTTGGAAGTCTTATGTATGGAATGATTTGTAGCAGGCCTGACTTGGCCTATGCTGTGTCTTTAGTAAGCAGGTTCATGTCAAACCC
Organism: Ajuga chamaepitys; assembly: GCA_958295605.1. Classification (NCBI taxonomy): domain Eukaryota; kingdom Viridiplantae; phylum Streptophyta; class Magnoliopsida; order Lamiales; family Lamiaceae; genus Ajuga; species Ajuga chamaepitys. Next base: position 26,439,388 of record OY282506.1, on the reverse strand, counting down.
AGGAGGTGAGCATTGGGAAGCTTTGAAACATGTGATGAGGTATTTGAAAGGATCAGTGAACTTGTTACTGAAATTTGAAAAGAAAGTGGATGGAAGTACTGTTGCATTGGAGGGGTTTGCTGATTCTGATTTTGCAGCAAACATAGACACAAGGAAATCTATTTCTGGATTTGTGTTTACCTTATTTGGAACAGCCATCAGCTGGAGAAGTGTACAACAATCAGTTGTAGCACTGTCAACAACAGAAGCAGAATATATCTCCTTAACTGAAGCTATCAAAGAGGCAATCTGGCTGAAAGGGATTTTGAGAGATTTGGATATCAAGCAGAAGTGTGTGGCAATCTACTGTGATAATCAAAGTGCTTTACATCTTGTGAAACATCAAGCATTTCATGAAAGGTCAAAACACATTGATGTCAGGTTACATTTTGCTAGAGATATCATTGATTCTGGTTCTGTGGAGGTGAAGAAGGTACACACATTGCATAACCCTGCTAATTTTCTTACCAAGGGGGTACCTGGAAACAAAGTGGAGCATTGTTCGAGCTTGCTGCAGCTTGAGCAATGTCATGAAGAGTATTAAACAGAAAGGCAGTGGTGAGGCAGGAAGAGGCACACTTGATTCATTGAGGTGGAGATTTGCAAGGTGGTGTTCAATTTCATCAAGTGAGCTATACTTGGTAATATGGTGTGTTGGGAATGTGGAACCGGGATCAGAAGTGAAGAACCGGAGGTTTGAACCGGGTTTGAGCATCAAGAAGCTAAGCTATTCAGAATGAGCCGGGTTCGTGGCAGTTGAGGATAACCGTCATTTGTGACGAGTTTGTTTCAGAGTTTGTGACGAAGAAAACCGTCTTTTTTGTCCGGTAGCTGAGCACAACTTGATTCAGTTAGAACTTTTTGTACGGTTACATTCGAGCTCCAATTCTTATATCATTGTAAAGCTCTCATCAAGGAGAAGAACACTACGTCGAGCAATTTCCTTGTTTCTTAGATTAGAGAGATTATTTTGAGAGAGAACGTTTTCTGCCCTAATCTGTTCCAGAATTGGGCATTTTGTTTCTTGAGTGTATTCTCTGTAATTGTTTGGATTTCTTAGTGGATTGGGGTGTGCCTTGCCTCCGTGGATGTAGTTCATCTTGAACGAACCACGTAAAAGCTGTGTGTAATCCATTTCTATTTCCTGTTCTGCGCAAGTTGAGTTCGGTCACAACTCTGGCCGAACTGAGTGTGTGTTTTTCAGATTGATCTTTGTGCGAATTCCAGATTCTGTCTAGTTGTGTGTTTAAGAGTTGAATTCACTAACATCTACCATTTCCCTTCTTGCCACCTTTATAATTGTTGTTGTTGGGAGGAGCTGGGTAACCATTTCCTTTAGGGTGATTATAGGTAGGATTCTGATTCTGGGGCTTGTAACCATAATTTTGATTCCCAGATTTGTTGTTTGAAGAACTAACAACAACATTGGCCATAGCTGTTTCTAACAACTTAAAATGCTTTTCAACCCGAGATTCTTGAGCTAGCAATAATCCCTCTATATCAGCCACAGAATACGGATCTAATCTAGTGTTGATTGACATAATGAAAGTATCATATTCTGGGGGCAATCCATCAAAGATAGCATCTATATGTGCTTTATCATCTAGTTTATGACCAACTAGAGCCAACATATCTACACAACTGCGGATTTTCAGTAAAAACTCATTCATAGACAAAGATCCTTTCTTTTGATTCTGTAATTGCAATTTGTACTGACTAACCTTGGCGCGGACTTGCAAGGAGAAATAGGTCTCAATTGTTGACCATAGTTGAGCAGACGTATCACAATTAATCAGGCGAGGGAGAACATCGTCAGTACAAATTCCAATTACACAATCAAAAGAAAGGATCTCTGTCTATGAATGAGTTTTTACTGAAAATCCGCAGTTGTGTAGATATGTTGGCTCTAGTTGGTCATAAACTAGATGATAAAGCACATATAGATGCTATCTTTGATGGATTGCCCCCAGAATATGATACTTTCATTCTGTCAATCAACACTAGATTAGATCCGTATTCTGTGGCTGATATAGAGGGATTATTGCTAGCTCAAGAATCTCGGGTTGAAAAGCATTTTAAGTCGTTAGAAACAGCTATGGCCAATGTTGCTGTTAGTTCTTCAAACAACAAATCTGGGAATCAAAATTATGGTTACAAGCCCCAGAATAAGAATCCTACCTATAATCACCCTAAAGGAAATGGTTACCCAGCTCCTCCCAACAACAACAATTATAAAGGTGGCAAGAAGGGAAATGGTAGAGGTGGTTGGAAATTTAACAATGGCAAAGTCTGGTGTCAGTACTGTGGAAAACCCAACCATACAGCACCATACTGTTGGTATAAAGATCACCCCGACTATAATCCACCCACTGCTCCACCACCTTCTTTCCCCCCTCAAGGACATCTTGCATATGCTAATCTAGCTCATTCATCTCATCATCATCCTTCAGCTATACCTCCTTATCCCTTTCCCGCACATCCTTATCCTTCCAATAATCACAACAATAGTCTGTTATCTGTTCCTGAATCTCAATCTCCACTCCAAGGCTCGTGGTATCCCGGTTCAGGTGCCACTCACCATCTTACCGCAGATCCCACCTCTTTCACTCAGAAATCTCCATACCAAGGATATGAGCAGGTGCATGTTGGAGATGGTAAGGGCCTTTCTATACATCATGTTGGTCACTCTTTCTTTTCCTCTCCTTACACACCAAGAACTCTCACACTTAAACACATTTTACACGTTCCACAAATCACCAAAAATTTTCTTAGTGTTTCTAAGTTTTCACAAGATAACAATGTTATGTTCGAATTTTATCCTAACACTTGTTTTGTGAAGGACATTTCAACACAGGCCATTCTTCTCCAAGGCCATCTTGAACATGGGCTTTATGTCTTCAATCCGGCTATACATCCTACCAACAGTTCTTCTCATAATTCAAACTTTTCCTGTAATTCAATAAGTTGTAATCTTGTTTCTTCTTCTGATTCTTATGTTACTTGGCACAATAGATTGGGCCATCCTAGTAGTGCCATTGTTGATTCTGTACTCAAACAGTGTAATACAAAGTCTATTAATAAAACTACTTTTGTTTGTAAGTCATGCTGTCAAGGCAAACTTCATCACTTCCCATTTCCTCAATCACAATCCACATATACCACCCCTCTTGCTTTAGTTCATTCTGACCTCTGGGGACCTGCCCAAACTTTGTCCTCCAGTGGTTACAGGTACTATATCAGTTTTATAGACACATATTCCAGATTTACTTGGATATTCTTGTTAAGACAAAAATCAGAAGCTTTACAAGCTTTCCAAACTTTCAAAGCCCAAGCTGAGAAGCAACTTGGTTACCCACTAAAGATATTACAGACTGATTGGGCTGGTGAGTATAGATCCTTTACTGATTTATTGGCTAAAGAGGGCATCATGCACAGATTTTCTTGTCCCTACATCCATCAGCAGAACGGTTTGGCAGAACGGAAACACAGGCATATCGTTGATACAGGACTTGCTTTGTTGGCTCAAGCTTCTCTCCCCTTGAAATATTGGGATGAGGCATTTAGGACATCTGTATTCCTAATCAACAGACTACCCTCCCCTGTTACTGGTCAGAAGTCACCCCTTGAGCTACTGTTCAACACTCCTCCTCAATATCAGCAACTCAAGACGTTTGGTTGTTTGTGTTATCCATTGCTCAAGCCATATAACAGTCATAAGTTGGAATTTAGATCACAACCTTGTACCTTCATTGGTTACAGCCTGAATCATAAAGGTTACAAGTGCTTGGATAAGTCTGGGAGAATTTATGTTTGCAGGGATGTAATTTTTGATGAAAGTACTTTTCCATATGCTTCTCAGCACAACAACATTACTTCTACCGTTTCTTCACCTCCTCTTCATGCCTATCCTATTCCTTTACCTACTGTTAATTATCTTTCCATTTCCTCTGTCAATCCCGTTCCCAACAATATTCCTTCCAGTTCAACGTCTTCTTCTGAGTATTATGCTGACAAGCATCTTTCTGAGTCACCTTCTGTTCAATCTCCCCATCCTACTGGTCCAGAGGATGAGTTTATCTCAGAGAAACATGGCAATACATCTGGAGTGCACACTTTAAATAGAGAGGGTGAGGTTACAAATACTAATCAACATCATATGGTTACACGTAGTAAATGTGGCATCTTCAAACCCAAAGTTTTTGCTGTTACTTGTGAACCTACTAACCCATCTGCAGCTCTTATAGATCCTAACTGGAAGCAAGCGATGACTGATGAGTATCTTGCATTGCTGAGAAACAATACTTGGCAGCTTGTACCACTTCCAGACGGCAAACAACCCATTGGCTGTAAGTGGATATTTAAGCTGAAAGAAAATCCTGATGGTAGTATAAATAAATACAAGGCGAGATTAGTCGCTAAAGGTTTTCATCAACGCATTGGTTTTGACTTCAATGAGACTTTTAGTCCTGTCGTAAAGCCGACTACAATCAGGATTAGTCTTACTATTGCCATTTCTAAAAACTGGCCTATTCGACAAGTAGATGTTAACAATGCCTTTTTAAATGGTACTCTGATTAAAGAGGTATATATGAACCAACCTTTTGGCTTTGAAGATCCACAACAGCCAGAGTATGTGTGCAAATTGCAGAGATCATTATATGGGCTCAAACAGGCGTCCAGAGCCTGGTTTGAGAAACTAAAACACACACTTGTTTCTTTAGGTTTTCAGTCCACCAAATCAGACAACTCTCTTTTCGTGAAAGTTTCTGGCAGCATTGTCATTTACATACTTGTGTATGTCGATGATATCTTAATCACAGGGAATAGTCAGCAGGGTATTAACCACTTGGTACAGAAACTGAACAGCTTTTTTGCTCTAAAAGACATGGGTGATTTGGATTATTTCTTGGGTATTCAGGTGAAGAGGACTGCTGATGGGATGCATTTGTCTCAAGGCAAATACATCAGGGATTTGTTGTGCAAAACAAAGATGCAATTCTCCAAACCTGTACCAGCGCCCATGACAACTGGCACACGATTGACAGCTCATGGGAGTGAATCAGTTCAAGATACTCATTTGTACAGAAGCATTGCAGGAGCATTGCAATATGTTACTATCACCAGGCCTGAAATCTCATTTGCTGTTAATAAAGTCTGTCAGTTTATGCAGGTCCCAAAGGAAGCTCATTGGAAAGCTATGAAACGCATTTTGAGATATTTGTGTGGCACTTCTGATCATGGTCTTTATCTTACCAAGTCAAATCAGCTGAATTTGGAAGGATTTTCAGATGCTGATTGGGCATCTGATTCTGATGATAGAAGATCGACTACAGGGTATTGCTTATTCTTTGGTGGTAATCTTATATCCTGGTCCTCAAAGAAACAACATACGGTATCTAGATCTTCTACAGAGGCTGAATACAGAAGCCTTGCAAGCATTGTGGCCGAGATAACTTGGGTTCAGAGTCTGCTACACGAAATCCACCACCCGATGTTACACAAACCTATTATCTGGGTGGATAACCTTAGCGCTATTCACCTAGCCGCTAATCCTGTGTTACACGCTCGCACCAAGTATATAGAATTAGACCTTTATTTTGTAAGAGAAAGAGTACAACAAAACCTCATCGAAGTCAGGCACATTCCTTCCTTCCCAACACAACAAATCTGGGAATCTAAATTATGGTTACAAGCCCCAGAATCAGAATCCTACCTATAATCACCCTAAAGGAAATGGTTACCCAGGTCCTCCCAACAACAACAATTATAAAGGTGGCAAGAAGGGAAATGGTAGAGGTGGTTGGAAATTTAACAATGGCAAAGTCTGGTGTCAGTACTATGGAAAACCCAACCATACAGCACCATACTGTTGGTATAAAGATCACCCCGACTATAATCCACCCACTGCTCCACCACCTTCTTTCCCCCCTCAAGGACATCTTGCATATGCTAATCTAGCTCATTCATCTCATCATCATCCTTCAGCTATACCTCCTTATCCCTTTCCCGCACATCCTTATCCTTCCAATAATCATAACAATAGTCTGTTATCTGTTCCCTGAATCTCAATCTCCACTCCAAGGCTCGTGGTATCCCGATTCAGGTGCCACTCACCATCTTACCGCAGATCCCACCTCTTTCACTCAGAAATCTCCATACCAAGGATATGAGCAGGTGCATGATGGAGATGGTAAGGGCCTTTCTATACATCATGTTGGTCACTCTTTCTTTTCCTCTCCTTACACACCAAGAACTCTCACACTTAAACACATTTTACACGTTCCACAAATCACCAAATATTTACTTAGTGTTTCTAAGTTTTCACAAGATAGCAATGTTATGTTCGAATTTTATCCTAACACTTGTTTTGTGAAGGACATTTCAACACAGGCCATTCTTCTCCAAGGCCATCTTGAACATGGGCTTTATGTCTTCAATCCGGCTATACATCCTACCAACAGTTCTTCTCATAATTCAAACTTTTCCTGTAATTCAATAAGCTGTAATCTTGTTTCTTCTTCTGATTCTTATGTTACTTGGCACAATAGATTGGGCCATCCTAGTAGTGCCATTGTTGATTCTGTACTCAAACAGTGTAATACAAAGTCTATTAATAAAACTACTTTTGTTTGTAAGTCATGCTGTCAAGGCAAACTTCATCACTTCCCATTTCCTCAATCACAATCCACATATACCACCCCTCTTGCTTTAGTTCATTCTGACCTCTGGGGACCTGCCCACACTTTGTCCTCCAGTGGTTACAGGTACTATATCAGTTTTATAGACACATATTCCAGATTTACTTGGATATTCTTGTTAAGACAAAAATCAGAAGCTTTACAAGCTTTCCAAACTTTCAAAGCCCAAGCTGAGAAGCAACTTGGTTACCCACTAAAGATATTACAGACTGATTGGGGTGGTGAGTATAGATCCTTTACTGATTTATTGGCTAAAGAGGGCATCATACACAGACTTCCTTGTCCCTACATCCATCAGCAGAACGGTTTGGCAGAACGGAAACACAGGCATATCGTTGATACAGGACTTGCTTTGTTGGCTCAAGCTTCTCTCCCCTTGAAATATTGGGATGAGGCATTTAGGACATCTGTATTCCTAATCAACAGACTACCCTCCCCTGTTACTGGTCAGAAGTCACCCCTTGAGCTACTGTTCAACACTCCTCCTCAATATCAGCAACTCAAGACGTTTGGTTGTTTGTGTTATCCATTGCTCAAGCCATATAACAGTCATAAGTTGGAATTTAGATCACAACCTTGTACCTTCATTGGTTACAGCCTGAATCATAAAGGTTACAAGTGCTTGGATAAGTCTGGGAGAATTTTTGTTTGCAGGGATGTAATTTTTTATGAAAGTACTTTTCCATATGCTTCTCAGCACAACAACATTACTTCTACTGTTTCTTCACCTCCTCTTCATGCCTATCCTATTCCTTTACCTACTGTTAATTATCTTCCCATTTCCTCTGTCAATCCCGTTCCCAACAATTTTCCTTCCAGTTCAACGTCTTCTTCTGAGTATTATGCTGACACGCATCTTTCTGAGTCACCTTCTGTTCAATCTCCCCATCCTACTGGTCCAGAGGATGAGTTTATCTCAGAGAAACATGGCAGTACATCTGGAGTGCACACTTTAAATAGAGAGGGTGAGGTTACAAATACTAATCAACATCATATGGTTACACGTAGTAAATGTGGCATCTTCAAACCCAAAGTTTTTGCTGTTACTTGTGAACCTACTAACCCATCTGCAGCTCTTATAGATCCTAACTGGAAGCAGGCGATGACTGATGAGCATCTTGCATTGCTGAGAAACAATACTTGGCAGCTTGTACCACTTCCAGACGGCAAACAACCCATTGGCTGTAAGTGGGTATTAAGCTGAAAGAAAATCCTGATGGTAGTATAAATAAATACAAGGCGAGATTAGTCGCTAAAGGTTTTCATCAACGCATTGGTTTTGACTTCAATGAGACTTTTAGTCCTGTCGTAAAGCCGACTACAATCAGGATTAGTCTTACTATTGCCATTTCTAAAAACTGGCCTATTCGACAAGTAGATGTTAACAATGCCTTTTTAAATGGTACTCTGATTAAAGAGGTATATATGAACCAACCTTTTGGCTTTGAAGATCCACAACAGCCAGAGTATGTGTGCAAATTGCAGAGATCATTATATGGGCTCAAACAGGCGTCCAGAGCCTGGTTTGAGAAACTAAAACACACACTTGTTTCTTTAGGTTTTCAGTCCACCAAATCAGACAACTCTCTTTTCGTGAAAGTTTCTGGCAGCATTGTCATTTACATACTTGTGTATGTCGATGATATCTTAATCACAGGGAATAGTCAGCAGGGTATTAACCACTTGGTACAGAAACTGAACAGCTTTTTTGCTCTAAAAGACATGGGTGATTTGGATTATTTCTTGGGTATTCAGGTGAAGAGGACTGCTGATGGGATGCATTTGTCTCAAGGCAAATACATCAGGGATTTGTTGTGCAAAACAAAGATGCAATTCTCCAAACCTGTACCAGCGCCCATGACAACTGGCACACGATTGACAGCTCATGGGAGTGAATCAGTTCAAGATACTCATTTGTACAGAAGCATTGCAGGAGCATTGCAATATGTTACTATCACCAGGCCTGAAATCTCATTTGCTGTTAATAAAGTCTGTCAGTTTATGCAGGTCCCAAAGGAAGCTCATTGGAAAGCTATGAAACGCATTTTGAGATATTTGTGTGGCACTTCTGATCATGGTCTTTATCTTACCAAGTCAAATCAGCTGAATTTGGAAGGATTTTCAGATGCTGATTGGGCATCTGATTCTGATGATAGAAGATCGACTACAGGGTATTGCTTATTCTTTGGTGGTAATCTTATATCCTGGTCCTCAAAGAAACAACATACGGTATCTAGATCTTCTACAGAGGCTGAATACAGAAGCCTTGCAAGCATTGTGGCCGAGATAACTTGGGTTCAGAGTCTGCTACACGAAATCCACCACCCGATGTTACACAAACCTATTATCTGGGTGGATAACCTTAGCGCTATTCACCTAGCCGCTAATCCTGTGTTACACGCTCGCACCAAGTATATAGAATTAGACCTTTATTTTGTAAGAGAAAGAGTACAACAAAACCTCATCGAAGTCAGGCACATTCCTTCCTTCCCAACACAACAAATCTGGGAATCTAAATTATGGTTACAAGCCCCAGAATCAGAATCCTACCTATAATCACCCTAAAGGAAATGGTTACCCAGGTCCTCCCAACAACAACAATTATAAAGGTGGCAAGAAGGGAAATGGTAGAGGTGGTTGGAAATTTAACAATGGCAAAGTCTGGTGTCAGTACTATGGAAAACCCAACCATACAGCACCATACTGTTGGTATAAAGATCACCCCGACTATAATCCACCCACTGCTCCACCACCTTCTTTCCCCCCTCAAGGACATCTTGCATATGCTAATCTAGCTCATTCATCTCATCATCATCCTTCAGCTATACCTCCTTATCCCTTTCCCGCACATCCTTATCCTTCCAATAATCATAACAATAGTCTGTTATCTGTTCCCTGAATCTCAATCTCCACTCCAAGGCTCGTGGTATCCCGATTCAGGTGCCACTCACCATCTTACCGCAGATCCCACCTCTTTCACTCAGAAATCTCCATACCAAGGATATGAGCAGGTGCATGATGGAGATGGTAAGGGCCTTTCTATACATCATGTTGGTCACTCTTTCTTTTCCTCTCCTTACACACCAAGAACTCTCACACTTAAACACATTTTACACGTTCCACAAATCACCAAATATTTACTTAGTGTTTCTAAGTTTTCACAAGATAGCAATGTTATGTTCGAATTTTATCCTAACACTTGTTTTGTGAAGGACATTTCAACACAGGCCATTCTTCTCCAAGGCCATCTTGAACATGGGCTTTATGTCTTCAATCCGGCTATACATCCTACCAACAGTTCTTCTCATAATTCAAACTTTTCCTGTAATTCAATAAGCTGTAATCTTGTTTCTTCTTCTGATTCTTATGTTACTTGGCACAATAGATTGGGCCATCCTAGTAGTGCCATTGTTGATTCTGTACTCAAACAGTGTAATACAAAGTCTATTAATAAAACTACTTTTGTTTGTAAGTCATGCTGTCAAGGCAAACTTCATCACTTCCCATTTCCTCAATCACAATCCACATATACCACCCCTCTTGCTTTAGTTCATTCTGACCTCTGGGGACCTGCCCACACTTTGTCCTCCAGTGGTTACAGGTACTATATCAGTTTTATAGACACATATTCCAGATTTACTTGGATATTCTTGTTAAGACAAAAATCAGAAGCTTTACAAGCTTTCCAAACTTTCAAAGCCCAAGCTGAGAAGCAACTTGGTTACCCACTAAAGATATTACAGACTGATTGGGGTGGTGAGTATAGATCCTTTACTGATTTATTGGCTAAAGAGGGCATCATACACAGACTTCCTTGTCCCTACATCCATCAGCAGAACGGTTTGGCAGAACGGAAACACAGGCATATCGTTGATACAGGACTTGCTTTGTTGGCTCAAGCTTCTCTCCCCTTGAAATATTGGGATGAGGCATTTAGGACATCTGTATTCCTAATCAACAGACTACCCTCCCCTGTTACTGGTCAGAAGTCACCCCTTGAGCTACTGTTCAACACTCCTCCTCAATATCAGCAACTCAAGACGTTTGGTTGTTTGTGTTATCCATTGCTCAAGCCATATAACAGTCATAAGTTGGAATTTAGATCACAACCTTGTACCTTCATTGGTTACAGCCTGAATCATAAAGGTTACAAGTGCTTGGATAAGTCTGGGAGAATTTTTGTTTGCAGGGATGTAATTTTTTATGAAAGTACTTTTCCATATGCTTCTCAGCACAACAACATTACTTCTACTGTTTCTTCACCTCCTCTTCATGCCTATCCTATTCCTTTACCTACTGTTAATTATCTTCCCATTTCCTCTGTCAATCCCGTTCCCAACAATTTTCCTTCCAGTTCAACGTCTTCTTCTGAGTATTATGCTGACACGCATCTTTCTGAGTCACCTTCTGTTCAATCTCCCCATCCTACTGGTCCAGAGGATGAGTTTATCTCAGAGAAACATGGCAGTACATCTGGAGTGCACACTTTAAATAGAGAGGGTGAGGTTACAAATACTAATCAACATCATATGGTTACACGTAGTAAATGTGGCATCTTCAAACCCAAAGTTTTTGCTGTTACTTGTGAACCTACTAACCCATCTGCAGCTCTTATAGATCCTAACTGGAAGCAGGCGATGACTGATGAGCATCTTGCATTGCTGAGAAACAATACTTGGCAGCTTGTACCACTTCCAGACGGCAAACAACCCATTGGCTGTAAGTGGGTATTAAGCTGAAAGAAAATCCTGATGGTAGTATAAATAAATACAAGGCGAGATTAGTCGCTAAAGGTTTTCATCAACGCATTGGTTTTGACTTCAATGAGACTTTTAGTCCTGTCGTAAAGCCGACTACAATCAGGATTATTCTTACTATTGCCATTTCTAAAAACTGGCCTATTCGACAAGTAGATGTTAACAATGCCTTTTTAAATGGTACTCTGATTGAAGAGGTATATATGAACCAACCTTTTGGCTTTGAAGATTCACAACACCCAGAGTATGTGTGCAAATTGCAGAGATCATTATATGGGCTCAAACAAGCGTCCAGAGCCCGGTTTGAGAAACTAAAACACACACTTGTTTCTTTAGGTTTTCAGTCCACCAAATCAGACAACTCTCTTTTCGTGCAAGTTTCTGGCAGCATTGTCATTTACATACTTGTGTATGTCGATGATATCTTAATCACAGGGAATAGTCAGCAGGGTATTAACCACTTGGTACAGAAACTGAACAGCTTTTTTGCTCTAAAAGACATGGGTGATTTGGATTATTTCTTGGGTATTCAGGTGAAGAGGACTGCTGATGGGATGCATTTGTCTCAAGGCAAATACATCAGGGATTTGTTGTGCAAAACAAAGATGCAATTCTCCAAACCTGTACCAGCGCCCATGACAACTGGCACACGATTGACAGCTCATGGGAGTGAATCAGTTCAAGATACTCATTTGTACAGAAGCATTGCAGGAGCATTGCAATATGTTACTATCACCAGGCCTGAAATCTCATTTGCTGTGAATAAAGTCTGTCAGTTTATGCAGGTCCCAAAGGAAGCTCATTGGAAAGCTATGAAACGCATTTTGAGATATTTGTGTGGCACTTCTGATCATGGTCTTTATCTTACCAAGTCAAATCAGCTGAATTTGGAAGGATTTTCAGATGCTGATTGGGCATCTGATTCTGATGATAGAAGATCGACTACAGGGTATTGCTTATTCTTTGGTGGTAATCTTATATCCTGGTCCTCAAAGAAACAACATACGGTATCTAGATCTTCTACAGAGGCTGAATACAGAAGCCTTGCAAGCATTGTGGCCGAGATAACTTGGGTTCAGAGTCTGCTACACGAAATCCACCACCCGATGTCACACAAACCTATTATCTGGGTGGATAACCTTAGCGCTATTCACCTAGCTGCTATTGTTGACCATAGTTGAGCAGACGTATCACAATTAATCAGGCGAGGGAGAATATCGTCAGTCACTGAAGCAAGGATCCAGGAAAGAATTAGTTGATCCTGCTGCTCCCAATCGAGGAATTCAGAGCTAATTTTGCCGGCGGTTTTGTCGGCGGCTGTGGCGAATTTCGCCGGAGAAGACACAATTTCATCGAGATAATGGTGTAAGCGATGTCCACGCACCGTCGAAATAATTTGCTTTCGCCAGATGAGAAAATTGTCGATTGTGAGCTTGGTGGATAGGGGATGGTTGAAGGAAACAGGATTAAAACGAACAGAAGAGGAAGGAGACGGATTTGCAGAATCCATGGCAGAGAGAGGTAGCGTGCGGAAGACGAGAACAGGATCGAAAGAACCTAAACTGATACCATATTAGAGTATCTACCTAAACACCTAAACACCTAGCTATGAAGAAGAAAGAATACAAAAGACAATCGATTCAGAGAAAGAGTTCATCTCATTGAATTTTGGCTAATCTTTTACAGACTGAATGTATTAGCTTAAATACACAGCTTTTGGCAGCTCAACTGAATAACTAACTCAGCTAATTCTATTTTGAAATGCTAATGCAGTGCTAAATACATTTGAAATGAAATGCAAGTGAAATGTTACTGAAATGGGTATTTAACTATTTATCTAACAATGGCAATGCTTATTGTAGGTTTATGGCGAGTGTGGAAAAAGTTTAAACTAGACCCTAGACTTTCAAATAAACGGGTCATTCAAGGTTCAGAGACCCTGTTTCATTGCTTTAGATTATTGTAGACCTGACCTACCTTCCGCCCTTATTTTGTTGTATGGGCCCAATAAACTGGTTAGAGATAACATCCTAATAACAGGCTCTGCAAAATCCTTCCCAAAACCCTTGTTACTACTGATAGTCTAGATTAGATAATTGGCTCCCAGAGTTCTAATGGTAAGAAATTGGAAAAGAACTCCAGTATCCTTGTAAGTATATACATGCAGTGGTTGGGCTTTTTAGTATCTTATATTTTTCTTAATGTAATTTTCAACAATTCCAGGTCGCAGGGAAGCCAAGCATCTTTCTGGCAATTGCTATAGCTCTTTCTGGTGGTGGAATAAGCCATCATTTTCTATTCTAGTTTATGTTGCAATGTGACAAAATTCATGGTATTTCGTATTTTAGTAGTAGCAAACCAAATTTCTTTACCTAGATAGATATTGTCCATATACACACAATTGAACATACTTCTAGTATCTTAGGTTTTATTTAATATTTTTTATCTATTCCATATCCATGGTTTATACTTCGATTGTCTACTGTAGAAAAAAATGAGAAAATGATGAAATATAGGTTATATATTTCCCATTTTTAATACCTTTCGGCATTTATGAACCGAATTTTTTATTTTGGTTACTTTATACATTCGTTTCTTTGGGTTGAATTCGTCTTTCGCATTATGACACTGTCAATTATGAACTGAATCTTTTACTTGCATTATCATGTGATACTCGATTCATGAACTTGTCATGAACTGAATCTTTTACTTGCAATATCATGTGATACTCGATTAGTGAACTTGTCACGAAAGTCGCTCCAAATCGCTAGGATTAGAATGACATTCTGTGACAGAGGTAGTATAAAAGATATTGAATCCACATGGAGGATTATCCATGAGAATCAGTTTAAGAACATTCAAATTAATTAGGCCAATCGCAAATTGAGGATGAAGACTAATCTAAACAATATAAAGAAAATAAATATAGGCGAGGGAACAGATCATACAAGAAAGATGGAAGTAATATTTAGAAGACGATTAAAAGGTATTGTTGTGAGTTTTATGAGATGAAATTCCCCAACCAATCGATGTCCCAATTGGGTGACAGTTCCCGAATACATTTGAGGTGTCGCATTCCCCTAGGATTTGTAAGTATACAAGGTTCAATGTAGAATACCTACACACGTAAACAACACTAAACTAACCCCGGATTTAGGCTTTCTAGTTACGCAAGACTAGAAAAAGATAGGCCGACTTTTCCTACGCTAAAGACCGACGTAAGGGTATAGATCCTCCTAAACTCTACCTCCTCTCGGTAGGGCTTCTCCTCGGTATGTCTCCATTCTACCAATTAGGTTTTGATTAATCTAATTTTTCGAGATTAATTCCTCACCTGACCAAACTAAGGTGTAGTAATTAACCCTGAACTCAATTGAGATCTAGCAGGAAAGCATCAAAACGGTAGCAATCCCTAGCCTAGGGAGTCAACTATCATCTGCTAATTACATAATTAATCGAAATGATTCTAAGCCACAGACAGTCGAGCGACCGTGATGCAAACCTGTTGTCGAAGGCTCAATTTCAATTAATCATCAATACAAATTAACCAAATCCTAACCCTAGAATACAACAACCCACAAAAATCCAATATCAATCAACTAATAATCAACCCCGAAGCTTGGGCTACTCCCGAGCTTCAAAAAACAAGGAAATTACTTATAAACCATGAAAGCAAACATAAGCATGAATAATATCAAGCAACAAAAGCAATAAAAACTGAAAATAAAGAGAAGGGATAAGAAAATGCTTAATATACTGAATAATCCTTGAAGAACTTTAACAATCTTGACTGGTGTCAATAGCCCGCGAATAATCCTTGAGTTCTCCTTCAAAGATGGTTTCCTCCTTGAATAGAAGGAAGAAAACCCTAGCTAAGAACTAAAAAATCTACGAAAATGTAGAGAGAAAGGAAGAGAGGTATGTGGTGGAAGATTACAAAATGGAGGCTTATGTTCTAAAGTAAAAGGGAAGGGGTACTTATAGATCCCTAACACTAAACAAGTAAAAAGACCTAAAATTGTAGAAAATGCCCTTTTAGTAAGGGTAAAAGGGTAAATTACAAAAGGTAGTGCTTGGGATCATAAGTTGTTAAGTCGAGCTCCTCGTATGCATTCGACTCGGCCTTCATGTGATTTTTGGAAATATTGGTGTGGAATCAGCTCTCAGCTCGAACATGAAAGTTATTGATCTTCGTCTCGTGGTCACGTAGCATATTGAATCGCTTGAATTTGAGTCCGTATGAGAATGTTATGGGCAAAAAATAGAGGAGGTGCTCTGAAACGGACGAAATCCTCCTAACCGATCAACTAGCGGTCCCGCAATCATGAGGCTGCAACATACTGAAATTAGTGCTAGTCTGGTATCGGTCCAATACACCCCTTTTCATGCCCCTTTATCATCCCATCTTCTTCCGTCGGTTGTTTTGGGCCTCTTCCTCTCGTCTTCTAGACCCGACCCCTCATGACTTTTGTTTGCGACACGATGAACTTTGAGTTGGGCTTTTGTAGTGTCTGATTCGAGCCCATTTGGGCCTCATTTTGCAGGCCAGAATGGGAAGGTGCATGCATTTGATCCTCTTTCTTTCCAAGTTTTCCTAACCTTCAAAATACAATACAAAAACACCCAAAATTTCATTAAATCATGTCAAAAGGGAATTAAGACATGCGAATGCAATAAAACACGTAATTTCTCAACAAATATGGACGTAAAATATGCAAAAAAAATGGAATTTTTCAAGTTCATCAATTAGGCAGTTTAATATGATCGTACCTTTTACCAAGAAAAAGCCACCTAGAAGATATGCTCCAAATATCTACTTTTTTTAAGCTTCACATTAGCATTGTCTTTCACATTATGGTACTAATGGATGACTTCGAAGTTGGTGAAGAGCATAATTTGATACATGTGTAGTTAAATAGGATGGTTATTAAAGAATTTGATGGACTTGCAATATCAATAGGCAGCGAAAATGGTGACACTACTGATGATGGAAGTGACCGTAAATTGTCAAACAGTCTTGTGGAGATTCAAGGACATCGTGACTTAGTTTCTATATAATCTGCTAGATTGCCATAATGATGTGGATGAATGAGCTATTGTGGTATCTCTCTTAAAGAATTGCTTCTATTTGGGAAACTCCTGGTGTTTATTATTGCTTAGTAATATAATTCTTTCTTAATACTTTATTAAATAAATATGTATGTCGTTCGTCTTTTTGTTGTGCAGGCTGAGGTTGGGGAACTAGTCGTCAAAGTTCAAGCACTCTCTACCAAGAATATGACCCCTCAAATCTGAGAATAGTAAATTGGTGGAGAACTCGTAGAAGCTTGAAAATGCCGCACTAATAGTATGTATGCTCAGAATCGAGTAGGGGTTTCTGCCACGGGTATGTATCTAGGAGTCGAACCTCTTAACTTCTAAAAATCAGGATACTTGGATACGACTATAAAGGATCCAAAATTAAGACACGGGTACGGGGATACACCTTTATATAGAAATAAATAATATCAATATCTCAGTTATAATAATTTAGGTAAAGATTATTTGGTTTATTTATTATTAAAATTGGCTTTTACATTCTTTTTGTTTTTTGGTGTTGGTGCAGAATGCTGAATCTTAAGGGTGGCAAAATTCGGCACGACTCGATATCACAAACCTGCACAATAATTTTGGGTTTGAGTTGATGTTTATTGGGTTGTCGGGCTAACCCGATAAGCCACGATAAAATTCAGGTCATATCGGGCTAACCCGATAATGGTCCGGTAACCAATTATTATTATGATCATGATTATGATTACTACTACTACTACTATTACTACTACTACTCCTCCTCCTGCTCCTGCTCCAGCTCCTGCTGCTGCTACTACTACTACTGTGAGTTATAAATCTGTTATGCCTTCACAACTAATAATATTGGATTCCAAAATTGCTTATGAAGAAGAAAGAAGTTGGAAAATAGCTCAAGAACAAGCTCAAACAGTTTTTGGTGGGAAAAGCTGTTACAAGTTCAAAACCGTTGTCAAATGGGTCAAACCGTTGTTAAAAGAGGAAGAAACCGTTGCAAGCTGTTTCTAGCAGTTTTCCAGATTCTGTTTTTCTGTTATGCAATTCTGATCTAATGAGTGTAGTTAGTCAGAGTTAGACTATTTACAGCAACATTACGCACATGTAATTCATAATAGAGAGTCTCATTTTGTAGAGAATAGAGAGAAGAGTTAGAGAGAGATAGAACTTGAGAGAGTTTGGATTATTTCTCTTGGTTGAAGCTTTGATTGTATGTTTCTCTTGTAACAATCTGAGATATAGTGAATTGGTGAAGACATCATCATCCGTAGATGTAGGTTTAACATGCGAACCACGTAAATCTTGGCTATTCTTCTTCATTTTTCAGTTTTGCTATTTGTTTTCATTATTGCTTGGCTGTTGGTTAATTAATTGCTTGTGAGACATTATGCTTAGTTGGTTTGATCTTGAGCAATTGTATAAGTAACAATTGGCGCCGTCTGTGGGAAGTTATCAATCCACATTTCAGCAAGATAAAAAAAATGTCAATCTCCAAGCTAGAAACTGAAAAATTTACAGGAAAGAATGACTATGGGTTATGGAAGTTGAAGTTAAAGGCATTGCTTGTCCAACAGGGACTTTCTGCAGCCTTGAAAGATGGAAAAGATGACCATGAAGTAAGTGATCCGGCCAAGAAACTTGAAATCCAGGAAAGGAAGATGGAAATTCAAGAGAAGGCACACAATTTGATTATTTTGTCCCTTTCTGATAAAGTCTTAAGGCTTGTTTCAAAAGAAAACACTGCTGCAGATGTAATCAAGAAGGTGGATGAGCTATATATGGAGAAATCCATGACCAATAGACTCTTCTTGAAACAGAAACTTTATTCCTTCAAGTTTTCTGAAGAAAAGTCTGTAGAAGATCAACTGGAAGAGTTTAATAAAACGCTGGATGATCTAGAGTCTGTAGAGGTGACTATGGGAGATGAAGACAAGGCTATTCTACTTTTAAACTCACTACCATCATCCTATGATCATTTGAAGGATGCTATGATGTATGGCAGAACAACCACTGTCTCTTATGCTACAGTTCAATCAGCACTCAGATCCAAAGAAATGCAAAGGTTAAATCAAGACTCAAAGGAAACCTTAGGTGAAGGACTGTTTGTAAAGAAGGGAAGATTTCAGAAAAGAAAGAAAGCTTCAAATTCAGAACAGCCTAAGAAGGTTCCTGATGCAAAGCCAAAACCAACTGAACGAAAAGAAACAAGGAAATGCTTCTTCTGTAAAAAGCCTGGGCACTTGAAGAAAAATTGTTTTGAGTTTAAAAGGAAACAATCCCAGAAACATGCACTTCTTCAACAAATCATGCAGATGCTGTTGAAGCTTTGGCTGGAGATCCAGAAGTCTTGAACATCACAGAATCCAGTCCAGAAATGCAATGGATACTTGATTCAGGATGTTCTTTCCACATGTGTCCCAACCTCTCATGGTTTGAAAACTTCAAAGAACAAGAATCTGGAAATGTCATGCTAGGAAATGATGAAGTGTGTCCTGTGAAAGGATCAGGAGATATAAAACTCAAGATCCATGATGGCACTGTCAAGATCTTAAAGGAGGTCAGGTATATTCCTAACTTGAGAAGGAATTTAATCAGTCTCTCTGGAATCCAGAGGCTGCAATTTTAAATCTGAAAAGGGATGTCTGTATGTTTTCAAAGAAAATAAGGTAGTTATGAAGGGAATCAAGAGAAACAGTTTGTATTATCTTGATGGAATAGTAATTCATGTGGAATCTTCAAATGTTTCTCATATTGATTATGATCTTTGGCATTCAAGACCGGGGCATGTGGGGGAGACTAGTATAACCCATTTAGCAAAGCAAGGACTGATAAATCATACTGGAAGTCTTAAAGCACATAAAACCTGTGAGGAATGTATACTAGGAAAAACCAAGAAATTACCTTATCCTGTTGGAAAACATTCTTCTACAAATGTTTTGGATTATGTGTATGCTGATCTCTAGGGCCCATCTAGAACACAAACTCTAGGTGGAGGAAGGTTTTTCTTAAGCATAATGGATGATTTCAGTAGGAAGCTATGGCTATATGTATTAAAGGCAAAGTCAGATTGTTTTGCCAGATTCAAGGATTGGTGTGCTGAAGTTGAAACAGAAAAGGGAAGCAAACTCAAGTGTCTCAGAACAGACAATGGGTTAGAATTTATGTCTGATGAGTTTAATAATTTCTGTAAAGCAAAAGGCATAAAGAGGCATAACACTGTCCCTGGTAATCCTCAGCAAAATGGTGTCATTGAGAGGATAAATAGGACAGTGTTGGAAAGAGTGAGGTGTATGCTGCTTAGCTCAGGACTAGAAAAGAAGTTTTGGGGGGAAGCTGCTACTACAGCAGCATACCTGATTAACAGAAGTCCTTCATCTGTTTTAAACAATAAAACACCAGAGGAGATTTGGACTGGAAAGCCACCAAGCTATGCTCATCTGAGGGTATTTGGATGCAGGGCATATGCACATATCAAGCAAGACAAGCTTTGATGCAAGAGCAGTAAAGTGTATCATGATAGGTTATCCAAATGGAGTCAAGGGGTACAGGCTGTGGTGTACAAAAGCTGGTCAGAAGAAGATTATCATCAGTAGAGATGTAGTATTTTGTGAGGAAATATTGCCTTTCAAAACAGTGCAAACAGGAAGAGAAGTGATACTGCCAAATTACACTGATGCTAAAATTGAGGTGGAGAAGTCTGGAAAAACTAGTGACTCAGATTCAACTGATGAAGATCAAGTTCAAGAGGAGGAACAAGGCATTCAAGGTTACCAGTTGGTCAGGGATAGGGAAAGAAGGATAAGGAAACCTTCTACAAGGTATGTTGATGATTTCTTAACAGCATATGCACTTGTGACAGCTGAAGAGGAAATTGAGTTTCCAGAACCAAGGACTTATTCAGAGGCTCTTCAGGGACCAGATAAAGGAAAGTGGCTCATGGCAATACAAGAAGAGATTGAATCACTTGAGAAGAATCAAACTTGGGTGCTAGTTCAGAAACCTAAAAATCAGAAATTAGTCAGTTGCAAGTGGATTTTCAGGAGGAAAACTAAGGTCACAGAAGTTGAGAAGGTCAGGTTTAAAGCAAGGCTAGTTGCAAGAGGTTTCACTCAAAGAGAAGGAGTAGATTTCAATGAGATTTTCTCTCCAGTGGTGAAACACACATCCATCAGAATTTTACTGGCATTAGTGGCTCAGTTTGATCTGGAACTGGAGCAGTTGGATGTTAAAACTGCATTCCTTCATGGACAACTTAAGGAAAGGATTTATATGACTCAGCCTGATGGATTCATAGTACCAGGAAATGAAGATAAGTATTGTCTGTTACAGAAATCACTGTATGGTCTCAAACAGAGTCCAAGGCAGTGGTATTTGAAGTTTGATAGTTACATGAGAAGCATTGGTTTTGAAAGGTCAAGGTATGATAGCTATGTATACCTTAAGTTTGCTGGAAATGAAGTAGTTGTGTTTCTACTCTTGTATGTGGATGACATGCTGGTGGCAAGTAGAAGCAAGACATAAATAAAAGTGGTAAAAGATCAATTGAAGGAAGAATTTGAAATGAAGGAGTTGGGACAAGCTAGAAGGATCCTTGGAATGGATATACCGAGGAATAGATCTCAAGGTTATCTTTTGCTGCATCAAACAGACTATGTGCAGAAAGTATTAAAGAAATTTAATATGCATGAGTGTAGGCCTGTTACAGTTCCTTTAGGACAACATTTTAAACTTTCTGAGCATCAAAAGCCAAAGGATGAGGATGAAGAAACAGAAATGAGCAGAGTTCCATATTCAAATGTTGTTGGTAGTATCATGTACATTATGGTTTGTACAAGACCTGATGTATCTCATGTTGTTAGTGTGGTGAGCAGATACATGTCTAATCCTGGAAAAGCTCACTGGGAAGCATTGAAGTATGTTATGAGATATCTTAAAGGAGCTGGGAATTATGGTATTATG
Organism: Ajuga chamaepitys; assembly: GCA_958295605.1. Classification (NCBI taxonomy): domain Eukaryota; kingdom Viridiplantae; phylum Streptophyta; class Magnoliopsida; order Lamiales; family Lamiaceae; genus Ajuga; species Ajuga chamaepitys. The sequence continues at coordinate 26,417,871 of OY282506.1, read as the reverse complement.
TTCAAAAGAGTAGATGACAGAAGTAAAGATGCTGTAGTTGGTTTTGTTGACTCAGATTTTGCAGCAAATCTTGATTCAAGGAAGTCACAAACTGGATACATTTTTACTTTGTATGGTTCTGCAGTTAGCTGGAAGTCTATGCTTCAGTTAGTAGTGGCATTATCTACTACTGAAGCTGAGTTTATTGCACTTACAGAGGCAGTAAAAGAAGCAGTGTGGATCAGAGGCATTTTGTCTGAGTTTGGTGTCAAACAGGATTCAGTAGAAGTGAAGTGTGACTCACAGAGTGCTCTACATTTAGCTAAGCATCATGTGTTTCATGTAAGATGTAAACACATAGATGTTAAATTACATTTTGTAAGGGACATTGTTGATAAAGGATTAGTTTGTTTGGTGAAAGTCAGGACAGAAGAGAATGCGGCAGATATGTTAACAAAGTAACTAACTAGAGACAAATTTCAGTATTGTCTTCAGTTAGTGAGGATTCAAACTGTTTAAATGAAGTGCAGGAAAGGTGGAGGTGTCTTGATTATCCAATTCATGGTATGAAGAGTTAAGTGTGTTAGATGGTTTGTTAGTTGAGAAGTCAAGGTGGAGATTGTGAGTTATAAATCTGTTATGACTTTCACAACTAATAATATTGGATTCCAAAATTCCTTATGAAGAAGAAAGAAGTTGGAAAATAGCTCAAGAACAAGCTCAAATAGTTTTTGGTGGGAAAAGTTGTTACAAGTTCAAAACCGTTGTCAAAGGGGTCAAAACCGTTGTCAAAAGAGGAAGAAACCGTTGCAAGCTGTTACAACAGTTTTCCAGATTCTGTTTTTCTGTTATGCAATTCTAATCCAATGAGTGTAGTTAGTCAGAGTTAGACTATTTACAACAACATTATGCACATGTAATTCATAATAGAGAGTCTCATTTTGTAGAGAATAGAGAGAAGAGCTAGAGAGAGATATAACTTGAGAGAGTTTGGATTATTTCTCTTGGTTGAAGCTTTGATTGTATGTTTCTCTTGTAACAATCTGAGATATAGTGAATTGATGAAGACATCATCACCCGTGGATGTAGGTTTAACAACCAAACCACATAAATCTTGGCTATTCTTCTTCATTTTTCAGTTTTGCTATTTGTTTTCATTATTGCTTGGTTGTTGGTTGATTAATTGCTTGTGAGACATTGTGTTTAGTTGGTTTGATCTTGAGCAATTATATAAGTAACAGCTACTACTACTACTACTACTACTACTACTACTACTACTACTAAATTAAAAAGAATTTTGTCAAATAGTTATGTCTAATGTGACCTTTGTTGTGTTTTTTTATTTCTTAATTTTTTGCCTTTTGTTTTTTGTTTTTTCCATCTACTAGGATAATGTAGGTAAATATAGAATAGGCGTGCTACTTAATTTGAATGTTAAAATTAATTTGTACTTTTTACAAAAATAATAGTAGTAATCCGTGTAGTGAGCTTGAACAAAACAATAAGACATCAATACGCATGCAAGTATTGACGGTCTTATCGGGTCAGGTTGAGCTATTGGACTTTTATTGGTTTGTATTTGGGTTGAGGTTTTCAACCCAATAAAATTAATGGGCGGGTTAGGATTAGCCCTTATTAGTTTGGGCCTTATCTGGTTGGCACGATAACAACCCAATTTGCATGATTTGCCACCCCTACTGAATCTACTTCAAAAACAAACTCGGACACTCAATCATATATGTTGGTCTAAATAGAGATTAACTTGTATTTTATTTTGACTGAAGCTTGTATATAATTTGATTGGAATTTGTAAAGGGGATCTACACGTATTATTCTGAAGGTTCCAGACTTTCACATATCTAAATGAAAAAAATGATTCCATTTTAATTTTTATCACTGATTTAATGTGATATGTATTGTGGATTAAATTAGTTATACAAAACCATAAATAATAATAATAACAGCAATAATAATTATAAACCTATCAAACACAATAGTTTTCGAGTTTTGTCATAGAGCATTAGAAACTGTTGTTAACGAACATCACCAACCATGGTCATACATAACCTAGTTGTAGATATTGTTAAATATACAACAACGATTATCAAGAAATATCACCAACCGTGGTCATATGTAACGTAGTCGTAGATGTTAAATTTACGACAACGAATATCAACTGTTGTCTTTATCGTCAATAACTATTTCATTAACCATTGTTATTGATGGTATGTCTATCACTACAGCATCTACTATTATGGTCCCAAAAGCTCGTTAACTACGGGAAAAAACTGTTGTGTTTTAGTTTGTATGTAGTACTGAAATTATGAGGCCATCTCCCAAAGAGCTTAAGGATATGTAACAATGGTGCATATTTAATTTGAAACAAAAAATAGTATGATTTTTTTAAGAAAATATAGAAGAATAGTTAACATATTAAATTCTATGCTAGACATGCACCATTCAGGATTCGTTCGATATGTGCAAAGTATCAATGACCTGAAGGATAAGAAGGACAAAGAAGAAAACAAAAAAAAAAAAAAAAAAAAGGAAGGTCTGATAAGGGTAAAAAAAATTAAGTAGTAGACTAACTATAACAAGAGAAATAAATTAAAAACATAGATAACCATTTATCTTTTTGTTTGTTAAAGAGAAGTATTAAGAAAACGATATATGCTAAAACTCATTCAATTAAATTAAGAAATCAATGAACTTAATAGTGATTCAATTCATATGATACCAACTAGTATTTCACCCCCAAATGGTTGAAGGTGTTGAAAATGAGGCAAAGATATGGTATGAACCTAAAAAATTGTATTGCATCGTGCACAAAAGTGAGACTACTGCAATATGCAACAACTGTTATGATGAGCCAGTGGAAACGACATCAAGGTAAAGATATATCTACAATATAATCTTCATGATACTTTGATAATGACATATACACAAACATTTAATTATTTTATCTGTTATAGGTACATAATAAAACTATGTGGTCACCAAGGAAGCAATAGCTCAACGATAATATTTTTTTATGAGATAGCGGTAGTATATGTTGGATGCTCTTGACATAAGTACATTAAACCCATAGGAAATTTAATAAATTATTTTGCCATAACGAACACTAACAAATTTGGATATTAAAAATTACAATCTTACTAAGATAAATCTAGTAAAAAGACAATACAAATCAAAATAATACAGAAAACTAATCTTATAGAATGCAACTGACGTGAGATTCTTGATCACAATCAAAATGCTAAAGTTGTTGAAGGAAGATTGAACGCAATAGCAGAGCCAATCGAAATGACAGAATCCACAGAGGAAAACATAGAAAATAAGAAAGATACAACTACAACAATACTTGAGGATAAAACTCAAAAAATGGAAGAAAATAAAGAAAGGCAAATATAAAAAAAAAAAAAAAATGATGAAGAAATAACAACATTGGAAGAGAAGAAGAAATGATCGATGTAACAAAAATAGAAGTGTGCAGTCAAATTGAAATAGAACCCACGTCAGAAGAAATGGAGGACAAAGTTACAACTTCAATTTTGGAGGATAAAACTACAGAAGTGGAAAGGAAGAAAAGAAAGCCAATAAATCAAAGAAAAGAAGTAGAGGAAGAAGCTATATTAATGTGGTTACAACATCTCTTTGGGGATCTTGTTATTGAGATATGTGAAAGTGTTAGATAGACTTGCATTGCCCAACTTAAGTGACTCTAGACCACGGAGTACACTTACAATATTAGATTGAAATGCTCACTTTGATTGAAATAAATCTTGACGGAAATGGTATACTAGTCTAAGTGACTACTTGATTGGGAAGGGAAAGAACAAGTAACATTGCCCCTATGCATTTATAAAGAAAACAAGGTCTATATTTGCAACTATAGAATCTTATATCGATGTTAAGGATATAATAGGTTGAATAAAAGAAAACCGAGTTTGTGGAATGATAATAATTCCTCAAGCTGTTTGTTTCCAAAAGATCATCAGGCGATTTAACATGGAGAAATGCAATCTGTTAGCACTCCTATGATTGGTTGAAGTGTGGACATAAGGAAAGATCCATTTGATTCTAAAGGAAATGATGAAAGAGCACTGGGAGATGAAATTCCGTACTTAATTGAAATATGCGCATTATTGTACAAAAAGCCCAGTGCACTCAACCATGTAATATTTTCTCAAAGAACTTGTTGGTTATATTTTATTCAAGACAATGCAATATTAGTGGAATGATATTAAATAGTATTTTGGTACTTGAAAGAAACCACTGCCATGAATTTGTTCTTCTCATATTAAAGACATAAGAGATTACCTCTAAAGGAAATGTCAAATACTCCTATATAGAGAGATAAAAGGATTACAAAAGATATGTAACTGCTAAATAAATGTTGAAGCTACCCTTACTACGATATACTAAATATTACTTTGGTTGATCTAGATGTTGGTTATCGTATTGGCCAATTTAGAGGTCATTACCAAACTGGTTATGTATTACTATGAGAAACTAGACAAAATATTGAAGATCAACTAATCACAACTACTCTAGCTACCTCATCACATCACTCATGGATGATATCTCAAGAAGTTCATTAACCTATATGGTCAAAGTATTAGTGACTTAAGTTACCACTGAAGAGCCTACCTGAAGTTATGAAGATGAAGTTATTTACAACAAACAGATGGATTATGCTATACATCAAAGATGCCGAGACCAAGCATGTACTGCCAACGCTTTTCTATAACCAGTAACCACATAATATCCTCACCATTTATATAAAATCAAGGATGCAGATACATTCAAAGCTCTCCTGATAGATGTACGTATCAGGGGGAGATGTGTAGACTTCAGGGGGAGTCTCAATATAGGTGTGTTGCACTCTTTTTCCCTTCAACCAAGGTTTATTTTTTCCACTGATTTTTGTTACTTGGCAAGGTTTTAAACGAGGCAACAAGTGATGCACCAATTCCCTTCTTTCTTGGCACAAGGGGGATTGTTGAAGGAAAAACACAATTAGTGTGTCTTCGTCAAAAGTAACTGATGAATGGCAATATAGGTATTCGCTAAAAATATGTAATTGTGAAGCCCTTGTAGTTGAAAACCCTATATAAAGGGGATAAGATGAATAAGAGTACCCTAATTATTCCTTGTCTCTCTTCCGTCTCTCTTTGTTGTTCTTCTTTTTTGTTTTCCTACAACACAGTTCTACTTTTTGGCTTTCGTCTCGTACTAATGGATATCAATATCTTTCCTTGTACACTAGGATCCTCCTTATACATTCGAATCGGGGTTTGTTTGACTATTCTAAGATTCTCAACAATCATCCATTTCCTCCCTTTCGAACAAAGACCACCGAGTTCACTTTCCATGGATACCACAGTCCAAGATTCCTATTAATTCTCCCTTTTAAACAAAGACTACCAGACTCGCTTTCCGTAATTACCATTAGGGGTGACAATCTCCTATAGCGCTCGAACAACTCATCACGAACCAATCCGAAAATTGAGGGTTAGGGTCGACACGAGCCCGTTGCGGGTAAAAAATAGATTTAACCTGAATGACACGAACAAAAGCTGGGTTGGGTTGGATCAACATGCAGTATGTATGTATGTGTGTATATATATATTTTATATATATATATATATATATATATATATATATAGCTTAATTGTTCAATTATTTACATAAGTTATTGCAAAATAAAATTTTGTTATTTAACATATATTTATTTACTATCTTTTTATAAGAATGTCAACATCCATTTATGAATTGATTCAAAATGTCATGTATTTGGATATCAATGATATAAGTGAATTTCAAATGGAAAATGCAGCAGATTCCAACTCAAATATGATGAGTCTACAAATATCATGATTTATACTCACTGATTAGAAATTTTTCTTGCATAATTTCACTATCACATGTCAACTCAAGTTTCAGTGATTGTTTTGTTTCATTTTTTTTTCTTTTTGCAGGTGATTTGAAGATTGTGATTGCATTGTGCTACTATGGGAGCTATAACTTTTTCTTGTGGTTATAATTTATAATGTTAGACATATCTGGAATCTTTTTTGTGAATTATTCTTAAAATTTTCAACCTGCAGTTTTGTGGACGTATGTAATCACTAAACTGTGTAATTGACTTGTAGTTGTTACTGTTTACTTTGTTTATTTAATTTTTTTGGAGCATGAACATATATTTTCAATGTGTTAAATGCAATTTAAATTTTACAAAATGTATATTTTGTGATGTTTCTATGTTGAGTGTTAAAATAATCAATTTAGGTTTCTGTGGAACAATAGAAAAATTTAAAAATTACTGCTTTTTTTAAATTTCTAATTTTTTGGGTTGGAAATGGGTTGAGTGGTTCGACCCCCAACCCAAACGAGTTGGTTTAGACTTTGCAGGGCTCAACCCATTCGAGTTGTGAGTCAGGTTAGGATTGAGGAGAAGTTTGTAATAAGCAGATCTCAACTCGACCAGCAAATCCACAACCCGACTCGTTTGACACCCCTAGTTATCATGGTCCATAGAGCCAATCTGTCGTCATTCATCCTGGGAAGATAATTCCGATACTATTTGTTAAGCTTTATTTTTTTCTTCCTCCACCAAAATGTCTCGTACATATGAGGATTAATCTATATTTTTATATGTTCATGATCATTTCCTCATGATTAGAATGTAAAATTTATTGGAATATCTCAACAACTTGTTGTTTACAAATAGAAGTATAAGAACCATTTTTTTTTAAATATGTTAAGCCTATATTGACTTCATTATTAAAGAAACTATGCCCTAAAATTGATTAACTTTTCCTTCCAAAGTACATTAATGTTATTTAGTTTCTAGAAACCTAACAATCATGTTATGATAACTCTGTAACACACTTGCAATGAAATTAATTATTGTACTTAAGGCGTCTCGGATAAGTTCATGATTAGTTTTGTTAGAAACTGGTACTCACAAGGTGTTTCGACACTAAGTGTTGTGCAATATGTTGTTACACCATGTGAATCACTTACGTATATTATCTCTTATGTTGTTTTCACCTTGCTGAGTGATTTTGTTTTACTGATTTATATTATATATATATATATATATATATATATCTCATAATGTTAATATAGATCAGATAGTATGGATAAGGCTTAGGAAACTAAACCTTATCCAAACTTAACTAACAACCAATGATAAAAAAACTGTTATTCTTGAAACAGAAGTTTGGCGTTGGTTTTTCCTTTTTTATCATTGTCCTCAGAAAACCATCAGAGATATCAAGTATAAAATTAGAAAACAAAGTCAAGTGACGTGTGGAGAAAAAAGAGAGAAGAGGATTAAGAGTAAAGGATCACCATTCAAGAGATTGTGAAGCTTTCTACATACTGACTCACTTATATCTTGTGAGGGATTAAGAGAATTTCATCTTGTGATATTCTTTCCATTTAGTGTGTCAGAATTGTAATAGAGAGAAAACAATTAAAAGATTATCTTGTTCATTTAATCCATTTGATTTAGTTGATCATTGTACAAAACATTGATTCCGCTGTAAGCATGATGAAAGATGATCAGGCTTTTGTTTGCCTGGTTTCTTATTGAAGTCTTATACTCTGATTTACCCTGTTGAAGTTTTGTACTGAAGCTTGATCAATTTGGAATGGTATGTATTAAGTGTTGTAATATCTTATGCAACACCTAGTGAATTTGGGGATCAAATTCTTTCAAGTTTTATCTCACAAGAAAAACATGGATAATTTTTCACCATCGTAGAATGTGAAACAAAAGCTATTTTCACCCCTCAATAAGTTTATCAAAAATGCTCTCTTTAACTATAAAGGAAAACAGAGTTATATTAAATACGTAAACTTAACTAAAAGAAAAAAGATTTGTCAAACTCCGTACAATTATTTTCATAGACGAAATTGTGAAATATGAAAAGAGACAACATCAATACTAGTATGGTAACACCTCAACAATTTAAGCAAAAATATTAGTTAGTGCTTGAATTGGTAGATTTGAAATGCATGGACCTAAATATTTTGAATTTTTTCTCTGAGCTGATGTGGTGTGTTTTAAATTCATAATAATTAAACAACTCAATATAGATTTGCTACTATGGATACTAAATCATTATAAAAATCACCAATTCAAATGCAACTTTAGGGTTTAAAAGTATGTGGATACCAAAAAAATGAAAATATATACATACCTACATAGGTATGTGTATATCTCCAAATTTTGTTTTCTAATAATTGGGAACCCTTATCCTTTAACTTTGTGGTAGTAGTATCTATTCATTTAACTTTTTTTAATTGCATCTATTTTATATTAATTTATTTATAAAATCTTGCGTCCTAATATTTTTTTATCTATCTACTACTATTATAAAAGAGTAAATAGTTTTTAATAAAATTTGTTGCCGGTTATATTCTTAATGAGTTGTAATTTTAAAGTTAATTTAACAACTTTATTTTTAAAGTTATATTTATCCGGTAAGGACCCTTTTAGAGTTTAAATCATATCTATCAATCCGTAGAACTTTCTATTACATGATACAAATGATACTAATTCCACCAAATGACATAAGATGAACATATATATTCCTAGAATTTTATATTTTTATTCATTCTTCGTAATATACATAATATTCTTATTTTTATTTATTTAATTAAATTATTCATAAATTTCATCTATCATTTATATCAGGATTCTTTTATAGTTGTGGAAAAATAAGAAATATCGATTAGTTAATTTTTATGGTTAATTTAGTAACTTTAATTATAAAATTTTATTTGTTTGATAAGAATTTTTTAGCTCAAACTCTTCTATTCATTTATGAAAATTTCTGTTGCACTTTGTATGTTATGTGATTCATATAAATCTTTTATAGCGCAAACTCATTTTTATTTGTTTAGTAAACTTTTTTTTCATATTTTTTTCTTTGAAACACAATAATTATTTTATATTTTGCAAGATTTGATTCTTTTATAGTCTTATTATATAATAAAAGACATCTCTCTCGAAGAGGAAATCATAATATTTTTCCACTCACCCCGGCTGCTAAAAAATGTTAGGTTTAAGGCATCACAATTATAACTAGGTTTTTCTATCTTGCAAGGCACAAGCTGAAATGTATTTATCTGTAAAAGAATAGATAATCGAAAAGAATGAATTGAATAATTTGATTTTTTAAATGAAATAACTCTAAACTTCATTTATAAAAAATATGTTATTTTATTTTTATTTGCAGCTCATTTTCAATATAAATAGTTCAACCTATAATAGATATTCAAATATAAGCACAATAATAAACCAAAAAATATATTTTTTTATTTAAAAAGTAATATATTATAGTAAAATATTCAATGTCAGATTCGGATTAAATTATAAGAATAGATGATTGAATTTTATCAATTGCAAGTAAGAAAATAAATTTAAGAATAAAAAAGTTATTTTGCCTTCGGGGCGTGGGTAAAATCAAAACAACTAAGAGAGAGAGAGAGAGAAAGAGAGAGAGAAAGCAAATAGGTAATCAAATAAAAGAAAAAAGAGAGTTACAGCAGAGGAAAAATGGCAAAAAATAAGTCTAGAGCTGCTATCACAAGCTGATAGCTTGCACCTAAGCTGGCCTTGTTAAAACCCATTTATGGCAAAACCCAGTGAGAAAAAACCATAGATGGGAAAAAGAGTACCAGCTAATATGCATAACGAATTTTTTTTGAAATAAAATGTCTATTAGCTAAGTCTTCAATCTCTTATGGAACCGTTTCAAACCAAGTAAAAGGAACGTGAAGACTGCCAAGGGCATCAGTCGGCTGGTTACCTTTGCGGTAAATATGAGTGGTCATCCACTCCATTTCTTGCAACATGTATTTCATCCTCTTCCATGCACCCAAAATCTGCCAAGGAACCTCATCGGTTTGGGAAAGGAGAAGAGAGATAACAATCATAGAGTCCGATTCAATCCACAAATGTCGCCAATTTCGCATGTAAGCCTGCTCAACCGCAACAATTAATAACCGCTTGAAACTTCGCTTCATAAAAAATATCCTCGTTCGAAAGTAGTGGAGAATCCTCCCAATATAGCACTGTTGTTATTCCGAAAAATGCCGCCACCATAAAGATCACCCGGAATACCCTTTGCACTGTCGTCCGTATTCGTTTTCACCCAGCCGGGGTCCGGGCGAAACTAAAAAATCGAGATGACCAAAGGTCCAGCCTGTGTAATTGGAGGTATATGCAATCTCTTGAGAGTAGCCAACTCCAAGGAGTTATTCATCATATGCCCCACTTTAAATGTGGACGCTTCTTGTAAGGCTGTCCATATGAATATTAAAACTTGAGAGGGCGTCATGCTATGTTCATAAAAAGCTACACTATTTCTGGCAGCTCAGATGGCCCAGACATATGTGACAATAGCAACTCTCAACAAAGCTAGAAGTTGTGATCCTATATAAACATCCATAGCCTGCCAATGAAATGAGAGAACCCATAATCGAGACAAATATCCACATCAAACGCTTAAAAGATTTTCTTAAGTATAAAAGAAGAGAAAGCACATTGCGTAAATAAATGATCGGAGTCTTCCCTGTGACTGCTGCATAAGGCACACTAGGCAGGACCGTGAAAGCCACGATGATGTAGAGTGTCCCATAAAGGAAGACGCACGTGAAGGGCGTGCCATGCAATGTAGGATCGGCAAGGGGGAAGAAAATGGCTCCATATCCATTTTCCCCAAGATACTGCTGGAAATTTAGCTCGCATGTCCTCATAAGGCAATTTAGAATTCACCTTACCCAATTTATCAAGTTTCCAAACTCTGACATCTTCATCCGAAGGTAAGAAAGAGTACGAGGTGATGTCATGAAGAATACATGGAAACCTATCTGCAAAACTTTCCTCAATAATCCATGTATCATCCATAAACTAATCTCCAATTGTGTAATTTAAGTACGGACAAACATGATGAGGAATGCCAATTCGGTCCGCTACAACATACCCTAACCAGTTATCAAGCCAAAAGTTGCGAGAAGAATGGATCCCAACCACCCATCTTGATTCGTTAATAGCCTTATGAAGAAGACGACGGCATCCCGAGTATGAGGATGAGTGTATATAATAAGTCCTTGGTTGTTCCCCTTTAAACAATGGTACCGAATAAAATCCAGGCCGGGAGCATTACAAGTGAGGACCTCCCAAGAAAATTTAAACACAAAAGCCCCGTTCGAGGTGCGAAGAGACCTAATGCCAAGTCCCCCCTCAATCTTCGGAGCACAAACTCGCTTCCAAGCTACGTTGAAAATACCCTTTTTCGTGATATCTCCAATCCAAATAAAGTTTTTCATGGCAGTCTCATTCTTCTTAAGTAAGTTCCTAGGCCACCTGTAAATCATCATAGAGTGAACCGTGCTACTAACAATCGTAGAGTTCACCAGACATACCCTTCCTACCATAGATAATGTCGAGCCCATCCTCCGAGAAAAATGGCCCATAATAGAATCAGTTATAGAGCAAAAATAAGCAGATTTGGGAGTTCCCCGGAACAGAGGGACCCCCAAGTAAGTGAAAGGGCACTCACCGTCCACCATTCCCATAAGTACCCTCGCCGTCATACGAAATGAGCTAGCTGTTGTCCTGCTATAAAATATTCTGGACTTCGCAGGGCTATAAATTTGCCCCGACATCTCACCATATCTTTGTAGAACCTCCTTGATGCCCCTAAGGCTCGACAGAGAAGCTGCAAAGGTCACAAGAATGTCATCTACATAAAATAAAAAGGGAGGTCAACAAAACCCTCGCTTAGCAATCGCCGGAAATATATTTCCACTATCAATACCCCACATAAGTATACGTCCAAGAACATCTTCTGCTAAATAGAAAAAGAGCTGGGATAAAGGGTCCCCCTGGCACAAGAGAAAAACCCCTCCAGAGCTCCATTAATAAGATCAGAAAGCCTGGCAGAGGCGAGAATTGTACGAATCCAAGCCGTAGAGAGAGAGAGATACAAAAAAGAAACCAAAACTGTAAATGTTTTGTATCCATTAATCATGTGGTCAACGACGGATGGACATATCCAAGTATGCCCCCACATAAAAAAAAAAAAAAAAAAAAAAAATCTTTAATTATCTTATTTAAATTTTTGTAAGATTAATACATCGATAAGATTAAAAAATAATATTTTCCCCATACTAAAATGTTTCTAATATAATATATATAGCAAAAACTTATATGAGACCGTCACACGGCCATCACACGGTATGACGAGAAAAAAGTATCACTTTTTGTAGTAAAAGTATCACATTTATCTGTAAAAATATCACTTTTTTCGAACAAAAAAAAAAAGTATCACTTTTTTAGCAAAAGTATCACTTTTATCTGTGAAAGTATTATTGTAGCAAAAATATCACTTTCATCTGTAAAAGTATCATTTTTTCCTGTAGAAGTATCAATGTTTTCTGTAAAAGTGCATTCCGTCACACGTCCGTGAAACACAAGACTCACTCAATATATATTGTAGTTGTTCTTCACTATTTCTAAATTATTGTAGTATAATAGGAAATATAGATATGTGGATTTTTTTATAGTATAAAATTAAGATTTTAAAAAATATATAAAATTAACTAATTTTCTTAATAAATTACTAATGGTATTTATAAAAATCTAGTATTTAGTATAAACACATTCTTAGTTTTATTTGCAGCCCAAACTCTAATCTAAACAATTGCATTTCTATGAAAATATGCAATCGACAAATTAACTTGAAATCATGCAATATAGATGTAAACTAAAGGCCATGAACAAAAGATTGTTTTGATATATTTTACATAAAAGCGGAAAGGAATTGAAAAAATATATATTCATCTAATTTTTAATATAAAATAAATCAATCATAAGTTGTCACCTACAACTTTTATACATAGCAAAGTGCCCAAAAAGTAAACCAATTTGGCATGATTTTACTACATACATCTTATCTTGATCTTCTTTTAATAATTATAGGACAAGTGCATAGTTTAGTTGCTAATGTAGTGGTGAGTAATGTCATATCCCACAGAAACTAATGAAGCTGACCTATAGAAAGTTACAGTGACCTTAGTACTATTATATTAAGGCTGATCGCATAAGAAATCTTGCTGAAATACGTAAAGGAAAAAAATCATAATTCGTCTCATAACTATAGTGACTTCCCCTAAATATCTCGTATCTATCTGCTTTATCAATTTCGTCCCACAGGGTTTTACATTATCCAATTTTCGTCCCAAAATTTAATTTTCGCCGGAAAATGCACCTGTCGGCACAAATTTGGGACTTTTGCCTGCGTGGCAACAGAATGACGCACTGGAATTTACTTTTAATTTTAATTTTCTTTTTTCTGTTGACAACTAGTATTAAGTTTTTCTACATCATTATTTCAAAACAAATATTAAACTAAACTCATCTCTTAACCTTAAACCTCACCCTCTACGTCTTTCTTTCTCTGCAACACTCACTGAAATAGGGATCTATCCCAAGCTGAACCCTTAAAAATCCTTTAAGCGGGGAGGTGCGTTGCCATTGCAGTCTCCCAGCCTAAAAAGGGACGTCGTGGAAAGACCCGCATCCGGGTCGGAGGTATATTGGGTGTGAAGCCTAGCCGGTTAGTATCAGCAAGATTTCTTCTTAGCTAAATCTTCTTGTTCCTGGTTATATACCAGGTAATTTTCTGAAATCGTCCCATTTTTTTGTAGTACGAAGGACATTGTATGTTTTTCCGGTGGATCAATCCACCGATGTGCAAAAAGCAGTACTAATTATTTTGGGGTTACTGAGAAGGATGAATGAGGCTAGAGATAAAATTTCAAAACTCAAACTAGAAAAAAGTGGTCTTGAAAGTGAAAACAAACGGCTGCAGCTAGAGAATATGCATCTACAGACATTTCGGGGTCCTCTCTTTGATTCAACAAGGCAGACATACCATGTATACAAGGTATCCCGGTTAATTGCCACGCCCTACATACGTAAGTATGCATTTGCAAATCCACAACAAATTGATCACCTTCATAATTGGTGATTAGGTAGTGTCAATCGTTAGATTTCAAAGCCACACAATCACCATTCATATCCTTCTGTCTCTCAAGTATTCTTTTTATCCTAGGACATAATCTCCCCTTCCACCTAGCCCGAGCCTTATCGCAATGTATTTACAGCCTCTTCATTAAGTATTCCCTCAACCATCGAGCATTGTGATGATGGATTTATCTCTTGCCTCAAGAATATTCCCCGTTGAGGGCCTCACAGACGTTGTTCAATAACATATCAGACCTCGCTTTCTTGCTGAAAAATGCCTTTCACCATTGCTCAGGTGGTCTTGTACTAAACCATTTCCACGCTTTTTCATTCATGGCTTTCAATTTATCCATCCTCATTCTCCATTCACCTTCAAGTGTACTACTCGAAACCCTCCAGAAGGCATGTTTATAAGCAAGGACCCTAAAAGCCAGACGACTTGAAGTTGTTGTGCAAGTGCCGAACAAGAATCTGTGCTTCGTCCTGGGAAAGACAACCTCAAAGGCATTAATTAGGCCTTTATGTTTGTCTGAACTGAAAGTGAATTTGTCGGCTTCTATCTTCAGGTAAGGATTCGTCAAATATGAAAAGGGATCACATCGATACTACTATGGTAACACCCCTACCACCACCACAAACCCAATACAATATTTTTCATAGATGACATCATGAAATACGAAAAGAGACCATACCAATACTACCGTGGTAACACCGCAACAATTTAAGCAAAAATATCAGTTAGTGTTTGAATTGGTAGATTTAAAGTGCAAGTATCTAAATACTTTGAATTTTTTTTCTCTAAATTAAAGTGATGTATTTTAAATTCATAATAATTAGACAAATCAATATAGATTTGTTACTATGACACCAAATCATTATCAAACTTTTCAATTCAAATGCACCTTTAGAGATGTTAAAAGTGTTTGTAGGTATCTATTGGGCCCCCTTATCATTTAACTTTTCTTACTATCAATTTATTTAACTTTTTTTTTTCTTAACTGATCTAGTTTATATTTATTTTTATGTCTTGTGTCCTCATGTTTAGTGACTAATATATCTTGTGTAGTGACAAAATTTTGATCTACTATTATTATTTAAGAGTGAATTATTTCTTACAAAATTTGTTGTCTGCTATATCCTTAATGAGTTTTGATTTTTAAGGTTAGTATAGTAACTTTATTTTTAAAGTTATATTTATTTGGTAAGAACTCTTTTATAGATTAAATCGTATCTATGTAGGACTTTATATTACTCGACACATATGATATTTAATCCATCTAATGACATAATTTGAACATATATTCCTAGAATTTTAAATTTTCTTTATTTTTAGTTATATACATAATATTCTTATTTTTATTTCTCTTATTTTTCATACTCTTCATAAATTTATTATGTCATTTATATCGGGAATCTGTTATAGTTGTAGAAAAAGAGAAAATGTCGATTAGTGAAGTTTTTTGTTAATTTAGTACTACAAGAAATTTAAGCTTTCGTGACGATAAAATTCGTCATATAAAATTCATATTTCGTCACCATAAGTATTTGTTGACGAAATTTTTGTGTCACAACCATTGTCATGGTATGTCTGTGGTATTAGGTATATGTGACAATATTTGAATTCATCACCAAAGGTATGACTTCAATGACGTTAAATCTCATTATCACCATATATTATAATTTATAGGGATGCCTAATTCGTCACGTTTAGCCTCCAAATTTTATCATCTTATATTTATTTCGTAATATGATGAAATGTATTTTTATTAGTAATATATCAAATTTTAGTAACGAAAATCAATATATTACCCAACTCATCGAACTTTGGTGACACTTTCATCGTCACAATTATATTCATTATTTCGTCATGTATAAAATAAAAACTCATAAAAGAATTACTTTGTAGTTACAAAATATCTACCATCATTATATCAATATCTATAATGACAACACACATTATGTTAGCAAAGACTAAAAGTTAGTGACAAAAATTCCACCATCCATAAATGAGTACAAATGGTGACGACATCATTCTGTCACAATCAAATTGTATGAAGTAACGAAAATAGTATTTGTCGCTAGAAACTTGGATATATTGATGACATATTTTGTCACTATACGACGACACACTAGTAGTTGTCATGGATGATTGATTTTTGGTGACACTATTTTTCAAACCATCATCTAATAAATTTGTATATGACGTTAAATAGTTTTTTACGCAATGATGCAATTCACCATAAAAGTGTAATTTTGACGACAAAAATGAAAAACATCACTAAATGATTCTTACAGTGACATCTAAATTAATAGTTAAAGATAACGTTTTTGTAACACAATGTTAGGTTTGTTATTTGCAACGTGCCTTTATTGACATTTCATTGGTGTCTACACAGAACCGCATTACCTTGACAAAGAAATATTACAGTCAAACTCAAATCTAGAAAGCTATTTAGAGAGGCAAAGAACCAGCCCCATACGCCCTCGCTCCGGGGGGAGACCAACCGTACCTGGGCCATGATGTTGCCCGTGGCGAGTGACTGCAGGAATACACTACCACCCTTGCAAAGCCATTTCCCAATCCTCTGCGCGACTATATGAGATCGAAGTCTCCCGGTCTTAACCTTTCTAGATTGAGCACGCACTTGAGGATGGCCATGGAGGCTCCCACCTGCGCTTGGACCCAGTCTATGGAGCATTGGGCCACACATCTTGCCGATGATTGGAAGATAGTGAGCGCCATCATCCTCCAAGCCTGCGCCATGAGCATGTTGTGCTTAGTGGAAAAAAAGAGGTTCAAGAAGGCCAGCTAAGCAGATCGGTTCCACCGCGACTTGGACTCCAAGAAAGCTGTCAATGCTAGGCTGAGGGTTGAAAGGAGCAAGCTGCAGGATGAGGTCAAGACAGCGGCCACGAACTACACTGAAGTTTACCACCGACTGAAAGATGCGCAAGCTCAGGTCAAGGCGTATCAAGGACGTATCCTCGAGCTAGAGGGGGAGTTCAGGAGCCTCCGAGAAAAAAATATCTTTACTTCTAGGAGTTGTGGAAAATGCACGGAAGACTACTGTGTTAGAATACCAGCAGAGAGAGGGGCTTCCTCTAACCAAAACTTCCTTCTCGCTTATCAGGACACCGTCACCATTCTGCGAACTCATAACCCCAAGCTTGACTGTCGCCCTGCTTACGAGGCTGCTCGATTTTTAATGAGGACGCATGCTTCTCTAGAGGAGTTGAAGCCCATCTTCATCGACGCCGAGGTCTTTGGCGTGGAAGAAGAAGATGATGATGAAGGTCCTCTTGGGGTCGGGGCTGAAGTTGAGGGCCAGGACGCTTCTAGTGCTGAAATCAGCGCTACGGGTACTAACACCATAACAGCTCCTGCTAAGAGTTTTGCGGAAACAACTCTCGAGGGTCCTCCAAGTGGTGCCCCTCCTTTGACCTCTGAGGCAGCTCCCATTCTTCCAACCGGAGCCCTAGTCATCCCTACTGCCGAGATAGAGACAAGGCCTATTGTTGAGCCGTGATTTCACCAACTTTTCTTGCTTTTTGAACCCTCTTGTATTTTACGGCCGTTAGTGTCTTATTTTGAAATGGAAAACAGAAGTTCCACCATCTATCTCTCGCGTGCTTTTATTTTATTGTCTTAGACTACTTACTGTGACACTTCATTTTTGCTTGACAAACTCCGTAGTTATTTATCACTATGTCTTGCTGCATTACTATTGAATTTCATTTTTAATTGTGCCTTCATTGGACTTGGCTTGAGCTTCACTTCCATCATTGTGGAGACGAGCTTTAGCTCTATACTTGTCTTGGCACTTATTTTGAGTAATTTGCTTAGCTCATGCCTGTGTCAGGTCAACCACGAGGTTACCCCCATTCCGGACTAACCTAGACACCACCTAAACCACTCCGAGGACGAGCCGTGCTCTGTGTTTGTTCCGGTGTGAATTATATTTTTTTGGCTCATGCATGTGTCAAGTCAGCCACGAGGTCCTCCCCATTTTGGATTGACCTAGACACCACGTAAACCACTTCGAGGGCAAGCCTTAGGGTTTGTTCCAGTGTGAGTTATAATTCTTTATCTCATGCCTGTGTAAGGTCAGCCATGAGGTCGCCCCCATTCTGGACTGACCTAGACACCATGTAAACTGCTCCGAGGGCAAGCCCTGCTTTGGGTTTGTTCCGGTGTATTTTTCTTTAATCACTCCGGGGTAAAAATCCAATCTAGATTATTAGAAAATTTTGAGTTCGTTCTATCTTTGCTCTTTATGATGAAGAAAAAAGACTTTTTATGTCAATTACGTAAAGACCCTTTAGGGCTACACATCGTGATTTTTCTTATTTATTACAAAGGACTACTCTTAGTTTCCTTGAAATGCATTACTGGAAATACTTATTTAAATGTTGCGCATTCCAAGGGTGGACCAACCTCGGTCCTGATGGATCTTCTAGCTTGTATGCGCCATTTGGTAGACACCTCAAGACTTTATTAGGCCCGCCTAATTAGGGCTTACACCTGCTCTAGGATCCCTCATCCCTGGTATCAACTCTCTCAATACTAGGTCGCATGTTTTGAATTTCCTCAACCTAACTTGCTTGTTGTAGAACCTTTCTGCTCGTTGTTTGTAGGTTGAGTTTGCCTGTTCATCCTTCATCCTCTTTTCCTCCCTTAAGTCGAGCGCAGCTTCAAGTGCTTCCTCGTTTTTATTTTCATTATAATTCAAGATCCTGAACCTCGGTTCCCCCACTTCGAGTGCGATGATAGCTTCAACACCAAAGGCCAAACTAAAGGGCATTTCCCCAGTAGGAGTTCTTGTTGTGGTCTTGTATGACCAAAGTACCCCCGGCAACTCCTCTGCCCAATAACATTTTTTCTCAGTTAGTCGTGCTTTTAGTGTGGTGTTTAACACTTTGTTGATGACCTCGACCTGCTCATTCGACTGTGGGTAGTATGGCATGGAGAAGTAGTTCTTGATGCGCCGGCCGCTGCAGAACTCTCGAAATTGCTCACTGTCAAATTGTCTCTCATTGTCTGATACGATTGAGTGGGGAACTCCGAACCGATATACTATGAATTTCCAGACGAAGTTGATTATTCTTCGTGTGTGCGACTTCACTCAAGGGCTCAGCTTCAACCCATTTTGTAAAATAATCCACAGCGATCACTGCTTGGGTATATCCCCCCTTTGCCTTGGGAAAATGGACCTATCAGGTCACTTTGCGAATGGCCATGGGCTTCTTCCTGAGGTGAGATATTCGGCCGAACTTCGTATAAAGGGCGTGCATCTTTGACATTGATCGCAAGCCTTTGCCAAGGCAATCGCGTCCTTCTTGAGGGTCGGCAAAAAATATCCTTGTCTTAGGATCTTGTGCACCAGAGCTAAGCCCCCTGTATGGTTCCCATATACACCTTCATGGACCTCCCTTAGGATGTACCCTTGCTTCTCCTCGGGTATATATCTTTGTAAAGGCATGGACACACCTAGCTTATAGAGCACACCATTGATCATTATGTAATGAGCCGCCCTGGGTCGGAGCTGATGTGGCCTTGCATACATCCGATGGGACTACCCCATTTTGCAAATATTCCTCAATGGCCTTCATCCACCCCTTGCCCTAGGTGTTAACAGCAACTTTGGCCCTGCAATGTCTTCTGTGATCGCTATTAACATTGATGGTTTGGGTGCTCTAAATATTTCAACCGATTCCAGATCTTCTGCGCCTTCTTAGGTCACCAGCCATGCTAGCGCGTCAGCACGAGTATTCCTTTCCCAGGGAATTTGCACAAACTTGACTGTTTGAAAAGGACTTATTTTCTTTTAACGACCTCCACATACCTAGCCATCTTTTCAACCTGCACCTCGTACTCTTCCAAAATCTAACTTACCACCAATTGTGAGCCACTCATTGTAACGAGGTCCGTCACACCGGTATGTTCTGCCATACTCAGCCCCCAGAGTAAAGCCTCGTACTCTACCTCATTATTTGTGGCTCCATATTAGAAGCGCACTGCTACGCTAAACTGTTGGCCTTCTAGATTAACCAGGACCACACCGGCCTCCGATCTATCACTTGTCGATGACCCATCAACATATAATAACCATGGCTGAGTCGTTATTTTGTGGGTGCTAATACCAGGGTTGAATTCCACCACAAAGTCTGTTAAAGCCTGCGCCTTAATGGTTGCTCATGACGCGAAGATAATATAAAACTGGCCCAACTCGATCGCCCACTTGAGCAATCATCCTGAGACATCAGGTCGTTGCAGGATTTATTTCATCGGGTAGGATGTAATGACTAAAATCTGGTGCTCGTAAAAGTATGGTCATAACTTTCTAGCAACCATGATTAATGCATAAGGCAAATTCTCCATCAGGGGATATTTCAATTCTGCCTCATGCAAAGCCTTGCTGACATAATACACGGGGACTTGCTTCCCCTCTTCTTCTCAGACTAGGACTACACTTAAAGCGGTATGCGATACAGCGAGGTATAGGAAGAGCGTTTCCTCCGGCCTGGTCTTTGACAGTAATGGTGGTGTTGTTAAGAATCTTTTCAATTCATCAAATGTGGCTTAGCATTCCCTGGTCCACTCGAACTGCTTCCCTTTTTTATTGAATCAAAGGATGACTTACATCTATCTGCCACCCTCGACACAAAATGACTCAAAGCCGCCACACGTCCTGTCAAGCACTAGACATCTCTAACTTTTTTCGGAATCTTCATCCCCATTATGGCCTTCACCTTTTGGGAGTTCACCACTATACCCAGTTGACTTACCATGAATCCAAGAAATTTCCCAAAATTCACTCTGAATGCGCATTTCTTCGGGTTTAGTTTCATTTTGAAGACCTGCAATATTTGGAACATTTCTTGCAAGTGTTACACGTGGTCCTCCTTCATTTCACTCTTGACTAACATATCATCCACTTAGACGTCCACTGTCTTCCCGAGCTATTTAGCAAACATGCAATTCACGAGTCCGAATGGATCCCCCGATCCTCTTCCGCCATTGGGATCTGATGGTAGCCAGAGAATGCATTCATGAAACTCATGAGTTCATGCCCGGCCGTGGCATCTACCAAGTAATCTATGTGTGGTATTGGATAGTTGTCCTTTGGATAGGCCTTGTTGAGATCTGTGAAATCAATACACATCCTCCAAGTATTATTCGGCTTTTTTACCAAGACAGGGTTTGCTACTAATTCGGGATAAAAAAACTTCCCTCACTAAGTCATTTGCAAGTAACGTCTACACTTCTCCTTCTAGGGCCTCATACTTCTTAGGGCTAAACATCTACCTTTTATGTCTTATAGGTCGTGCAGTGCTGATGTTGAGGCAATGAGAGCACATCGTTGGATCTATGTCCACCATGTCTACATGCGACTATGAAAATACGTCCAAGTTCTCAGACAGAAAGTTTATTAATGACGTCCTTGCCGGATCCTTTAATTCTTTCCAGATCTAACTCGATCTCAAGACGACCTGGGTCCATTCGAACGCTCTCGAGCTGCTCTACCGGGTGAGGTCACTTTTGGGACTCCAAGCCACGGGGATCTAACTGATCTCATTCTACCTCAATTGCCACTTCTTCTTCCATAAGTCGAGGGTCCTCTATTTCCATTAACTCCGGATTTTCCACCGCAGCTACTGCCCCAAGTCCCACTGCGTCCTGCCCAACAAATGGATGTGAATCCACCTCCATTCTTCAAACTCCATCACCATACCTGCTTCTATTCCTTGGTATCTCTTTCCTCACATAGTGGTCCCTCTATGGCCAAATTTGCCATATCCAAACTTTCTACCATGACGACATCGTCTTGTATCTCTGCCAATTCCACCATGTTTAACTCATCTGGAAGATATGCGAATGAGCACTCCTTGGCTCTGAGCTGATCTCCATGAATGGTTATAGTTCCTTCCAGCGAGGGAATCTTAAAACAATAATGATGAAGTGACACAACCGCCTCAAAGTGCAGCAAATCTGGTCTACCCAAGATGCAATTGTAGTTGGAAGGAATGTCTAATACCTTGAAGACCTCATTCTTGGTAATGGATTTATCCCATTCCTCAAACGTCATGGCCAACGTGGTTTCACCAACAGGGTGGACTGCTCCATTGCTAAAACCTCTTATGATATCGTCACATGGTTGCAAAAACCATCGTAAGTTCCCAAGCCGGGAAGAGACATTGTAGAACAGGATGTTGCCATAGGCCCTGGTGTCGACCACGACCGCGATGAACTAAGGTCCCATTTATCTTTGCGGCTATAACTAGTGCGTCATTATGTGGCTGTTGCAGCCCAGTTGCATCTCTTTTTTAGAAGGTGATGGCACCTTCTGGCTCCGGCACTTGATATGGCTCTAGCTGCCATCTACGAGGTTGGTTCTGCGTGTTCAGGACCTGAGTATCATTCACCAGATAAGGTCGCGTTAATCAAAATCTTATTGGCCGCCTGCTAGACTCTGCTTCCTCATCACCTATGGGTCTGGCTGGGGCCTCATGCTTATAACTGTTCCGGACTTCTCGTAATATAGTCTTCCTCTCTCTTCAACTCACTTGCGATTTTGCGTCCTCCGAACTTACCCCGCCAAACATCCGTTTGTGTGTGTTCCTTGTTGCTTATCTGCCGAAGGCCAGTTTTGAGGTGGGTTCCTACGACCTGGGGCTGGATCGTCCCTTGTTTGTGTTTTCCTGGCCAGACATTCTACCAAAAGTTCCTCCAGCTTCCCTTCTTCATACAACTTCCATAGCTCTGCCAGCAGATCATGAGACTTATTTGTATCATGTCCCGCAGACTTATGGTATTTACAGTACTTCCTAGGATTAAGCTTGCTTGGATCCGTTGTAATCCTCCTTGGGGGCCTCAAAACCTCCATGTTTTTTTCCATGTCTTTCAAATTGTTTAAGAGCTCTTCTAGGCTCAAGGAGAAGACCTCTCGTAATTCTTTAACATGTTCTTCATTCTCAGTTTCTTTTTCTTTTATTAGGAATTTCCCTTGCCTTTTGCCTCTACTGTGCACCTCGGGCTCTCCTTTTCCGAGGTTTTCTTCTACCGCAGCGTGCTGCTCCACCTTAATCATAAAATCCATGAAGGTTTGAGGCCCTTGTGTCTATATATCCGACCAAAACTAGGTCCCTCTATTTAGGCCATGCATCATGGCCATCAACATAGCATCTCGGCTTCAAACAACATTTTATTAAACCTATCCAATTATTTACGCAGTGACTCATCATCTCCCTAAACGACCGTGGTCAACCTTTCCTTAGGTGCTGAGCAAGTTCAAGCACACATAAACTTATTTTGAACAGCTCAGCGAGCTGCCCCCAAGATGAAATGCTCCCTGGTAGTAATGACCTAAACCACATCTGAGCCCTATCCCTAACATGATGGGAAATGCTCGGCACCATACTGCTTCAATAAAGGGTTGAATCTCCATCACCGATAAGAATTTATTGATGTGAGTAGAAAGGTTTGTGGTCCCGTCATAGGATCCCGATGGGGGTAACCTGATTATTTCCAGGACTTCGGCCTCTAGGATCTTCTTAGAGAATGGTGAGGATGAAGAGGACGTTATTTGTCCATGGCTCCCATTTTCGAGGACGACCAACCTCCTCATCAGATCTTAAATCCCGGGTCCTGTGCGTGAGCCCCCTGTCCTTTCTTCATGAAGCGACACACTTCAGACATGGCGAAAGGTCGCGGCCCATCCTGGTCCTGCCTATGGCCTGGCAATGTCACCTCCTTATGCTCACGACGCGTCCTCCTTCTCTCGGTATGCTTAGCCCATTCCCCGATGTCACAAGCTCACCTTCAAGACTCGATAACTTCTTCACGAACTTCCGGGGCTCGGACCTAGGGCCCAATATCATCCTGAGGCACATTCTGTACTTGCTTCCGTTTCCTAAGGTTATAACGACCTCCAGATCGAGCTGAGATTCAGAGACGTGAGCGCAACTGCCATCATGCAATAATATGAGATGCTTCTTAGACGATCGCAGGGAACAAGCTGACATGGCCATCGTGTTCCGAGACGAAAATTTGGAAGCACTAGTGCTAGATCTCCCCTGCGGAGTAGGCGTGTACATGAGATCATTATCACGAGCTCCTGTTCGGAAGGCTGCATCCCTCGGGGACCGCAACATGCCTCTTTCTTTTATCAAACTGTCAATAATCTGTTTCGCCCTTAGTAAGGCCTCAGGATCATTGCCGAGATCCACCAGTATTTATCTTGCTGGCACCATGTGTTGTGACTGAGCGGGGATTTGTATTTGCACTAGTGCATTATATGCATGCATGGGAGCGTATGTTGAGAATACTACATGGACTGCATGTATGGGTTGTACATTACTAGGGACTGACCCATGGACATCACTAGAAGCTGTCATATGGGCAGAGTTAGGTGTTTAAGATGCAACGGCAGCTGGGCAGCGGGAATACCTGCGGGTAGAAATCCTACATGTGGCAGCTGGACTTTGGCCCCCTGTGCATGCACATGCACCGAGTCCGTCGCCATGTTTGTCTTTGGGTTAAGAGGCACTTGTATATTGTTGAGCGGTGCTTGCAAGTTGTGCATGCTTGCCTGAGCTGCATGCACGGCTGCCGGAGGTGGTTGCACCATGTTCTCTCATTGTACTGAACGACGAGTGGAATTCGTGTTCGACTTGTCAACGGATGTTTTATCACGGGTATCGTGGCTCGCCATTTCACTGGGTATGAGGCTTTCACTAATATATGTTTTTTTCTTGTTTAATGGGACAGAAATGTAAAATAATTACCGGAAAACAAAGGTAAGCTTTTCACCAAGCCATACAGGGTTGCTCCAAGATGATCGGAGGTTCGAGGTTCAAACCCCTCCTAGCGCCAAACTGTGGACGTGAGGAAAATTATGTGGACTATTTTGACGTGGCTTCTTACTCACACAAGGGTTTCCAGACGATCACCACAACCAACACATGCAACACATAACAACTCATAAGCTAGATTGCCATGTTTATATACGAACTTCCTAGAACACAAGATCAGTTTGCTCAGCTTTTCTCAACTTTTCTCTTTCTCAATGTTACTTTTCTTAGCCTTTTCTCTCACTTAAATTGCATATATCTGATTTTGATCTAAATTCTCCTATTTATAGGGCTCAAATTGGTGGGAAACGTCATCATTAGGCTTTCAAATCAGAAATGTCCCATCAAGGTCATATGGGAGGGTTTAGGGTTTAGGGTTTAGTTTAATTTAGTTTAGTTTAGTTTAGGCATGTGTGTCATGTGTCATCCATGCAAGTCCTGTTCCAGGGGAACTCACCTTTGTCTGCCACTTAAATTGAGCTCGCGGCGGAAAAAACAACCGAGGTCGCCTTCGGGCGACGTGCCCTATAATTACAACTCATTCTGCTTCACGTCCTAATAGCAAGGTCGCTTGACGACGTATCATGACATCATCCAGATTTCGTCAGCACGTCGTGTGTGTGCCATATCCTTCTCTATGTGGCGTGTCCCATCGTCCTGGCACTAGTCAGCGAACTGAGGTGGACAATACATCGACATTTGTTATGTCTCATGTAGTTAGTTTAAACTAGAAAGTTCTATGTGTAGTTACCTTTATAATGAGAAAAGTGAGATTTTTGTCATAACACTAAGTATACCTGTATGCACAAAACAACCAAAGTGAATCGGTTACATTCTTTAAATACAAAAAAAGGGTATCATTACGTCGATGTGAAGTACAATTTTTTTAAAGCTTTTGTTACATACCCCACAACCTGGTTATTAACTATCCAAAGCCTCCACTCCTGATGGTTTTATGACCGACGATCTTGTGCAGACTTGGTTTTTCGTAAGGCTCTGCTTACCTTGACAAACAGAGATAAGTTAATTATCTTGGCCACTAAAATAATTCCACATGATAAGAAATGAATTATTATCCACTTTCAGTGTGTACGGTAACATAAAACATCTAGATAAGTTAACTATCCTTATCCACCCACTATGTAATATCGGGATAAGAATATTAACTATCATTATCCACTTGTCTTTTACTAAGTAATATATGAAGGTTTGGATAAGGGTGATAATTAAGTTTGCAAAGGAAAGGAGTAATAAGGAATAAAAATATAGCTTTCCTAATCTTATGCTATTGGCAAACTATTTGAGGAGTGGCATGGATTATTAATTATCTAAGGTATTAAGCGGATTGCATTTTATCCTACGTCGGAAGAATAACTCGACTTTTTATTTCTACTAAAGTAAACACTAAATAAAATTATAAAATATCCCTATCCTACATTATCTATGGAACCTAAATGGAACACATATATCATGATCCCCACCAAGAATATCTAATTATTATAACCTTACACAATCGCAAAACTGCAATTATATACATGTGTATTTGTGTACGAGTATGGGGAGTTATTCCAGATTTGGATAAATATAATGACTTATTGTTCTATGTTACCTGCATATGGTCGCCGATACCCCGTAAAGTGAGGTGCTTGTGATATTTGACTAGCTTCCTACATCACTAAAAAAACCAATTAATATATTTTTCTCAAGCTATAGTTTATACATTATGATATATTTAATTATAAATTAAATGGTATAGCATTTTTAAAATATTGGTCAATATTATATAAATAATAAAATAAAAATAATAAAAACTAGGTGGTCGCCTAGACGGTGACTGGTGAGTAATCAATCGCTTATTTGCTAGGTCGTGTTCTGCCGATCCGATTTTGTGTTGAAAGAAAATTTTAGGCACTTTCTATCTAGGCGGCCTAGTTGGAGCCTTGAGGCCCAAACTCTGCAGGTGTGTTTCTTGTAGTCTTGTAGAGAACACCATTGATTTAATTTTCGCATCGAATCAAAACACTGTTCATTTGATTAGCGTGTGGCAGTATTGCGGATAAAATATATACATATATATCTATGGAGTTTTCTGGTGTTGAGGTTGCATGAATCAAAAACTTATAAGTATAATATAACATTTACATGTCATATCTCTAGATTCTAGAAGTTTCACTGGAATTAAAACAATATTAGCTTAAATTGATGATCGTACAAAGATTTTCTCAGATTATTAGATGCTTTATTATTCTTCTCTTTTCAATCAATTTATAATTACTACACAAATTAGACAAAATTATCAATAATAGAAGGGGAAAAAAAATATTTGTGAATAAGAAAATCAAAACCTGTCTCTCCATAAAATACATTATACTATTTTAGTTTATTTTTTTCTTGTAAACTTCATATACTTTTTATTTTTTGTATGATTTGATTCTTTTATAGTTTTACTATATAATGAAATACATCCCTCTATCAGAGGAAATCATAAAAAAAAATTCGCTCATTTCGGTTGTTAAAATTTGGTAGGTTTAAGGCGTTACAATTACAATTAGAATTTTGCATCTTGTGATGCACAAGTTGAAACATATTTATTTATAAGAGAAAAATTAGGTAATCGAATAAGGACAAATAGAATGATTTAATATTTTAAATAAAAATATCTTTGTATTCATTAATGAAAATATATGATTTATTTTGAGTTGCAGCACATTTCTAATATAAATAGTTCAACCTTCAACATATATTCAAATATAAGGACAATAATCAACCAAAAAATAATTGCTTATTTCAAATTTAATGTATTATATTAAAATATTCAATATCAGTATCGGATTAAATTGTAAGAATAGAGATTGACTTTTATCGATTGTTGGTAAAATATAAATTTAAAAATAAGAAGTTATTTTTACATTTAGGATGTTGGAACAATCACAACTAAGAGAGACAGAGGGCTACTAAAAAAACGATACAGATCTCTAAATGTTTTGCATCCCTTACGCAAGTCATGTGGTCAAAGGTGTACATGTCCACAAAACAATCTTTAATTCTATTTTTTTTATAGGTTAATACATTAATAAGATTAAAAATAATATTATGCCCCCATACTCAATTGTCTTTAATATAATATATATTTCAGTTGGTTTATACTATTTTAAAACTATTTTATTATAATAGGAAATATAAAAATATGAATTTATTTATACAATAAAATTAAGGTTTTAAAAAATAATTAAAAGCAACTAATATTCTCAAAGAGTTAGTAATGGTATTTATAAAAATCCAATATTTAATAAAAAAATATTTAGTTTTCTTTGCAGCCAAAACTCTAACCTAAACAGTTGCATTTTTATGAAAAGATGCAATCGACAAACTTATTTGAAAATATGCAATATAGGTGTAAAATTAAAGGTCATGAAAAAAAGATTAATTTGATATATTTCACATAAAACGAAAAGGAATCGAAAAAATACGAAAAAGGAATGTGATGCATTCGCATCGAAAAGTGTGTATATAGGTTGTCCATGAATCATAATCATACATGCCACGTGTCCCCAGCAAGTTATTTTTCATCCACTTTTGATTCAAGCTCCTCCTCGTCCAAGTACTCCACTATGTATCCATCCTCCAGTAGGACACTTAGTTGTGGTTTTCCTCAAGCATTGGTCACCGTCATTTTTTAGCGATAGCTATCGTCTGGCGCACTGAAGGTGCCATTGCGATTGGCAGAGCAGAGGTACATGTTGTTGGTGCAGGGTTATTGTGGGTTTTAGTGCACTCTGATGCTTGATGCCCTGGTTGATGATACTGGAAGCATACGAACTTTCCTTGTAAGCACTCTCTGGGATGAGATTTCCATAAGTCATATGGTCAGCTTAGGCGGAATCTAAATTCATACGGCTGGCACTAGTCAAACGTTCGGCCACCTTGACCCAGTCGTCCTCCCATCATGGGCATCCCCTTCCTCTTTTTCAGATTAGTTGCGGCGGTAACTATGGGCCGCTGCGTCCCAAGACTCGGGTAACTTAAGGCGGCATTTGGCTCGTTCGAGCAATTTTTTCTCAGCCAGGCAAAACATTCTATTTCATCGCGTTTTAGCCTTTTGCTCGGCCAAGAATTTGATATGTTTGTCCTTTGTTTCGTCTCCATTTTGGCCTGTCTAAGGTCCTTCTTGAGCTCAATCACTTCAAATCTTCTTGTTAGACCTTCTTTTTACTTCGGTTTTCACTTGGACTTCACAATTGCTCTAAATAAGCCTAATTTTGTACCATGAGTGTTTCAAAATCAACAAACAAGTGAAATTTGCATAATACATAAAAACTAGGGTTCACAAGTACTATTTCACTTAGTTTTTCAAGGTTATAACTATGATTAGTCCCTAAAAATCACGTAAAATATGGAGTGATAATATCTCTTATAAATTGGTAACGATTTGTATCTACCTAGTTTTAGAATGTGGAGTGAGCAGGAACAATATTCGATTTCTTTTTATAGAAGAATTTCTTTATCATAAAAGACAACCCTCTATAAGACAAAATCATAGTACTTTTCTCGGCTATTTCAACTACGAATATTAGGTAGGTTTAGACATTACACTTATAATAAGAGATATGTACATATAATATAGTAAAATAATGCCAAAAATTAGTTCTAGATCTAGAGTTTTTTTTTGGCAATTTGCTATATGTAAAATTTTAGGTGGTTATTTTTTTTTTTAAAAAAAAAGAAAACTATTTCCAGGAAAATTGAAGTACAAATATGTTTTTCGTTTATTTTCTGTTTTTTATATGTATAAAAGTTAACCCTTTTTTTCATGGTCTCTAACCTCAAAATAAATTAGGTTTTAATGTATGTAATATGAGTTGTATTATTTGAGTTGGAAAAGTTTCACATGATGGTTCCGTTGGCCATCGCTTTCAAATTTCCCACACAAGCGAATGCACGGTGGAGAGTGGCGTTCATCACTACAGTTTGGACTATCTGGTCAGCACAAATTTTTTTTTTTTTTTTTTTGGTTATATGGATAAATAGATAGTATTATAAAAGATAAAAGGAAAACAAAAGAAATTGCGAAAAATGTGGAGACCACAGGACGGTCACTCACAAGAGACAAACTTTAAACCTTTTCGTGCCACAAGACGGCAGATTAAGGTGCCCAGAAAATCTAAAATTGGCATTTAAAAGTCTAAGCAATTACAAAACAAAGCCAATGAGTGCATATAAAAACTGGAGTTGGGCGGTCCGGCTGAATATAATAATCGGTTTTGAACTGTCGTCTTGCAAATACAAAGTTTGAGCACACAATCATGTTGCTCTATGTCACGAAATCCGAGCGTGAGGGAAAGTCAACGCTCCTACATCGGCGTGAGTCCAAAAATCCCTGGGAGAATTTCAATGCATTAGCTCCGAGCTGACAAATCTGTAATCGTGACCCGATGACAAAATCCAAAACGTATACAAACCCTCGCCTAAAACCAAGTCCCAACTGCAATCAATAAACACAAAAAAGCCACTCCCAACAGCGACTGGGGTGTATCATCACACAGAGAATTCCATCTTCAATAATCGACATCATCATACAAAACAAAGATGCTCAGGGTGATGAATAGTTCAAAGGGGCCCGGCTGATCGACAGAATCACATAACTAGCTGACGAAACAGACGAACCCATAATCCATAGCGCTAAGACAGAGATAAATTGGAAAACAGGGCAAATAAAATCAGCAATATATCCTATGTATCGCCCACCAAAAACCAAGAAAACCAGAAATAAAATCAGCATAATTAACATCAAAACCCGTCCCAACAAAGTGAATGGATCGGGCCTAGATGGACAAAACCGGATGAACCCGGTTCTGAGAAACACCAAATCAGCAGACAAAGTGTCTTCATCTCCTAGTAAAGGTGTGTGTGGCACACAGGCCGTCCCAACAGCAGTTCCGCTTCGCAAATCTGTTGGGCTGCTGAGTTGACTCGGCTTTCGCAGCATTTCATGGGTAGCTCAGCGTGTCGACTCACAAACTCGGATGAGTCGAGCGCGCGCACACCTGGAAGAGCGATGATGAATCACGATGTGAATCTGAAACTCAGACGTGTAGATCTGAAATCGCAAAATCCAATGGCGAAAGATCTTGGCTGGGTTCGAGAAAAAACAACAGCCAACATCCCCATTGGAACTTCAATGGCGGCTGTGAAAATGGCAGCAGAAGCGCCTCATCTCGTCTGCGAAGGAAAGTGCAGAAATGGAAGAGTGAACCTTGAAGGTGCCATCCATGGCAAAGAAATCACAACGCAGAACGCGACCTTGAAACACTCGCAGACCTCCGCCATACATCAGGGTGCGCCGCTGCTATGGTAAAAGAGGAGAGAAGGATCATGCCTGGGGGATCTCCAACGAGGTACGACGGGGATTAACAGGGGTCCCGGAATCGAAAGACTACAAGCCCAATAAATACCAAATATGAAATGCGAAACAAAGGAAAAGGGCTATAGACTGAATAATAATCAACAGGAATGATTAAAATCTCAATATAAGATTCATCCTAGAAATAATGAACGAAGGGCCAAGATCTGGAGGAACTTGATATAAAAGCAATAGAAAAAGAAAAGCAAGTAAATAAAGCAAACGATAAAATGTGAAGGTGTGGCCGGTGACTGCCGGCGGCAACAGCCGCCGGCCGAGAGAGAGGAAGACAAGGGAGGAGCTAGTGTGCCTTCGGTCTCTCAGTGTTCTCCTAGTTGGATTAAGGTTAACATTAAGGTAGGGCGGAGGAGTCGTTGGCCCTCATTTTTGTGGTAGTATTTATCGTATAGTTTTGGATTCATGATGGTTGTTTCTCCTCTTATTATGGTTTAGGGTTTTCTTTTGAGGCGGAGCTTGAGATTGTGATTCTCTCCATAGAACTTGCCTCTGACAAAGGTTAGACTCGTATTTGGTTATAATGTAACTTGATTTATGTGGTTCGACTTCTTCATACCCGCTCGCTCAGGGGTGCCATGGCGTCTTAGGGCACGCTAGCTCTGTGTGCTTCATATTTTCCGGGAAGCCTAACAATCGGAGACATGCTCTCCATGCTCCGATCCGATTTTACTTGGTGTAATCCCATTCCTCCTGCGGTGGCTATTGTAGCTTATAGGGATTTCTACACAAATTTTTTTCGTGTTCATTATTTTTTGCTCACTTTGTTTTCCCTTCACCCATCCCTCCCCAATTTTATGCAGGTCGGTGATCCACCAGGATTGGCGATGGCACATTTGAGGAAATCATTCGACTAGTTGATCGTTATCCACATACTTCACACTCTTGACTCCGTAGCATTATTTAAGTTGTACGGATTTTCCTTTACCTATCCCTCCCCCATTTTTTGGTTTAGGATCAGCTTGGAGAGCTAACACGAGACGTCCATAGGGTCATTAGATTTGACGGTTTTGATGTTGACTATTTTTTGTGGTACTCTTTTTTCCCACTATTGTTTTTTTCACCAGGGTTTTGCTAATAGTGAATTTTAACAATGGCAACAGGCTCTCTCCCTCTCTGGGGGACCCACACAGGCTTTTCGAAACATTGGGATTTGGTCCCTTAGGTGCGTATTCATGTGTTGAACGCCCATCTGCTCAGCCATTTTAACAACGAACTTTATTGTCTCTCAATTGCCTTACCCTCTACAACTCACTTGTATATGGTTGCGTACCACTCTTCGATGGCCGGCTGTCAGTCTGGAGACTCTTTTGCTGCGGGTATTTCTATTTGAATTCTCTACCGGCTTGTGGTAGCTTTTTGTTGTTTGGTTTACTCATCACTTTTGCTTGTTGGTTTGGACGTTATGTGATTACTTGTTTTTATGATCGCTTCATTTTGTCTTTGCTAGAGAGTTAGAGAGACTTATTCTTTCTTTTGTGACCTCTTGTTTTCTTTTCTTTTTTCAAGGTAATCCCAATGCATTAATAAAATCAAGCGGGCAAATGCCCTACACCCCAAAAACAAAAGTATTAATATTGGGTGGGACTTCTTCCACCCAGACACGACAGTCATCAATACCAAACTTACAATGAGCAAGCGTGTATGCTATAGAATTAGCATTACATGGAATAAAAGAAAAATGTCAGCAACAGACTCTATCTGCCATAGTAAGAATATCATCCAAGATGAGTCCACAATAGTCTAATCTCTCTGTCTTGAGGGTGAGAGAATGCATAAAAAATTTGTTATCCCCCTTGACCATAAGATTGCCAACTCCGACTTCCCATGTGGTTGTCAATGCAAAATGCAACGCAAATGCTTCGAAAAGAAAGATTTTTCTATGGGCACGAATCCGGTATGAACCTACTAATTCAGTTTGAAGACATCTAGTGGCGTTGGTGACCCGAGCACCAAATTTCGGTTGCTACTGGAAGTCGAAATGCTGCTGTTGTAAATTGGAGCATCATCATTGATCATGTTTGTTGCCAGCATGACAGACTCATACTCCAAACATTGATCTATAGCTGCCTAAATCAAGATATGAGGTTGGACTTTTTTACCATAAAAACCAAACCTATTGCGGGCCAGCCATATTATCAAACAAGATAGGAGAGCAATTGTACTTCTTCGCACGAAAATTTATCCAGTGGCTTCCAAAACTAGATGACAAAAGGAGCCTTCTCAGGGAAGACGAATCGGACATCGTCCCCATGCCTAAAAAAAACTATGCAACCAAAGAATATGTGCTTTGTTGTCTCATCGCCTTCCCCACACAACATGCAGTGTGACTCATTTTTCATATCTCTACGAACCAAATTTGAATGAGTCGAAAGGGCATTAACACACACTCGCCATTAAAAATACGAACTTTTTGAGATAATCGGCACATTCCAAATATTTTCACATCTACAGGATCAAAAAGGGCATTTATTAATTTCGCATTTTAAGCGCGCATACCTGTATTCACCAACAAGGAAACAGTAGAGTTATTAAGGATTAGATCAGTATTCCCCGAAGGCGGTTTAGGGTCACCAACCCTATCCATTTATCTTTTTTAATATCAATTTTGCGTCATCGCCTACTCTCTAGGCCATTCCGATATTAACTAGACTCCTTGCTTGTAGCAAACTACACCATGTGAAACTAGGATTGTGCCCAACCTACGCTAATGTATTAGAGATTTTAGGGAAATATTTAGCTTTTAAGAAGACGGGCAGAGAGCAAATCAGGCAAATAAGGAGTATATGCCTATACAATTTTGACACCATTACTAGATTGAAAAAGTAGAGTTCACGAAATACTAATTCCCCTGTCCTCTTAGAAAGCATATCTTATCCCAGCTAGCCTAATGATATTTTCGATTGTGACTCAGAAGTGCCCCAGTAAAAGCGAGTTATTGCTCGTTCGATTTCTTTGCAAACCCCTACCGAAAAAAAGGAAGCTGCTCATTGCGTAAGTTGGAATTGCCTGCAAAACAGTTTTGATTAGTATTTCCCGACCTACCTTAGTAAGAATTTTTTCTTTCCAAGATTTCATTCGGCTAACTACCCGATCAATGACACTCTGAAAAAATTACTTTTTGGATCTTTCAATGAAAATCGAGTCCCAATATTATTTAAATTTGATGGTTTTTTTTACTCCTAAGATTTTGGCAAAGCTACTCTTAGGCCCCGTGCCAATATTAACACTTGCTACGAATTTTTCCAAATTGATTCTTTGTCCCGATGCATTTTGATACTACCTTAGTATTGTTTGAACTTGTTCACACTCCTCACGGTAAGCCCTGAAAAATAAGATATTGTCGTCTCCAAAGAAAATATGAGAAACTATAGGTGAGTTGCGTGCTATTCGCACCCCATGTAATCGGTTCTCCAGTTCCTCTTTCTTAAGTAAAGCCGTAAAGCCTTCAGAAAAACATAAGAACAGATATGGTGAGAGGGGGTCTTCTTGCTGACGTCTTCTTCCCAGAGAAAAGAACTCGGTTGGGTTCCCGATAACCAAAATCGAATAAGATAAGAAAATATTTCATGACCAAAGCAACCCACGAGGGAGCAAAGCAAATTTTTTATAGGATAGCCTAAACAAAACTCCATTCCACCATATCATAAGCCTTGCTCATATCCAGCTTCAAGGACAAAAACCCATTTCTCTCTTTCTTCCTATTACACATGTAAAGGAATAGTTCAAAAGCAACCTGAAGGAATTTATGGACTAGTCATGAAGAGTGTTACTGAGAGTGTTGTAACACTTGGACGAACACACTCCTTGTTTAAAGTTGAATTGTGAATTGTATAATATTGGAAATGATAAAAAGAGACAAGATAATTTAAACTCAGACAAAAACGAAGCCTGAGCGGTTTTACCTTAATCACAACGGAATAAGTTTTATACAAAGCTTTTGAAAATCCCAAATTTGATCATACAAGAAATGATCAAATTTACACTCAAACTATATCCTGCATACTAAGTAATCCTCTTTTGAGAGAGGGATTACACAAAGTCTCACAACAAAGAATGTGAGAAGTATGAAGAAGATAGCCTTCAACTTTTGGTGTGAAAATGTCTCGGAGAAATTCTAATCTTTACACTCGGTCCCTTTCTCCCATTTTCCACACATGATCTTCTCTTTCCAGCCATATAAATATCCACCAGGAAAGGTAGTTATCTCCTGCAAGATAAGATCAAAGAAAATAACCGCCAATCTTCCAAAGGAAGACTTTCGGTTTGGATAAGTTTCTCATGCATTTATATATGTAAAACTAAACTTATCCGAATACACATACATACTAAACATATAGAGTGAACGTACAAGGGCAGCAAGGTAAAATTAGAAGGAAGAGTAGAACCTGTTTCCCAGGATGTTTCAACACAAGGTGAAACACTTAACAAAACACTGAAGGAAACACATGTTCTAACACAACCAAGGCATTGTGAGTTATCAATCGGTTAGGGATGAAACTACTATGGGTTAAAGAAATGACATCAGGCAAAATCAGTTTAAGTTTATTAGCAATAGCTTTCAGAATGATATGAAGGATCACATTACATAAACTGATTAGTTGGAAATCTTTCGGGGTCTCCGGGGTTTCACTTTAGGTATATGAACAATAAACATATGATTCAGAAAACCCAGATCCGAACAATTATTAAGAATATAAAGACAAGACGAAATAACATCAAATCTACCACTTTTTAGAATTTTCGGAAAAATAAATGTGGCATATCATCTGGCCCAAACGCCTTATTAGGATATATCTGCTTCAAGGCCTAGTGAATTTCATCCTCATTTTATGGTCTGGCAAGAACATGGTTCATGTGTGGACTTATTGTGGTATTAACCGCAAATAAAACCACCCCGATATACGAAGTCCCTTCTGATGTGAACAAACTCACAAAGCAGTCCCTTATAATCTTGGTAATCTATCGCTCGTCCTCGATCCATAATCCACTCTGATTCTTGATTCGAATAATGATATTGCGTTTCCTACGATTTTGATTTTTTTTTATGGAAATACTGTGTTGCGGTCCCCCGACTTTAGCTTAAGAGCCCATGATCTTTGTCCCCAAAGGATCTCCTTTCAACTTTCCAGGGCTTCAATCTCATCTTCAATCACCTTCATTTCAAAGATAGTTGCATCATTATGATCCCCTTGTTGAAGCAACTCTAATTTTCGTGAAGCTTAGCTAGATGTCAACGAATGTTGCCTAACACTCTAGCTTCCTATGATTTCAACTCCCCTATAACCCCCTTTAGTTTATCAATATAGGTACCTTCCCTAGTAGACAAGCCTTGTTGTACAACTGTCTCACATTGTTCGTGAGTTAACCAAGCTTGCTCGAAAATGAACAATTTCACCCATTTCACTCTCTTATCATCTTTCATTATAGCAACTACTTGTAGTTGCGCTAGAATTGACATGATCAGACTGCAATCGGAGTAAACAACGCACACAAAAGTATGGAAAAATCCCATTCCATGCCGAATTAGCCACAAAATGATCCAATCTACATTGCACGTTGTGCTTTCCTAACTGCTTGTTCGACCACGTGAATTGATACCCATATAAACCTAAATCTCCCATACTCAAATCATGTAGTACCTCTCGAAAGCTACGTATAAGTGATATTTCGCTCCAATTTCCTCCTCTTTTCTAAGAATACCAAAGGATTCCGTTTAAGTCGCCAAACATGATCCGTGGATTATTAAGTGGAGGAGATAGCAATCGAAGCAAGTCCCAAGGCTTGTATCTAAGGTATTGTTTAGGCCACACATAGAGCCCTAACATATGCTATCCTTTGGTAGTACCATAAACATGTACATCCACCGACATATGATGGTGCAAGAAAAAGGAGATTTTTACATCAAAAGGTTGTCTCCATAGTAGGAAAATCCCGCTTCTATACCGACGGTCGCCTTCCCACTCAACTTGGAGACGCCCATGGAAATGTAATCGTCTGTTATTCAAATGTTGCATTTGGCGTATAATGGTTTTTTTCCTTGAGGAAAACTATTACAAGATTATCCTCATGTAGAATCTTTTCTAATTCCCAAACTATTGCTCGGTTCCCAAGCCTGCGATATTTCCACAATAAGAGACTAATTAAACTCGGCGAGGTGATCGACACCCACCGTCGTTATGTCATACTCAATTTCATTCATATCTCAATATCCGCTTATAATTTCTATCATCGTTCCATCAACTTCATGTCTTTACAACAATGAGATTTTTATTCACTGAAGGGCCTGGCTTATACTCGGTAATGCGTCTTTTAATGTTGGATCGTCGTCATTGGTTTTTTATTTGGATGGGCTAGGTGGTTCGATCTTAGGTGTGAGTAATGATGGTTTGTCAGCTTTACAGTATTCGGATGACGAAGGTAAGTGGCGTTGCATAGTTTCCTCACACATTCTCTGTAAAATCGTCATTGATGTAATATCCACACTAGGATGCTAGGCATTCGGCGAGGGGCGTGGAATTTAGATTTTTGGATTGATATGGCTTTTGGGACGTGGTGTATTTTTAGAGGAAGGATATCTTGAGGGAGGGGCTTACTTTTTTAGGGAGTATATGAACTACGATATTGGTTGGTTGTTTTAGGGACAAGTGTTTTGGTAGGGTCTGAGATGTGTTGGTGAGTTGGTGTATTAGATGGGGGATTGGATGCACACATAGAGTTTAGGCAAGGCTTATATGTGTTAGGTTGTGAAAAGTTGTGCTGATGGATTGGCTTATAAAGTGGTTCAGTGGTGATGTGCATAAGGTTTAGGCTAGGCTGGTTTTTGTCGGCTAATACATTGTCAAGTGGGGGCTAGTTTTATTTAGAATACGGAGCAATACTCGAATTCAGTTTAACATCCTCATGATTTTATGGCTCCTTGTTGTAATGCTCTTGGGAATTATTGGTGACTCATACATTGCAGGGACTATCAGACAAGTTATGATTGAACATCGGCTTATCTGATTTTTTTGTTGCAAAAGAACTTGGTCAGAAACTGGAGAAATTGTCAAAGAGCTGTCGGCAACTTGGTTCATTTCCTTTCGATTTTGAGTACCCTTTCATACGGACCTGAGCATGTTGTAGAGGCGAAGCTTTCATCCAATCTCCTAGAAAATTGGCCTCCGGAATAAGAAGGATATCCGACGACTGACCGACCGCATAACACTGAGGTTTCATATGGCCCAACAAGCTACATATATAACAGAAGGATGGTATCTTCTTATACTTGAACGAAATCCATCCCGTATGATCTCTAGCAACATGAACCTGTGTACCCATCTTTTCTTTTTATCAATAAAGACAACTATTGGCTCTCTCTCCCTCCCTCTCTCGGAATTTTATAAATATTTCTCCAACATCCTCAAGACACAAATTTCTTTTCTATTTTTAATTCATATACTACTTACAATAGATAAGAATTATTCATCTTTTCTCAGTGATTGGTATTTTCATATAAAACATTAAATCTAAATAAGAAATTGTTTGTTTGGTTTATTATTTGATTTAGAATTAAATATCTATTGTGTATTGAACAACTTGTATTGGATTTGTGCTATTAATAAAATAATATTTTATGCATATATTAGATAACGTGAGATTCTTTATTTAAAGAGATTTAATGATTTGATTTATTTGTTCTATTTTACTATTTTAATTTTTTGTTCAAATATTTATATTTCTAATTGTGCATCGCACTATGAAAAAAATCTACTATAAACAAAAGTATAAATTTACGATTATAAATTAAAGTATTTGATCTAATTTCACAAATAAAAGTATACATTCAAAAAGAAAGGGGATATCAAGAAGAAAACTAGCATTAATAAATGAAGAGTGAGACTTGGGTGCATAAGAAGCATAATAGGTCTTATTATACACTCCCTTCTTTTTCAGCGAATTTGAATATCTATACTAAGGCATATTGATTTTACAAAAGTGGTGCTGGCCTAAGTGGTAGGACATATGTGCCTAAGTCTTTAGGGCACTGGTTCGAATCCCCTCGGCCACTGAATTATTCGCCGTTCTATTTATATACAATATTGTATTATATTAATAACTATAAATAATTATCATTTAATTTAATAATAAAAGTAAGTGATAATTTATATATTTTTTAATGTTTTAATTTATATATATATACATAATAGATATTATTTATGTACAATATTGTATTATATTAATAACTAGAAACAATTATCATTTAATTTAATAATAAAAGTAAGTGATAATTTATATAATTTTTAATGTTTTAATTTGGATTTTTAGTTATTCCTTTTCTTTATTTAATTTTTTATTTAATTTTCTTTTGATTTATAAATTTTATATATTTATATTTATTAATTATTTTTATATATTAATTTGTAAAAATAATAATAACAATTAGTGAATAAAAACTATTGAGTTAAATAAAAAAATAAATGTATAATTTGATTTTTTTATTTTATACATTTTTCTTAAAATATATCTTTTGTTTTACAAATAAATCATATTTTTTTATTAAACAAGTTATACTATACCGCTTTACAAGTTATTCCCTCCGTCCCACCTTATCTTGTACACTTTTCGTTTTCGTCCGTTTCAGGCGAACTTGCACATTCCTTAAAAAGAAAAATTATAACACAATCTCCACAATTAAAATCTCCACCCTCAATCAACCTTTGAAAAGTCAACAAAATCTCAAAAAATATTTTTTCTTAATACTTGTGTCAACCTCTCCTGTGCAATATAAGGTGGAACAGATAGAGTATCTTGTATAGGTAAACGAATCATAATTTCTAGTCGAACAAATTATATTATTCCGACAAATAAATTATATTTTTAGTAAAACATGTTGTACTACAACTTATAGTATATCTATTTATTACTTGTATATATTACTCTATAATTATTTTTCCAAGTTAGAGCATATTTACTGTTTGCTTATATTATATATTATGTTGTCTAATGGTATAAGTTTGTTAGTTACTGATAGGTATGGCCCAGTGGCCAGCCGGGTCCACTAGGCCCAGAAGCGCGAGCCCAACACAGCTAAGCTGGCCCAGTTCCCAATATAGCTAAGCCGGCCCAGAAGTGCGAGCCCGCGAGCCCAACACGGCTGAGCCCAGTCACCGCATATTGGGATATTGAGATCCCCATTATCTCTTCCCAACTCCCATGCAGATTTGGTGGGTGTAATTATAGGGATTCGGTTAGGGTTTTGTTTGTGATAGCATAAATAGGAGAATTGCACTCGGATTTAGGGTTCGGATTCTTGTATTCTAAAACAGCACATTGTAAGGTTGAAGAGGAGATAGTGAAAAACACCCCGGAAGGTTATTGCCTCCGCCCGTGGACGTAGATCTCCGGATCGAACCACATATATCCTGTGTTCTTGACCTTTCTTGCATTTTACGGTTTCATTAATCAACTTTTATCTCGAACTTCTTTGATAACCGGGTGGCGCTTTATCAATTGGCGTCGTTTGTGGGAAAGGTGGATTTGAAAGAAGAACCCTAGTATACTTCACGGTCAATTTGCAATAGCCATGGTGAACACCCGTCAATCCACTAATCCTACTCGGTCCCATCGTAATCCTCTCATGGATCAAAATCCCCCGTTGCCCCACCAACAGAATCAAGACCCACCTGCAGGGGGCATTGACACGCAGCATCTCGCACCCGCCAATCCGCCAGCACGAGTTAATCCGCAACCTGCCCCTGAATTACTGCCGGCACAACTAGCTTTTCTTCGGAAGTATGCCGCTCTATTCCAAGAATGGAATAATCGGTGCGCTAACTCTGGTGGTCGCGTCGACAATGGCGTCGACCAAGAGGCAAGACATCCGTCCCGTGGTCGATCGCGCGAGCGTGATGAAGATCCACCTCACCGAGCCAGGCCTGATCGTCACCGACAGCGATCAGTATCTCCTGTGGAGAATCGTAGTTCTAATGGTTCGAGGCCCCGTTATGACCACGAAGACGCTGATCGTCGCAGACCTATAGATGCACCAAAGCGAGCTCGTTTGGACAAGTCCCGTGTACATGACCCTCTGGAACAAGAGCAAGCCTAGTTTGCCGCCGAGCTTGACAAGGTGTTAGGCCTCGATGCTGACGGGGAGATCATCACCCTGTTCTCCGAAGAGATTCTTGCTACTCCTCTTCCCGAGGGATTCAAGCTTCCCCCTGTGTCTGTCTACAACGGCACCGGAGATCCAAGTAATTTTATGAACGCCTTTAAGTACGCTATGTTCAACCGCAATTGTATACCCAACCATTTGTGCAAAGTGTTTCCTGAGTATCTTCAAGATGAGGCCAGACTTTGGTTCGATTCTTTACCCCGAGGCAGTGTTACCTCTTTTCGGGATCTCACCGAGCAGCTTTGGGCGTGTTTCCATACGCGAACAAAACCCATGGCCACTTTGGCTGATCTCATGAATCTGGAACAGAGAGATGGGGAGACTGTTACCCAGTCGACTACTAACAAGCTCTAGCAACCGTATTATCTCGCAATTATGGCTAATAGAAATAAGCTCTTCGACTAACCCTATCCAATTAAACCAAAATGTCGAATAAGCTCTCTTCAATTTGGCAATCGAATGATAAAAGCTCCAAGATAATGAAATAGATTTTACATAAACCTCAAAAGCTCGGGTTTAGAGGTTGAACTCTACACTATCACCAACGAAACCACTCGTTGTTTGCTACTAGGGAATCGGAAATCCTCAATTACGGACAGTAATTTTCAATTCTAGCAACACATTCATACACTTCCTAGAGGTTGATCAAGCCAAGAAAAAACATACAAATATGAGTCAATAACAGTAAATACTGTAGAACACTTGAAATTGCAATCAAATGGTAACATCAACTAGCAATAATCATGTAAACATTGTCACTCAAAGTTTTACATTGATCAAGGGTAGAAATAAGGGTGTTACTCACCCATGGAAGCTAAAACAAACAGAAAATAAGTAGAAAAATAAAGAAACATGATACTGAGATGGATGAAACCAAAGATGTCAATTAGAGAAGATGATCCTTTAATCTCTTACCCAATCTTCCTTCCTTGGTGGCTTTAATGGCTCAAAAATGGCTGGAAAGTGTGTTATTCAATGTCCCAAAGTAGGTGAATTTCGAAAGGGAGGATATATATATAGGGGAAGAGTTGTTACTTCAATTTAAGGCAAAATCGCGTTCAAGAATTTAAAACAGGGCAAGGAATCTCGGCCGAGCTTGGGCCCTTCGAGGCCCAAAACGCTTGTTTGCCGCTGTGACCAAACAATCTGTTAGAAGGATACGGTTTATTATGGAACAAATTATTAACTGTACCTCGGGGGCCGGTCACCATCACTTCTTCCTCGGTCCCCTGCGACCGCCTTTGACTTGGAGACACCACCCCTCTTGGTGCCACCTCAGCAGTTGTCCCCTTCTTCTTCAATGCCGGTGGCATTGAGGGGGCTCCCTGCAGTCTCTTTCCCGAAGCGTCCCACTGCAAACATAACATACAACTAGCACTCTTACCATACATAACAGCTCACATACAAACATATAGTGGCCCTACCCTCATCGGATGCCTCGGCAGACGACCCCTAGCCCTGGGCTGGGTTCTCCTCTAGTCCTTCCGAATAGTAGAGGCTCAACCCTGCCTCATCCAGCTCCTCCTCCGAGCAGAGTTGTTTAAACACACCCACGGTGCGGAAATCCTCTACTGATTCTGGCTCCACTACCGGGGCACTGTCCACAACCTCCTCCCTCCTCCACCTCGGGAGGGTCACACTCACCTTCACGAACAAAAACTTTTCCTTCCAACCCTCCACCTTACTAGGGTTCTTTACCTTAAAACCACCCCGGGGCCTCGGGCTAAACGAATACCACCCCTTAGCCTTCCCAAAGGCTTTAAGCTGGAAGAAAAACCTAAAAATACCTACATCAGGCTCTACCCCGGCCCTCTTACACACTACCAGAA
This sequence comes from Ajuga chamaepitys, assembly GCA_958295605.1. Taxonomy (NCBI): domain Eukaryota; kingdom Viridiplantae; phylum Streptophyta; class Magnoliopsida; order Lamiales; family Lamiaceae; genus Ajuga; species Ajuga chamaepitys. The sequence continues at coordinate 26,374,591 of OY282506.1, read as the reverse complement.
ACCCTACCACCTACCTCACCACATTCGGCGCTAGCTGGCATAATGCAATGCCATAAAACCTCAGCAGCTGAACCACAAAATCCCACAGAGGAAACCTAAGGCCCAACTTCAACTGATCTATATACACCCCTATGAACCCCTTGGGTGGACAACAGGCTCGATCACTGGGCTCCGGCAATATATATTCTAAGTTAAATGGAAGATAAAACGAAGGTATCAGTGCTTCTACTTGCACCCGAGACATTCGAGGCGTCTCCGCGGCCACCTCGAAGTCCTTCTCACAACAGTCGCTAAAATCTACTGCTCGGGTTACAATTTCCATACCGTCTGCCCTATACACCGTTCTAATTTCCCTTCTCTCAGGAACAATGAAACGCAGTGGCTCTGCGTCTAGGGGAGATTCCAACGTCCCCACTTCCCTAATCGAAGACGAAGATGAAGAAGAAGACATACTTACTTGTTTCGAATACTATGTGGATCAGGAATTTGCAAGGTGACTCTCTTTTTCTCCCGCTCTTTGGCTATCGCAAATTGCAAATGACAGTGATGGAAACTTCCTGTACACGCTTTATTTATTCAAGGATTAAAGGCCCAGATTGCGACCCTTCGCATTCAGCGCTTACGATGTATGCGTGCTTATCACGCGCTTCACAGTTACCTTGGCACGTGGGGCAGACGTGCCTTGGGATTTGGATCAACATTATTTCAAATCCAGTTGACTACTTCACCTCGGGTGATCACCCTTTCAACTCCGGTAGACTCTTTCACCCCGGGGGTAACTCAGTTCGACTCCGGTTGATTCTTTCACCCCGGGGGTAGTTGACTCCGGTAGATTCTTTCACCCCGGGTGTTATTCAGTTCGACTCCGGTTGATTCTTTCACCCCGGGGATAATTCAGTTCGACTCCGGTTGATTCTTTCACCCCGGGGGTAATTCGGTTCGATTAAGGTTGACTCCCCCACTCCGGGGGGATATGGTGTCCTCTGGCCTCTTCATAGGACTCTGGTACTACTCTGATACAACTTCGGCTACAGTATATACACCTCGGCCAACAACTTCAACTTTTAAACCGAAGCTCCTACCTCGCTCCGGCTGGTGTGGGGGCATCTGATAGGTATGGCCCAATCTCCCCAGGTCGGTCTAGCCCGCCAGACGAGTCAATTGGGCTCAAGAGTGCAAGCCCAACGCAGCCAAGCCCATACGCGACGTCTTTGTGAAGTTGGGAAAAGATCCCCATGATCTTTTCCAACGGCCATGCAGATATGATTGGCGGATTTTTAGGAATTTTGTGATAGGAGAATTTGAGTTTAGGGTTCGAATTCTGAATTGTAAGATCATTACTCGTAAGATTGTACTCCGGTATTCAAAAGAAAATAGGGAAACATCTCGGAAGGTGATTGCCTTCATCTGTGGACGTAGATCTCCGGATCGAACCAAGTAAATTCTTATGTTGCTTATATTCTTGTGTGTTTGATTATTCTGGAGAATCGCTTTTATTGTGATTCACTTGATATCCGGGTCACTGCATTATTAGGTATTTCGTGTGAAATTTAGTAAGAATTGAAGAAATATGAAAAAAGGGAATTTTTAGGATTTGGGTTATCTCGGCCGAGATTGGGTTTTATCTCGGCCGAGATCTTCATCTCTTTTAATCTCTGATTTTTCCTGGAGAGCTATCTCGGCCGAGATGCCATACCCGTCTCGGCCAAGATCTTCAATTTCTCAAAACTCCAGGATTTCCCTGGAGAGGTATCTCGGCCGAGATTGTGCCTTGTCTCGGTCAAGATCGACCCCTCAGCCCTGTCCCTTGTTTCTTCGATCGATCCCTCGACTCCGCGATCGTTTGATGTTCTGTTTTTATCCTTTTGCACCTGTCTTAACACAAAACAACACAAACACATTATTTTGTCCATGAGAATACAAAAGCACTAAATACACGTAATTATGCACATTATTGACACTAAAATGACACTAAAAGTGCCCCAAAGTGCGTGCACGGAACACGTGTACCACCTCCCTCTCCCTCCACCCCCGACATGGGAAATTAATTGAGGATTTGACTGTTATGGTCGTTCGGACTTCCACGTGCAGGACCAGCCAAAGTCTGAGGCACTTCGTGAAATGAGAAATTCCGCTATAGGTAGTTAGGCCCAAGAGGTCAAGCTTGATGACGATCCACCGCATGAGCACGTGTCTTCTCCGACTCTCTATGAAGATAATGATCTGGAATATTCGTGGAATGGGGAAAGAGCAGTCTAAGAATTCTCTTCGGGACCTCTGTCATGTTCATTATCCTGATTGGCTCGCTATTGTCGAGCCTAAGGTACGCTCCTCTTCTATCTCTCGCTCTTTTTTGGAAGTCTCTCCATTTTCATTTTCTTTGTGAAAATTCTCCTCCCCCTCTACGCTCCAATAATTGGCTTCTATGTCGTGCTGATAATGTTGACTTCACGTCTGTTATTTAGTTTTCTAATCAGTTGCTTGTTGTTTATTCGGTTATCCGGGACGTTCCCGTTCATGTTGCTTTCATTCATGCATGCAATGGGTACATTGAGCGTCGTCCCCTTGGTCTGATTTTTTGAATGTTGCTTCTTTACATTGTTGCATTATTAGTGATTTTAACGTCGTATTTGGTGCACATGAGTATGGCTACTCCTCCTCCTCTTGTTTGTTCTGAATTTTGACTGGCTATTCATGATGCTAATTTTCTCGAGATCGAGAACGAGGGGACTACTTTCTCTTGGTGCTCTCGTCGCTCCCTCAGCTTATTTAAAGCCTCTAAGCTAGACAGGGGCTTCGTGAATTATGACTTTGTGGCCATCTGGGACTCGGTTCAGGTGCTGACTCTCCCCCGTAACAATTCGGACCACCACCCCCTTTTGGTCACCTGCTCTAACTTGGCTCCCACTGCTCCTCGTTCGTTCAGGTTCCAAAAGATGTGGACAACCCAACCTGATTTCCGCTCTTTGGTCAATGACTCACGGGTTGCCCCCTTAGCCCACACAGACCTGTTTTCTCGCGTGGTTCGTAAGCTGAAAAGGCTCAAAGAGACTATCAAGGATTGTAATGTCCATACTTTCCAAAACCTCTTCACCGCGCTGGCCTCTTACTATGCAGACCTTGCAGCTCTCCAGGAGACGATTTACATTCAGGGCTATTCTGATGCTCTGTTCGAGCAAGAGGTTGATTTGTAGGTCTTGATCAATCGTACTCTCTCTCAGCAACAAGAGTTTGCCATCCAGAAGAATCGCCTTAGCTGGCTCAACGATGAGGGATCACAATTCTTCTTTCTTCCATAAACTGCATGCGGTCTCCAAGGTCCATCAACACCTTTCGGCCCTCATGATAGATGGTGTCCTGGTGGAGGATAGAGCTCTACTGGAGGAGCTCATTATCCAGTTCTATCTCTCTTTACGGAGGCCCCCTCCTCGTCCTCCATTGACCTCTCCTATTGGGGACATCATTCGGCCTTCCATCTCAGACAAGGAGAATTTTCTCCTAACTTCAGACCCCACTTTGGTGGAGATCCGTGATGCAGTTCTCTCTTTGTCTGCTGACAGTTCCCCTAGTCCCGATGGTTTTTTAAGCTGCTTCTTTCAGGTTTTCTGGGACATCGTTAGGGATGACATGGTCGATGTGGTCCTCTATTTCTTCAGTCGTGGCTTCCTTCCGGCTGGCCTCAACTCGAGTTTTGTTGTTCTTATTCCCAAGAAGAAAGGGGCCAACTAGGTGGAAGATTTTAGGCCTATTGTTGTGAGCAATTTTTTGTTTAAGGTTCTTACAAAGATTCTCACTTCTCGGTTGGGAATAACTTGATTAGTCCAAAAGTAGTCACTTTTATCCAAATGTATCCCACCTTACCTTAAGCCCACATTACAACCAAAAGAAAGACCTTTTGATCCTTTGTCACATGTATCGAGTACGAGGTCTAGTTTAGATGATTGGCAAGCATATGGTAGGCTTTGCATATAGTTCAATGTGAGCAAAAATATGTTTAACCTATACACTTGAGAGATAAGCAAACACTTACCTGGTGAGGATTAAATAATTCGACAGTTCAAAGTCTCGAAAGTAGTTGATTTTTGTGTTATCACATATGCTCAATTACACTATATTTCTTAGGTGGATTCAAGAGTGTGCAACAGAAAGTTGGACACGGTCGCGTCGCATCTTGACGCGATCATGTCAGAAAGTTCCCTAAAAGTGGAGTTTTTTGTCAGCTTGATACAACTCTAGTATTTTTCCCTATCTTGAGATTTACAACTCCGATTGAAGTGGAATTGGTGGCGTTACAAAGTTGATTCAAAGGGCTACAACTTTGTCCGAAAGAGACAAATCCCAAAAATAACCGGAAGACTCTAAAAAATGGCTTGGAAGTCAGACCTAAAAACTCGCCTGGCCATGTACGCGTGCTTTCGAGTCAAACCCGACGATGTCGCATCAAAATCGTTCGTTTTAAGCATTTTTTGTGTTAGGTTCAATTCGATCGTGTCATACATGCACGCGGCCGCGTTTCCTTGTTGTTTTTTATCTCCAAATCCTAATATAAAGAGGATTTTAGTCCGATATCTCCCAAGATTCGTCCCCAACTTATAAAAGAGGTCCAAGCTCAAGATTTTAGGGGATACACATTCAAGAGACACATTGGAGAACGACATAATTCTCATACTTTTACATCGGAGTATAAGTTGTGAGAGCGAGAAGACGAAGATCGACGAGCCAACTATCGGGTTTAAATATTCTTTGTTTATTTCAAGTTCTTAACAATGTTTTCCTTGAATTCTTGTTTTGGTTTGTTAATAGACATGAGTAGCTAAACTACCCGTGTCCTAGGATTAGAAAGTAAGGTTTTACAAAAATGTTGATTTAATTGTTTAGTTTATAGAGTCCAGTTTACATTACCTATCTATGTGTTTGGTTTAATCCCTATGATTGAATTTAATCTGGTCAATTAGGTTTAATTTACTTGTTTAACGCAACTGCTTCGAGAGAAGGGAATTGTTAATAGATGACAACACATAGCGTGATTGTCTATGATCGTGTAGACAAAAGTTTAAGGGGTTGTTAGGAGTTGTTAGGATCAATTGACGCGAGAGAATAATTATCTTAATCAATCTACAACTTAGTCGCCTTGAGAGAAGGGTTAGGTTAATTAAGTGCCGCCTAATAGATAATTAACTGGTTTAAAAGTTTATAAATTAGAGATTAATCATCACTAGCGTAATTTCTGAAATCGAAATACGAGGATGCATCCTCGTTGATTGAAACTTCCTGTTTGCTAATTAATCAGTTTATTAGTATATGCAATTTAGTTTAATCAATTCATTCACCACTTTGAGTATCTAGTTAGAATAATCCTAGACAATTAGGCTATCGAACTACGTTAACCCATTCCATGTGGATCGACCTTGACTTTCCCTATACACATCTACACCCGTACACTTGCGGTATCTTAGGATAAGAAACTAGGCCCATCAGTTATAGCGTTTTAGTTTTTATCCTGAATAATAGGAGGATACTAGGCTAGATTTTTATTTTTATTTTTGTAATTTTTATTTTTTATTTAATTTTTATTTTTATTTATTTATTTAATTTTTATATTACGTGGTTTTTTTTTTTTTTTTTTTTTGCGGTGTTTTCAGGTTTCGCATGCAAAACAAATCAAAAGGAAAAGAACATCTTATTCCTTTAGATCCTAAAATTGAAGTAATTGCTGGTAGATACCGTACGAGAAGAAATCCTACATTCGAAATGGAGAACGTGCTGCATAACCTGACTCAAGAGGAAGCGTTGAATCGAATATTGAGGGCTTTAGCCAGTTTAGATGACATAGTCACAAATTTGCAGCAGCAACAACCACCACAGCAGCGGAGGCAAACTCAGATTGCACACGATAATACAGACGAGGACATCACACCCATAAGTGATTGTCTTCATCCCATGCCAGAAATACCAATTGGAGGAGTGCAACCACCACCACTGAATGCAAACAGTTTTGAATTAAAGTCTGCGCTGATAAATATAGTGCAACAGAACCAATTTGGTGGTAGTACTCTGGACGATCCAAACGTGCACCTGAATAAATTTCGCAGGTTGGCGGAAACTTTAAAGATTAATCATGTGCCACATGAACAAGTCAAGATGAGGCTGTTCCCATTCTCACTAAAATATAGGGGATTACAGTGGTATAATTCATTGGATGACGTCATAGAGTGGGAGGACCTGAGCACGAGATTTCTTCTAAAGTACTTTCCACCGAGTAAGATGCTAGATCTACAGAACAAAATAAATCAATTCAAGTAGATGGATCAAGATCCGTTAGGTGAAGCTTGGGGACGATTTCGAGATCTTATCCGGAGTTGTCCTCAACATGGGTTCTCAAAGAAGCAACAAGTGTGCAAATTCTATAATGGGTTGCTTGCTCCAGCACGAGATCATGTAGATGCAGCCGCAGATGGTGGTCTGATGGAAAAGAGTGTTAGGGATGCGTTCTCAGTCTTGGATGCAATGGCCAAAACCAGCTATGAGTGACCTAATGAGAGAAATCAGCTAAGAAGAGTGACTAGTGTCAAAGAAGCAGAGCCCAACAAGAATGAGTCGATTGAAACTCTTACATCTCAGCTGTCTGCTTTGATGAATCAAGTAAGTTTGCTAACTAGCCTCACATTAGCACAACATAATGACACTACATCGCAGAAGTTAGTGGGCCAGAAGGAGGTTGAAGACGTAAAATTTGTAAACCAGAGGAACTTCAACAACTTTCAGAATAATCAGCCTAGACCTAATCAATATCCACCCAACTGGAATAAACAAAACTTCTCTTATGGAAACACGAAGAATTCGCTTAATTTGCCACTCGGATTCATGCTCCATGATGGTCAAAAGCCGACACAAGAGGAGATAATGCATTCACAATTTGCTAAGTATGACGAAAAGTTAGCTCAACTGGAGAGGAAGATGGATGGAAAGTTTATTGAGCTAAACAAGCAAGTGACTAGTCAAGGAGCGGAAATTAAACAGTTGGGAGAGAACATAAAACAAATATCCAACAACCTAAGTCAATTGATAAAGGTTGTTGGGGCTCAACATAAGCAGGGACAATTTCCTAGTGATACTGTCATCAACCCAAGGGAGCAGTGTAATGTTGTCCATTTAAGGGACGAGACTAGACAAAACCAAGAGGAGGTGGTTGAATCTTAGTTTGCACCATCAAAAAGAAAAGAAGTCCCCGCATACATACCTCCCATTCTATTTCCTCTAGCAGCTGTTAAAAAGAAGAATAAGCAACTCCGCATTGAACATGCTAAGCAATTGGAAGAACGTGAAGCCAAGAAGAAGTTGGCAAAAGAGGAACGGGCGGAAAGGAAGAGATTACCAAGAGAGAGAGAGGAACATCAAAAGAAAGAAAGCAGCGACGACAAAGATAAGAAAACACTACTTTTTTCTTTTAATGATTCTTCTAAATATGATTTACATGATAATATCTCTGCTAACTCGATTCCTTTAGAATGTTCTAGTAAGTTTTCTATTGTGCAGGACAAATCTGAGAAGGGAGCTGATTGTGAGCTAAAGGACTCAAAAATGATGCACGCTGAGAAAGAGGCCACAAAGAAGGAAGACATGAGTCTCCTAAAGACCAAAAATACTTGCATACGAAGGGCTACTAAAAAGAAAGATTCAGGGAGTTTTTCCATTTCATGTTCTAGTGAGTTTTTCCATTTCATGTTCTAGTGAGTTTTTCCATTTCATGTTCTAGTGGTAGCCAATTATTTAAAAATGTGTTGTGTGACTTAGGGTCAAGTGTAAATCTAATGCCTCTTAAAATGTATGCACAATTAGGACTAGGGGTAGTCAAGCAAGCCTTTACTACTATCCAATTGGATGATGGATCAATACTAACACCATTGGGAGTTGTAGGACGTGCTTATTCAAGTTGAAAATTTTGAATTCCGTAGTGATTTTCTAATTGTTGACATACAAGGAAATATAGATGTTCCGTTAATTTTAGGTAGACCATTCTTGGCTACAAGTCAAGCTGTGATAGACATGCCCAAAGGGAAGTTGACATTTCATATTCAAAAAAACGAAGTAATCACACTTCCCATTTATAATAGGGTGAACCTAAAAGAAACGGACAAATGTTGTGTCATTTATACTGCTGAAAAGAGTCAAAACTTGCTAAATAGAGTCGTAACTAATCTGAGAGCAAGTAACGATAATTGGTTGGGCTTTGATTAATAAAGAACCAAGAGGGTCATCGGGCTGAAGACGTAAAATCTAGCACTTGTCGGGAGGCAACCCGATGTTTACCGTTTTGTTTAATTTTTGTTAAGTTTTGTTATTAATTACTATTTTATAGTATATTGTATTTTTAGTGTTTTTATGATAGTAGTTACTAACATTGACGAACCAAAAGCAAAAGAACTCGATAGCGATCGAAAAGATGGAAAATAACCTTTGTCATGCAGAAGCATCATCTCGGTCGCGCCGAGTTTCAGGCGCGGTCGAGTCAAAAACTCAATTCTTGAACCACAGGGAAGTAGGCCGAGCGCGGTTGCACTAGCCTGCGACGCAGTCGCATCAAATTCTTCGCCAAAATAGAAGGTCAGTGGCTGTGACGCGCTCGCGCAGAGTCATGACGCGATCTCGTAGGTTTTATGAACTGAGTTTAAATAGACGGAATCCAGATGAACCTGAGCTTGGAGACAAGAGCAAGATCGTCGTTGGGATGCAATGGCTCAATTTCGGAGCCAACACGAATTCCAAACACCACCGCCGCAATGATATGTCAGTCGAGCACCCAATCGTATTACTATTTTCCCACAAACTTGGCCTTTGACCAAGTTTAGGGGAGGGGGTGAATAGTGGGACGACTTGGCTACTATTTACATTTTTTTGCGCACTGTCTACTTTATCTCTTTTGCTTAGTTAGTTATTTATTTTGTACTTTGAGGAGCTTGTGTGCTTGTTTTGTGTTGGCATTTTTGTGATTTAGTCATTGGGTCTATGAGCCTATTTTTGTGTTCTTTGCATTGCTAGTCATGTTGGTCGTAGTAGGTTTTATGTTTTTTTTTCTTTTTAGTTATTTATTTGGTTATTGGAGTCAAGAAGTAATGAACTCGAGTAGTTGGTTGAGTCATGAAAGAAAGAGAAACTTAGGGAAAAGATAGACGATGATGTGTTAATGATGAAATGATTTTGAGTAAAACATTGATAATTTAGCACACCGTAGAGCATGAGAGGTAATTTAAGACAAAATTGAGCTCGAACTTAGAATATTTGATCAAAATTAACCTTGTAAGAATTTGAGCCTATTTGTACTCCTATATTTGGAGTAATATGATTTCTTTCTCTGTGATTTTGATTGAATATGTGTACTAGTCTCTAGAACTTGCCTTGAGTCTTTACTATGAATGTGTCAAGTATGTGTTGTGATGTAGGAAATGATTTTAGGCATTTCTTGTTTTAGCCTATTTTTTAGCCTTGAAAAGATATCCTTTTGCACCAGAAGTTAATAATTTATCCCTAATTAACCCATTTGAGCTTGATAGCCTATTATTTCATAGCCTAACATTGCAAGCCGAAAACCTTTCGATTTAAACCTTTGGTCTTAACTGGATTAATCAAGTAAGTGGGAGGAGGATTGGAAGGTGGTTGGGAAAAGATTTTGGGAAAGAAAACGGAAACTAGTGGATAGTCAAAAGATGAAGGGAATGTAAGAAAGATAGGTCAAAAGACGAGAAGAATAGCCTCTCATAATTCGAAAAGAAAAAAAAAAAAGGAAAAGAAGAAACCAATTGGAAAAAGAAAAGTAAGAGTTTGTGTTGATAATTTTGAGGAGAGGCTAGAAAATAAAGTGTTTAGTTGTTGAATTGAATAGAAAAGTCGGGTAGTCCCAAGATGTGGTACCCATATAGTTGAAAATATCACTTAAGTTGTAAGGATTTTTGAAGGTGAAGAAGTCATTTCTTTTGGGATGATTTGCTGAGATTTGAAAAGTGTGATTGGATGATTGTATTGAGGGGTAGTCGAGTTAGGAATAACTTGATTAGTCCAAAAGTAGTCATTTTTATCCAAATATATCCCACCTTACCTTAAGCCCACATTACAACCGAAAGAAAGAACTTTTTGGTCCTTTGTCATACATATCGAGTATGAGGTCTAGTTTAGATGATTGGCAAGCATATGGTAGGCTTTGCATATAGTTCAATGTGAGCGAAAATATGTTTAACCTAAACACTTGAGAGATGAGCGAAATAATTACCTGTTGAGGATTGAATAATTCGATAGTTCAAAGTCAGGAAAAAATAGTTGACTTTTGCGTTATCACATATGCTCAATTACACTGTGTTGCTTAGCTTTTTGAGAAAATCAATCTGAAACTAGATTCATCTTCATCGTCTAATCACCCTAAAGAAATGTTGTTTAGTTCTATTTATTTTGTATGTTGTTCGAGAAGAACAACAGTTAATTATCTATTAGGAGGCACTTAACCTGACCCTTCTCTCAAGGCGACTAAGTCGTAGATTGATTAAGATAATTACTCTCTCGAGTCAATTGATCCTAACAACTCCTACCAGCCCCTTAACCTTTTGCCTACACGATCATAGACAATCGCACTATGTGTTGTTGTCTATAACAATTCCCTTCTCTCGAACAGAATCGTTAAACAAGTAAATTAATTGGCTAGATTAAATTCAATTATGGCGATTAAACCAAACATATAGATAGATAATGTAAACTGGAGTCTATAAACTAAAAATTAAATCAACATTGTTTAGCTACTCCTGTCCACTAACAAATTAAAACAAGAATTTAAAGAAAACATTGTCAAGAAATTGAAATAAACAACGAATAATAATACCCGATAGTCGGCTCGTCGATCTTTGTCTTCTCACTCTCACGACTTCTACTCCGGTGTTAAAGTATGAAAAAGTATGTTGTTTCCAATGTGTATCCCCTAAAATCTTGAGCTTGGACCTCTTTTTATAAGTTGGGGACGAATCTTGGGAGATATTGGGCTAAAATCCTCTTTAGATTAGGATTTGGACATAAAAAAAGACAAGGAAACGCGGCCACATGCATGTATGCCACGGTCGCGTTGAACCTATCTCAAAAAATGCTTAAAACAAGCGATTTTGACGCGACCGCGTGCATACATGGCCAGGCGAGTTTTAGTTTTAACTTCCAAGCCATCTTTTAGGGTCTTCCGGTCAGTTTTGGGATTTGTCTCTTTCAGAAAAAGTTGTAGACCTTTGAATCAGCTTTCTAACACCACTAATTTACTTCAATCGGAGTTGTAGATCTCAAGATATGGCCAAAATACTAGAGGTGTGTCAAGCTAACAGAAAACTCCACTTTCGGGGAACTTTCTGACGTGACCGCGTCAAGATTCGACGCGACCTCGTCCAACTTTCTATTGCACACTTTTGAATCTATCCACTTTTGGTGCAACTTGGCCCATCTTGTCCCTTCTTCGACTTGTTTCTTCATATAACCTCATAAACGCTAATTTTTAGCCTGAAAACTATGGAAACACTACAAAACAAGTCAATACAAGTTAAATAGTCCAATATATGAAATATGAACGATTCTCGACCAATTATACATGCAAATGTTACAAAAATATATACGTAAATAGACCAAAATGCATGCATACACAACATGTATCAGTGGAAACTCACATCTCTCCTCATCAATTCGGCTTCGTTCCAGGTAAGCATATTCACCATTGTGTTGCTTATGCCTCTGAATGTTTTAATTGTCTTGACAGGCGCAACGAGGGTGGTAACCTTGCTTTCAAGATCGACATTCAAAAAGCTTTTGATACGGCCCGTTGGGATTTCTTGCTTCACTTCCTAAGATCTTTGGGTTTTGTGGAGACATTTGTGGATCGCATCTCTGCTGGATACTTTGCTGCTCTCGTGGAGTTACACAAGGGGATCCTTTGTCGCCCCTTCTTTTTTGCTTGGCTGAAGACTTCCTAGCCCGTCTCATCACGGACTGCCATGCGAAGAAGTCCCTCCGTCCTGCTCTGGCTATAATAGAGGTCCATTACCCCCCCCCCCCCCTTTCTATTCTAAGCCGGTGAAATTCTAGTTTTCTGTCATGCTAGCTTGACCAATATTCGTAAGCTGAGGGTAGTCTTTTCTTTTTATGGTCAACTTTCTGGGCAGATTGTTAGCACCACCATGTCTCGGGTTTTCTTTAGTGCCAAGGAGGATACGACAACCAAGAGACATGTCCTTCGCATCTCTAAAATGTTGGAAGGTTCTCTCCCCATACAGTACCTCTGTGTCCCTATTTTTGTTGGAGCTCCTTTGTTGACAAACTCAGCCGTTGGCCAACTCTATCCAGGCGAAATTCTCCAGAAGGGTAGGCTTCTCTCTATCTATGGCTGGCCATGCCTGCTTAGTGGATTTTGTGATCTCTAGCTCTTTGGTCCACTTGATGATGGTTTATAGTTGGCCTATGTCCCTTCTCGTTGATGTAGAGAAGGCCATGAGGAACTTTATTTGGACTGCAAGACGGAGACCTGTGGTAAATTCAATATATCTTGGAAACGTGTTTGCGTCCCGAAGGCTAAGAGTGGTTTGGATATTCGCTTGATTCGCAAGGCTAATGCGGCCTATCTTTTTAAATTCGCTTGGGATGTCCTGACTTCTTCTGACTCGGGCATGGACTTTCTTCGATCTCGCTAGTCCTCAACTTCTTGTAATTTGAAGACCTCTTATCTAAAGTCATTCATTTTCGGCCCCACCTGTCCCTTCATCAGAAAGCTATTGTCAGAGACTCTTGGGTGGGCTTCGTGCCATCATGAATCATCCCATTCGTAACCGTAAATCCAGGTGGCGGATTAAGTGTGTTCTACGAGTTACCATACGAAAAGTTCTGATGGTTCCGATTCTGGGGGTGCTGATTATATCTGGCCTGATTGTTCTAGAAGTTGTTGAAATTTCATTGGTTCACAAAGTCTACGTCTTCAACTTCTTCCTGACCCCCTAGTTGTTGTGCTAACGTCAGACTAGTTAGCAAATTTACCTGACTCATCAAGGCTGTCAACTGCGATATCAGCTTTTCATTCGGCTCAGTGCTGACTGCTTCCACTTCCATTACATTCGCCACTTTCCTTGGCAGGTTCCTCTCATTCGACCATGGGTAGCTTGTTCTGGCCATAGCATCCAAGATCGAGAATGCCATCCTCACTGACTTCTCCATCAAACTCCCACCTGCAGCTGCATCTACCTGGTTTCTAGTCGGAGCAAGCAGCCCATTGTAGAACTTGCACACTTGCTACTTTTTGGTAAACCCATGTTGAGGGCAACTCCGGATAAGATCCCGGAATCGCTCCCAAGCTTCTCCGAATGGTTCTTGGTCTAACTGCTTGAATTGATTGATCTGATTCTACAGGTCGAGCATCTTGCTCGGTGGAAAATACTTCAACAGAAACGAAGTACTCAAGTCCTCCCAACTTGTAATGTCCTCCAATGAATTGAACCATTGTAGGGCTCTATCTTTTAGGGAAAAGGGAAAAAGTCTCAATTTGACTTGCTCGTGCGGCACATAGTTTATCTTGATGGTGTCCTCCAGTCTACGAAACTTTATAAGATGCGCATTCGGGTCCTCTAAAGCACTTCCCCCATATTGGTTTTGCTGCACTATGTTGATTAGTGCAGGCTTCAGCTCGAAAGTGTTGGCATTGAGTGGTGGAGGTTGTACTCCTCCTGCCTGCTGATTTGGATTAGGCTTCAGGCAGTCACTGATGGGAGTATCATCTTCATCTCCTGCATCTGGTTCTATCTGAATTGGTCCGTGTTGCTGTAGCAGCTGAGGCTGCTGTGGAGGTAGCTGTTGAGAAATAATAGTGACTCTGTCATCCAGGCCCGCCAGAGCTGTCAGTACTCTATTTATGGATTCATCCTGGTTTACTTGCTGTTGTGGTATGTTCTCCATCTCAGATGAGAGGTTTCTTCTAGTACGGTTCATGCGGGTTGTCGCTTCAATTTCAGGATCTAGAGGGACAAGATGTTCTCTCTCTTTTGATCTAGTTTGCATGCAAAACCTGAAAACACCGCCAAAAAGAAATACCACGTAATACGGAAATATAATGAATAAATAAAAACGAAAATTAAAATAAAATTACGAAAAATAAAATCTAGTCTAGTTTCCTCCTATTTTTCAAGATAAAAACTAAGCGCTAAATCCTATTCCCCGACAACGGCGCCAAAAACTTGACACATCGATTTTCTAACCTAGTGTTCCGCAAGTGTACGGTTGTAGGTGTAGTAGCGACAGTCAGGGTCGATCCCACAAGGAATAGATTTTAGATAGTTCGATACCTCGATACTCTAGGATTGTCCTAACTAGATACTAAATTGCAAGAGGTTGATTTTACCAAAACTAAAGAATTTAACTAATTAACTAAATTACTCAAGTAACTATGACTTAACACTTGGCAAACAAAGAGGATTAACACTCAATGAAAAAAGGTATCCTAGGGCTTCGATTTCAAGATATTACTTCAATGTTGAATATGATTAACCTATAGATTTACCAATTCTAGTGTTTATTAGACGGCACGACAATAATCTAACCCTTCTCTCGAAGCGATTAGATCGTTGATTAATTACGCTAATTACCCTCTCGAGTCAATTAAACCTAATAACTCTCAAACGATCCTAAGCCACGGCCTACACAGTCATAAACAATTGCGCTCTATGTCATAAGTTTGATAACGATTCCCTCTTCTCGAAGCAGAATTGTTAAACTAAATTACTAAATCTAGGTGATCAAGCTACATTTAGTTATAAGCACAAACATAGAAATAAACACGTAAAGAATGGAATTAATAAATTAAATCATAATCAAAACATTGTCATAATAATCCCTACTCTCTAACCCTAGGGCACGAATAGCTTAGCTATTAATGCCTAGCAATAACCCAATACAAGATTCTACGGAAAACATTGTAAAAGATTAAACCAGAAAAGAACTACTAAACCCGGATGAATCCGTCTCAATGATATTCGTCTTCTTCATCTTCCAACTCGTTTTATAGGTAACGTCAATGATGATGTACTGATTCTCCTTAAAACTCAAGCTTGGGGTCCTTTTTATAGAGTTGGGGGCAAATCTTTGGGAAGATAGGATAAAAAATCCTACTAAAATTAGGAAATTTTCGTAGAATAGGACTTCTGATACGGCCGCGTACAAGCTATAACGCGGCCACGTCCATTTGTACCCAAAATACCTCAAAACAGGTGATTTTTACACAGGCCGTGTTGGCCTTTTGACGCGGCTGCTTCCGATTTGCGCAGGCGAGTTTTCAGGTTTGACTTCCAAGCTATTTTTTAGGGTCTTCCATTCATTTTTAGGATTTGTCTCTTCAGGAAAAGTTATATTCCTTTGAATCAGCTTTCTAACGCCACCAATTGCACCTCAATTGGAGTTGTAGATCTCAAGATATGCCCAAAATATTAGAGGTGTGTCAAGCTGACAGAAAACATCACTTTCGGGACACTTTTTTACGCGGCTGTGTTGGTTAGGCAGTGTATTTTCCATGTTCTAGGCCACTTTTAACGTGGCCGTGTTGTGTATGTGACACGGCCATGTCATTTCTGCT
This sequence comes from Ajuga chamaepitys, assembly GCA_958295605.1. Classification (NCBI taxonomy): domain Eukaryota; kingdom Viridiplantae; phylum Streptophyta; class Magnoliopsida; order Lamiales; family Lamiaceae; genus Ajuga; species Ajuga chamaepitys. Next base: position 26,358,969 of record OY282506.1, on the reverse strand, counting down.
CTGGTTTGTTCTCTTTTCGTCCGTTTTGACCCTATTTGACTTGTTTCTTCTTCGAACTTCATCCAAATGGAATAAAATTACCTAATTAACTTCAAAACAAGTCAAAACATGTCAAATGACCCAATATGATAAATATAAATTAACGCCGGCCAAATATGCACGTAAATGATACAAAATATGATCCTAAATTGACCTAAATACATGCATAATTAACGTGTATCAAAAGCCACAAAGAAGCGACAACTAAATGTCCAAGAGACCAACTAGTTATCTGATTCTTGTTTGAAACATCACAGATTAGAGAAACATAAATTAAATCAAACCCCAAATCCGGCCATGAAAATATCAAACCTGAAACAAGTATATCCTATGGCATTTGCAAAGTAACAGTCCCCTGCTCATTTGTGGTCAAATAGCTATAATTGAGATTTATCTAGCTTAGTTTTTCTGAATTTAGTTCACCCATACAACAGGTCAAACAATCCTCAATCATTGAACTCGTATAATCAGTTGTGCAACTCTCATGATTGAGACTCCATAAACAAACTTGTGAAGTCATTTTCACACAAATCCCAAAGCCCTTTAGGGGATTTCACATTCCATCCGAATTCTTGGAAAATAGTATTATTAGTCATGGATTCAGCCTTGTTCACCACCAACTTCAGCTTCTTTCACCATGTTTTGCCTCTTCCTTTAACTGTTCTCCACTTCTAATAATGTTGTGGAAATTTATAAAGCACTTTTAAATTTACACATATCACAAACTATTCTAGAATAGTTAAATCATAAAATCACATCACAATTTCATGTAGAAAATACAATATGCAAAAGTTAAAATATAAAATAAAATGCACATAAAGAGATACATAAAATTAGAACGGCTGACCTGTGTAAGATTCACGTCACTTGACGTTGTCCTAAGATCGTGATGGCCTCCCCTCATGCGGGTGTTGTCGATGCGTCACCACTCCAAGATAAAACCTAAAAGGTCACGCCGACACCTTCTACTATGAGCACGATCACAGGAAGACTAATCGACAAGGCCTTGTTTAGTTGCCCATCAAATACTGTGTATGAAATATATCCATATATATATATATATATATATATAGTTTTAATGTTATTTTGAAGTTTTGAAACTTCAAAATCCAACAATCCCCTACAAGGTTCAAAACTTCAAAAAAAAAAAATATATATATATATATATATATATATATATATATATGAAAATATAATATGCCAACAAATATTTTGTAATGGGTATAGGTATCTTCCAGGCTTGAACCTACACTCAGTGTTGATGATTTTCATTTGCGATATCCTAATGGATTATGCCTTGAATTAGGTCTCTTTGGCCAAACTTCAATACACCACACATATAGTATCGACACCGGTCTCAGTCATAAGCGGGTAGCATTGTTGACGTCAATGCGCTCGTATCCTGATTCTCATGAGAGTCCCTAGGGTCCTCCCAAACCCATAGTCATGGCCTCATGGCAAATCTCACTTAGGTGAAACCTCCAAGTGTTACGTGTGACCTATACCCCGCGGAATTCCTGTCTTGGTCTCATTTCTATATTTTCTCGGTAGTCGAGTTGAACAAAAGAAAAGTCAAAGCCAACGGTTAAACAAGTAGAAAAGGAATTGGAGAGCCAGGGTTAAAGCACAACCTAACATTACACTATCTAGCACTTTCACCGTGGGAATGGGTATGAGACATCTCAACACGTCTCATATAAAATTGGGCTAAATGAGTTCATGCATTACGAGTTGTTTTTACCCATTGAACCTTCTTCATGCGGTCTCCAATCACAAAGGTTGGGTTTCTCCCGGAGGTGACTCCCTTATGGGCTTCAGCCCATCCCCCTCGATGACTTTAATATATCATTATTTGAAAGATAATTATCCCTCGATTCATAGGGTCTACACGTATTTTATGCGTCTTCTTCCCCTTCTTATTCTTTTCTTTCTTCATCATGACTGTTGGAATTATATCTATTATAATACTCTTGTAGAAAGTAATATAATTAATCCCTTTCCCTAGGACCCTTCTTGGTTGTCATAATTTGTATCTTTATTAATTAACCCTAGAGATGGATCTATAAATTTATAAACCCTAACATGCGCCTATAACACACAAGAGTTAAGGATTCAACCTGATAGTTGTTTACACAAGAGGTCGATTTCTGATTGAATGATTTCTAACTCCCGTCTTAACCTTCTAGACTGTATCCCCTACTCAATCCTCAACGCCTGATGGACGACGAACCTTGAAGAATTCCAAGTGGGAAGGAACACCTTAAACCGCCGCCGCCTACTCTCTCTTTCTCTTTATTCAGTGATCTTTTTGAATGTTAATTCTTCTTTTTCACAGAATGAGAGACCATGTATTTATAATACATGGTTGAGTGTGGGCCAAGCCTGGTAGTTTAATTCCTTCTAGGATTAGGAATTTAATTCCTTATTAGGAATTTAATTCTCTATTCCTACTTGGACTAGGAGTCTATATGGGCCAGTCCAGGGATCAAATACAAGAAATAAAGATGGGCTTAACTATGAATTAATTCTTCCTTGTTCAGCCCAGAACATAATTAATTCATAAATATTAATTCATTCCACTAGAGAATTAATACTGACTTACCCCTTTATTCTCGAGTTGAGTCGGGGCTTGAATTAGACTTAATTAATCCCCGTATTTAAGATATCGAATATCCATTAATTAATTAAAGCCTCTGACATCTTAAATCAATTAATTTCTTATTTATTCCTTAAGTAGTACCACTCAACCTTATTATTGTACCTGAACTTAATCAACCTGCACGGTTTAGTACAATAAACCTTTTGAGCTCCTTAAGAGGATATCATCATCCTAAACTGATACGGTTACTTAAATACAAATTACCAATTATTATATGCAAGTTGCTGTCACCCAAAATACATAGTATAAAAGTTATATCTTAACTCTTGCCCATAGTATATCAAAGTGACACACAAACAAGCATTCATAACTGTAATCTTATTTAGGCTTTAGATTATTATAAGGTACCGAGATCTCTAGTTCTTCACTAAGGTCAGACAGAAGAACATATCTCACTGTGATCCTATCAATACGTAAATACGTATCAGTATAAGTAAATAGTCAAGATAAACTATTTCTACTTAATACTGCAGCCTAAACCAACAACTTGTCCTCAAGTTGTCTAAGCTGTGATTTACATTTTATATCTCTTTAAGTTTAACCAATCATATGATCTTCTGTGATCTTCAACACACCATAGGATCTACTTATTTGCAAGAGATATGGGGACACATACATAGTGAAAATGCAAATATAATCAGATAGGAGATAAACAATGAATAACTGGAAACATTGTATAATAAAAGTTTTGCTTTCAGTATACAAATCCAACAGTCTCCCACTTATACTAAAGCAAAGTTTTAGTATACTCGGTGTCTAACTATCTATATATTACATTCTCCCACTTATACTGAAAGTTTCCTAAGTGGGTGGCATCAATCGCAGTCCTAGTCCCTGAACATGCTTATCATAGACTTTCTGCGGTAAGCTCTTCGTGAATGGATCAGCTAAATTCTCTGTCATACAAATCTTCTCTATCCGCACATCTCCTCGTTTTACGATTTCTTGTATTATGTGGTACTTTCTCTATGTGTTTTTTCGCCTTGTGAGTCCTGGGTTGTGATACCATGCCTAGATCCAAGAGGTAATTCCGGAGTCATACTACTTCCTTAGCAGCCTCTGATGCGGCTACATATTTGGCTTCCATAGTGGAGTCTGCAATGAATCTCTGCTTTGCACTCCTCATGAAACGGCTCCTCCTCCCAAGGTAAACACATAGCCTGAGGTAGATCTCTTCTCATCTCAGTCTGCCTGGAAATCTGAATCCGTAAAACCCAAGGGATTTAGACTGTCTGCCTGGTAAACTAGCCTGTAATCTCTAGTCCTTTTCAGGTACTTGAGTACATGTTTTACCGCAGACCAATGCGCCTGTCCAGGGTTAGACTGATATCTTGCCACTATGCCGACTGCATAGCAGATATCAGGTCTCATGCATAGCATTGCATACATAAGAGTTCCCACTGCGGAAGCATAGTGTACCTGTCTCATTTCCTCTTTCTCCTTTGGTGTCTTAGGATACATCTCCTTAGAAAGTGGAACGCCATGTCTGAAAGGTAGAAATCCTTTCTTGGCGGTTTGCATGCTAAAACGAGCAATCACAGTATCAATGTAGGCCGCTTGAGATAAGCTCAACATCCTTTTCTTGCGATCCCTTATAACTTTGATCCCAAGGATGTAAGCTGCCTCTCCTAAGTCCTTCATCTGAAACTGTTTGGATAACCATCTCTTTATGTCTGATAATACCTCCACATTGTTACCAACTAGGAGAATATCATCTACATAAAGTGCAAGAAATACTTTATCTCCGTTGATATCTATGCGATACACACAACTTTCGTTTTCACTTTGAGTAAATCCATAGGATTTAATCACCTCGTCAAAATGTAAGTTCCATGACCTAGAAGTTTGATTGAGTCCATAAATGGACTTCTTAAGCTTCCAGAACAGATGCTCTTCGTCTTCCCTCACATAACCTTCTGGTTGCTGCATATAGATGTCCCTACCTTCTTCAAGGTAACCGTTTAAGAAAGCGGTCTTGACATCCATTTGCCAAACCTCAAGATCTAAATGAGCTGCTATGGCGAGAAGGATCCGAATGGACTTGAGCATGGCTACTGGCGAAAAGGTTTCGTCATAATCTTTACCCTCCACCTGGGTATACCCTTTTGCCACTAGCCTGGCCTTAAAGGCTGTAACCTCTCCATCCCCTCATCTCTTTCTCTTGTATACCCACTTACAGCCTATAGCTTTACAGCTATTTGGCAGTTTAGTTTTCTCGTATACATCCATAGCGGTTATGGACTCATATTCTGAATCCATAGCACGACGCCATTCTTTCGCATCTTCGTCATTTACTACCTCGGCATAAGTCCATGGATCGAGATCGGCATGTCCGTCTCCTGGGATCAAATCCGAAGATTCTCCCACAAACATGAACCGATCAGGCTGACGAATAACCCTCCCACTATGTCAAGGCTGTGTAGTCATTATGTCAACGGGTTGTGCAGTACTTGGTATTATTGCCTCTTGCACTTGTGGCTGTGGAATTGGAATCGTACTGACATTCCCTTCGAGTTTTTGAAGGATAATATCGGTTCTGGACTTGTGATTAATCATGTAGTCCTCTTCTAAGAATCGGCGTTAGTGCTAATAACGACCTTCTGATCCTTAGGACTATAGAAATAACCACCTTTCGTTCCTTTTGGATACCCTATAAACATTCTTACCTCAGACCTAGAGTCCAACTTACCAGCATCCTTGTTCAGCACGTGTGCTGGACTACCCCAAATCCTTATATGTTTTCAAGCTAGGCTTGCGCCCTGACCATAACTCGACAGGGGTCTTGGGTACCGATTTGGATGGTACTAGGTTTAAAAGATAAGAAGTTGTTTCTAAGGCATATCCCCAGAACGAAATGGGCAAAGATGCATAACTCATCATAGGTTGACCATCTCAAGTAAAGTTCGATTTCTTCTCTCTGCTACACCATTCTGTTGGGGAGTACCTGGTTTAGTCAATTGGGATGTTATCCCAACTTCTGACAAGTACCTTTGGAACTCGTTGCTGAGGTATTCGCCACCGCGATCAGACCGCAATGACTTGATACTTCTATCTAGCTTCTTCTCCACTTCCGCCTGAAACTCTTTGAATTTCTCAAAGCATTCAGACTTGCGGCGAAGTAGATAAACGTACCCGTATCTTGAGTAATCGTCAATGAATGTGACAAAGTACTCATACCCTCCACGAGCTTAGGTGGACATTGGTCCACATAAGTCAGAATGGATCAGTTCTAACACCTCTTTGGCCCTATTCCCCTTTGCCTTGAAAGGCCTTGTCGACATCTTTCCCTCTAGATAGGATTTGCAGACTCTAGTCTGAATTGGTTGGAACGAATCCAACACTCCATCAGACACTAGTCTTTGGATCCGGTTCAGACTGATGTGACCTAGTCTTAGGTGCCAAAGATGTGTTTGATCCTCTTAAGAAGATAATTTCCTTTTCCTTGGGTTCGATGATGTTGATGCAACGAAGTTTTGGGTATTATGCAGACAAGTTATAATATAAAGAGAACTGTTCAAAACACCAGTGCAGATAACTATGTTATTTCTCATGATAGAAACATTACTACCAAAAACAACTGAATATCCATCAAAATAAAGTTTCGAAGCAGAAATTAAATTGCAAACAAAACATCTCTTAAAACTAACACAGTGTCATTAAAGCATAAAGAAAAATCTTCAATTGCAACTGCTGCGACTCTTGTTGCATTGCCCATGGAGATGATGATCTCGCCATCCCTAAGCTGCCTTGTTGGCTGGAAGCCCTGCAAGGTGTAACAAACATGATCAGTCGCACCTGTATCCACTACCCACGAATGGGCAAACAGCGGCTAAACATGTTTCAGTTACTAAAGCTAAAGGCGTACCTTGGTCCTTTGCCTTTAGCACTGGAGAATCTTTCTTCCAATGCCCAGTCTTACCGCATTTGAAACACTTTCCCTTAGGTTTCTTTACTCCACCACTAGGGCCCCCTCCGTTACTCCCACTATTTGCCATGGCCTTGCCCTTTCGCCTCTTTTTCTTGTTCTTACCTTTCGGTGGAACAGTGGGCCCATTGGCAGTGACCAAAGCCTGTGCATGCTTTCCCATCACCCCCTCTGTTGTAACTAGGTCATTAAGTAACTCGTTAAGAGTATAGTCTTCCTTGGCCATAACAGCATTGAGACGGAAGTTCTCAAAGGATTTGGGAAGAGTGTTGAGAATGATATCGACCTTGGCTTCGCCGTCGATACCTCCTCCTATCAAGTCAAGCTTGTCCATGAGATTAATCATGTGCATGACATGATTATGCACTGAGCTGCCCTCGGTCATCCGACATTCCATGATTTGCCTCATTAAGTCAAACCGAGCAGCTCTGTCCGACTCCCCATACACCTCTTGAAGGTTCAACATGATGTTGGCAGCATCGTCCATGTCCTGATGCTGGAGCTGCAAGGCAGACGACATAGTGTTCATAATGTAGCACTTGGCCACATTATTAGACTTGTGCCACCTGTCATGCTTTGCCTGCTCCTCATCAGTGGATTGTGCAGTAAGGGGATCCGGGCGAGGAGTAACTAACGCGAAATAGTGTTTCTCAGCGATACGAATATACTCCAGATTACGTTTCCATTCTTTATAATTAGGACCGGTTAAGGGGTGTTGTGCGAGAATATTTATAACAGACGATAACGACATATCTGAAAATATTAAACAATAAACATGTAAGAGCACAATCACATATAATTTGAATCAACAATATTGTAACCTTTTGATAAAGCAATATTGATTGAATCCTCCAATAGCCCAAGAGATTTACATATAAGCCACGCGGGTGGACGTTTATATGCAAATCCCTTAACCAGACTAAAATACCTAGTCATTTTAATTTCAATCCATGTCAACCTAACCTTTTGACAAATGAAATTAATAATTGAACTTTTATACTAGACCATATTTTTTTTAAGAAGTGACTCTGCGGGGAGTTGTACTTAAAATTAATATCTAAGCAGTGACCACGTCCTAACACTTGTAAACAAATTCTTGGATTTGACACACTTTCGTGGACTACGTCGCTTCCAATTTATTTAACCTTCGTTATCCCATTTGTTTCCAACTATCTAGAAAACTTGTGAAAATCATACGTGTAAGCCACGTGTGTGGACGTTTACGCGTGTAACTCCCACTTTTCTTTTGGAATTAAATGATTTATTTAGAAGTCTTAGCTAGCAAACTTATAAATAATAAATGTGAGCAAGCCACGCGTGTGGACGTTTACTAAATTTATTATTTATTTTTGCCTAGAGACCGGTTGTGGAGGTCTTTTGACTATTTTTAGAAATTAAAATTGTCGGGTTTTGCTTAGTCTTTTACTTCAAAAGGTTTGTCCATGCAGCAGCACGTAATCCTAAGCATAAATAAAAACTAAGCACAACAAATAAAGCATGCTCGGAGAATTTAAATATGTTAATATACGAGAAGGTCCTAGCATGATAGTCTAAGCGCAATTAATAAATCACGTAGACATAATAAACATGATAATAAATATCATTATCCATTGAGCAATAAAGAAACGATAAAAATAAATAAAAATCATTCTTCGTGGCTCAACATGGAAAAATTAAATCCTAAACTATTATAATAATTTAGGAAATACAAATCTTCAAGTCTCTTGGGCCTTCACGTCGGGCCTCGCATACTCGGGTACGGACCGGGCTAAAACGAAAATCACACTGGGCTTGTAAACAGGCTGCATGGGCCAATGGGTTGTCGGGCCGAAACCTTAGCCCACGCCCACGCCATGATCGAGGGCACCGAGCCGTCTAGAGCCGTCGGGGCCTGCTGGGCCGAAGCCCAGTGCCTCGCGAATGCCCAGGCCCATGCAAACCCTAGCCGCCGCTGCCCCTCCAACCGCAATCTGTCGGCCGCCGGGGCCAGCTGCTGCCGGGCGCCGGGGCCTGCTGCTGCCGAGCGCCGGGCGACGGGGCCTGCTGCTGCCGAGCGCCGGGCACCGGGGCCGCTGCTGCCGAGCGCCGGGCAACGGGGCTACTGCCGAGTGCCGGGCGACGGGGCCTGCTGCTGCCGAGCGCCGGGCGCCGGGGCTGCTGCCAAGTTCTTCGCGTTTTTCATGTTCTTCGTCTTCGTTCTTCGACTTTTACAGATATTCAACAAAATACAAGTAAAAACGAACCTATTCTAACCACGAATTTTCTCGTGGTAAAAAAAACCCAACGCCAACAAACATGACGTAAAACGAGCCACGAAGAACGACAAAAATTAAACATACACAGCGCACATTTATAATCAATAAACAATTTATATCTGACAGAGCCAAGAAGACAGACCTTGCTCTGATACCACTTGTTGGAATTATATCTATTATAATACTCTTGTAGAAAGTAATATAATTAATCCCTTTCCCTAGGACCCTTCTTGGTTGTCATAATTTGTATCTTTATTAATTAACCCTAGAGATGGATCTATAAATTTATATAAACCCTAACATGCGCCTATAACACACAAGAGTTAAGGATTCGACCTGATAGTTGTTTACACAAGAGGTCAATTTTTCTGATTGAATGATTTCTGACTCCCATCTTAACCTTCTGGACTGTATCCCCTACTCAATCCTCAACGTCGGATGGACGACGAACCTTGAAGAATTCCAAGTGGGAAGGAACACCTTAAACCGCCGCCGCCTATTCTCTCTTTCTCTCTATTCAGTGATCTTTTTGAATGTTAATTCTTCTTTTTCATAGAATGAGAGACCATGTATTTACAATACATGGTTGAGTTTGGTCCAAGCCTACAACATAAATGTTGTGAATGTTAGTTCAATTTCATCAAGTGACTTATTATATGAAGTATAATTTGTGAAGATTTCAGAACCGGGTTTGGTATTTGAAGAACCGGGACATAAAACCGGGTTTGAACTCAATTCAGTGAAGTGGTTAAAAGGGAACTGGGTTGAGGTTGGTTATAACCGTCGGTTACAACGGTTTTAGTCTGTTGCAAACAAACCGTTGTGAAAGACCCGTTTTCTGAAAACTTAGAGCAGTTGAGTCAAAGTTGGTTATTGCTCTCTCGTCTTCTAGATTCGAGCTCCAATACTTTTATATATTGTAATCACTTGTAAATGCGAGCTGATTAACATAATTTTCCCTCTGTAAACGTTTCGCAATTGAGAGAATTAGATAGCTAGGGTTTCTGTTCCAAATCGGATTGTGATTTGGGATCTACTAGTTTTCTGGATAATTCTTGTAATTGGTTATGTAGTGCAGTGAATTGAGGTGCATAGAACCTCCGTGGATGTAGATCATCTTGGATCGAACCACGTAAAATCCCTGAGTTCTTAGTTTTATTTCTGTTCTTGCACTTGAATATTGTTCGGTCGTTTCTTGATTAATTTCGTTCGAATTTTGTTGTTTGTTTATCTTGTGTGAGTTTGAGCTGATCATAACAAGTGGCGCCGTCTGTGGGAAACATTCTCACGCAAGAAGAAGGAAAGGATGTCAGGAATGAAGATGGATCTGGCCAAATTCTCAGGGAAGAATGATTTCTATCTGTGGAAAATCAAGATGAGGGCAATCCTGGTGCAGAATGGGTTGGTAAATGCTCTCAAACCAGAGAATGAGTGGGTAGAGACTGAGAAACCCAAATATGCTGATATAGACCAGAAGGCATTGAGCCTGATCATTCTGTGTCTTGGTGATAAGCCTTTGAGGGAAGTTTCGAGGTATATAAATGCAATTGAGGCCTGGACCAAACTGGAGGATCTCTATCAATCCAAGTCAGTTTCAAACAAGCTGTTTCTCAAGCAGAGATTACTGGCTTTCAAGATGGTGGATGAAAAGGAAATTTCTGATCAACTAGATGAGTTTACAAAGCTTCTTGATGAACTGGAGGATCTTGGGGTAACCATGGAAGATGATGACAAAGCTCTGATGGTGCTAAATGCTTTACCAAAATCTATGGAGAGTTTCAAGGACACTCTGATGTTTGGCAGGCAGGATAAGTTGAGTTATGACTCAATCATTACTGCCCTGAAAACTAAATGTTTGCAAAATCATTGAGATAAGAAAGTAAATCAATCTGCAGAAGGATTAAACACTAAGTTCAGAAGAAACTACCAAAAGAAGAAGGGTCAAACCTCAAAGAACTTCAAGAGTGGAAATAATGTTCAGAAGAAATCTGGAGAATGGGTAGAAAACATGAAGTGCTTCAAATGTAAGCAAATTGGGCACCTAAAGAAGGATTGTCCACAGAAGATGAAGAAGAAGGAAGGCCAGGGTGCTGAAGCTGCTACAGTTGAACATGAAGAGGACACACCAGAAGTCTTGAATGATACTGAGTCAAAAATGGAGATGGAGTGGGTATTGGACACTAGTTGCTCTTTCCGTATGTGTCCTCATGAAGAATGGTTTCAAAATCTCAAGAAAGAAGATGGAGGGTGCGTATTGCTAGGAAATGATCAATCCTGCAGAGTTCAAGGCACTGGATCTGTAAACATCAACATGTTTGATGGAGTTACAAGAACTATCACCAATGTGAGGTATGTGCCTGGTCTTAAAAGAAACTTAATCTCTCTAGGATCTCTCATTGCTACGGGGTGTGAATTCAAGTCAGTTGATGGTCAATTACACATAACTAAAGGGAACAAACTGGTGATCAAGGGAAGACAACATAATTGGTCTGTTCATTTTGATGGGAAAACCTATGGTTGGTTGTGTGGGAAACATTCTAGGCAAAAATGAATTAACACTGTGGCATAAAATGTTAGGGCACATTGGGGAAAGAGGACTAAAAGAACTATCCAAGAAAGGCATAATTGGAGAGGTTGGAAACCAGACACTTGAATTTTGTGATAAATGTGCATTAGGCAAATCACAGAAGTTGCCTTATGCTAAGGGGACACACATTACTCCTCTAGATTATGTTCACTCAGATATCTGGGGACCATCCAGAACTGAAACTCATGGAGGACGAAGATATTTCATGTCTGTAATTGATGACTTCAGCAGAAAAGTGTGGGTGTTTGTCTTAAGAAACAAAAGTGATGCCTTCACTAAATTTAGGACATCGCTAATTCAGATGGAAACTTTAAGAGGTAAGAAACTCAAGCATTTGAGAACAAACAATGGCTTAGAGTATCTATCTACTGAGTTTACAAATTTCTGTGATAAAAGAGGAATTACAAGACATAGAACAGTTCCAATGAATCCTCAACAGAATGGTGTTGCAGAAAGATTCAACAGAACCATACTTGAAAGAGTGAGATGTATGTTGATTGATGCTGGACTGCCAAAGGTTTTTTGGGGAGAAACAATCAATACAGCATGTCATTTAATCAATAGATCACCTACATCATCTCTAGGGTTCAAAACACCAGAAGAAGTGTGGAGTGGTAGAATTCCAAGTTATGCAGGTTTGAAGGTGTTTGGATGTCTGGCTTATGCACATATGAAGTCAGACAAACTTGATCCAAGAGCATACAGGTGTGTGTTTTTGGGGTATCCAGAAGGAATAAAAGGATACAGGCTACCGTGCTTGGAACCTGGGAATCAGAAACTCATGATAAGCAGAGATGTTAAGTTCAATGAATCAGTTATAGGATATCACTCCACTGGAAGCCAAGAAGAACATGATGGAACTACTGAAGCAGAAAGATTATCAGTTCAGGTGGAGACTCAGATAGATTCTAATTCCCAAAGGGTTGAGAACTTGAGTGAACACTCAAGTGACAATTCATCTGAGGAAGAAGATGTGCAATCCAGAAATACCAATTTAAGAAACTATAATATTGCCAGAGATAGACCAAGGAGGCAAATTCAAAGACCAGACTTCTATGGGCAGGCTGGGAGTGTACATTATGCATTTAGCATTGCTGAAGACATAGAACATCAGGAACCACAGAGTTTCAAAGAAGCAGTCAGTGGTGATGAAAGTGAGTACTGGGTTAGTGCAATGGTGGAAGAAATGGAATCTCTGGAAAGGAATGGTACTTGGAAACTGGTTGATAAACCTAAAGTTCAAAAGCTAGTAAGTTCTAAGTGGATATATAAGAAGAAAATTGAAGCAGGAGACTCAGAAAGGATAAGATACAAAGCAAGACTTGTGGTAAGGGGTTTTACTCAGAGGGAAGGTATTGATTTTAATGAGCTTTTCTCTCCTGTGGTGAAACATTGCTCTATCAGATTGCTATTATCCAAAGTAGCACAAGAAGACATGGAGTTACAGCAGTTAGATGTTAAAACAACATTCTTGCATGGTGACTTAGTTGAGAGCATATATATGAAGCAGCCTGGGGGTTTTGTGACTCCAGGAAATAAAGAGAAGGTATGTTTTCTCAAGAAATCATTGTATGGGTTGAAACAAAGTCGAAGGCAGTGGAATAAAAAGTTCAATGAGTTCATGTTAAAGGTAGGTTTTGTCAGAATTCTGTATGACAGTTGTGTATACTTTGATAAGAATACTAGTGTTGATCCTGTGTATCTGTTACTATATGTGGATGACATGCTTATTGCAAGTAGGAGTAAGCATAAAATACACTTGATGAAGAAGAAGTTGAGTTCTGAGTTTGACATGAAAGATTTAGGAGATGCAAAGAAGATTTTGGGCATGAGTATAATAAGAGATAGGAGTTCTGGAAGCTTATGGTTGTCTCAGAAGCATTATCTTCAGAAAGTGGTGGAGAGATTTCAGATGCATGAGGCCAAATCTTTGAGTATTCCAGTAAGTCAACAACTTAAATTGTCCAAGGAGCAGAGTCCAAGAACTGCAGAAGAAGTCAGATACATGAGAAACATACCTTATGCATGTGGTGTTGGCAGCTTGATTTATGGCATGATCTGTAGCAGGCCAGACTTGGCATATTGTGTATCTTTAGTTAGTAGGTACATGTCAAATCCAGGGAAAGCTCATTGGGATGCTTTGAAGCAGGTGTTGAGATACTTAAAAGGAACAGTTAATCTGGGGTTGAGATTTCAGAAACAGGCAAATGTGTCTATTCCATTGATAGGATTTGCAGATGCTGATTTTGCAGGGAATGTTGATAACAGAAGATCAATTACAGGATATGTGTTTACTCTATATGGTACTGCAGTGAGTTGGAGGAGTGTACAGCAATCTGTAGTAGCTTTATCTACCACAGAAGCTTAATATATAGCATTGACAGAAGTAATCAAGGAAGCTGTGTGGTTGAAGGGGATCCTTAAGGATCTGGGAATTAAACAGGAGTGTGTGACCATATTCTGTGATAATCAGGGTGCACTTCATCTGGTAAAACACCAGGCTTTCCATGAAAGATCCAAGCATATAGATGTCAGGTTACATTTTGCAAGGGATGTGATAGATGCAGGGTCTGTGGAGGTTAAGAAAGTTCATACTAGTGACGATGCTGCTGATTTCTTAACTAAAGCAGTGCCTGGGAACAAGGTAGTGCATTGTTCGAGCCTAATTAGGCTTGAACAATGTGGTTAGCTTTCAAGGAGTCAGGTTGAGGTAAGGATATGCACTTGAGTTCATTGAGGTGGAGATTTGTGAATGTTAGTTCAATTTCATCAAGTGACTTATCATATGAAGTATAAGTTGTGAAGATTTCAAATTCGGGTTTGGTATTTGAAGAACCGGGACATAAAACCGGGTTTGAACTCAATTTAGTGAAGTGGTTAAAAGGGAACCGGGTTGAGGTTGGTTATAACTGTCGGTTACAACGGTTTCAGTCTGTTGCAAAACAAACCATTGTGAAAGACCCATTTTCTGCAAACTTAGAGCAGTTGAGTCAAAGTTGGTTATTGCTCTCTCGTCTTCTAGATTCGAGCTCCAATACTTTTATATATTGTAATCACTTGTAAATGCGAGCTGATTAACATAGTTTTCCCTCTGTAAACATTACGCAATTGAGATAATTAGATAGCTAGGGTTTTTGTTCCAAATCGGATTGTGATTTGGGATTTACTAGTTTTCTGGATAATTCTTGTAATTGGTTGTGTAGTGCAGTGAATTGAGGTGCATAGAACCTCCGTGGATATAGATCATCTTGGATCGAACCACGTAAAATCCCTGAGTTCTTAGTTTTATTTCTGTTCTTGCACTTGAATACTGTTCGGCCGTTTCTTGATTAATTTCGTTCGAATTTTGTTGTTTGTTTGTGTGAGTTTGAGCTGATCATAACACATGTCTCACAAGGTAATCCACAATCTTAAAGTATAAGAACATTTTCATAAATGAAATGTCAATAAATGACGTTCTCAACCTTTTAATGGCTGAGTAAATTGTATATCACAATTTTCACATTTCAAGTAGTAATTACTCCTCCATACTTGTATAAATATTTGGAGAAATCATAACAAGATTGTCACATAATACTCTTCATAACGGTTGGAAATAATCACACAAAATTCTCAAGAGCACTTAGAAACACCATATCGCCTAAGTCTCTTCACTAATTCCGTGTGATTTTCTTTTACTTTATCTTGTTCATAGTTAGATGCTAAAGACTAATTTTCCACTTCTTTTAATTACATCTTTAAATGGTTCATCCAACACAAAACTTAATTGTTAACTTCACTAACCGCATGAGTTATCATTAAAATTGTATCTTAATGGAACTTTCATATTTACTTTCATTACCCTACATTTCAAGTCTACCCATAAAATATCAAGTAACATATATTTTTTTCTCCAAACTACAAAATCATTAATCTTACTTTATAATTTATCTCTTTCTTTTAAAATTAATATGGAAAATATTTTAGACAATATAACATGTCAAATTCCTCAACCACACTTAAAGATTTTAGATGAAAAATAATATTTTTAATATCTTATAAAATCTATTTATCATCACTCATGACGTTTTCCTAAGATCGTGATGGCCTCCCCTCGTGTAGGTGTTGTCAGCGCATCACCACCCCAAGATAAAACCCGAAAGGCCACGCCGGCGCCTTCTACTATGAGTACAATCACAGGAAGACTAATCGACAATACCTTGTCTAGTTGCCCACCAAATATGATGTACGAAATATATATATATATATATATATATATATATATATATATATATATGCATGAAAGTGTGTATGAATGTGTATATATAAGCATGTCTCCCTAAATCCTACAAACACCTATATATAATAGTAGGAATGATGCATGCAATAAATAATATTAAACTCAAATCATAAGTACCCATTATTGGGGTGTTACAAACTAATGATGAGAATTATTATTATTATTATAATTATTATTATTATTATTATTATTATTATTATTATTATTATTATTATTATTATTAAATAAGTTTGAACGTTATTTTGAAGTTTTGAAACTTCAAAATCCAACAAATAACTGTCATTTTTCAGATAATAAAGTTACAGGCTTCAATTTTTTGCTGCAAAAATTACAAGCATTATGATTGAAAATATATACACACATACTTTTATTACCCAGGAATCATGACCACATAATAAAAAATTCTACAATTGAAAATCATCACAGTCCACACAAAATATATAAGATTTCAAGTTACAATGGATTCTTCATATTTAAGAATGAAGCCACTTTGAGAAACAGTGGATGAAGCTTACCCATTTAGTTCAATTACAACTATCTCCAACACAGAACAATTCACTCCGAATTTGCAAAATCTAGTTTCTCAATCAATAAAAAGAACATCAAATTGACATGTATTGACAACACTCAAACAATCAAGAGACCCTAATCAATCATCAAACTTTAAGTAACTAACAATGAGAGAAAAAAAGTAACAACAAAATCAAAAGATGAATTCGAAAAGAAAGAAATAAACACCTCAAAGAAAAAGGGTGCACATTCCCTCTACGATTTCTCGAATAAGAAAACCTTCGAACAAATTCTCGAATCATAAGATTTCTATGGCAGATGAGCTTCTGTTGAATTCTGAGAGCAGGTTTATAGGTTCATTTTAGACCTAAAAAATATGCCAATAAATTGGTACCAGAGAGAGAATGAGAGGATGCGAGACTAAGTGAACCAATACACCACACCAAGACATATATGGAGATATGGATCGGAAGTACTAAACAATAATTGAAATTCTAGAATTCAATTGAATTTTGTTACATAATTTCACACTAGTACATAATTTCTCAAGTTAGAGCTCATAAGATTGACAAAAAATGCATTTCAAAGAAAAGTCACACACACATTACATATATGAGGACCAGGTCTCTAAAATAAATCATAAAGGATTGATTAAACTGAGCATGAGAGACAAGGCCGAAGGTAGTAACAATAAACTATGGAATTACAGAATTCTACATTTCTCTTTAATATATCAAAATATGAAACTCTATTCCTCACCTTATCAAGTTTAATGGTTTTGCCATTAGTAGACAGAAGAAAAAGGCCACTATTGGTTGTCAGGCACCACCGGATCGTGTTGAGTTTTTCTTCAATCTCCAATCTCTTGAGATAATCAAACTAAAAAAGGCGTAAAATGCATGCATTATAATATTTCAAACTTTCTTCCTTCCTGGTAAGTGTGGTCCAGTTCAATCGGCCCAGTTGTCTAGGATTACAAGCCCAACAATCGGCCCAATTACAGATTTGGTAATTGGGGTGGCGGCAGCGATGCATGGGGGATTGAAGATTCCTCCCACGATCTTCTCTCAATCACGAAGACAGATTTCGTGGCCAGAATTGTAGGAATATAGTTAGGGTTGTGATTTGTATGATATAAATGGTAGAATTAAGGACGTTTGAGGGGTTCGAACTCTGATATTCAAAAATTGTAGCTTGTAAAACTGAAAAAATGAGAAGAACAAAGGACCCGGAAGGGACATTATTCCCCTCGTGGACGTAGATCTCCGGATCGAACCACGTATATCTTGTGTTCTGTTTTCACTTTACATTTCGATTGGTGTTCTTTGTCTTGCATTTTCTTGATAGCGGATTGCGCTTTATCAATTGGCGTCGTCTGTGGGAAGAACTGAATATTGATACTGCACTTGTTATACCACGGTGACCACTCACCTAACTCAATCTCGTCAAGGTGATCAGACCAATCAAGATCCACCCGTGGATCCAACTTTGCCGCCGAGGCAACAGCTGGTACGAAATACATCTCACCATCAGGGCAATCAAGACCCAGTCATGAATACGGACGACCAATTCCTACCCCTACCTCAACAAGATGTACAAAATCCTAATCCCGCTGCTGCACAGCCGCAGATTAATATTCAAATGACCCCGGAATTGCTCCAGGCCTTTCTCCAAGAACATGCTCATGTCCTCCAGGACTGGGCAGCCAATCGCTCAAACCTCAATGGACCTGTTGGAAATGCCACCAACCTCGCAGCACATCCACCTCTTCGAAACCCGCCCAACCAACAAGATCCAGTACATAATGTGCGACAAGATCGACGACGAGAGCGACCTGGTTCCCCCGAGGACCATGGGAGTTCTAATGGGTCAAGGCAACGTAATGAAGAACTTGCCGATGTTGATCGACGTCGTCCACTTAACGCGACTAAAAGAGCTCGCCGCGCCCAATCCCCATACTTTAGATCTCCAGGAGTATGAGCGAGTACAACGCAATGTTGAGCTAGACAGGATTTTAGGTCTTGATGTTAACGGAGATATTATCACCCCATTCTCCCAAGAAATACTGGCTACGCCCCTTCCCGAAGGGTTCAAGAGACCTGCCATATCACCTTATGATGGAACTGGAGACCCGGCCAACTTTCTAGGGGCTTTTAGGCACAACATGCTCAGTCGAGATCATACCGTGTCTCTTCACTACTGTAAGATTTTCCCTGAATATCTTCAGGATGAGGCCCGGGTTTGGTTTGATTCCCTTCCCCGCAATAGTATATCCTCTTTTAGAGAACTTGCTGAACACTTTTGGGCGCGTTTTGAAGCACGAGCAAAGCCCATGTCCACTTTGGCCGATCTGATGAACGTGGAACAAAAAGAAGGAGAAACCATCTCTCAGTTCCTGGAACGCTTTACAACTGAAAGCTTGAAAGTGGGGCGTCAGCCTGACAGCATTATTGTCACAGCCTTCATGAATGGATTACGCGCCGGACCACTGTACACCGAGTTGGCCCGTAATACCCCAGCCACTACCCGAGCTCTCTATCATGTGGTTGGTAAGTTCACTAAGGCAGACGAGCAAACCCGACGCAAGAGAGAGAAGTCTATTGCTAAGAGACAGTCAGATAAAGGACAATCTGGGTCTAATACTCGCACAAGCACCTTTAACCGGCTAAGCAGAGGGCGATTAGAAACCCGTCACGATCTACCTCAGCTCACACCTTTGAATCGGTCCCGAACCGAAATACATGCCATCCACAAGGCTGATCTGAGATCTTTCCCTCGCATGACTGTGTCGGCCGATAAACGAAATCGCACCAAGCGGTGTGATTATCATCATGACCACGGGCACGATACAGAAGAATGTCGAGAACTCAGCAAAGAAATTGAAGAGTGTATAAAACAGGGATATTTTCGCCAGTATATTGCTCAACCAGGTAATCGACAACAACACAGAGGTGGCAACCAGCAACAAAATCGGGCTGGCTATAACAATCGGGGCTCACAACAAGGTCGGTCACAATGAACGAATAATCGACCCGGGAACAACAACTACCCAAAGCACGATCAGGGAAATAGGCAAGGTACTCAGCAGCAACAACCTCGCTTATTGCCAGCTCACCCTCCTCAAGAAGAAGGGAACAATCCTCCAAATCGTGTTGTTAATAGCGTCATTCATATGATTTATGGCACGCAGCCAGCAGGAGTGTCTCGCAAAGCTCTTATTGCAGAAGCCCGTAGGCCTCCTCCTGAGGAACCCCGTCACAAGCGTTTCCACAAAACTGAAACAGTTAGCTTCACTGAAGGCGACCCAGTACCCGAGCGCACACCCCACACTGATGCTATCATCATTGATATGACTGTAGCAAATATTATCATCAAACAGGTGTATGTTGATAATGGTGCCGCCGTGAGTGTTATCTTCTCATATTGTTTCCAAAAAATGGGTATATCTCGTGATCTGCTCCAACCTGCACCGGGATCCCTACAGACATTTACACAGGGAGAAGTTCGGGCGGAAGGGATCATTAATCTCGCAGCTTCGGTAGGTACTCATCCTGCCATCAAAACTGTTTTTGTTGACTTTTATGTGGTGTCATCTACATCCCCTTATAATATGATCCTGGGGCGAGATTGGCTTAACCTGCACAAGCTGTCTGTTCCATGTATCACTTGACGATGAAGTGTCCTTCACCCTACGGGGCAATTGCCATCCGTGGCGACCAAAAGATGGCTAAACAGTGTATGCACATTGCACTCAAACAGCGAACTACACCTGCTGCCCGCCCTCAGTTTCAGATAGATACCCCGGGACTCGTGTCGACCCCGACTCAGCCTCTTGGCGACGAGGTAGTTGAGGTACCCCTTGATCCGAACAAACCCGAGCAGACTGTTAAGGTCGGTGCAGTACATTCACCTCTACTTCACAGCGCCATTGTTCAGATATTGCGTGAATATTCCGAGGTCTTTGCCTGGTCACTCTTGGACATGCCCGGTGTCTCGCCAGACTTAATCACCCACAAATTGAATATTAATCCAACAGTCAAACCAGTACAGCAGAAGCGTAGGCAGTTTGCTGCGGACAGAAAAGCTGCTATCCGCGTAGAGGTTGAAGCGCTTGTGAAGGCGGATATCCTCTTCGAAGTTCATTATTCGAACTGGTTAGCGAATCCTGTCTTGGTTCAGAAGATTGATAATACGTGGATGATGTGTGTGGACTTTACTGATCTAAACAAATACTGCCCGAAGGACTGCTATCCACTACCTCCGATTGACCAAAAGACCGAGGCCATTACCGGACATTCCGCACTCTGCTTCTTGGACCTCTATAAAGGGTATCACCAGATTCACATGGATCGGAAGGATGCTATTAAAACGGCCTTTATAACAGACTTCGGCATTTTTGCATACAAGAAAATGCCCTTCGGGCTTAAGAACGCCGGGGCCACTTATCAACGGTTGATGGATCACGTTTTTCGGGACCAAGTTGGCCGAAATATAGAGGTTTATGTCGATGACCTCGTCATCAAAAGTCGAACTTTCGATACATGTGTTCGGGACATTGCTGAAACATTAGACGTACTCAGACGTCACAATCTCCGATTAAACCCGGCTAAATGCACCTTTGGGGTCGGTTCCGGGAAATTTTTGGGATACATGGTTTCCCCTCAGGGGCTCCAAGCTAACCCTTCCAAGATTCGAGATATACTCAACCTCAAGACACCTGAAAAAGAAAAAGATGTTCAGCGCCTTACTGGGCGACTAGCCGCACTGAATAGGTTTTTATCTAAGGCAGCTGAGCGACAACTTCCTTTCTTTAAAATTCTGAGGCAAGCTAAAGGATTCAAATGGACTCCCCAATGTGAAGAAGCTTTGGCAGCCCTAAAACAGCACATCAGCCAACTCCCTATTGTATCTGCCCCAATTGCTGGAGAACCCCTGTATATATATTTGTCCACCTCCGATGAAGCCATCAGTGCAGCCCATGTCCGTGAAGACCAAGGGACTCAGAAGGTTGTATATTTTGCTAGCCGAGCCTTACAAGGAGTGGAAACTCGATACTCCGTTATCGAGAAGACAGTTTTAGCACTGGTTATGGCGGCCCGCCGCCTCCGTCCCTATTTCCAAGGGCATGTTATTAACGTCCTTACAAACCAACCAATCCGTCAGATCTTAAGTAAGCCCGATCATTCCGGTCGACTCGTTAAATGGGCAATTGAGCTGGGAGAGCATGATATTCAATTTCTTCCCCGCCGAGCTATTAAAGGTCAAGCCCTAGCCGATTTTCTTGCTGAGGCTCCCTTTGAGGGCTCTGAATCCAACTCACATCCTGAGGTCATTCCACCTACTGATCTCGGCATCGAAGCCAAACGATGGCATATACATGTAGATGGCGCATCCGCTACCCGGGGAAGTGGTGCTGGGGTCATCGTCAATGGGCCCGACGACGTAGAAGTCAAGTATGTTTTACGCTTCAAATTTAAAGTCACGAATAATGAAGCCGAATATGAGGCGGTTCTTGCTGGTCTTCGCCTTGCAAAGACTTTAGGAGCCTCACACATCCGAGTATATACTGACTCAGAGGTAGTCTCTAGCCAAATCAATGGCTCATACGCAGCAAAGGAGGAAACCATGAAAAGGTACTTAGCTTTAACCAAAAATCTCTTGCTCACATTTTCCTCTGCTGATATCCACAAGATTCCCCGAGGAGAGAACACAATGGCTGATACTCTCAGTAAGCTGGCCTCTGCGGTCCCTTCAAGCATACCTTCTGATATACTTGTAGAAGAGGCATCTCATACGTCCATCTATGAATAGAGTATCTCGGTGATCACTGATGCTAAACCCACTTGGATGACACCCATTGTCCGATACCTCCAGGACGGGACTCTAATCGATGACATGACGCGAGCTCGCCAGATAATCTTGAAAGCACCAAAATACACACTCTACGATGGGGTCTTGTACAGAAAATCCTACCTCCAGCCCAGTCTTCGATGCCTTGACCCAGTCCAAGCTGACTACATCCTCAAGGAATTACACGAAGGCTCCTGCGCGAGCCATATTGGGTCCCGAACTCTCACTAAGAAGGCACTACGGTGGGGGTATTATTGGCCTACTCTTTTTAACGATGCACATGACTTAGTGTCAAAGTGTGAGAAGTGTCAGCGGCACTCACGGATAAAACACTTACCTCAAACAGAGCTGACACGCATACAGAGTGCATGGCCTTTTATCCAATGGGGCATAGACATCGTGGGTCATTTCCCTGTGGCTCCAGGAGGTTTCAAATTCTTGGTGGTCCCTGTGGATTACTTTACCAAGTGGATTGAGGCTGAACCATTTACCACCATCACTGGAAGGAAAATGCTTAATTTCGTTTGGAAGAATATTGTTTGCCGATTCGGTATTCCTAGCACCATTGTTTCCGACAATGGGAAACAGTTTGCAAACGACCCTTTCCACTCTTGGTGTGAGGAGTTACACATTAAACAGGCATTTACTTCGGTGGCTCACCCCCAGGCTAATGGTCAGGTCGAGGTGACGAATAGAACACTTGTTGACGGCATCAAAAAACGTTTGGGCGACTCTAAAGGGCTTTGGGCTGATACCCTACCTCAAGTATTATGGGCTTATCGTACTACGCCTCATTTTTCTACAGGCGAGACTCCTTTCAGCCTAACCTACGGCTCCAAGGCCGTCATCCCGGCAGAAATTGGGGTACCCAGCCCTAGGTTGTTGACTATCGACCCGAAGAAAAATGAGGAAGCCCTCCGTGCTAACCTCGACGAAGTAGAATATTGCAGGGAACAGGCCCTTATTCGACAGGCCAAATATAAACAGCAAACCGCAAAGTACTACAATGCTCGAGTTCGAGGCACACAGTTTAAAGTCGGCGACCTCGTGCTCCGGCGCAATTCCGCCAATAAAGCTAGTCCCGAAGGCAAACTCCATGCGGCATGGGAAGGAACCTATCGTGTGGTTGCCGTCCATTCCCTTGGGAGTTATCAGCTCGCACGCGTGGATGGCACCCCAGTGCCTCGTACTTGGCATGTGACTAACCTTCGAAATTTTTTTCTCTAAACACTGTTAGTTTTATTTCTGCTTCCTACCTCTTGAATATTAGTTTGCATTTTGACATTGTTCTGACCAATTTTACTTGATAAAATCTCCTGTTTTGTCTTTATATTGCTTGTTTACGATACCGCGGGGACGCCCCGGTGTCCTTATATTGCATGTTTCCGAACATTTTTTCCGACCAGTCGGGTGTATAGAACACGTCTCCGGACTCAATTACTTGCCTTCCTGATCCGGTCAGGATACATGATCCAGTCTTCGGACTTAGTTTAAATCTTATCTCATTCGATCGAAGAATACAAGTTACTTACTGATCCTTCCGAGGCGTCATTAATTTGTCTCCAGACTTAAGCCCGTTTCCTTTCCCTGTCCTTGCCGATATGATCGGTTCATTTGTTTTCACAAAAAATTCTTTTTTTTTTTCTGATTTATATCGAACACAAATAATATATATATACACTCTGTATGGTCATTACAAAAGTTATTTCCCCATAGTATACACTAAACATTGTGAAATATTGAATACAGTGAAATAAATATTTTTTCAATGCATTGTTTTGATTAGCATTTGGCCACACTACGTCCTACTGTCACTTTTTTAGTCCTCTCCGAACTAGAATGCAAAACTCCGACGCTTTATTTCTGATCGACTACTTCTATTCCTCTGGGAAGTCTCATGCGTGTTCCGACGCCGTCCTACATTATCTCGGTCGAGGGCCCCGGTCCTAGGTGTGGCAACCGTCCCTTGCGGACCACGGTCTGTTCGTGGGTGCCCGGATCTTCTACTTGAGCCTGACATGTTGTCCCACTCCGTGTGGTCCCACTCTAACGGCGCTAAGGGGTCCATTTCCTCTGGGGTTTGTGTAATGCACGCCCTCGTTTTACGCTGATGAGGGTCCTTTGTTTTTCGCAATACCGGGTTTGCTCTCCGTGTACTCCCCGGGGTGTTTGCCCACTCTACAGCATCCTTCTACAGGCATCTCATCAATTTCCTTTGCCAGGGCTACAACTGTTGCTCCACTGGGCTCCGGCTCCTCCACACATGTCTTCCTAAGTTCTTTGGTAAGACCCGATCTCGCTTCGGGCATCTTTTCTGCTTTTCTTGCAGTCGTGGTGTGGTCCCCGGACCCCGTCTCCTTCCGAGCAACAGTCCCTGCTTTCTTGCCCCGAGGTCCCTGCATGTCGCTGCGCTCTTGTTTCTCCTGCTCTGCAACGTCTAGAGCATCGTTGCGGGCCTCTATTTTCTTTTGCAGCTCCATGAGAAATCCTAACACCAATTGGTTTCTGATTAGCTCGGGGTTATTGGCATCGCCTTGCTTGCTCCGTTGCTTGACGTCTTCCTGAATTTCTGCTCTCCGAGCACGAACCTCGTTGATTGATAGTCGCCCGCTGTCGACAAGCAAGTACTCGCATTCTTGTTGGTTTATGCGAAGTTGTTCCAACTCCATATCTTTTAGCACGCACTCTGCTTTATATTGCCGCATCTGTTTCGCAGCTTTCGTCCAGGAGTTTTCTGCCTCCGCACATCTCTTTTCTACTGATGCTAACTTCTTCAATAACCGCGGGACCTCTTGCAACATCCAGATGTCTCTGTCTTTCTGTAACCAAGCTATCAAAAACCGGAGTTGCTTTATCACCTCGTATGGGTTTTCAATGTTTCCCTGACAGAGGGGACACCTTGGTATTTAGTACGTACAGACACATGAACATTGTTACAAGTAAAAATGTGTTGCGACACATGACGGCTACAAAACCAATTCATCATTGTTCATTTCTTCATAAGTACAATTGCTTCATTACAAAACAAGATATTACAAAGGAATCTCCATCTTTTTACAGATAACCTATTCTACATGCTTGTCATGAGTCGAAGGGGCACTGACCTCTCCAGGGGTAGAGGTGGTCCCTAGTACACCTGGGAGCTCTGCGGGATTCCCGGTCGCCTCTATTGCTTTCCCGGAGCTTCCAGCTATGTTCTCCTCCCCGGAAATCACAGTTGGCACCACGACTCCTTTGTGAGGGATGGGAGCTCTATTCCTTAATTCCCGCACATGAAAGCTGTTGCGGAATCCTAAGAAATCTTTGTCCTGGTCTTCGTTGCAGCATCTTATCATCTCGGGAGTCAAGAGCACGTTCTTTTTGGCAAAGGCCTCAATCAGCGGCCACTTTGGAATAATACGGGCTTAACCCAGCCTCGTCTAGGACTTCTTCTGAAAATTTGGACCCCAGGACACCTGCTCTTTTCAGTACATCTACACCTCTAGGGTCCCTCGCCGGTGCGCTATCTACTACCTCCAACCTCTGCCACTTCGGCAGTACCCTCTCTTGCCTAACATATATAAATTTACCTCTCCATCCTTCAATTTTGCTCGGGTTTTTTACTTTGAATTTTTTACCTGGCCTAGGGTTAAGGTAATACCAGCCCTTATTCCTTCCCATAGTCTTAAGCTGAAAGAAATGTCTAAATAAACTAACACTGGGCTTCAATCCCCCCTACTACATTCAACTAAAAATCCTACCACCTGCCTCATGGCATTGGGTCCCAGTTGTCCCAGGGCTATTCCGTAAAACTCCAACAAATTTACCAAAAAATCCCACAGGGGAAACCTCAATCCTATAGCCAGTTGATCTATGTATACGGATATAAATCCTTTAGGAGGGCAACATGCCTTATCCTTATGTTCAGGGATAATATATTCCAGGTCGAAGGGCAAGAAGAAATTTGAAATCCATTTTCTGATTTGGGCCTCAGTTACGCTGGGCTTCACTCCTGCTACTTCGAACTCTTCCACTTCCTCCTCACAATGGGGGAAACTAACTGCCTCCATCCTAATTTCACCCAGATCGCCCCGGTATATCTTCCTAGTTTCACTATTATCTGGGAAAATCACCCGTATAGGGGTCGCTCTAAAAGGCTCCCCCTCTCTGCCCACCTCCTCAACTCTAGACGAAGATGAAGATGAGATAGACATACTTACTTGTTTTCTTTGATCAAAGCGGTGATAATCTTCAAAGTTGGCAAAATCGTTGATTTCCCTGATGCGTGATTCAGTTATCTGCAAGTGAAGAAGGTGAAGGGTTTTGATTTCCCTCCTTTTCTTATAATTTCAGCAACGGTTCAGATTCAATGGTTTAAAATCAACGATTTTGATACTCACGTGCAGTGCATGCGCCTCAAAACTCACAATATGAGCCGTTTCATACACGCTTACTCGAATTCTGTGCGCACCTGCCAGTCACGCGCCCCACTTTCTTCAGCACTCGTGTAGGGAAAGTTTCTCAACTCCGGTTGAGGGACCCCGGGGGTTTCGTATTTTCTCAACTCCGGTTGAGGGACCCCGGGGGTTTCGTATTTTCTCAACTCCGGTTGAGGGACCCCGGGGATTTCGCATTTTCTCAACTCCGGTTGAGGGACCACAGGGGTGTCTAGTTGTTCCAGCTCGTGATACTAGCGGCTCTTCTCCTTCACGTCACCTCCCGCCTACTTTTATCTACTACACAAGTCGAAGCCTCCCGCTCCGGATTTTTTTTGGGGGGGGGGGGCATCTGGTAAGTGTGGCCCAGTTCAATCGGCCCAGTTGTCTAGGATTACAAGCCCAACAATCGGCCCAATTACAGATTTGGTAATTGGGGTGGCGGCAGCAACGCATGGGGGATTGAAGATTCCTCCCACGATCTTCTCTCAATCACGAAGACAGATTTGGTGGCCAGAATTGTAGGAATATAGTTAGGGTTGTGACTTGTATGATATAAATGGTAGAATTAAGGACGTTTGAGGGGTTCGAACTCTAATATTCAAAAATTATAGCTTGTAAAACTGAAAAAAGGAGAAGAAAAAAGGACCCGGAAGGGACATTATTCCCCTCGTGGACGTAGATCTCCGGATCGAACCACGTATATCTTGTGTTCTGTTTTCACTTTACATTTCGATTGGTAGTTCTTTGGCTTGCATTTTCTTGATAGCGGATTGCGCTTTATCACTTCCTGTTTTGGAAAGGGCCCAAAGAGAAGTAAAGAAAGGAAGATATGTCTATGAGCAACTTATTTGAAAACAGAAACCTCACTTCTAAATCAAGACAATAACTTGAGGGTAGTTATTTATATATTTTCATGAATAGAGCCTAAAGAAAGAGAGCAGACGTTCTGATACTCAAAGTAGATACCTCAGGTTCGTGACTCTGGAATTCAGTTTTATAACGGGACTTTGGGTGTTGACCAGCTGGATAATCTATCCTCTGTAAATCTCTTTGATTCCCACCATGCTACAAATAATATTTGGAAAACAAAAGAAATTAAAAAATGACTACATCTATAAATAAAATCTTCCAAAATTTTGGAGCATTTTCTCTTTTGTGTCAATCCTTTCAAATAATACTATCCTTCCACCACGGTCGCCTATAGCCAGATGGTCTCCACTTTTATCGAATTCAATTGCAGAGGTATCAACTGCCAAGAAAAACAAAAGAATAAGAAGTAAGAACCTAACAAGTATCAAGATTAAGTTTGACACAATAATAAAAAGATCAAAAAAGAGAGAAATATAATACGCTAAAATAATGTACAACCAAATGACTTTATATATCAAGAATTGTAGGTGAAGTTATCGAATATGACCATTGTATATTTACATGCCAATCCATGTGTTTCATATCCAGAGTGTTAATCATCCTATCTCTAGATATTGTTGGTACATACCCTGAGATAATAGGAAAAGGCAAAAAAAGCTCAAAAGAAATTTTTATTTCCATCACTTGACTTATAATCAGGGTACTACTTTAAAATATTGGCATAATAATTTGGGTTAAATGCGAAGAATAGTTAGCAATTCAAAATTCTCTAATCCTTCTCCTCCCATCCAAGCATCACCTCATCTACATAAACTAGTGTACTGTTGTGAGTCAACCCCATTCAAGGCCTGACAACAGCATCGATTCTGAACACACATGGATGACAAAAATGATGCAAGCTTAATTACTCATGACAGTAATAGAGATTTTTGCACTTTTGGTCTCACAGGACATGCGAAAATTGTGATTTGGTCCCAATAGTTGCACTTTTGACCCCGTTGGATTCAAATATTGCACTTTTAGTCCCAAACATCAATTTTTTGCATAAATAGTCCTAAAATTTTGGCAAAAGTGGTCTCAAAATTTTTCAACCGTTAGTGTGATGTCATAACTTTGAGATTTTTGCAGTTTTGGTCCCATTGGACACGCTTTATTGTGTTTTGGTCCCATTGGACACGCTTTATTGTGTTTTGGTCCCAACTCTCTCACTTTTGACCTCATTAGTCTTTAAAAAAAAAATCTGAAATTAATGTACAAATAAAAAAAAAATATTCTAAAATTTATTTAAAATATCATAAAAGTCGCTGAAAATATTAAATTTAGAAAAAAAATCAAGAAATCGAAATTTTTATGAAATTTTAAAAAATGAAAATTTTAAGTAACCGAAAATATTAGATAAAAATTGAAACTTTAGAAAATTTAAAAAAAAAAATCTACTTATTTTGTAAAATTAGATTTTCTTAAAAAATATTTTCTAAATTCCAAATAATTTATATGTTTCATAAATTACTTTAAATTCTTTTAAGAAAATTAATTTCTTCTTAAATACTTCCAACATTTCATAGATACTTTTACATATCTTAAATGAACTATTTTAGATTTCAAACTATTTTTTTTTTTAAATTATTTATCAATCTATTGTTCAAATAAGGAGAAAAATATCACGTTGACGATAGGTTACGGGGGTATTCATTCAAAAACTAAGTTGTCTACAAATGCTATTAATTATTTGTGACATACACACGTTAATAAGCAACTGCTCCCGGGGTGCAACTTTAACCCGTTTTATTTGAATTATTATTATGTAAATTTTCCAAATTGTAGAACAATGCATAACATTTTAGGGACTTATAAACGGATTATCTAAATAGGATTGACAAATCTGTAAATTATTTTAAAATTAAAAAAAAAAACCATTTAAAATATATAAAAATATCTATGAAATGTCGAAAGTATTTTTTATAGATAAAAATTGAATTTTCTTAAAAGGATTTAAAGTAATTTATGAAACATATTTAAAAATTATTTAGAACTCAGAAAATAGGGTTTAGGGAAAATTTAATTTTATAAAATAAGTAGACTTTTTTAATTTAGAAATTTTAAAATCCTTTTAAGATAATTTAAATTTTTCAATTTTTTAATTTTATAAATATTTCAATTCTTATGTTTTTTTTTTAAATAACAGTTTTAGTCAGAGGGTGTTTGACTAAGCTTATTTTAAACATCTTATAAGCTCCAATATCTTATAAGTTATTTCAAAGGCTTATAAGTTAACAAAGTGTTTGGATAAAAGAGCTTATAAGCTTGCAATTGAATATAGTGATTTAGCTATGAATTTGGGGTCTAATTTAAAAGTTAATATTAAATACACATTTTGATTAGTGTATGAAATGTGTGTAGTGTGTGAAATGTTGTAGTGTGTGTAGTGTGAGTAGTATGAAAATTGTGTGTGAATTGTGTGTAGTGAGTATAAGTGTATGAATTGTGCATGAAATTTGAGTGTATTAATTAAGGTCTTCAAAAATAAGATGGAAATAAGATGGAGTATATCAACTTATTTTTTTTAGATCTTATGAGCTCATAGAGCTTATTTTTGTGTCTTATAAGCTCCTTAACAACTTTTTTTGTCAAACACTTTGCAAGAGCTTATAAGCCCCTAAACATCTTATAAGATGCTTTTAGGAGCTTATAAGCTCAACCAAACACCCTCTTAGTTTTTTTATATTTTAAATTAATTTTAGAATTTAGAAATATTTTTCTAATTTTTACATAATTTTCAGATTTTTTGAAATACGTTTATGATTTTTAAATATTTTTTGAATTCGCTCGCCGGAATTCTTCATCAGAGTAGAGTATTAGATACTACACACAGTAGAATCCAAATTAAATAGTACATAATGTAAAATGAACCAGCAAATTTATAATACGGCTACATACTTAAGGTACTTTGTACGTATGAATTAACATGTAAACTAAATGTTGGAAGTATATTTTTAGGAAGAAATTAATTTTCTTAAAAGAGTTTAAAGCAATTTATGAAACATATAAATTATTTAGAATTTAGAAAATAGTTTTTTAAGAAAATCTAATTTTATAAAATAAGTAGAAGTTTTTTCTAATTCAGAAAATTTAAAATTTCAAAATCCTTTTAAGACAACTTAAAAAAAAAATTCATTTTTCTAAAATTTATAAAAATTCCAATTTTTGAAAACTAATTTTTCTAAATTTAATATTTTCGGTTACTTTTATGATATTTTAGAATAATTTGTTTTATTTTTACATTATTTTCAGATTTTTTAATTTTTTTCTTATAATTTTAAATAGTTTTTTAAGTCTAATGGGGTCAAAGTGATAGAGTTGGGACCAAAACGCAATAAAGTGTGTCCAGTGGAACCAAAACTGTAAAAATCTTAAAGTTATGATGTCACACTAATGGTTGAAAAATTTTGGAACCACTTTTGCCAAAATTTTGGGACTATTTATGCAAAACTTGACGTTTGGGACTAAAAGTGCAACATTTGAATCCAATGGGGTCAAACGTGCAATTATTGGAGACCAAATCGCAATTTGCGCTTGTCTTGTGGAACCAAAAGTGCAAAATTCTCACAGTAATAAATGCAGTAATCCACACAAAACTTTAAATGCCACACTTAAAGAAAAAGATAACTTTCTCTTTTAACTTTGGAGAAACTTTATAATGGACATACTTTTTGTCTTTATATTAACTTAATACGCTAGCGTGGTACGTGACTACTACCGACATTGCAATAATCAAAAGGTCAGCTGCATTTCAGCCAGACACTCGTATAGTCCTAAAAAATTTAACCCAAATTATTATGTAGATTTTAATTGATGACCTGTGACACGTATGCAATCTACGACTTAAAACTACAAAAGGAATTTAGCAGATAATTCAATATATAGAATTTAATGTTATTTCAATGAAGAAAAGCCAACGGTGTTGTGACAGTGGGCAACATATAAAAGAACCACAAATAACGTTTATAAATACACATCTACAACACTCTAATGGCGCCATGTAAAGATATGCAAGCCTGCTCTCACTTCAATATGCCATAACGTTGATCCTTGAGTGTAAGCTAGCTATTGAGTTAGATCTTCAATACTTGCAGAAGAGAAAAACCTAAAAGGCACACTAAACTAAACTCCAAAAGATCTAAACACGCAGCATGAAACTTTCTTATGACAAAAATCAAGTATACAAAGTGAAACAAACCACAATCAAACTCACAATAAACTCAATTCACTTTACTTCAGCACTAATATTCCTCAAACAATAGATTATAACACAGGATTCAGATCAGTGACTCAAAATCAATTAATAGCTAATAATTTCTACTAAATCAAGTAAAAAAACCACTCATAAACATATCAAATTCGCAGAAACAAAACCCTAAGCACAAGATCCAAGACCAAAGCAAACAAATTGTTTCCCCATTCATTAAATTCTCATTTTATCTTCAAGTTAAGTTAGTTACTTAAATTATAAAATTAAATTAGTTACGTAAATTGATATTATTCACATGTTGTTTATCGTATTCTATAAAAATTCATTAAGTTATTTCTTAATGAACTTCTTCCAGTGAATCTCCAAAAAGTTTAAGCATTTTGCAAAATAATGGAATTCCTGAAATAAATATTTTGATGATTTGATCACTTTAAACAATGAAGATTAAATAAATAAACCATTTAATCATTTAATATATTTTATGAAATTATTTATTTCTTGAGGAAGTATTTTAGATGTTACGTATCTCCCCCTAAAAAAATGCATCTTCGAAATTTCTGCATTACTTAGTTTTAACATGATAAGTCGTCCGGCTATCATTTCTTTTACTTTATTAACATGACACACGCACACACATTTCTATCATGTCTTACCCACTGGATCTCATTGTATCAAAGCTTGTCGAAAATATTTTAATTCCTATAAGGGTAACTTCTCTCTCTTTTGTTGAGGTTTTTACTCCTTAGAGATATATAGCCTTAGTATTTTTAACACTGGCTTGTATTTATTTGTTAATCCTTTAATTTTCTTCGAAATTAAAACCTTAATACATCTTTATCTTCTTCTCTTACACGCAAACTAAAAGTAGGCCTAGGCCTAGTCGGGACCTTGGTGGGGCTGTGCATGGCATATGTGTTGATAGGTGAGGAGAAATCAGGAAAAGAATAAGCGGCGAACTGGAGCACATCCTAACTTTCATCCCAATACAGACCCACCTTATGGATGAGCACAATCCACATCCCAAATGTTCATTTTCCTAACATTTTCAGAATTGAGATCACACATTTTCAATAATAGTTCCTACCTCTAGAGGGTAATAATTGGATTGATATGAAAATCCATCACTTTTATTTTGAACTAATACTTTTAGGAGTTTGGATGGAATTGGAATCCGTTCTAGTTTGAATAAATTTGAATTTCATTAATTTCTAATTTATGTATTCTAGATCTCTCTATGTAAATGTAGCCTAAGAGACTTCTCCAGTCTCCAAATTTCATATTCTAATTTTTGTAAATGCATTAATTTTCCAGCTAAAAAAAGGAAAGAGCGACAATACCTATAAAGGAAAAAAAGAGGTATTAGTTCTAAGGAAACCTTACAAATTAAATGTGTGTGGTCATGTGTAAGTGAGAGGGAGAGAATAAGGCTTGACTAATATTTATATATACATAATATATTGAAGGGAAAGTTTGATTTATAATATTGTTTTGACAATCAACTATTTTAGTTTTATATTTATTTTTTAATCACAAAAGTATGATATAGTAAAGGTGAGCATAGGTCTCAGAGATTATTTGATCCGCATCGAACCTCAATTCGAAAGCACTTTGAATTGATAATATTCGTAGACTTTTTGACTTTATTCGAATCGAATCGGTCGAAACTTTTTTGTTGTCAAATTGAACCTCTCTTAATCAAACAATCGAAATAGGATCGAGTAAAACCGATTCCAATGAAAATATCATTTAATTCATTTTTGTGATATAGATATTATGTTAATTTTTTATATCACTTAATTTATTTTTCTATATTATGATATTGAATAATTAATTAAAAATTTAAGTAAATTTTAATAGTGTATAATACTACTTTATTTTAGGATTTCATAAAATAATTTAGTAATTAATGAAAACATATTTATAATGAATAACTTCAAAGGAAAAATAGATCTATTATGTGTGTGTGTGTGTGTTCCTAAAAAAAATTAGATATATATATACATATTAATTAGCTAATATATGCATTACACATAATATGTTTCAATTTAATTCTATCTTTTAGTCAGTTTTACCAATAATGTATTATGATGTCTAATTTGCAATTATTCCCATATATAAAGGTAGACTTCTCAAGCTTAAATTCTCACACTTACTGCACTCGGAACTAGCAATGACTCGTTGCTCGTTATAATCTTCTTTGGTTTTCCGTCTTCTCATGAAATCTCATTCTTCTCTTTAAGTCAAAATTATGATTTCACAGAAATTAGTCCTATTAACCTTGTTGACCTCATCTTCTAATATTATTTGCAGCTATTTACGGCTAAAAAGGACGAAAACACATGTATGACGAAAATTTAATTGAAAGATATACGAAACAGAAGTTTATTATTTAAAGCCATAACTTTATAATTTAGTGTTGTTTGTTAGATGATGACTTACTTTAGTAACTTGTAAAATCTAGGTCAAGGACTTCTTTTATGATTAGTTGTTCAATATTGCACTATTTATTCTTTAAGAGAATATGGCATTACCTTCGAGACTGCAATACTATAGTTATTTCATGTAATTTGTTTGGTATCAATATTTATTTTAAAATTAAAATTAAATGAAAAGCTTCGAACACCAGGATCGAATTTATCTGATCTTCGAAAGGAATTGAATATATAAGTAGAGCGGTTCTCAAGAATTTTTTTAGAAATCTCCAAATACCTTCAATCTTGAATTCAATTACAGAGAATTCTAAATCTTCGAATCACGTTAAACCATGTTCAACCCTATGATATACTCCATGTGTTTCAAAATAAGTGTCTTTTTAGACAAAATGAAAAATTTCAAAATAATTATCTCTTTAGCACAAAAAATAACAATATCATGAACAACCTACTTAATTTATTGATAATTTCCTTATTGCACAAAATAGATACTATATGGGAATATTTATCTTTTATATCTATCCTTAATTTTTCCAAAAGAAAATTATTTTAAAATGGATGGCGTAGTATACTTAGAAACTCTTTTTTCTTTCCCCAAAAAACTAGGAAAGTATTCTAAAATCCTGATCTCAGTAAATTTCCATAAATACGAAGTCGTTTGGGTTAAAAAAAACTAAATTTTTTATATGGAATGGGATTGGAAAAAAAATGTTTTATTTTATTTATGTTTTTAAAAGGAGGAGGAAACCGACTTATACTAATCAAGTCATGATTATACTTGCAAAGATAGATAGGAGTAGGACGACTAAATTGAGACCTACTTGTTCAATCCCAGAGCGCCACGTAAGCCGTCAAAAACAGCGATCTCGCTTCACAACCGTAGATCTTGTACATACGACCGACACGTGTCCATAGCCTTACCGCCGGTATCCGGTGTATCTCGATCATCTACCTTTTATGTCCGGTCTAAGTATATAAGCACCGACCAGCACCGCAAAACCTCTCCTTTCTTTTGATTACTCTCTCTGTTTCCAGGTTAGCATCTGCTAATTTTTCATCTTCCCTTCAAATTTAGTAAAACTATTATTATATTTTTAAATTGTCTATTGTGCTTGCTCTTCTAAGGTTCAAACCTTCATTTCCTTTTTCCTGTTTAATGTTTCTGCCAATTGTAAGTCTTTTTTTTTTTAATCTTCAATTATAGTTAATGGGGGTTTAGGATTATGTAAATTATAACTTAATTTGATTCAATTTATCGTAAATTGCATTTTCGCCAGGATATTTGCTTGATTGAAGTAAATTTCAGTTTGATCGCTTTGTTTTATTTGATATTGGAACCAAGAAATTTGTTAGGCTCTTTCATTTATTCCACCCCCCCCCCCCCCCCCCCCGCGTTTTCTGGCTTAATTTCTTAGTTATGTGTAAGGAAAACCGTTTGATTCATCGGGTGTTGCCTTTTCTTTTAGCTCTTAGTTGCTAAAGATTCGTCCTCTGTTGAATTTGGGCTTAATCTAAGTGGTCCTTGAATTAGGGTTTTGTCGATGTAATTTGGTAATTGTGATTTTCGAAGTGGATTTTTCTATGAGGATATTCTCCATTGTATTTCGACTCTAAAAACCCACGACTTGCTTATCGTTTTACTGCTCATATCATAATACATGTAGTTTACTAGCTTTGCTCTGTTTCTCATATTTGTACCTGTATCTTTCCTGACAGAATCCGAAGAGTGCTCTTTCAAGAATTATTTTTTTCACGGAAAAACAATATGGTAGATGGATCTGTTGAAGAAGTAGCCACACTTTTTTGTTAATTAGGACTTGGGAGATCTAGTTCAGAAGGGATGAGAAAAAAGCTAGTCTTTCAGCGTAAGTCTTTCCTTCTGCAGGCCTGTAACTACTGAAGGGTCACCTCTAAGGACTCGAGCTATTAAGCACTGGTGCCTCCAATGGTGCCTTCCCGGGTGGTTGGAGGAATGCAACAGTCATCATCAAGTTCAGGAATTTTTTTTCAAGGCGATGGGCAATCCCATGTCGCAGGAAATTCTCAGTTGAGTTCAAATTTTGGGAACTCTACACATTCAATCATTGGAAATTCACGCGCCAATATGGGTCCACTTTCTGGGGACATAAGCAACACAGTCTTGAATAGCGTGCCGAGCTCGGGGCCTAGTGTTGGGGCAAGTTCTTTGGTCACCGATGCCAACTCAGGACTTTCAGGAGGTCCCCATATGCAGAGAAGTGCTAGTTTCAACACAGATTCTTACATGCGCTTGCCTGCTTCACCCATGTCGTTCACATCTAATAACATTAGCATTACTGGTTCGTCTGTCCTGGATGGATCGTCTGCTGTGCAGCAAAGCCCCAATCAGGACCCTGGCTCACAAGTTCAGCAAAATCAGCAGCATCAGGGAGCTTCAAGCGTTACATCTTTGCCTACTTCACGGATGGGGCAAATCCAGCTCCCTGGTGGTCCAAGAGTCCCCAATTCTTTCATGCAGGACCCAACAACTATATCTCAGCTACAAAAGAAACCCCGGTTGGATATCAAGCAGGAGGATATTTTACAACAGCAGGTTTTGCAACAGCTATTGCAGAAACAAGATCCAATGCACTTACAGAACTCCAACCCTCAGGTACAAGCCTTCATTCAGCAACAGAGACTAAGGCAGCAACAGCAGCGGGAACACCAAGTCCTTCTTCAGTCTATGCCACCGATGCAGCGGGTTCAGTTATTGCAGCAGCAGCAGCAGCAACAGCAGCAGATAAGACAACAGCTTCTACAGCAGGGACTGCAGCCTGCATCTGGAATAAAGCGTCCCTACGACGGTGGTGTATGTTCACGTCGACTAATGCAGTACCTGTATCACCAGAGACAACGGCCTGCTGTGAGTAATTGTTGTATCTTACACGATCTAGGGAGATTTGAAATAATATCATATTTCTCTGCTCATGTTATCTACACTGATGAAGCATGGCGTACTTTCTAAATGCATTTGTGTGTATTTTTAGTTCTTCCCTTTGTCCTAGTTGAGATATCTCTTGGACACCTTGTGATGATATTTCATGATCTTTGTCTTGCTAGGACAATACCATTGCCTATTGGAGAAAATTTGTGGCCGAATATTACTCTCCACGTGCAAAGAAGAGGTGGTGCCTGTCCTTATATGATAATGTTGGGCACCATTCACTTGGTGTATTCCCTCAGGCAGCAATGGTAATTGTCTTCTTGCAATACCAATCTACAACATGATTCCAATATGGACTTATCTTTTAGGCTCATTTTTTTGTCTTACGGTGAAGCATTATGATTGTCTTTTTCATGATGTCATGCCAAAACTAAAGGACGTTCGTAACTTCTCTGATTCTTCATGGGAATTACCAAAGTCACCAATTTTCAGAACTGAGTTTGTATTTGATGTTGTTGCTTTTTTCTTTTGCAGGATGCATGGCAGTGTGACATTTGTGGTTCAAAATCTGGCAGGGGATTTGGTTAGCCTAATTTAACATTATATGTGATTTGCCTGTTTTTAATTGTAGATCAGTTTATTTCTGAAGTAACATTCTACTTGTTGAACTAGCTGGTGAATTCTTCTATAGTATTTACCATTGTTTCTGTCATTTATATTACTGCTAAACCCAAGAACTATACTGTTTTGGTCAAAGGTCTCAGCCTTCCGCATATGCTTATCTCATGTGCACCCTGCCAGTTGGATCCATCCGTTTTGTTGAATTGAGCTAGAATCTCTGTTAGGAGCTTCTAGAAGTTTGTGATGAGGTTGCTATATCTTGTACTCCAGATTGCGTAATTAGTTAATTGGTTGAGGGTGTATCTCATAATTTTCCTTAACCAGGACAACCACACCCTCTTTCCCATCCTCCTAGATGTAGGGTTTTTAAATCTTCGTATGTTTGCAGGGTTCCTGGGAAGGGGTAGGTTGTCTTTAGCATTACATGTTATAGGATTTCTGTTTAGTCATTTTTTTATTCCTCATGTTACGTGACTCATTTTAGTTTTCTTTGGTATAATTAGCAGCAGAACACTGTTATCTATTGCAATGGATCAATTTTCAGCTTGATGTTTTATAAACAGTACATCTTAAATCCTTAGCATAATCCCTGAGGTTCTCTTAACTTATTTTTTTGATCTGGAGTAGAACCTGCTGGATGAAAATTCAATCTGTGATCATAATTAGTAAATCATTATCACTTGATTTGAGAACTTCATTTCAAAAGGAGTGAAGGATGTGTTTCTGTTTATTCTTGTTCCTTGTTCTTAATCAAAGATTTTTCTGTTGTCAAGTTTTCTCAGGTACTTCCTATTGTATTCCCCATTCTCTACAACCTTCCACATATTACTTTGCGCAAGTGTAAGAACATGAATAGGATTTTTAGGTTAGACTCTCCAAATCAAGATTGACATCAGTAATTAAATTTATACAAAACGTGTCTTCGCTTTCACTGTCTCTAGAGTTTAAAGTCTAAGTTCTCTCTTCAATTCTTTGGTTCCAACTATCAGCTCCTGTTAATACATTTTTTGTTTTAATTTACACCTCTTTCCAGGCGGCAGGTTTAGGCCCTATTGGGCCTTGCTTTTGTTTTTTTAATTTATTGAACTATGAGTGTAGACCCCAATCAAACATTGGCTGTAATTGTGACTATGTTAGCATACATTGAAGCCAGTTTTTTTCTACTTCTTGATAGGTTTTTAATATGCCACTTTTTGAATGAGATAAGTCGACCTCAAGTAGCTTGAAATAGTATTATAAGCTCTTAGTTTATCATCCTAAACTTGAGCCAAACTAGGAAATTCAGCAAATGGTGGAAGAACTTGAGTTGGGAAATCAGAGAGCTTTAAAGTCTCTAACTAAAAGTCGAGTTACTGAGTTACTTTTACATCCTTCTTATTACTTGTATATGCTGGTCAGATTTACTTATGTGCGTTTAACATTTTCCTACTTCTCTTTGGTCTTAACAGAAGCAACTTTTGAAGTGCTCCCAAGACTCAATGAAATTAAATTTGGAAGTGGTATTACCGATGAACTTCTGTTTCTGGACTTGCCTCGTGAATGTCGATTTCCTTCGGGGATGATGATGCTGGAATATGCAAAGGCAGTTCAAGAAAGTGTGTATGAGCAGCTCCGAGTGGTTCGTGAGGGTCAGCTTCGTATAATTTTCACCCCTGACCTAAAGGTGATTAGTAAGACTTGTTTACTTGAAAAGAGGTTCAGCTACTCGCTTGTCTTGGTGACTAATTATTGCATTCCACAATCTTTAGATACTATCATGGGAATTTTGTGCACAGCGACATGAAGAACTACTTCCTCGTAGATTGGTTGCACCACAGGTAGACTTTTTATTTACTGAATTTTCAGTGGCTGGCCTCTCAAATTTAGATCCCTTTGTCATTTTGATATTGTGCATGTGATGTTGTGTCATTCGGTGTTCATTTATTTTTAGTAAACTCATTTATTTTTAGACCCAATTTTGCAATAGTTTAATGTTTTCCTGCTTTTGCTAATATAAAAAGTTTAGTTTTCGTGGATTCCTCTTCTGGAATTCATGTTTTTCTTTGAATGATGGTTCTCACTGAATGATGTCGTAAATGGGGCCTATCTGGATGTGAGCAGAATCGCTTTATCAGTTCTTTAGTATGATCGTAATAGCAGTAACTGCTGATTACTTTTATGGCAGCACTGTTGACCTTATAGCATGTCAGATTTAGCATTTATGGTGGATAGCTTTTCATTTTATAGGATAGGGAGAGATTCAACCATGTCAATGGAAAAAACCTTAGCGGCCCTTTGGAGGGCCCGAAAATGGACCATTTTTAGCATGATCTTCTAGGTGTCATACATTTTAAGTTTTTCATGTGAACCTTTAATGTTCTTGTATTCCAGGTAAATCAGTTACTGCAGGTCGCACAGAAATGCCAAAGCACAATATCGGAAAGTGGACCTGATGGTGTATCTCAACCAGATTTACAAGCAAACAGTGCAATGTGAGTGAAAATTCCGGTTATGTTTATTTTTATTTTCTCTTTTTCCCATTTATCTTTACAGTTTTATAGGACCTTCTCGAAAAAAAAGAAAAAAAATATATATATAGGGAGAGGGGGGAAAGCCCACCGAGAATCACATTATCTTTTGGCAAAAGACATTTGCATTTATTTTGGTAATAAAACAAACTTTGGAAAATGTCTAGTCTCAATCGTACACCTGCAGGAGTTCATAATGTAGGGAAGAGTTTAGTACTTTCTTGCATGAATCAAACAAGCTTGCTCACCAATCGAGCCACTTAATTCAACATGTCGTGGATATAACTAAAAGTAGCATAATCTGGGGACCGAGAATCTGATTAATCCACAGAACCTTAAACTTTAGCTCCTAAACCAGGAGCAACTAAATGAAAGTTTTAAACAATAAACCTTTATGCCTGGGTTATAAGAAATAATGTATAGATAAATACTTGAGTCCTAGTCCTGGGTGGATATGACATAAATATAACTTTGGGGCAACTGGCACTTTCTGATGTAGACCATGTTTGCTGAAATAGCACTGAGTCACTATTCAGGAGACAAAATTTAATAGGCTTGCTCCGGAAGAAGATAATACAAGTTTTTGGAAGTCTCTCGAGTCTTCCTCCACGTCCGCGTATAAAGCTTAAAATTCTATTTACCTTTCAGCTGGCTTCGATTTATTCTTAGGTTGTCTCATTAAGCATTTTACTGTTTCCAATTAATGCATTAGTGGGAGACTTGAATGAAGTAAGTTTCCACTTACACCATGCCAACAGTTTTTTCTCAAATCTTTGTAAATAACATATGTAAGATATTATCCTCCCCTCCCCACCCCTGTCAAAACAGTAGCAAAAGATACATTTAAAAGTAGAAAGGGGCCCAGTTACCATGACAGAGTTCAAGTAGTGGTTGTACATTTTTGCTACTTGTTCTTGAGTAGCTTCTTGATGGTTCATGCGTAGCTTCTTGATACTTCTGAAGAATATTATAGCTTATACTATTTCTTATTAGCTAACTTGATGTCTTCTCCATTTTAGGGTGGTAACAGCTGGACGTCAGCTTGCCAGGAGTTTAGAGTTGCAGTCTCTAAATGATCTGGGCTTCTCAAAAAGATATGTCCGCTGCCTGCAGGCATGTCCCAACAACTTGCTAACTTTCAAAGTTTACAGCCTTTTTCTTAAAGGTTTCTCATATTCCTTTCCTTTTTTTTTCCCCTTTTTGGTTATGTTAAAAGATAGCTGAGGTTGTCAATAGCATGAAAGACCTGATGGATTTCTGCACACAACAAAAAGTTGGCCCCATAGGTAATGAATCCCGACTACCCCCACCCCTGTCCATTCTTATTTAGGTTCATATAAACTTTAGCATATATTGCACATTTCTTCATTTACGCTTTGCAATATTACTGTAATGGTGAGGCCTGCAACTGCTGTCAGACCAATAGCTATATGGTAATAATGAGACCCATACATGATGTTCTCGTGCTCGTCTGGTGATCCCTTATTTCCATTTTTAAGCATATTTGAGATACCTTGCTAGTCTCATGGGAGAATCGTCGACTTCTGCAGAGGGTTTGAAAATTTTCCCCCGAGACACCAAGGTCCAGATCCAGCAAGACATGGAGCAGCAGCAGGTGGGCCAGGGCCTCCCAACCGATCGCAACAAACTGATCTCCTTACATCCGGGGCTCAATAATAGCTCAATGAACAACAACCAACAGCTAGTCGGCCGAGGACCTTTGACCGGCTCAGCCCAGGCTGCTCTTGCTTTGTCCAACTACCAGAACTTGCTGATGAGACAAAACTCAAACCCCCATAACAATTCGTTTGACGCATCTTCTCCATTCACTACATCTGGCAACCAGACTCCAACAACTCCATCAGGGCAGCGTCCGCAGCATTCACCAAGCGGAAACGGAGTGCTCCAGCAAAATCACTCACAAGGCAGCCAAACACTACATCAACAAATGATCCAGCAATTGCTGCAGGATATGAACAATAAAAATAGTAATAATAATCATCATCATAATAACAATCAAGGTGGCAACCATATGTCGAGGGAAGGTCATGGCTTTAGGAGTTCGAGTGTCGGACACGCTCATCCACCAAGTAGAAGCAATAGTTTTAATGCCGAACCACGTGCTGCTCCTGCTCCTCCAGGTGGCAACATTGGGTTTGGTGAAAAAGCATCGTCGGATTTGTCACAGTCTCTTCATATGTCTGATGACTTGGTTCCAGATGTTCCACATGAGTTCTCGGAAAATGGTTTCTTTAACAGTGATCTTGACGACAACATGAACTTCGATTGGAAGGCATGACTAACCTTAGTAAGTTCTGCTGTAATTTATATAAGTGATGGGGAGTGGAATCTGAGGACGTTTCTGTACAGGCTGCTTCGATTTCTAACATTTTTCTCTTGTATTTCTTTGGTTTTGGGTGCTTTCCAGGACATTCATTCTTCTTTATCTTTTTTTTTTTGTGCTCCTATAAAAGAATATTTGGATTTCCGTTGGTGAAGCTTCTTTCAAGTGTAAACTATTGAGA
This sequence comes from Ajuga chamaepitys, assembly GCA_958295605.1. Classification (NCBI taxonomy): domain Eukaryota; kingdom Viridiplantae; phylum Streptophyta; class Magnoliopsida; order Lamiales; family Lamiaceae; genus Ajuga; species Ajuga chamaepitys. The sequence continues at coordinate 26,316,338 of OY282506.1, read as the reverse complement.
TGAATTTTAGATCTGGTATTTAATTTTTTATCAGTGCCGCTGTAGCATGGTAGCAGTAAAAATATTAAAAGGAAGATAAGAGTCACAAGCTATTGTAATACATTTCCTGTTCTTTTTCCTTTGTCAATACACTTTAAAGAATTGGATTAGCAGTGTGAATATTTCAAAATTTTTATCATTGGATATTTTATTTCTATTGATATCCAGATTGCATAGGTTCTATTTTTCTTGAGACAGTTCCAACCGCCATCTTGCATTTTACATAAAATTTAGCATTATGAAAAATTAGTTCGACTTATTTATCCATTTTGCACGTATCTTAATTTTCTTATTAAGGATAAAAATAAAAGGAAGTCCGCAGGTAGTAAGGCAGTAAAAAGTTATGATAAATTCAAACAATTTGGACTGATTTGACGCTGGTTTGCTAGGTGTGCTTTTATGGTCCACCCAAGGATAAAGGACATTCTCCCTGGAAAAAAGTAGAATGAACGAGTTCAAAGAAATAACGAAGGTTTTCAACAATAAACTCCAAATCCAACAACACAAGACACGACTGGCTTTTTTCCTTTGTGTATAAGTTTGGCGGAACAACTGCTTTTGTTTTCTCCTAACCGACAATTCAAATTCTACATCTGGTAGATTTCAACGCAGACTACCTAAAAGCTGCAACCTCTGCCTTGAAATGATTTAGCAGATCCACAATATTCATAAGGTCAGCACCATTGTTGTCTCTAATTCGCACTGCCACCTGCACAAACAAGTATGTAAGGAAAGGTGGAAACCAGACTAAGGGTTTTTGATGAAATAATCCAGATAAACAACAAACTTATGATCTATGGAAGAATCCCAAGCACAATCCACATGCATATATTTTGGTACTAGTGAATCTTCACTTTGAGTTATAAATGTGATATTTTACTGCTTTTAGTTCATGTAGGGCAAGTTCAACAACTTAGTATTTCTTGCATCCTGAAAAAGTACACCAACACCTTTAGGACGGAGGGCAGATAAGCAAAAATATTTTAACTTCAGATACAAATATGATTTAAAATATGTTCCACTTGGCGTAAACGTAATCTGGTTAAACGAATATGACTTGTGGACTTGGTTCAATGGCAATGCATATGCAAAAAGAAAGCTCAAGATCCAGTATTCAAGTGGTATCCATCACAACATAATCTGGTTGACCGATGGTGGACGACACAATGAGGATGCCACAGAGATCTCTTCAGGAACCAATGGCATGAAGATTTTCTATTTTAACAGTCTTGAATATTCCAAAAGAACGAAACACGGATAACATTAATGCTAAGGTAGGCGCTCACCTGTCCGGTTCCAACTTCTTTCTCACCAACAACCAATATGTAGTTGTACTGTGCCAATTGAGCTTCTCTTACCTGCAATCATTCAAAAACTATCAGTTATAGTAGAGACGGTTGAATGATGTCTTTTCACTAGTCTATTATAAACTAAACAATAAATAAATAAATAAAATATGGTGCCTTTCCCCAGAAATGATTCTCATTTGGGTTTTATGGATCTGCAGGATCAAATGTGCAAGAAAGAAATCTCATAGACTTTTAACTATATAAGCTCAAGTATGGATGGTTTGCTTCTTAAAACTCGTTTATCAATAAAGCACGAAAATCAGTGTGGAAGGCTGCATATGCATTAGGCAGCAATTGTCTATAAAGACTCCCTAATTGCCCATTTAAGCGCCGATCTACCAATGCGGGGCATGCACAGCTAAACAGTCCATGAGGGTTTCATTTTTTAATCCCTAACTACCTCCTGCTCTTGCTGTCTCGAATCCTTATTTTTTTATAGGAAACAGAATTTTATTAATGACTTAAAGACTGAGAGTTCCCCTAGCAGTAGAAAGTACAAAGGAGTTTTAGCACTCCAGAATCTAAGACATAACACCAACTCCTATTAATGTCCGAGATATGATTACTAAACTTGCTCTGCCTAGAGATCCACAATGCTACTCTATATCTAATTCTGTGCCCATACTTAATTTCTTCAAAAACCTTCTTATTCCTCTCCAACCAAATAGAGCAACATACAGGCGGCACCACAATTCTTCATAGAAGTTTGCTCTTTTTTACTGATGTGTTGCACACACATTTAAACCATGGGACAGATTGGATAATCAACGGCAGACAAGGAAAAGAAGGATTCTCCAGAGAAGGCACCAGACTCTTCTTAAAGACCACACCCTAGTATCCTCACTCAACCACTGACATTTTCCAATAAAGCTAACATCTGACAGGAAAGGGGCACTTCATGGAGTCCATTTCCATTCATTTGCTTAGTATTTTTCGTTTGCTTGTGTGCTTTGTGAATCCAATTTTCACAACGGACAAGAATTTGGAGAGAATGCAATGAGGTGCTAGGGATGAACTCTCTTGGACAAAACAAACATGCATGTAACCTCAGTTGTATATAATGGACTTTTCAGCATGGGTTCCAATATTGCGCACATCATAGTATGTCATAATCTTAAGAGTAAATTTAGAAAAGAAAAAAAAGGAAACATTATGCCATCTAAGCACTAAGGGGTGGTTGACTGCCTCAACATCATCTAGCAGTTACTGCAACACTTCATTAAAGGGGGGCCGTGGACTCTCATGGAGCTAGTGTTATGACTATCACTAACGTATCACCATAGTTATTAGAGGCACGCCTCCCATGATGTGAAAGGTTCCACGCGCATGCATTGAAGAGGCCTACAACCTAGTACGCCTCTTGCGCCTTAGGCACCCCTCTTCTCCCCAACTTTCACCGCCGTTATTTAAAAGTGTTACTTTTCGTTAAGCATCTTCACTTAATTCTGTCAACAGTCACATTTAGTCAAACAACTCTAAAAAATCAAAAAACAAGTCAGAAAAATGACTGCTCTGTGCACTGGACCCAGACCACCTATCGCTTTACACCAACCAGATCTTTGACATTTTGATGCACTTAAGCTTAATTGGATCTTCGACTGTTTTATGTATTATTACCCTAATGAATTTATTGTGTTTTGGACTTCACATTTGTCATTGTTGAAGTTTTGATTGTTGAACTCGTTTGAATCTTATGATTCTTTACTTTATGAAATATGTGTTTGATGCTTGGTTTTCATATTTACTTGATGACAACAGCCAAATAATGAATGGTGTCTCTCATTTTATGTTTTTTTCAAATTCTGAGGTTTTGTTCTCGTACTATAGAGGCGCACCTCGGGCCTTCAATAAATATAAGTATTGACTATTACAGCTGCAATTGATAAACTAAAACAATCAATCGTAAGGTACACCTGGCAAAATTAACTGATTGATTTACAGGCACCACTTCATATACAAGATTGTTATAGCTATGCAATTCCCACTCTAATGATGATGCAGGGTAGCTATATACACACCTTCTTATTAATTGTCCTGTCACTTGTGTCAACATCAACGTAGAACCCAGCATCATGTATACGATCACGAACCTGCACTCAGTAACAATGAAACCATATTAGGAAGTGAAACTATAAAGCTCGGGAAAAGCGTTCACAATTACAAAATAGTCAACAGACAAAAATAATATTGCATTTAAACTACGTGCATCAGTACTATTTAAGTTGGTATTTGTGGGGAGGTTTTAACAGCATGAAAACTAAAAAGCTCGGGAAAAGCATTCACGTTTACAAAATAGCCAACAGACAAAAACAATAATGCATTTAAACTTACATGCATGGGTACTATTTAATTGGTATATGTGGGAGGTTTTAACAGCAAGACAAAAATAGCATATAATGATATGAAGCATAGCAGAAGGGTGTACAGTTTCCACCAGAGTCAAAATGTTACAAAATGGCTAAGCCTCCAACATTGGAACATATTCTCCAGGTATAGTGCTCAGCATGCTCATTGGTCCCAAACAATATTTTTTCTTATATCAGAAACTGAGGTCCCAAACAACATTCAAAGATAGGCAACTGCAGCAACTGATGAGCTTAACCTATGAAGGACACTAAGTTCCATAAAAGTGAAGGACAGGATTAGAAGGAAAGTATTTCAAGCAAGACGAGAAAGCAGGCGCCCTACAGTAATCCATATCAAGCCAGCTACAATATAAATAAAAAAAAAAAAAAATAATTACAATTAAGTTAAAAAAACAAATAAGCAACTAATATATGAGTAGTAGTTTATTCAGAAGTCACAGCACCAACTTAAGAAAGCACAACTATTCCATCCCCCGACCATCTGAGTATCAAAATCATTGGAAGCACCGAAACAGTAAGAAAGTTAAATACAGCTATCCCACCTCTAGTGCATATGGCTGGGATTTGTCTGAGACAGGGCATACAATTGCTTGGCGGGGACTAAGCCAAAATGGCCACTTCCCCTTAAAGTGCTCCAAAAGTATCGCAAACATCCGCTCAACAGAGCCAAGAATGGCTCGGTGTATCATTACAGGCCTTTCCCTCTTAGTTTCATCTTCTGCTGAGTAAGATAGGTTGAAACGAGCAGGAAGTTGAAAGTCCAGCTGAAATTGTGAATACTCGACAAAATGATCAGAGGGAAAAACAAAAACAAAAAAAAGGGAATATCCATACGCACGTTAGATAAAAGTAGGAAATCATGCTAATGTAAATTCTCATGATCGCCTCAAAGCCTCAGTCACCCAAAACTGCCTGGATACATGGTAGCTTTGCAAGGGATCTCAGAACACTTCTAGGCTATGTAGAGGATGGGATTTATCAATCTGAATTTGAATTTCTAAATCAAAGTCTCTGTAAGTTGTGAGACTCAAGAAGGTGAATTTAAAATCCTACTACGATCCAGCCATACCCCTATGTCTACCATCTACTTAATGCAATCACAATGCCTAACACAAGGCACTAACTTTTCATAATAAATTATACAACTGCATTCAATTTTCCAGCATTAATGCGACAGCTACAGTGAGATCCTTCCCCACAATATCCCACCACGAACATACGTTTTCACTATTCGTCAGGATTATCAAATGACAGGATTTCAAAGTCTTGATTCTCCCTTCCTACTTAATCTATCCCATTCCAAACATAACCTTAGGCCTTGGTTGGTTCAACAGGGATTGCTCTAATTATCCACTGTAATCATGTGTTTGACCAGGACTGATGCCCAGCCCAGCGAATAAAACTCTCTTTATCACATCTTTTCTGGATCATTGTCATCCCAAAATTGGTAGGACAAGCTGTCCCAATGAATACTGCAACAGGTCTACAGTGAAGGCATCTGCTCTCCCACTTTCATGGACCCAAGTTCACGTAACAGCCCTTTTGAGTCAACATATTTAAATATCACACCTTGTATCAATGTGCCAATCGTCCAAAAACCCTACTGGCTGTTCTTTCGAGCAAGGAGAAGATGGCTTTATCTGCTCCAAGGGCTCTCTTCTTTATCCTTAAAATTCCTACCATTTTTTAACTTTTGTTTTTAATCGTCCCTTGTACTTGATCGAGGGTTGCTGCCTACAATAAATTAAATGGCTCATCAGGTTTCTTGGGATCCCTCCGCATAGCAGAGTAGCCACCATTTTGTTGGTCATAGTAGCAAATTCAGGTCAAATTTTCTTTGTTGATGAAATTGTGTGATTCGCACACCATATGAACGAAGGAGCTCAAATGACCATTTAATCAACAGGAGCTTTTGATGAAAAAGGGAGCTTCCTGCACATGAGTGACGAGCAATATTTCATAGACAGCATGATGGCATTCCCTAGAAATGTCTCACTTTTTTCTGGAATGAATGTTATCAAAAGGTTTGTTCCAAACCAATACCCTATATCAACTTTTCTGCTGTTCAACATATGAAGCAATTAACATTTCTGCATTTATTTTCTTTTTTCTCTTTCTAAAATGAATGTCATTGAAGGGTTGATGCAACCAGATACACATCAACCTCACTATTCTGTTTGACATATACAGCACTTATCCTTCTGCCTCTATCTGGAGTTTACAGGGGAAATAGAGAAATAATATATTAAATGACAGGGAAGGGCTCTAAAAGAAAAGGTAATCTAAGAAGTTCAAAAATTGATACCATCACCCAGTGTCTAAAAAAGCGCGCCTTGCGCGAGGCGATGCGATTTAGGGGTATGGCACCAGTATGCAGAGGCGAGGCGGGCTTGTGAAAGGCGGAGCCTAGGTGCGCGCCTCAGTTGTCTTATGGAGAGGGGTAGGTGCTAAAAAGCAGCGCCTTATTTTGCTTGTGTATTAATTTTTTTTTTAATAGTATAAATAGCATAAAACCCTAATTCAAAGAATTGGATACTATTTCAAACCCTAAACCTGAGCCCCCTTTCAACAAAAACACGTCCCTGCTCTCTCCCTCTGATATTACTGGCCGAAGACCACCACCGGCGACCAGAGGCAGACCCACAGAAGTTTCTGCACAAGAAGACATAGTAGAAGGGCAACAACTTCAGAGACTTCTAAAGCATCATCATCTAGGCCTAGTGCTTCAGGACTTGTGGATGAGGAGGAAGATGAATGGGGAGATTTAGGAGGGGAGTCGGATGAGGGAGAAAAACAAGACGTTGATTTATATGCGTCAGATGATAATGCACAAATTGACCTAAAGCATTAATGATGATTAGTTAGTTAGTGGCATATATGCCTAATATGTTTTGAATATTTTTACATTTTCATGCTATTATTATGTTGTGGATGTGGACATTAATATTATTGTGAAATGTTTTGTGGTATATCTGTTTTTTTCTTTTAGTTTGGGCACCTCGCTTCGATGAGACGGGCACCGTGAGCCTAGGCAGTAAAATAGGTTTGGTGCCTTAGGGCGCCTTTCGCTTTTTTAGACACTTCCATCACGCAAACAAAACGACATAATGACAACTTATCAAGAACCCACCTAAAATATAATCCATCAATTCAAACATCATATTCTTCAAACTTAACCAATAATGAAAGAGTGCAATCCTCCCTACATTATTAATCTTGGCAATCCCGTCTCAGAAATAAAAGAAAGGCCCACCTTAGTGTCTACACTTACAACTTACCTTTGATTATTGCCATCAGCCTTCCTACAAAATACCTTGGAAAATTCAAGCTTCTACCCTCACTCTCTAAGAGAGTGAGATTATAAACTTGGAGCACTTGCATGGTATTCTACCCTTTGTTTAAGGCAGACAGTAAGATGTTAAGAGCACTTGCATGGTATTCACATGCATGATAAGATGAGCAGGAAAGTACTAGAGCAAACCTGCAATGTTGCACACTGGAATTTTCTTCTCATTGCATCGGAAACACTGATGTCAATCTTTGGCCCATAAAATGCTCCATCACCTTCATTTATCTAATTCAAGACTAGAAATTAATTCTGTAGCAAAACAACTTGACAAATATGCTAACATAGAAGCAATTGAAAATTAGAAATGATTTTCCAGTAGGAAAATCATCTCTCATATGAAATACGACATTTTAAATATTCAACGGGGCATATAGAACTGGTAACTAACCTCCCAGGGGTTTCCAAACTCATTTAGTGCTTCTGCAAGAGCAGCTTCAGCCCTCCCCCATGTTTCTACATCTCCAAGATATTTTTCTGGTCTCTACAAGACATCAAAACAGCAATGTGGACTTTCTCAATAGCCACAACCTTTGACATTGGTCCTCAAAGCAAATATATGAAGTCATGGTATATGTGCTACAGCCATTATTATGAGGTTCTATTTCATCCTCTCATATTCATACTTTTTCATATATTTTATATAATTTGCAACAAGAAGATAAAGGTCAAGTTAAGACATATAACACAAAAACAGACAACCTCCAAAAGTATCAAACTTATTCTGCTCCTCACACCTAAAACACAGGTTCCAACATATTACAGCACATCAAAGATCAGAGCAGATGGTATGTCAAGTAAGATGAGTCAAAAAATTCATACCGTAGATAACTTCAGGTCAAAAGTGAAGCCAAAAATCTTATAAACGCAACTGATGAATTCTAACACACCCTTGACTTCCTCTTTAATCTGTGAAAAAGTTGATGATTAAATGAAACAAAGTGCAGGAATGCCAAGACAAAACCAGAAAATCAGTCTTACCTGGGACTCCCTACAGAATATATGAGCATCATCCTGTACCAAGACTCTACTGTCAGATGTGCTTTGGTTCCAATCACCCAAAGAATGAAAATGATTGAATCTACTCAAACTACCACTCTCAGCTAAATTAGAAAATTTTAAGGGTAAATTTTACAACAGAAGGTAAAAGACTAAGAAGCTATCTCACAACCAGGCAGCCATTAAAAATGAAGGGAAAATGTTAGTTCAGAAACAAAACAAGCACATGGTTAATACAATGATCAACATTTGTCATTTATATAGTTTTCAAACTCCTCATATAATGGTTGTAATTATACCTGTTGAAATCTCCTCACACGAGTCAACCCAGTAAGTGCACCACTTGCTTCATTCCGATGCAAGACCCCGAAATCAGCAAGGCGAAGTGGAAGTTCTGCAAAAAGGTACAAATGCTAAATTTCTTTTGTCATTGATATATACAAGAAATGCCCATGCAAAAGGCTAACACGCTGAACATAACAGTGTTGTGTTAGTGTTCATCACATACTTAACCTCTACATCAACTATAAGATGCAAATCAAAAGTATATTCAGCTCAGGTCTTTTGACACATTCAAATAGCAACAGTAAGATATTCGGACAATCATGTCAAAATTCATGAAAGGAAGAAATAATATGCAGAGTTAAACCAACTGATATAATGGAAAATTCCTAATTCCGCTAATAAGATGGAATCCTTGTACCAATTATTCATCACCTGAAAGAGCTCAGAAACACAAGGCTAGCAATAAATCTATAGTACCAGAGGGTAAGAAAGGCCCTCAACAACTCTAAAAAAGAAAACAGAAGAACAACCAGACTCACCTCTATATGAACGCACTCTATGATCAAATATTAAACAATGGCCAGGACAGTTCATTGGCTTGAGTCCAAATTCTTGTTCCTCTACCTGCAACAGAATCCAGACACACCACCTCACCAAGCTGATAAGCACAATCAATTGTTTAACCCTAAATCGCCATTCAACAATAGCATTCCGAGGAAAATTATGTAATACTGTGATTAAAATCTTCCTAAAAGCATGATCTCACCTTAAACACAAACATATTCTCTTTGTAATTTGCAGCATGACCAGATGTTTCCCACAGCTGCATATTATACATATTTGGAGACCAGACCTAAAGGAAACAAGCAACAGTTAGTAATAACTTGTACAGCACATTCACCTGAATTCTGTCAGCACTAAATTTGTTTTACCTCTTCATAACCTCTCTTCCAGTACTCATTTCGTATAAATTCCAGTAACTTGTTGCAAACTCGAGTACCATGAGGTAAGAAGAAACAACTTCCTGGGCTATGTTGCGTACAAGATGTCCAATTAGAATGGGGAATTAATCTGAAAGAAGTAAACTAGCTAATTCTTACCTCAGTGGGTGAAAGAAGAAAAGCTCTTGCTTTTTTGTGAGTTCTCTATGGTCATACTTCTTAGCTTCTTCCAACATGGCCAAATACTCCTGCCAGGATTACCATAAGCATAAAGTCATCGAAAATGTCAAATAACATATATCAAGTACATATAGCTCCCTATATGAGAGGCACATAATGAAATGAAGAATAGGAAGCTAACAAATACAAACAGAATTTGACCTTCAGCCTTTTTTGGTCTGGATAAGATATGCCATAGACCCGCTGCAAGCTTTCACGGTCTTTATTTCCACGCCAATATGCAGATGAGGCCTAATTTCATATAATAAGAAGTGAATATTCTGGCCTTGACTGCATATATTTACTTAAACGGATAGCAGATGTCACCTTCAAACAGCTTAACGCTTTCACAAAGGATGTATTTGGTATGTGAGGTCCACGACACAGGTCTACCAATGGACCACATCTGTAAACTGTGATAGTTTTATCTTCTGGTAAATCCTTAATAATTTCAACCTAATGGAAACAGGGAGAGAATACAATAAAGAGGCCAGAAATTCAAAATATATGTATACATTTCAATTACACTGAAGAAGATAGGCAAGGAGAAAAGAAATTTTAGTTGAAGACTTGCCTTGAACCGATTATCTGAAAATATGTCAAGTGCTTGGTCCCTTGTGACTTCAATGCGCTCGAAAGGTTGTTTTTCCTAATGCACAAAAAAAGATAGTAGTAGAATACAGATTGAGCTGAAAATTAAGAAGGAAATGTAGAGGCACAAACATATGGACAAAAATTGGGATAAGTGGCCTTATTTGACATACTACTAAGTCTTAACTCTCTAAACAAAAAGCAATATAAATCTTATTACAAGTACCATCTTTAGCAAGAATGCATGTAGAGCATGATCCCAAGTACATGCTCGCATTTAATAACATTAAACTTCAGAAATAAAACGAGTCATACATCAACAGCTTTCTTGGCAGCCGCTTCAATCTGTTTAAAGTGGTCCTCGTTCAACCGCAATTCATCACCATAAAATGCATCATAGTAGAAGCCCTTCAAAAAAAGGGGGTTTTACATGAGTTGGTCAAGAGTTTTAAGAAAACTAGAGAGAAGCACTTCAAAAGTAAAGATAGCTAAAAGATTAAGTTAAATCAAAGTTTAATTAAGTTGTAAGTGAAACACCAAATCTGGGGCTGCAAACTTCAAAGACAAGTTCAAAGAACAGAAATATTAGTCTATGCTAAATCATGGCAAGCAAAAAGCACAAATTTCACCTCCCCTCTTGTGGTGCATGGCCCGATGCATAATTTACATCCATATGTCTGCTCCAGTGACTGAAAAAACCAAACCAATCAAATAGTTAAAATCATTTGATGATTCACATCAAGCTTTACTAATAAATCATGACAGTTATAAACGCTTACTTCGCCCAGAATATGCGCACTTGAATGCCAGAAAGTATCACGGCCTTCATCGGTATCAAAAGTGAACAGCTCAAGTTTGCAATCTTCTTCCAAATGCCGGTTCATATCCCACAAAACCCCATTCACTTTTGAGATCAGAGCATTCGACGCCAAGCTCTTCGATATCTCCTTTGCAACATCGAACGGCGTTGTGTTCCATTTCTTGCCTTCCTTCACCTTCCCGTCCGGCAATGAAATTCTATCATCGAGAAAGAAAACCAAAATTTAACAACGGAATCTAAACGAATGCAGAAAGCAGAATAGGTAGTGCCAATTACCGGATTAACTCAGGAGAAAGAGCGAGGCGTCTAAGGTTTTGTTCATTTTTTATGGATTCAAAAAGTGCAATGCGTTTGGGGATGACAGTTTGAAGGTATGCTTCGTCTTTGGCGAAGGCTGGTGGAGCGGAGCTTGAACTATGCTTAGACTTACTGCCGGCGGCGGATTCTCCCATTGGAACGTAAAAGCGGCGACAGAGCGGAGGACGGCGGAGGGATGAGGAGATGCGCCCCAAAGCAGAGAATAGCATAAAAAGGAGGCCCAAACTCGGTGCAAAATTAGAGGGTTTTGAGGTTTTCCCAAAACTACTAAGGGTCCTTTGGTTGCTAGTAGCAACAACTGGGTTGGTATAACTTGAATTACTAATTGGAAAAATTGGTAAAAATGTCTCGTAAGTTTGCTCTAATTAAGAAAATATTTTTTAAATTTGGCATTTTTTAAAAATATCTTCTAACTTACAAAAAATTAATAAAAATGCCCCTGTGATCGGCTATTGCAGGTTACCCATCAGGTCATCCATGAGCTGACTGTTTTTTGCTTATGTAACACTTAATTTTTTGACTTTTTTTGGATTTTTCCTGCTTAGTCACTTATTAGGATGATAAAGAAATTAAAAATAAAATAATATATATATATATATAAACCAATATAATATTAAAATTTAGATATAAATGATAATTAAATTTATATAATATTTAAAAATTCATAGTTTTAATCCTAATCTGAAAAATTATTTTAATAAATCTTTAATATATTATTTTGAATTAATCTAGATTGTAAAATATATAAAATATTCAAAATAAACTATAGAATGATTTAAAAACAAAAATATATATAGATATATGATTACTAAAATCTTTAATGTTAAATTAAATTTTTTTAATTTTATCTATAAAATCAGTAAAATTATTTTAGTAAATCTTAAAGTAACTTGAAATTTTTAAAAATAAATTTATAAATGTAAAATTATTTTTTAGAAGTGTCTTAAATCTTAAATTATTTTATATATCTAAAAGTAAATTATAGAATGATTTATAAAATCAGTAAAATTATATATCTAAATTTTATATATATAAAATAATTTAAGATTTAAGACTCTTCTAAAAATTAATTTTACTTTTATAAATTAATTTTAAAAATTTTCAAGTTACTTTAAGATTTACTAAAATAATTTTATTGATTTTATAGATAAAATTAAAAAAATTAATTTAACATTAAAGATTTTAGTAATCATATATCTATATATATTTTTGTTTTTAAATCATTCTATAATTTATTTGAATATTTTATATATTTTACAATCTAGATTAATTCAAAATAATATATTAAAATAATTTCTCAGATTAGGATTTAAAACTATGAATTTTTAAATAATATATAAATTTAACTATTATTTATATTTAAATTTTAATATTATATTAATTTATATATATATATATATTAATTTCTTTACAACCTAATAAGTGGCTAAGCAGGAAATACACAAAAAAATAAACAAATTAAGTGCCACATAAGCAAGAAACAACCAACTCATGGATGACCTGATGGGTAACTTGTAGTAGTCGGTCACGGGGCATTTTTATCAATTTTTTGTAAGTTAGAAGGCATTTTTAAAAAATGTCAAACTTAAAGGATATTTTGTTAATTAGGGCAAACTTACGGGACATTTTTACCAATTTTCCCTTACTAATTTGTTTTGGTTTCACTCAAAATTAGCTTATAAATTGTTTGGGTGGCTGGTTTATTCGGATTTGTATCACCTAAACCTCAGGTTAAAACTCAGGTTTGTACAACCCACCCCTGGGTTGAAAATTACCGGACTTTGCTATTGTGGAGGACATAATTGATATTAAAACTGGACGGTCAGATGGGCAAACAAACATGTTAATAGGTGAGTTAGGTCTTGTAATAAGACCTAAACTGACCAACCAAACAGGTCCTGTAGTGCAAGAATTAAAATGCTTATTTATTTTATTTGGGTTGATTACGTGAAAATTCACGACCTTTAGGTTAATGAGTGAGTCTTGTGTGTGAACGGTCACACGTGTGACGGAATACACTTTTACAGAAAACATTGATACTTTTATAGGAAAAAGTGATAATTTTACAGGAAAAAATGATATTTTTACAGATAAAGCTGATACTTATTTTTGTTCGAAAAAGGTGACACTTTTACAAATACACGTGATACTTTTACCACAAAAAATGATACTTTTTTTTGTCAAACCGTGTGACGGCCGTGTGACGATCACATACAAGTTTTTGCCTAGGTTAATTATCATCTGCAACACGACCTTTTAAACATAATCTAGAAATTCATTACCTTTCTATTTTTTTCAATTGGATACATGCAAGTCAATTTCAGGCTCCAATTGCTGACATGGATCACAAAATAGGTGATGAAACCAACTATCTTCACACGTAGAATTATCCAACTTTTTAAACCCATAAACTAACAAGCCCGCATTGTTTTATATTTGCAGTCTACATCTATATATATATGGGAAATTCTGTAGTACAACCCTTTTATTGATACAATCACTATTTTAACTTGTTATTGCAGGTTGTAAAAGGTACTTCCTCCGTCCCGAATGAACTTGCACACTTTCCGTTTTCGTCCGTCCCAAATGAACTTGCACACCCTTAAAAAGGAAAGTTCTAACACAATCTCCACCCTCAAAATCTCCACTCTCAATCTCCACCATCAATCAACCTTTGAAAAGTCAACAAAATCCCAAAAAGCAACTTTTTCTTAATATGCGTGCCGACCCCCTGTGCAAGTTCATTCGGGACGGAGGGTGTAATATTTATTTTTTTAATTTAGCAAAGTAGGTCCCAAACTTAATTAATTTCCCTATTCTACTACTCCCATTATTTTTCATTGGGTTAATTACAGAATGCAGCCTGTACTTTCGACGATTTTTCACTTTGCAACCTAAAGTAATTAATTTTTTTCGATCAAAACCGGTATAATTCGGAATTGTACTTTTGCAACCTCCGACTATATATTCCGGCATGTATAGGCCATATCATCAGCACATGCAGAGAAGGCCAATAAAAATGCGACACGAGGCCAACTTAATTGAAAAAATTAAAATAATTTATTAAATAATGTAAAAAAGATTTAAATTCTAAATAATTTTATATAAAATATAAGAAATATTAAAAAATCCAGAAAATAAATATAAAATTCAGAAAATTAAAAAAAAATCTAAAATTATTTTGAAATTTTTGAAATTCATTTAAAACCCCCGAAAATTCAAAAAAAAAATCGAAAAAATTCAAAAACAAATTCAAAAAATAAATATAAATTCAGAAAATTAAAAATTTATTTCTAAAAATTATTTTGAAAACTTTTAAATTCATTTAAAATTCATAAAATTTTAAAAAAAAAATCAGAAAATTATTTTAAAAATTGGAATAAACTTCAGAATATAAATATAAATTCAAGAAATTACAATTTTATTTCTGAAAATTATTTTTAAAAAAATTAAAATTATTTAAAAATTAAAAAAATTAAAAAATATGTTCTAAAAATTATAATATTCATTTATAATTAAAGAAACTAAAAAAATAATTTTGGAAGTTATTTAAACAAATTTAAATCTCATTTAAAGTTCAAAAAATTAAAAAAATTATTTCAAAAAATTATTTTCGAAGCGAATTATTTCTAAAAAAGTTAATATTAAACTAAAAAAATACTACATATCACAATGAGTGTTGTAGCTGATTTTTCGAGAGATTTGGAGAAGGGCAGTGTCATCGTGCGGCAGAGGGACTAGGTTTGGCAGCGGCACAACGACGGATCAAGCGGAGAGGGAGTTGTATTTGTGGAGTTTTCTGTGGTCGGAGTTTGATTTGGGTCAGCTAGTGTTTCATCCACAAATTGTTCAGCAGTATGTCGAGTTTGTGCACTTTTATTTTCAGAAGAATTTTTTTGAATTTAAGCACTTTTTGTGTGAGAAAATTGAGAAATTTGGTTGAAAATGGGGAAGAATCATGATGAGTTTGGAGGTACGAGATCTTATTATTTTTTTAAGAAAATATATTTTTATTTTATAATTATGGAAATATATTTCGCTTCGAAAGTAATTTTATGAAATAAATTTTTTAATTTTCTAAAATTTAAATGAAATCTAGAAATTTTTTAAATAATTTTAAAAAATTATATTTTTAGTTTTTTTTTAATTTTAAATGAATATTAGAATTTTCAAAATATTTTTTAATTTTCTGAGAATTTTAAATAATTTTCAGAAATAAAATTCTAATTTTCTGAATTTATATTTATTTAATTAAGATGACCACGTATCGCATTCCTATTGGGCCTTTTTGGCATGTGCTGAGCACATGACCTATACATGACGAAATATATAGCCGGAGGTTGCAAAGGTAAAATCCCGCATTATACAGGTTGTGATCGGAAAAAATAATTACTTAAGGTTGCAAAGTGAAAAATCGACGAAAGTACAGGCTACATTCTGTAATTAACTTTTTTCTATTAAAAAAAGTTACTTACACACATCTTCAACCAAATGAAGACCACCCAATGTTTTTTTTTTTTTTCTTTTCTTTATTTCAGAACAAGCCTAGGTAGAGAGTATGGAGTTCAAATACTTTTTTTTTTTTTTTTTAATGAATCCAAAATCAAATATAAATATTATTTTCATGTTAATACTCCTCTCATATGTAAAAAAAGTTATTTTAGACTTTTAGGTTAAACTTAAGAATTTAGGATTGATAAAAATACCACCACATAATCTATTTTTATTATCTTAATTTCCATTTTAGGTAGAGTGAATAGGAGATGAAATATGATCAATTTACAAATAGAGATAATAAATAAATTAGATAATGATAATATTATGAGATTTACACAGAAATTAGTTTGAATTTATTTAAGGGGAATATTGGAAGAAGATGGAAATTTCACTTGAATGACTTGTTTTTTGGTAAAAAATATTCTCTAAGATAACTTTTTTTTTTTTTTTTTGTGAACGGAGAGAGTAATTGTTAGATTTTGTTTACTTCTTTATATATCCTAGTATTTCTCACATGAAAATTTATTAATTACTTAAAAAAATCAATTGATTACTTTTAAAAACTTAAATTCACCCTATGATGGGATTGTGTCATGTTTATTACCTATGTGAACAAGCACAAATGATTCAATTAATTACAAGTATTTAAACAAACACATATCTAAATAACACATAACACGTCAACAAAAAATATTAATATAAAATAATTACTAAAATATATTGATTAATTTCATTGTATTTTTTTCCCTTATTCACATAAGTTCATATTTTGTATTAAGAAGAAAAGTGATTGATTATATACTCTACAACATAGGTTCACCATAAATTGTCTTATCCATCAATTATCAAATCTAACAAAAATATTCAACTTTTTTTTTGAATAATTACTACCTCCTCTACATATATTTTATTCAAAATATATAAACATTCATTGAACGATCTCGTGCAATTATAGATGATTTTCCTATTTTTTGTATATAGATATAGATATGTAGATGTCAATTCAATTTCATCAAGTGGACATGTCTTGTAGTAGAGATTAAGAAGAATCAGGAACCGGGTTCAGGTTGGGAAGAACCGGGCAAGAGAGTCGGGTTTAAAGCAGTTCAGTTTTGGAGGTTGTTGAAGAACCGGAGTCATGACGGTTATAACATAATTAAGCAACGGTTTTGAACCGTTGCATGTGAAACCGTTGTCAAAGGCGTGAACTAGTTTTAAAGCAGTTGAAACAGAATTGCTTCCAGCTTCTGGAGCTTCTTGATTTGAGCTTAGTTCTTTATATACATTTGTTCCACTTGTATAGACGAGTTGATACACGTAGTTTTCCCTCTGTAAACACTACACAATCATTAGAATTAGAAAGCTAGGGTTCTTAAGCTCAATTCTGATTGTGAATTGGGGCTTTTGGTTTTCTGGGATATTTCTTGTGATTGATTGTTCAGTGGAGTGAATTGAGGTGTATAGAGCCTCCGTGGATGTAGATCACATTGATCGAACCACGTAAAAGCTTTGTGTTCTTCATTTGGTTTCAGGTTTTGCGTTCGGTTCTTAGTTGGCCGGTTTTTCAGTTTATTTTTCATTCTTTCTGGATTGAATTCATTTGTGTGTGTTGTAAGTGGTTCAAAACTTAACAAGATAGATGTATAAAACATAAATATAATTATTCTTTGTAATATTTTAATTTAACATCACAAATTAGTTGAACTTTTTCAAATAAATTATATTCAGTTATATATTTCTCAACTTTTGGGTGCTAATATATATAATTATAATTGATAATAAATATTCATTATTTTATGGATAAGTTATAGGTTATAAAAAGTTTCATTTTTTGTGTCAATATTATCATGAATAACTATTTATAATTAAGAAATTCTAAATGTGATGTGGAATATTGGTATTAAATTAATTATTTTTAAAAAGAATTAATGTGATATGTTATGTGTTAAGAATGGACTAGAAATTAGCTAAAAACATCAATTCAAGATATGGAGGATCAATTTGCTCTATTTGATCAATTCATTCTCGATAGTAAAATCTGAATATTTTCATTTATGCTGAAAAATAGGGATCTTGGCAGTAAATTTGAACTCTACGTTGTGCTCTTTATATACTAGAACAACAAAGCGCAAAATCACTCATCAATTCGTCGTGCAAAGCCAGCGCCAGTCTCATCAGTTCATCTGTGTAAGTCCGTATTACATTTAATATTTTACACATGCTGCAAAAATCTGCATCATCTTGTTGTTACATGTACATATTCAACCCTGTTTACCACATAGTTTACCTTTTGCTTCAAGTCTCATGTTGTTTCCCTGAAAAAGATCAACATCGAATCCAAATTTGAAAGTAAAATACGCATATATGTTTATTGGATTAATCAATGCATTTAGGTTTACTTATCTTTTTATGGTCATCTAAGGGTGGCACAATTCGTGGCTCTGAAAGGAATCCTCACATGACGGTGCCAAAGAGAAATTTGCAGAAGGGTGCTAAAGTAAGTTTCTAATACGATTGTTGCAATATTATCAATAGGATCATTTTTATTGGGTACATTGTATTGTTGCGGAAATTGAGACTGCTTATGATATGTGGTATACGATGGCTTTCATGCCATTGGAAGCTGAACAAAAATGGCAAGAAATGCAATTGTCGTCATTGTGGAAAAATAAGAGCAGAAAAAAATTGTCGTCATTATGGAGAAATAAGAGAAGAACAATTACAAGTACTATTATTTATAAGAAAACATTTTTTTAAATTTATCAACAATCCTTATTTCTGTAATAAAATGGGTGTTTATTAATCAATGTATATAATCACAATAATCTTATAAACTTGACAAGAAAATACACTTCGTAGAATGCTATTTCACTAAGTTATGGTCTTAGTTTGATAAAAATCAGATTTTTAATGCAAATTTCTAGCATATTATAGGTTGTTTTATCACATATTTTGCCTTAGATGAAAAGCTCTCAATTTTCAGCAAACATTTTATAATTATAATTCACTAGAAGTATTCCCGTGCGATGCACGGTTTGTAAATGTAAACGAATAAATAATAAAAAATTTATATGTTTATATAATTTTAAACATAGTAAAATATTACAATAAATATATAATAAGAGATGAAAAAATTATATGTCATTGAAAGAAGAGTCAATAAAATATATATACACAATTTCGGTCAGGCTCTCTTATCTCTCACAATGTCGGTCTCTCTTTGTTACTTTAGTGGGTGGTGATATCGTCTTACTTCTCTCTCAGCTACTTTGAATCTCTTAATCTTCACAACAAATTAATTTAGCTAAAGAAAAATAAAATTTAGAAGTAGACGCAAAATTTGGCTGAATCAACAGTTTGATTAATGTCGTTTTCAATTAAAAAATAAATTGATTGTGTGCAACAGATTCTGTGAGATATGAGTTCAGATCTTTTAAGGAAGGTTGCGTGAGTGTCTCATTTTATAGACTTGGACAAATGAAGCTGATTATGGGGGACTTACTATTAATTTGAGATAATGGTGCCTAAATATATTTTAGGCAAATATATGTAGATTTATCTCCAAATAAAATAATTTATATTAATAATAATGTTTCCATAAATGGCAAGGGAATTTGGGCGGAAAACTTTTTAAGTTACTATTTTGAGTGAATTTTGTTATTATATAGATATAGATTTATCATAGTACCTGCAATGACATATAGATATGTTAAGATACATATTAATGGAGAATATTGTGTTGTTATAATATTTTTGACAAAAAAAATGACCTTTCTTTATTTGTTGGTGCATTTCATGTTTGAATAAACAGATATCCACTTTCTGCAAACTCTTTATACTTTAGTAACGTTGAATCTACAATGACATAGACAAGTTAGGAGATCTTCTAATGTCATTTATTTTCTAGGTTTCTATTAATTTTGAAGTAGATATATTACAAGATCTATTAATGTAAATTTGAAATATGAGATGATTCTCTATAATACTTGAATCTTAATTTTAGTTGTTTTGAAATCATTTTACTAAATACAAAGATCAGACATTCATATTCCCCAACTTCCATGAAAGGTCCACAAAACATAGACAAAAAAAAATTATAACAAAATTTATTTTTTGATGGGGAGCTTCTGCCAAGATTGTACTGAAACTGCTATCAAGTGTTATCTTTAAAAAACTTAGTTTCTTTACTAAAAACTAAAAGTTATATCGCATGAATTTTTACAAGTATTCATAAACTTTTAGAAATCTTAATTAAAATCAAATCACAAGATATATAAAGAACAAGTATGTGTGATTGGTAAAGTAAGTAATCGCAAATATTTTGAACTCTTAATTAAAATCTATTCAACAGAATTTAGTTATTGAACAAAATTTTTAATGATAATATAATATTTGAAAACAATATGCTATCGATGCTCACCGGATGGAACTAACTATTCGGGATGCCCATTCAGATGTGGGCCTCAGATTCAAACAACCAATGATGATTTTTTAACCCACTTTTTGAAAAAAAAAAAAATATGTGGTTTTTTAATTTATTCTTGGTAAAAAAAAACATACATTGTAGTTCCTATCAACCTCATGACTTTTAATAATAGGAAAAAAGCAATATTCTCATAAATATAAAACGGGTGTTAATAGGAAGATACACTTAGGGATATTAAACTGCTTTTACTAAGAGGAAAAAAAAAGACACGTTTGTCCTCTATTATCTCCTATCGCTGAATATATTGGCTTGCTCAATGTTTTTGACACAAGCTACATAAATTGTTCAAAAATATTAGATTTTACATTGATGAATTAAACGTAAATTTGGTCTAATCTTGAAAAAGGTGCAAAATACATACCAATATCCAGTTATCACTTTGAAGCCATTCGCCTATCATTGAAAATGTAGCTCGCCTGATATGACTGAACCTGGTACTACGAAAATGTAAATTATACTATATTAAGCAAATATATTTTCAAAATGCTTAAAAGAAACCTTAGTATTACACTTACCCTTAAAATCAATTATATCAGGCGCATCTTAGAAACTCAGAAATATAGGGTTAGTTTTATACTATAAAACAAAATGATTGTTTAAGGGAGAAAAGCCATAGAAAACATCATCATTTCTGCCTTAATCAAAACTCTGTTTCAATTTTTACCCATGATTTCATGACATCAAAAATCTTTAAAAACTAAAAAATCACGTTTTCTGGAATGAAAAAAACGATGCAAACCAAATCGGTGCATATCGAGTCTGGATATGTTTCGATTTCAAGTTAGGTCAGTGCGCATATGCCGTAGATCTGGGTGATTCAAAAAAGTATTGATTTGAAACCAGAATTTGACCACGTCAAGAACACCTTCATTCGTGGCTGAAAACTTGAGAAATGTACCAAAAATTGAAATGCTAAAACAGTTTTCGTTCATCTATGAATGGCGATTTCACCATAGTTGAAGAATTTTGGCTCGATAAACGAAGATTTAAGTAGATCTGAGAGATTTTAAGTACATAGCGTTGAAGAGGGATGGATCATCATTTGTGTAATTTCACGAAGTGGGTTGCGGAGTACACAATAGGTAATGGACTGGAGAGGTGAAGTCCAGGAGAAAAAATGGGGTAGAGTGCATCTTGAGGAGGGTGGTTGATGGACGCAAAAGTGTTAGGGTAGTGGGACTCGAGATTCGTCTTCTGGGCAATTCCACATTGGTATCAATATTTTAATAAATTTAATTTAATATCTATGAGCCATAAATATGCGTAAATACTCCACTGTCACTTTTTATATTGCTCTTCTTCTTTATTCTTAAAATAGAGAAGTAGATGGTTAATTTCTACAAATAGACAATTGTGTCCTAATCTAGACGCTGTTTATGAGAAATCTGGGGGGATCTCAAATTTTCATTCCTTGCAATTACGTTAGTTGTAATCTCAAAATCTATATGTAGACGGGTTGACTGGATTTATAGGCACTTTCATAAACGGTGTTTGATTTATGCTTATGTGGATTGAAAACATTCTACCTTTGAAATGGCTATTCATGTGCCATTTAAGTTGTACTCAAGTGGGTGATCCACCATACACTTGAAAATTATATATGTACTTAATGTAACTTTTTTATATCTTCATACACTTGGGTAGGATAGAATGAGCCCTTTTGAAATGGTGGAATTGCGAAATACAGTTGAATAGCTAAATTATATATGATAGAATTGTACTCTATTTTTTTTTTAAATAGGGTTGATAGAATTGTACTGTTAATATCACATAATATTGATAGTTGTAAATATAATATTGTAGATAAATTTGTATTGATGATGACTAGAGATAATTGTAAAATGATTAATTAGAGTTATTGGCAAATGAAAACATAGAGGGGGAATAAATGAGATTATTGAAAGAAAAGGAGAATAATAGGTTTAGGTAGGTAGAATCTAGTAAGATTTTATTGGGCTAAGAAAATAGATTTATATTCCAAAACAAATGCAAATCGAAAATTTTGATATCCACAATATATCCCTGCTAAGCTGAAGACACATACACTTATTTCTCTCTCTTCTATAATCAACCATAATTTTCACTGTATTTGTAATCATTAAACAAATATTAATTAACAATCTTTTACACACATCACATCATATTGTACAATTAAATACAAATGTAAATGTACATATTTAGTTTGGATATTTAGTTGAATTTGTAAAATGTGATGTGATCCTTACATGTTTAAATTTACACAACTTACACTAAAGAGTTTTCTTCGATCAATATTTCTATAGGCCACAACAAGCCTCAATCATAACCAAGTACCTATATGCTATTTATAGAATAAAAATAAATAAAATCATCGAGTAAAAGGATTATGAGAAAAAAAATTAAATATCTATACTGCTGGTGATATGCGTAGAGTTCATAATATTTGAATTCATATTTATGAAATTTGAATTTTTACCTAAATTTTTAACCGTACATGCTTTTTTTTTTTTTTTTTTTTTTAGATAAATTTATTCTTTCCATAAATTTGTTTTGGTTTAATCCGTTACAAAATTGTTCTGATTTTTTGTTTCTCAATTTTTAGAAAACTCTATTCCGTTATATCTAAATGTTGTTCGATCTTCTTCTAAAAGTAGTAGGTGCATATTACGTTTGGCGGAGATATGAAAGCATTGTGACATATCCATTTTGGAGAGCTACTTTTAGAAAAAATAAAAAAGAAAGACTACCAGAAATGTTGTCTCTATGGGAGTTTTTCAAAATTTGTAAACGTTATGTTTATTTTTGTCTAACATTACATGTTAACATAGATCGTTGATTTATTTATATTGTCTTGCAATTTTTCGGGTCATCATGGTATATATTACGTGAATAAAGGTAACATTTTTTTCGAATCATCGGGTTATATATTTTACTTTTATGTACTTATCCAAAATCGACGAAATTTCGTATTGCAATTAGATTAAATATTAGTGTGTTAAAATATTTTCCATGCATCACACGGGCAAATACTATTATAAACTATATGAAATGAAATTATGCTGGAGACTTAAACTTCATCCAGAAGTTCAAAGCAAGTAAATAGAGAATCCCCTAAAGATGCATCTGGAGAGAGATTGAGGCAAAAATATCGCTCCCATTCTCGAAGTCTTATCGCATTCCCTGAAGAAATATCGCTACAAATCCGATGTAAAGATAGAATCTCATAAACTAAATATCACAATTGTACCCAAAAACTGATTTTTTTTATGATGGATAGCTGTTATTTTATGTCCTTTCTTTTTGTTCGGGGTATTTTGTCAATTTTAAATTATTGTCACTGCATCGGCAACACATACATCATAAAGAAGCATCTCCGGCACCAAGTTCATGGATACTCCTTGTCCGCTTCCTCTTTTTATTCTCCGTCACTTGCTCTCGATTAGCAGATCAATTTCCTCACAACTACTTGGCAGATATGTCAAATAGCATCGTTACGGTGGAGTTTTTGGCGGAGCTTCTAAAAATAAGGGTTTTGTTCAATATATATAGCGGGGAGAGATACTGCTGTTGTAGATGTTTGGGTGAAATTGATATCCTGGTGAAACTCCATAAATCATTTTTTATTATATATAATTGATCACCATGAAATCTCTGTTCCAGATCCTATTTAATTCCACTGTCCTGATTCGTATTTAGTTCCACGTCGATTTTGCAGCAGATATGAACTACATAGTTTCATTGATTTATAGGTTTTAAAATAAATAAAATACCTAATTCCACATTACCAGCGAATGGGTGGACCATAATATGATTTTGGGCTCCACGTAAGTAATTGGAGCCCAAAATTAGCATGCATACATTCAATTGAAAAACATATAAAGGTGGCGATTTTTTACGTTATATTTAAAAGGTCACGTTGCAAATGATAATTGATCAAAAAGTCGTGAATTTCTACAAAATTAACCCATTTTATTTCCATCATACATTTTTATATAACGGTCCCTAATGCCACTAAAAAAATTGGAAAGTACAATACAATTTTTTTATGGAACAAAAAGAAAATTGAACAAGATGCTCTTTTCTTTTCTTTTTCCAAAAGAAGATTCATCAACTAAAAGTATAAGTTATAAGAGCATCAATGCATTTGAGAGGCTCCATCTAAATAATCGCTAACAACATGCCATCAACTTCATTCGCTTGTTGCCTTACTAAAACAGTAGAGTAATTTAATCAAACTCGTGACCAAGTAAAAAAATAAACATATTTATACACCAAGTACAAGATGATTAAATTGTCATTTTTAATTAATAAAATAATTGAAGACCATAAAATATTCAAAGTGAACTACATTATTTTTAATACAGTATGTGTCTATTGAAGTTGTTCGGAAATTAAAAGTCAAACATTTGATCAAATATCAAATAACTACTTTCCAAACATTACGCTCGATGTTTGATGTTGAGTTAATGAATTGTTTTCTAGATGTTCATATTATACATGTGAAAACTAAAATTTAAATATTTTATCAAATGCTCGATACTACTTCTTGAACATGTTGTTCGATGTTCTGTATTTATTTTTCGAACTGTTTTCAAAATGTTCATATTATAAAATGCAAAAATTAGAGTTCAAACTTCCGTCAAATATCCGTTACCTACTTTCCAAACATGTTGTTCTATGTTCAATATTTATTTTTGAACTTTTCTCCAGATGTTCACATTATAAAATGTGAAATTAGTCTTGTTTGTAATTTCATATTTCCGGCATGACCTCATAAGGGTAGGGCCGACTTTGAGGAAATATGTTCAGAATTTAAAATATCGATTGAATAGATTACATATAAAGTTACAATTTAAATGAAAAATTGTAGCCCTAAAAAACTTCGTCGAGAGGGTAGTGATAAATTTAAGAGTTCATCTCACAGAGACCATTTCTTTATTATAAAACTTTTTTAACGAAAGGGCAAACTTTGAGGAAATATGTTCAAAATATTGGCAAAACATCTTTATATCTATATCTATATATATATAAAAGTAAAATGGAGGGCGTTAATGTCATTTTAACTTTCCCTCCAAAAATTTTACACCATATAATTGGTAAGTTTTTCTTATTTTTGGTAAATTCATAACTTTTTTTTTTTTAAACACAAATAACTTTTTGCATTTTTAATCCGACTTTTATGCATAATATACCGAATTATTCATCTTTTCTCGATCATCGATTTGACATCCATATCACATATATTATCCTGAGATATTTAATTTGAATAAACAGATTATTTGT
Organism: Ajuga chamaepitys; assembly: GCA_958295605.1. Classification (NCBI taxonomy): domain Eukaryota; kingdom Viridiplantae; phylum Streptophyta; class Magnoliopsida; order Lamiales; family Lamiaceae; genus Ajuga; species Ajuga chamaepitys. The sequence continues at coordinate 26,290,820 of OY282506.1, read as the reverse complement.
TGGTTAATTATTTCTGCTAGACTGATGTTTCACATGAATTGAGCTATGCTATTTTGGTTTGAATTGCAACTAAAATTAGTAAAATAATTTCTTTTAAAAAAACATGAGTATTTTTTTTTTTTTATAAAAATACAACTAACCTATTTATTTTATTTGACATGAATTTTAAAATATTTTTGTTATTTTAGTTATGTAGGGAGAAAGACCATTGTTTAAATAATGAAAGTCCTACTTTATTAAATCAAAGGCAGAAAAATCAAAATCTATTTTATAATGAACTTATTATATCATCAAATTTTGCTAATATTGTTTTTTTTATCACGAAAGTACTGAAGATTTGAGCATATGTATAACTGTGTATTAAAATTATTATTGAAATTATTTATAATTACCTATTTATATTTTTAATAATGCATATTTTGTTAAAATTACTCTTTTAAGGAAATTTATTTTTTGCAGCCTAAATTATAACATTTGTTTTTGCTATCTTTTTTAATTTTTTATTTTTACTAAAACTTCAGTTATATGTTTACACTTTGTAAGCTAAATAATACTTTGTCGCATTAATTAACATCAAATGTCTTTTTTACTCTTAACAATCTAAATAACTTTGTTCGCACTAATCAATTTTTATCTTCAAATAAATAGACTATTTATAAGATAAATATCACATTTATATAAATAATTACAATACCAAAATAAAATATGAAAATATGAAAATATTTTGAAGAACTCACATAATTTAATTTGTTATTCGAATTATTGAATAACTTTTGAATTTATTTTGCTGAAGTAATAATTTATTAAAAAAATATTTAAGTATATTTGAAATCACCAAATGAAATGTTAAAAGTTGCAAATGAAAATTTAACCTTAGAAAGATAAAATTAAATATATATAATTAGACTTGAAAGTTTAATTAGATCAATTAAAAAAAAAATATAAAATAAAAGCAGGGACATAAAGAAAAAATAATTAAACTTTACATTACATATGAAATATCCAAATAAAATATCATTGTTCCTTTTATTATCTATTTCATGGTTATTTTTATTATTTATAGTTAGAATTTAAAAATTATTTTATAAATTAAAAAATCTATATATATATATATATATATATAAGCCACAATATGGACATTCTATAAGTAATAGTTTCCACCTAAAATTTTATACTGTGACTGGTAAGTTGTTGTCACATTTGGTTAGAATCAAAATTTATTTCATTTTCTAAAGTTGCAAATATCTTTTTTCATTTCTAATCTATTTATTATGTATACTATATTAAATTGATCATCTTTTGATGATGTTTGATTTTGACATCCATATGATATAATAATAATAATAATAATAATAATAATAATAATAATAATAATAATAATAATAATAATAATAATAATAATAATAATAAGATATTCTATTTAAAATATTATATTATTTGTTCGATGATTATTTGAGTAAGATTACAATGTTTATTGTGGATTGTACAGTAAATACAATATTGGTTCGAAATAAAATTTAAAATTATTCAAGTAATTCTCTTTAATAAATTATTTTACATAATTATTTCATTAAAACCACAACTAATCAGTTTGTTTTATCCGACATGAATTGTCTCAAATTTTCTTCATTTATTACATTGAGAGAAAAATCAATGTATATATAATTGCATACATACTTTATAGAAGTAAAAGCGATAGTTAATATTTGATTTATAATCAACGTGTTAAATTATTAAATTTGCTAATATTTATTTGTTATAATAATTATTTTTGTTGATAAGTCACAAAACTATGACTTTTTGCTCATATATATAACCTAAACTATGATGTTATATAAGTTGCAACTAAACTTTTTTTAAATAAGCAAAATTAATCAACTTGAACTATATTTTTTAAGATTTTGTAACCTGAACAATACTTGGTCACATTAACTAATCTCAATTATGTCTTTTTTTTTTTCCCCATATTTTGTAACCTAATTAAGCAATTTCTTTTTTATATTAAACAATTTGTATCTTTAAGTGAATCTACTATTTACAATATAAATTAATTTAATTGAAACTTTTCAACATATATATGAAAGTATTAAGAAATATTGAAGAAATCATATGTTTTATTTTGTTATTTCAACTATTGAATAACTTTTGAATGTTATTTTGTTATTATTTGTATCTCTGAAATATCAAGTAACGTATTAAAAATTGCAAACACGATTTTGTAAAAGTAAATAGTTATAGATAAAATAAACCTTTATTTAGATAAATTTAAATATTTAAAGTAAAATGGAAAAAAAATTAAAGATAAATAATTTTCTTATAACATTATTCCTTTTAATAATATGAATTAATATTTAGATATTTATGTTTGGTGTAACATTAATAATTAATTAAGCTATATGCATATAGGTGAAGAATGATACATACACACTAAATGTGCGTTTTGATTTCAAAGATAAGAAATGATCATGTTGAAAAAGATTTTTGTTTTATATTTAATATTTATCTTGATGCTACCATATATATATAAAGTAAGTTATATTAAATCCATATATAACGTGCGAGAAACTTATATTTACGTTACTTATAATTTTATATATGGTTTATCCTATATTATTAAAAAAAACATTAGGATCAAATTGTCACATATTTAAATATTAGATTAGATTATATTATATTTAGTTTTATTAAAATCATTATTTTTTAAATAAACTTCCGTGCATCGCACGGGAATATTACTAGTATATATAAAAGTAAAATGAGGGTTATCATTGTAAATTACCTTTTCCCGCCTAAAATATATCTTTAATGCATTCTTAATTTCTTCTAAGGTATTAATTATATTTTTTTTCTTCAAATTACTACAATATTAAGTATTACCTTCATTTATAAATGAATATATACTTTATTAAATTAAAAGTAAAATTTAATGATTGACTAATTAAATTATTGTATTTACAAATATTAATTTGTCATAATTAATCATGGAACTACGACTTTCACATATATTTATATATGATAATTAATCTTGAAATTATTTTTTATTACATATTCATATTTTTTATTTATTAATATTATTTCTTTAAAAATAATAATCACTTTGCAATCTAAACTATGAGATTTTACATGTGCTACAACCTATATTTCTATTTAAAAAATAAAATTAACATGCTTGAGCTAACTAGGTTTTTTAGAGTTCTCAATATAAACAATACTTTGTCATATTTTTCAATATTTTGCAACCCAAACAAAATATACAGACATATATATATATATATATATATATATATACATATAATATGTATCTTTAAATAAATTTCAACATATACATATATTACTCAGATATATTGAAGAGTTCATATGTTTTATTTTGTTAGTCCAACTATAGAATAATCATTGAATTTTATTTTACTAACATCAAGATTTATTTAAAATCTAAAAAGTATTTGAGTATATTAAACCGCCATGTAAAATTTCAAAACTTGAAAATTAATTTTTCTTATAATAAAATAAATAGTTATAGTTAAAATTTGACAAACTATTTAGATAAATCAAAATATTTCAAAAATTTGTAAAAAATAAAAGAAAACACTAATTTTCTTATAATACAATTCAATTTATTTTATTTCATATATATTTGGGTTTCAATATTAGGAGATATTCATTCTTAAAAGTAGATATAATTTATTTTTTACATTTAATAATTTATCTTAATGTAAATTTATTAAATATTATATTTATAAAATGTAAGTTATATTAAATCCATATATCACTTGGGAGAAATTGATATTTAAATTATTTATATTTTGGGTTATATTATTTTTCAACATGTAGTATGCGCGTTATTCAGTTTCTTTTCTTTATTTTTTTCAATTACAACCTGAACTATACGTTTTTTCACATTTGTAACCTCTATCAGCAATTTAAGTGCGAAAAATAAAAGAATATTAGAAAATATTTAAATAACATAAATTGTTAAAAAATCTAAAAAATATTTTTTAAATCCTAAATTTCATTTAAAATACCAGAAAATTAACTTAAACATGTTGAAAATATATTAAAACTTTGAGTTTTTTTTTATAAAAAATTCAAATCAAATCATTTTAGGCAAGAAAAATAAAAAAGGTATTATTTTTTTTTTAAATCATAAAACTGTTATAAATTTCTGAAAATTATCTTTTAAACTCTAAAAATTTATTTAAACTATTTGAAAGTTATCTTGAAAAATTATTTTAAAATCTCTAAAATTTCGTTTAAGACATGTAGAAGTATCTACGAAAAGTCTAATTTTATGATATAAGTATCATTTTAATTATGTTTTTGAAAAAATAAATTCTTTTAAAAATATTTAAAATTATTTGAAGTAATATCAAAATTATTCGATCTTTTTTTATGAAAATTGATTTTTTTATTAAAATAATTTTTACATTTTTTCAGTTAAGTTTATGATGTTTTAAATAATTTTTTAGAATTTAAAAATAAATATTGTATTTTCTAAATATTTTTATTATTTTGAAATAGATTCTTTTCTCTCCGAAAATTGCTACAAAAAGGTTGCAAATGTGGAAAACAACAAAGTTCAGTTGATCGTAAAAAAAAGAAAAAATGATTATTCTAATATTCAGTTAGTTAGAGTATAATAATTTTATTTTCTTATATTAAATAATATTATATTTAATTTAATAAAATAATTACTTTTTAAATAAATTTTCGTGCATCGCACGGGAGCGATACTAGTATATATAAAAGCAAAATCCTCCACTATTTTTAGCCGAAACTCATCTTCGCGCCCACTGCACATTTCCACAATGGGAAGGACAAGTGTCATCATCTCAATAGTTTTGATCAAGTCTAATTATGTGATTAATGCACTAATTAATTTTTTTAATTCGGCAAATTTAAGGCCTAATGATCATACTTTCCTTGAATAATGTTTGGTAGATATGGAATTATGTCAAGATTCTATGTATACCAAACATAAAACATCTACTATTCGCCCATCTAAAATTCTTCCTTAATTATAATTAGGGCTGTGTGGAGCTTAGAGTAGGGGTGTAAACGAACCGAGTCAAGTCGAGTATTGGCAAGCTCGAGCTCGGCTCGAACTCGATCGAGTTCAATTTTTCAAGCTCGAGCTCGATTTGCTATGAACTCACGAAGCTCGAGATCGACTCGAGATCGACTCGATTCATTTAAAACCTTTTTTATTAAAAAAAAAAAAAGCCTTATTCTACATCTTTTTCCCTAGATTTGTACTTTTAACTGGACCATGCAGTAAAGAGCAAAAAAAATCTGTACAATGCAATAAAAAGATCAAATTACATCAGCATGTTAAACTTGTAGCAATACTAATAAGTTAGATAAAGGATTAGAAAGACGTTACAATAAGCCAAAAGAAGTATTCTTCAACAAGAAGTTTCAACATAAACAAAAGCAGCCAAAAAGTCTTCTGCATCGAGAAGTTAAACATAACAAAAGGCAAAAGATTATATCCAAAAGAAGTATTTAGGCTCTAAATTTGAAAGTCAGCAAGCTTCAACTAAATCTACAGTTCTCCCCTGCTTACTCTTTGTTCCTACAATATAAAATAAAGTAGTTAACTTTGGGAATTAAAAAAACCATCAAACTGGGAGGAGGGATCTAGCTTCAGCCATCCACATAATCAATCTAAATTCAATCATTATCAGATAAACAAAATAATCAGCACACAAGGCAACCTTTCGATCTTTATTATCAATCACATACCATATTTATAATCATTTGCAAACATTGTACATCTATATCTATATAACAATCTCAAGAAGTATCAATGGAACTACTACTTAAAACAAGAGTCTCACTTACCACAAAAGATAACTTCACAACAAAAAGCATCTGTACAAATCTTCCATCATCTACAAGAAATTACCAAAAGTAATAATATTGTGTATCTAATTGTCATAAATATCATCGAGATTTTTGCACTTTTGGTCCCACATGACACACACCTGTTTCAAAATGGTCCCAGCCCTGACACTTTTTGTAATACCCGCGCCTCTCACAACTCACTGACCAATATAATTTTTGCATTTCATGCATTCCATATTTTTTTTTTTATGTGCTATTTGCGTGTTAGTTTTATAGTAATTAATTTATTACATTTATTGCGTTATTTTATATTTTGCGATTAATTTGGACATGTTTACCTTGGTAGTCAAGAACCCCCTAGTCTAAAATATTAGGACATGCTACAGAATTAAGACTACGCGTGACATGTTTAAAATATAGAACATTTTGTAGTACGCGGAAGGGTTAGATGTGTAAAAGATTTTATTATCGGAATAACAACAACAACAACAATAATAATAATAATAAAGTGAAACTTACTTCTTAAGCAAAAACCTCATAAACGGTGGAAGGATATATATATATATATATATATATATATATATGAAAAGCCAACCTTCATCTTTTAAAAAAGAAAAACAGGGACGAGGAGGAGGCAAGACAAAAAGGAAGGAAAATAGGTATCAAATTTATTTTTTTCACAATAAGCAATGATTATAGAAAGAGCTCATCATGAATTGATTACTTCTGTAGCTGAAATTCTCACAGTTCATGGTGTGTAGCTTAGCGAGGATAATAAAAATACATAAGTCATGATTATAGCATACATACTTTAGTGTAGAATAGTGATAGTATAATACAAACAATATGAAATTAGCGTCCACTTTTTAGCTGATTCCAACCCTTTTACGAACTGAATATGGAAAAGTGCAAAACATGAAAGTTGTAGCCTTATGTGTTAGCTTTATAACCCAACTTGAATCATATAAATATCTATTTTGTAGAAAAAGTTAGAGCCTTAATGCTAAAATGCGACGAAACTGGAAAATTTGGACTAAAAATACTTAATAACCTGGAATTTGATAAATTGTGTACTAATTCGATTTAAAATTGTCGTAGATTGATTACCATTGTGGAATAGGAAATTTCAAAAAGCTACTCCGGAGGAGAGGTAAGTAGAAATCCATCTCCAACTACAATGCTTGAACATAATATTTTGTTTGTTGTTTGTGATAATTGATTGTTATATGTGTTGTTGCATACCTTTGTATAAAGTATTTTATTCCGTTGATAGAAACAAATTGATGTGCATCAATCATGAGCATTAGCATCTACTAGGATTACATGTGTACATATAAGAAGTCAAAATAACGTAATTGCATAAATTAATAATGTTTTGGGGTTGGTCACCACTGGCACATTGAGAGTTATATATTATATATGGTGTCTCTCGGGATGCTTCTGGTGACAGACGTGCACGCGGAAGAGGTTCCCACTTCAGCACCTTTATGATGATGGGTACGGGAAGAGGTAGACTTCCCGGTGGACTGCGGGGGCAGGCAGGAGGTGGATCCCTGGTAGTCTCGGGAGGATAGTCGCTTGGTCGTACCAACCATCACTGATATCTCGGGTGGACTATAAGGGGGGAGGAGGGACCCTTGATAGTCACGAGTGTGGCCAATGAGTGTTATTTTTGGGAGGTTTGTGACAGTGAAGGGAGCCAATTCCCACGAAAACGGTTTTCTTTTGGAAAAAAAAAAAAATTGTAAGAAATGGTTTTGTGAAATGCATCTTATCATTCCCGCATTGGTCATGCATGATTTCTGCTTACTGAGTTTTAGCTCATGTAGTTCTTGCATTGTAGGTGAGTTTGACTATGCATGAGCTTGTGGACTGATCTGGCATGCTATTGGAGCTGATGCAAGTTTTGAAGCCTCGTGTATATGAATGACGACCTGTGGGGCTAAACCGTGGACTCACTATGTTTTTGCTAGTGTGTTAATAATCTTTTTGGACATGTTCAAATTAAATAACTTTAATATGTATATTTCTGTAAATGTGGTGTTGAATGGAGCGTGACACCTTTGTGCTCGATCTGAACCTATGTAAATATATGTAGGTGAGATTTTGGTCTTGAAGGAGTGTTCTCAATTGTCGACTTTAGAAAAAAAAAATATATATATATATATACAGGTTTTATAAGGCTAAAAATTAGTATAAAATAAGTTTTTATGAGGGTGGGTGTGACAGAGTGGTATCAGAGCCCGGTTTGTGCCCTGTAGACTGTTCATATACGTGAGCTCAGAACTTCTGAAGCGCAGACATGCCAGTAAGTTTTACTTATTCATAATTTGTACTCATTATTTCATAAATTATATTGGCCTGTGACAGAGGAACAATAAAATTAGAAAGAAATCATGGTGGTCGTTAGAGGAGAAGGTGTTGAAGGAAATAATGATCCAGAACCGAATGCACCAGCAGTAGGTGTTGGCCTCGAAGCGATTGTGGCTCGGTTGACAGGGTTAGTTGAACAACAGTCGCAACAGATTCAACAACTTATCCAACAAAGGGATGTGGGTGAACAACCAGGAAATGGTGTAAATCAACAGCAACCTCGAGCTGAATACTTAGAGGTCATTGGAGAGAGGTTTAGAAAGCTTAACCCGCCAACATTTGAAAGTGCAACGGATCCTACTGATGCAGAGGATTGGCTTAGAACTATAGAGAACATGTTTTTGTATAGTAAGGTTCCTGAGGGGGAAAAAGTATTGTGTGCATCGTTCATGTTACGTGGAAGTGCGGGACACTGGTGGGACACAATGAAAACTATTGAGGATGTGGCGACAATGACGTGGGGTAAGTTCAAAGAACTTTTTAGAAACAAGTATTTCACTGCCCCAGTTCGAGTAATGAAGATGAATGAGTTCATACAGTTGAGACAAGGAGCAATGGATGTTACAGACTACATCGCAAAGTTCGAGCAACTCTCTAGGTTTGCGGAGCACATGGTTAGTACTGATGCATTGAAAGTAGAGAGATTCCTAGAAGGTTTGAGGCCAGAGCTATATAGAGATGTGTGTATGGCTGGAATACATGGAGTAACTTATTCACAAGTTGCTGAACGAGCGTTGATTGCCGAACAAGCAGAAATGAAAATTAGGCGTGCTCAGGAGGTTAGGCGTCAGTTTATACAAAGACAAGGACCTCGTTTTGGAGGAGATGGAAAGAAAAGGCCACCACAAGTGCAAGGTTCAAGGCCGGGTTCTCAACCAAAACCAGGACAACAACCATGGGATCAGAACAAGCGCCAAAAGGGTGAACAAGGAAAATCACCAGTTACGCAACCTACATGTCCCACATGTGGAGGTTCGCATAGTGGAAAGTGTTTTGCAGAGTATCGGACTTGTTTTAAATGTGGAAAAGCAGGACACATTTCCACGGTTTGTCCAGAGAACTCAAACCCTGCTACACAAAAGAAGACGCCAGCTAGAGTCTTTACCATGACCACAGAGGAAGCGGAAGCAAATACATCTGTAGTAACAGGTAAAGTTCCCATCTGTGATACTATTGCATTTGCATTATTTGATTCTGGAGCTACACATTCATTTGCATCCACTGAGTATGTGAAGAGGCTGGGTAGGAAACCTGATGTAGCAGACGTTAGTTACAATGTAGTGATCCCCTCCGGAGAGTCAAAACAAACTAACCAAATTCTGCGAGCATGTGTTATCTCTATTGAAGGAAGAGAACTTTATGCCGATCTAATCATATTAGATATGAATGATTATGATGTGATTTTGGGAATGGACTGGCTATCGAAATATGGTGCTACAATAGATTGTCAGAACAAGATAGTCACATTTCAGCCGCCTGGTGACACATCTTTCGTCTTTATTGGAGTACGAAAAAGGTTCAAATATCACATGATATCAGCGGTGAAAGCGAAAAGGCTATTGGAAAGCGGTTGTGAAGGCTACCTAGTAAGTGTTATGAGTATGGAAGAGAAACATTGTCCGACTATAGAGGAGGTAGCGGTGGTGCAAGAATACCCTGAAGTATTTCCAGAGGAACTCCCAGGATTACCCCCAGACAGAGAGATAGAGTTTGTAATTGACGTATATCCAGGGATTGCTCCTATATCGAAGTCACCATACAGAATGGCGCCAACAGAATTGAAAGAGTTGAAGATTCAATTGCAAGATTTACTGGACAAAGGCTTCATTAGACCTAGCTTTTCGCCATGGGGTGCACCAGTTTTGTTTGTCAAGAAAAAAGATGGTACTATGAGGATGTGTATAGATTACAGAGAACTGAACAAGGTTACGATCAAGAACAAATACCCCTTACCCAGGATTGATGACTTGTTTGATCAACTCCAAGGAGCTGTCATATTCTCCAAGATTGACTTGCGTTCAGGTTATCATCAACTGAAAATTAAAGAGGAAGATATTCCAAAAACAGCATTCAGTACAAGATATGGGCACTATGAGTTTCTAGTAATGCCATTCGGTTTGACAAATGCCCCAGCAGCTTTCATGGATATGATGAATCGAGTATTCAAAGACTTTTTGGATAAGTTCGTTATCGTGTTCATTGATGACATTCTGATCTACTCCAAGAATGAAGCAGAGCATGCTATGCATTTAAGAAAGGTTTTGGACGTTCTAAAGGAGAAACGGTTGTACGCTAAGTTCAAGAAATGTGAGTTCTGGTTGGATCGGGTAATATTTTTAGGGCATGTTGTGTCAGGAGAAGGAATTTCAGTTGATCCAAGTAAAGTTGAAGCAATTAACAATTGGCCACAACCTACAAACCCTTCAGAGGTGCGTAGTTTTCTCGGGTTAGCTGGGTACTATCGGAGATTTGTAGAAGGATTCTCGAAAATTGCATCTCCTTTAACACAGTTGACTAGGAAGAGTGTAACATTTAAGTGGACAGAGGCTTGTGATCAGAGTTTTCAAGAACTAAAGAAAAGGTTAACCTCTGCGCCGATCCTTTCAATACCAACGGGGACTGGAGGCTTCGTGGTATACAGTGATGCTTCGAAGAACGGTTTAGGGTGTGTGTTGATGCAGAACGGCAAAGCAATAGCATATGCATCTAGACAATTAAAGGAATATGAGAAGAACTACCCTACTCATGACTTGGAGCTTGCAGCAGTAGTATTTGCGCTAAAAATTTGGAGACACTATCTATATGGAGAACGATGTGAGATCTACACAGATCACAAAAGTCTGAAATACTTTTTCACACAGAAAGAGCTGAATATGAGACAGAGAAGATGGTTAGAACTCGTGAAAGATTATGACTGTGTTATCAACTATCATCCTGGTAAAGCAAATGTCGTTGCTGATGCCTTAAGCAGAAAATCGTCTCAAGGTACTACATTGATGGCTTTGATTCAGAAACCAGAGTTACTAGACTTGCAAAGAATGAATGTTGAGATTGTTCAACTGGGGATAGTGGAGGCAAGACTAGCAGCTCTAACCCTTCAGCCTACCCTACTTGATAGAATTAAGCAAGAACAAAATGCAGATGAATATTTAGCTAAAGTAAAGAAGGATGTCGCATCAGGGATGCCATCAGACTTTCAGTTGTCAGAGAATGATATCTTAAGATTCAAAAACCGGTTATGTGTGCCAGATGTAGATAACATTCGTAGAGATATTATGGCAGAGGCGCATTCGACACCATATTCAGTACATCCAGGAGCTACCAAAATGTATCGAGATTTAAAAGTACAGTATTGGTGGCCAGGTATGAAGAAAGATGTTGCACAGTGTGTAGAACAGTGTTTGACCTGTCAGCAGGTAAAAGCAGAACATCAAAGACCGGCAGGAACCTTACAGCCCTTACTGATTCCAGAGTGGAAATGGGAGAACATTACAATGGATTTTGTGGTGGGATTACCGAAAACTATAAAGGGTCACGACGCTATCTGGGTAATTGTGGACAGACTCACAAAATCTGCTCATTTTCTCCCAGTTTGTACTACTTACTCCATGGATCGTTATGCTCAGATATATATACAAGAAATAGTTAGACTTCACGGAGTACCATTATCCATTGTTTCAGATAGAGACTCAAGATTCCTGTCTACCTTCTGGAAGAGTTTACACAAGGCACTGGGAACACAGTTATCTTTCAGTACTGCGTATCATCCACAAACTGACGGACAAACGGAAAGGACGATACAGACGTTAGAAGATATGCTCAGAGCTTGTGTATTAGATTTCCAGGGTCAATGGAGTAAATTTCTACCTTTGATAGAATTTTCCTACAACAACAGTTATCAATCTACTATAGGAATGGCTCCTTATGAAGCACTATATGGTAGGAAGTGTCGATCACCGATACATTGGGATGAGGTTGGTGAAAGAAGACTTCTAGGTCCAAGTGTAATACAGGAAATGTCAGAAGCTGTGTCACAGATTCGGGAAAGAATGAAAACAGCTCAGAGTCGCCAGAAAAGCTATGCGGATAAGAAAAGGAGAGCACTTGAGTTTACAGTGGGAGATCTAGTATTCTTGAAAGTTGCACCAATGAAGGGAATAATGCGGTTTGGCAAGAAAGGAAAACTTAGTCCAAGATACATTGGTCCATTTCCTATTATTGAGAGAGTTGGTGACGTTGCCTACAGACTCGATTTGCCAGCTTCAATGTCTCAAATACACAATGTGTTCCATGTGTCAGTATTGAGGAAGTATGTTGCAAATCCGTCTCATGTCCTGAACAGTGAACCTGTAGAACTACAAGCAGACTTGGGATATGAGGAAGTACCGGTACAAATTTTATTAAAGGAAGTAAAACGGCTCAGAAACAAAGAAATTCCGTTAGTCAAAGTCCTATGGAGAAATCAATTAGTCGAAGAAGCCACTTGGGAAAGAGAGGAAGAAATGAGAGCCAAATATCCGGAGCTCTTCAAGTAAGTAAATTTCGGGGACGAAATTTTTATAAGGGGGAGAGGATGTAATACCCGCGCCTCTCACAACTCACTGGCCAATATAATTTTTGCATTTCATGCATTCCATATTTTTTTTTTATGTGCTATTTGCGTGTTAGTTTTATAGTAATTAATTTATTACATTTATTGCGTTATTTTATATTTTGCGATTAATTTGGACATGTTTACCTTGGTAGTCAAGAACCCCCTAGTCTAAAATATTAGGACATGCTACAGAATTAAGACTACGCGTGACATGTTTAAAATATAGAACATTTTGTAGTACGCGGAAGGGTTAGATGTGTAAAAGATTTTATTATCGGAATAACAACAACAACAACAATAATAATAATAATAAAGTGAAACTTACTTCTTAAGCAAAAACCTCATAAACGGTGGAAGGATATATATATATATATATGAAAAGCCAACCTTCATCTTTTAAAAAAGAAAAACAGGGACGAGGAGGAGGCAAGACAAAAAGGAAGGAAAATAGGTATCAAATTTATTTTTTTCACAATAAGCAATGATTATAGAAAGAGCTCATCATGAATTGATTACTTCTGTAGCTGAAATTCTCACAGTTCATGGTGTGTAGCTTAGCGAGGATAATAAAAATACATAAGTCATGATTATAGCATACATACTTTAGTGTAGAATAGTGATAGTATAATACAAACAATATGAAATTAGCGTCCACTTTTTAGCTGATTCCAACCCTTTTACGAACTGAATATGGAAAAGTGCAAAACATGAAAGTTGTAGCCTTATGTGTTAGCTTTATAACCCAACTTGAATCATATAAATATCTATTTTGTAGAAAAAGTTAGAGCCTTAATGCTAAAATGCGACGAAACTGGAAAATTTGGACTAAAAATACTTAATAACCTGGAATTTGATAAATTGTGTACTAATTCGATTTAAAATTGTCGTAGATTGATTACCATTGTGGAATAGGAAATTTCAAAAAGCTACTCCGGAGGAGAGGTAAGTAGAAATCCATCTCCAACTACAATGCTTGAACATAATATTTTGTTTGTTGTTTGTGATAATTGATTGTTATATGTGTTGTTGCATACCTTTGTATAAAGTATTTTATTCCGTTGATAGAAACAAATTGATGTGCATCAATCATGAGCATTAGCATCTACTAGGATTACATGTGTACATATAAGAAGTCAAAATAACGTAATTGCATAAATTAATAATGTTTTGGGGTTGGTCACCACTGGCACATTGAGAGTTATATATTATATATGGTGTCTCTCGGGATGCTTCTGGTGACAGACGTGCACACGGAAGAGGTTCCCACTTCAGCACCTTTATGATGATGGGTACGGGAAGAGGTAGACTTCCCGGTGGACTGCGGGGGCAGGCAGGAGGTGGACCCCTGGTAGTCTCGGGAGGATAGTCGCTTGGTCGTACCAACCATCACTGATATCTCGGGTGGACTATAAGGGGGGAGGAGGGACCCTTGATAGTCACGAGTGTGGCCAATGAGTGTTATTTTTGGGAGGTTTGTGACAGTGAAGGGAGCCAATTCCCACGAAAACGGTTTTCTTTTGGAAAAAAAAAAAAATTGTAAGAAATGGTTTTGTGAAATGCATCTTATCATTCCCGCATTGGTCATGCATGATTTCTGCTTACTGAGTTTTAGCTCATGTAGTTCTTGCATTGTAGGTGAGTTTGACTATGCATGAGCTTGTGGACTGATCTGGCATGCTATTGGAGCTGATGCAAGTTTTGAAGCCTCGTGTATATGAATGACGACCTGTGGGGCTAAACCGTGGACTCACTATGTTTTTGCTAGTGTGTTAATAATCTTTTTGGACATGTTCAAATTAAATAACTTTAATATGTATATTTCTGTAAATGTGGTGTTGAATGGAGCGTGACACCTTTGTGCTCGATCTGAACCTATGTAAATATATGTAGGTGAGATTTTGGTCTTGAAGGAGTGTTCTCAATTGTCGACTTTAGAAAAAAAAAATATATATATATATATATACAGGTTTTATAAGGCTAAAAATTAGTATAAAATAAGTTTTTATGAGGGTGGGTGTGACACTTTTGATCCCATTGGATGCAAATGTTGCAAGTTCAGTCCCAAACGTCAATTTTTTGCATAAATGGTCCCAAAATTTTGGCAAAAGTGGTCCCAAAATTTTTCAGCCATTAGTGTGACGTCATAACTTCAAGATTTTTGCAGTTTTGGTCTCATTGGACACAGGACACACTTTATGGCGTTTTGGTCCCAACTCTCTCACTTTTGACCCCATTAAACTTACAAAATATTTAAAAACTATAAAATAATTTAAAAAATCAGAAATTAATGTAAAAATAAAAACAAAATTTAATTGTAAAATTTATTTAAAATATCATAAAGTAACTGAAAATATTAAATTTAGAAAAATTAGTTTTCAAAAAAATAAATTTTTATAAAATTTTAAAAAATGAAAATTTTAAGTTATCTTAAAATTTAAATTTTTTGAATTAAAAAAAAAAATCTACTTATTTTATAAAATTAGATTTTCTTAAAAATTTATTTTCTAAATTCTAAATAATTTTGTATGTTTCATAAATTTCTAATTTGGATTCTACTGTGTGTAATATTTAATACTCTACTCGTGCGAAGAATTCCGGCCAGCAGATTAAAAAAATATTTTAAAATCATAAACTTATATAAAAAAATCTAAAAATTGAAATATTTTTAAAATTATAAAGATTGAAAAATTTAAATTATCTTAAAAGGGTTTTAATATTTTAAAATTTCTAAATTAAAAAAGTCTACTTATTTTATAAAATAAGATTTTCTTAAAAAATATTTTCTGAGTTCTAAATAATTTTTTTATATGTTTCATAAGTTACTTTAAATTCTTTTAAGAAAAATCACTTATTTTTTTAAAAAAATACTTCCGACATTTCATAGATACTTTTACATATTTTAAATAATTTTTTTATATTTCAAAATAATTTACAGATTTATCAACCCTATTTGGATAATCCTTTTATAAGTCACTAAAATGTTATGCATTGTTCTAGAATTTGGAAAATTTACATAACAATAATTCAAATAAAAAGGGTTATATTTGTGCCCCGGGAGCAATTGATTATTAACTTGCGTATTTCACAAATAATTAATAGCATTTGTAGACAACTTAGTTTTTTAATGAATACCCCGTAACATGTCGTTAACGTGAGAGTTTTCTCCCTAATCGAAAGATAGATTGATAAATAATTAAAAAAAATAGTTTGAAATCTAAAAAAGTTCAGTTAAGATATATAAAAGTATCTATGAAATGTCGGAAGTAGTTTTAGGAAGAAATTAATTTTCTTAAAAGAGTTTAAGGTAATTTATGAAACATACAAAATTATTTAGAATTTAGAAAATAATTTCTGATTTTTTAAATTATTTTATAGTTTTTAAATATTTTGTAAGTTTAATGGGGTGCAAAGTGAGAGAGTTGGGACCAAAACGCAATAAAGTGTGTCCAGTGGGTCCAAAATTGCAAAAATCTTGAAGTTATGACGTCACACTAACGGCTAAAAAATTTTGGGACCACTTTTGCAAAAATTTTGGGTTCATTTATGCAAAAAATTGATGTTTGGGACTGAACTTGCAACGTTTGAATCTAATGGGGTCAAATGTGCAAGGGCTGGGACCATTTTGAAACAGGTGCATGTCCTGTGGGACCAAAAGTGTAAAATTCTCAAATATCATCTATGGAAAAAAAAAAAAAACCGCCAGATTCAATAATTATTTACATTCTTAGTTGAACAACTTACTTTAAGGGATGGGCAAGACAATCTCCTTTGGTTTCTTCTCATTCTACACAAATAAAGCAAAAGGTTAGATAAGTCATTTACAATTTTAGCTCGTTAGAACAACAGTTAGAATGAACATTATAAACAACAAAAATTTAGAAATATAAAAAACCATAACTAAACATAGAAAAAGACTTACCTTGTTCTTTTTCTTCAAACCATGAAGACTACGACACCAATCACTTCCACAAATTAGAACTTGAACAGTATCTGCATTCAATGATGAACGGTATTCGTCAATGACTCTACTCCCTGCACTAAAAGTCGCTTCTGAAGCCACAGTTGAGATTGGAATAGCAAGTATATCACGAGCCATTTTGGACAGAATACGATACTTCAAGTTATTCACTTTCCACCATTCTAAAGCATCAAATGGTGCTGAATTTCCTTCACAAATGAAGCAGCCCTCCTCTAAGTAGTTATCTAATTCAGATTTTAGCGGTAGAATGGTTTCAACTGACTTGACAAACTGTGTAAATTCTGACCAACCAGACGATGAAGCATTAACACGATTATCATTGAGTCTGTGGACAACATTTTCGTCACTTTGAACACCACCACTGGACTGCATTTCAGCTACATATTCAGTATACAACTCATATAATGCAGACTTTACTTTGTGAATATACTCTTGGGCTTCTCTTTCCCGATACATCCTTGGAAAGCAAAATTCAATTACCCTCATTTTGCACCAGGTCAAGAATAACAGCCATGGCCATCAACAAGTTGCACTCACCCCAATACTTATCAAACTTTTGCTTCATAACCCCTACCATGTTACGAATGAATTCATCTTCACTTTCATCATGAAAAAGCTTATCTAATAAAACTTTGATTCGGTAGATTTCATTAAGAAATAAGTTTGAAGTAGGATACTCACTCCCCGAAATGATATGTGTGGCTGAACTGAATACTCGTAAAAGTGAACACACTTTCTCCACTTTGAGCCAATCTTCATCGCTTGGACAAGAATCGTAGCGTGGCTCCCTCTCTTGATATCTTGGAAATACCTCTTTGAATAAGATTGCAGTTTCCAACATATGATATGTTGAATTCCATCTTGTTTTACAATCAAGAATAAGCCTCCTATGAGGTAATTGCAACTGCTGCACAATTTCAGAAAAAAGCCATAATTCTTGCTTCACTATGGTTGATGAAAGAAACACTCTCGTGTATATCTTCAACGATTTTGCCAATTCTTGACAGCCCATCTTGAACCATAAGGTCTAATATATGTGCACCGCATCGCACATGAAACAATTTTCCTCCACAAAGCAATTTTCTATTTCTCGAAAAGGCGTCTTTCAAAATTTTGATTGCAGAATCATTGCACGAGGCGTTATCCACTGAAATTGTGTATACCTTATTCTCAATTCCCCACTCCTTCATGCACTTAAATAAGTTGTCAGCTATCTCAACACCACGATGAGGAGGAGGTACATGAACAAAGCTAAGTACCTGTTTTTGCAGCTTCCATTTCCAATCAATAAAATGGCCCGTGACAACCATGTAGCCAATCTTTTGGTTGGATGATCTCCACATATCTGTTGTTAGGCTAATCTTGTCTACACTCTTTAGTTGTGACATTAGCTTCTTCTTCTCAATTTCATACACTTGCACACAATCTTTCTTAATCGTGTTGCGTGAAGTACTCTCCCACTCGGGCATTCCACGCTTTTGCATCATATTGAAACCTTCTTCTTCTACTATTGTAAACGGACGCTCATGCATCAAAATTCAATGCGACATTGCCTCTCTCATTTTCACTATGTCGAACTTCCCATCTGTAAGTGCAGGTACTACTACTAGTGCATCAGCCTCATCAATTGGCTGCAAAGTAATCCTCCGTTGTTGTCTTTGATAAATCATCCGCCTCTTACATGACTTTAAGTGCCTTATCAAGTGGGTGGTACTCCCACTGTCAAGTATCGAAAGCTTACTCTTGCAATGGATGCACACAGCCTTCTTAACATCAACATTCTTATCGTTTTTAAGAATGACTGCTTTGAACTCCCTCCAAACCTTGGAAGTTTTTTCCTTGGTTTCGGGCCAAAATGATGAGTTTCTTCTTCTTCCCCATGTTCCACTTCTTCACTGAGTTCCTCTTCTTCAGCATCATGCACATTAGAAGCATTAACCGATTCAATGGTCTCAGACGGTGAAGCTTGATGATCCATTGAATTATATTTGGGGGTGGTAACTTGTAACGCCCCAATCCCATTAACTCGGGATTGAAGTGCTACTAAATTTTTCTTTTCTTTTGATTAAGTAATAAATAAATAAAAAAAGTGCGAAAGCGTGAGATAAAATACTTATTGGGTAAAAGTAGAAATCTTATTGACAATAAGACACTGCCAAAACATATTTACACTAGTGGATCAAAGTTTCTAAGAAAATGAAAATCCCGAATTTTGTGACACACAAACTTATTTATATGCATAGAAGAGGCAAAAACATCTTTAAGTTGCGGGTAGAAGAAGGAACCCAGTGACCTTTGCCGCAACAGCCCCGCCACCTCGCTCAACTAACCTGAAGATTTGTAATTATGGGCATGAGTATAAACTCAGTGGGAACTTTGTAAGCAGTTATACTAAATGAAGATGCACAATAATAAATACATCCTTGACTTAGGAGCCCATCTTACGACTCAAAAGCCATATTGCTGGACTTAGGGGCCAATCTTACGACTCCCAAGCCCTACTCAAAAGCCAATCTTACGACTTAAGAGCCTTTCTCAAAAGCCAATCTTACGACTTAAGAGGTATCATATCAATAAGCCCGAAGGCAAACATATTTATCAAAATACATGTTCAATGGCATAATGTACTTACAAATAGCCTAGTCACCCACCTTGTTTTGCTTGCTTTAAAGTACGTAATTCGCGTATGTCCCAAGGCCTGACTCGCACTACACCAAGCACATGTTGTTTAATTAATTAGTATTACTTATCGAGTTTAGCATTTTAAAAATAATTAAGTGTGGTACACTATTCTTGAATTATGTCTATTTTTACAATTTCTAACATATAAGCCAAGTTATTATAAATTATAGTCCTAGATTAAAAGGCTTAATATGTTATTAAATTTAAATTATTAACTACATTGATAAATATTTTAAACTAACTAACATGCATCTTAAACAACAACTATTTAATACAAACTTAAGAAAATAGCTAAATTTATAAATCTACTTAAATCAAGAAAATAATTAAATTCTTAAATCTATATAAACTATAAATGACAATGACAAGAAAAATAAAAAGACTATTAAAGAAGACGTACCTCAAAAGATTTTAACACTATTCAACAACTTCCCAAAACACCGGTCCGAGCGTTGTCGAAAATAAACTTATAAGGACCTCCTAGTTAAAGGAAATCCAATATTTAATATAATGTTTTTTTTTTATTTTACTTATTTTCTTACACTTTTATAAAGAAGTTGTTTAACTTCTATTTATATACGAAAATTTCAGGAATATTATGATAATCTTTTCGATGTGGGATGCCAACCTTCTTCATTTTACCTATCAACTTCTTCACTGTATACATTTTACTAAATATAGTAAACTAGATTATGATATATGTTACGTAGGTTTAGTTTACTAATAATAGTAATGTGATTATACTACTTATCTTATTATTATTATTATTATTATTATTATTATTATTATTATTATTATTATTATTATTATTATTATTATTATTATTATTATTATTATTATGCATGTATACGTATATTATTTATATCATTATTATATTATTACATTCCCTTATCATTTAATATGTACTTAGTTATGTATATAGTATAAATTAAATATGTTTCTTATTTCTTATGCCCGATGTTAATTTTTGGTTTCTATCGTATATTTTTAATTTTTATCCTTTCGGTGCTAGGAATGCAGTTGACCTGGTATACCGCGGTCACACTTATTTGCCAAAATAAAATCATAAAATCAAATAACTTTGCAATTTAAGATAAAATAAAATTGATAAAAATATTTTAAAATGCAAAAAGTGTACTTTATTGTGTTATAAAGATTTGGGGTATCACATAACTGTTTTTGGAAAAGAGAAAAGTAATTAGTTCATTTAGCTTTCAATATTTCATATAATAACATCAATAAAGATCTTACAAACAATTTTCAGATTAACAACTTTATATTTTATGAAGAAGTGAAAGATATAACCACAACAACTAATGTAATTGTCACTAATATCATCTAACAGACCATCTCCAATTAAATAGAACACTTACAAAAATTATTTTTTATTTGAAAAATAATTAAAAACACAAGTAAATTAACACCAGAAATGAGGCAAATGGCACTAGGAAATAATTTTTTTGCAAAATGATGGATCCAAATAGATTAGTAATCTACAATTTCATACATTTAAATTAATCATATATACTCTAACTAATTTTTTGGTGGCAGAATCCTAAAAATTACCTTTACTTAATAGAATTTGAATAATAATCAGGTTAGCACATGACAATTGACACCATCCACAATATTTTCATTATGTGCTAAAAGCAGATTATATGTTTTACGCATGCTAAATCATAAATTAATGCAGTGAAACCTTATATGGACAAGTGAATGATTAAGGATATAAACCCGGGCAGTGCCTTCACATAAAAATCGCAAGCTTGTGAAAACATATTCTGTAAACTATATTTACACATTGCTAAGATCAGAACAGGGGATAACAGCTTAAATACACAAATTAAAGAGATCCTCTAAGATGTACAACTAATCATCGCAAATCAACAATAGAGATGTAAGCAAGACCAAAATAATCAACAAAAAAATTGTACCTACCTTTGTATTTCCGGAACAGAAGAAGGTATTGGATGTATGTTAGTCTCAATCTCGATTACATCGTGGGTTGGCTTTGATTCATCAAATCGTGGCTGAATTTTGATGGAATTTAGACATTGAAGGAAGTGAATTCTGAGATATGAGAGAGGGAGAGAAAAGAGCGGCAGTGAATTGTGATATCAGGTTTTTACCTTTAGGGTTTTTACCTTATGTAAATAGGATATTTGTATTTACTAAATAAATAAAATATAAAGGGGTAAACTAGTAAATTTAAGATAAGCTCGTTTAGGCTCACGAGCCTGTCGAGTCGAGTACTAATGTGCTCGAACTCGAACTCGGTATATTTTCGAGTAGCTCGAGCTCGAGCTCGGCTCGTTTAACTCGAGTCGATCTTGATCTTTTTACGAGTCGATCCCGAGTAACTCACGAGCTGTCTCGACTCACTTACACCCCTAGCTTAGAGATTACTGAAATCAAACCGTAATCCGGACCAAATAAGTTTCGAACTGAAAAAATCCGTTGACCATTTCTGAACCGAACCTATTATTTTTTGGTAAGGATTTGGATATTTCTCTTTCGAACCAAAAATCGTACTTAACTGTACCTAACTATATTGAATCGAATAATCGAATAAATGACAAATTATAAATTTTAAAATATATTATCCCTAAAATATTAATTTAAATAAGTATTAAAAATTATTTATTCATAATTTTGTAACTACTTATGCTTAACATAAATAATTAAATAACCATATATTTAATTGATATATAATTTTAAAAATACAAGTTAGTGGATTGAAAACAAATTTGATGTAATAAAATTATTTATAGTAGTTAGACGTTAATATATTTTATTCAAATTGAATTTGTTATTCAAAAGATAAAAAATCTCCAATTATCCAACTGAATTGAATCGGATTGAACCATTCCGTTAGATCCAAAATTCTGAAATGAACTGAACTGTCCCAAAAAACAATTCAATCGTACCATACCGTCTCGATTTATTGGATCGGCATTGGATACTCATTTTAAAAAAAACCGAAGTTTGGTATATATCTAGATATTTTCAATATCTGATCCACATCATACCGTGCATACCCCTAATTATAATTGCCAACCCTTTTCATCAACCTTACTCTTATTCATTGTAACATCCCGATTTTTTTTGTCAAATGTGATTATTAGTTGTGTATTTATGTGGTCATATTTTATTATGCATTTTAGGATGATAAGTGTGTGATACTTGAATTTATTTATGTGTTCCTACATGCTATTGATTGTATATGATAATTTTAGAACATTAGCAATGTAGGAGATCTTTTATAGATTATTAAAAGTTATCCCTTGTTATAAACTTTGGAGATAATAGATTATTTAAATAAAGAAATAAAAGAAAAATAATTAGTTATTAGTTGCGATAGAATAGGAATCCTTTAAAGTAGTGGAAACGTGTTATTGGGGATAAATAATTATAAAACCCTTAGTACTATAAAACCCACATGCTTTTGTTAAGACCGAAAAAGAAAAGAAAAGAAAAGAGAGAGCAAAGGAATCGAGATCAAAGGAATTGAGAAAAATAAAAAGTTCGACGCAATCAGGTCATCAGTTGTGGGTTCAACTGAATTCACCTTCAATATTTATAATACGGAGACATGAATAGAGGAAATTTTTATATTTAGATTGACATGCAAACCTTGAAATTACAGTTAATGAATGATGCCAATTCCGATACATCTCATGGAATAATCATTGTGATTCTTGCAATTACCTTTTTGATAATTTTGTCGTACATATGATTATTATGAATTTTATGGGTTAGGCTAATTGTGAAGTTGATTTATTTGTTTGTGCAACTTGTATGATTGTTTACTTGGATTGTTGTACGTGTCAATTGTTTTGTTAATTTAGGTATTGAAGTTGTATGAGTATTGTGTGCAAACATATATTATTATTTTTATATATATGGACTGGTACCTGGGCACGAGACCATCCTCAAGGAGTTTTGGGTACGAGATCACCCATTTATGAGTTAGGGCAAGAGATCGCCCTATGAGTTTGAGTTGCTCCAATAGGATTCAGTGGCTAGCTACCCTGGGTCTTAATGGAGTTGGGCGCATTGGTACCAAGTCCGGGCCTAAATTAGTGTTTATTATATATATATATATATATATATATATATATATATGTATATATATAAGTTGAGTTATTAAAGTTTTCAAAGGAGTTATGTTGAGATAAAAAGAAAGGTTCTGTGAGATTATGATGTTATTTACTAAGCAATGCTTATAGTTTATTTTACCTCATATTGTAGATAAAGGCAAGGGTAAGATGAGTTAGAAGGAAGCAAGGCGATGTGCAATGATAGTGACGACGGAATCTCGGAACTGGTCATGAAAGATTACTTATTGTTTTTATTATTCTTTTTAATTGTTAAGTTTGCAAGTCTTGTTTGAGGTGACACTTATTTACAAGTTTATGTAGCTAGTTGGATTTTGTGAAGGTTCTTTATGTTTTATTTTATTATTCGAACTTGATATTTTGTTTCGAGTAATGTTTTAATTAATTCAGGATTTTGAGAAAGTTGAAGTTATTCCAAAAATTCTTAATAGTATGTTTTTAAAAAAAAAATGAAGGAGAATTTATGTTTATGCTGTGTTGAGCACTGGAGAAATAGTAGAAGTGACACTCCACTAGTAGGAGGTGTTACAGTATGGTATCAGAGCCAGTTTCCATCGCTCCGTCACACTACCATTGTACATCAGCCTTGCCACCTTCCAAGTAAGAAGTATATGTGTCTTTTGTTTGTATCTGCAAAGATTGTTAGAATGTTTAATATTTCGAGCATGCTTTTAGAATGACAAGCTTGAGTGAATAAGCATTAGTTCTATGTCTTATAATGTTATGATCTGAATGAAGGTTGTTAAGAAAAAGAAATGGCGAGAGGACGTCAAGCTGCCGGTAATTGCAGTGCAACAGCACCACAGCCAAGCATACATAATATGTTACCTCTGCTTCAGCAATAAGTTGCTCAACAACAATAACTCATTGAAACTTTGATGGCTAATAATCAACAAGCTATTCCTGAGGGCCCACCTGCTCCAAATGCTGCTCCACCTGCTCCTAATGCTGCTCCACAAGTTCCTCCAGGAGGCCCAACAGTAGGGGTTAGACAAGAGTCTTACTTAATTCAATGGCAGAAATTGAGACCGGAGAATTTTACAGGGACAACTAAACCATGGGATGCTCAAGCATGGTTCAAGACCCTTGAAAGCATTGTAGAATTGCTAGACTGGTCGGAGAATGAGAAAGTGAGGTGTGCATCTTTCTGTATGACAGAAGATGCTAGAATGTGGTGGGAAAGAGTGAGGATGAAGAGGAACATCAACGAGATGACCTGGGCTGATTTCGAGAAATAATTCTTTGAGGAGTTCTTCCATATGAAGGTGACCAACAAACACTATGATGAGTTCACTGAATTTCGTCAAGGAGACTTATCTGTTGAGGAGTTTGTGAGGAAGTACAATAGACTAGCTCGTTTATGCCCAAAGCTAGTCAAGGATGACAAAGATAGAGTTAGGCTGATGCTGAAGATGTTACGACCAGAGATAGCTCTAAACGTGACTAGTGGAGTTCATCGACCCAAGACTGCAGAAGAACTGATCAGTAGTGCTTTGACCACGGAATGAGGAACTTACAGAAGAAACAACCACTCAATGAGAATCGTAGCTGTGGAAATTTTGGGAGCCAGAGACCTCAAGGGAGCAATCAGAATTGGAAAGGGAATAACAACAACAATAACAACAAAAGGAAGCACTGGGATCAAAAGCCCGTGGCAGTCAAGATAGAAGGAGGGTCAACTCAAAAGTAAGCGAGGTTCGCTCCATGTCCAAAGTGTGGAATGATGCATCCAGAGGTTTATCGGCAAGGCATGAGTGGGTGTTACTGTTGCGGTATGGAGGGACATATCTCCAAATTTGTCCTACCAAGGCCAATCTACCGTAGGCACAACCGTCTAATCAGTATAGGAGAAGACCTTCGCAATTACATCAAATGCAACCAGTGCTCGAGGGACCTTCGATCGACTTGAAGCACCACCAGCCACCACCAATGCACGATGCCTTCTCTCTTACAAAGGAACAAGCAGTCGAGGCCTCTACTGTTATCACAGGTCATATACCTATCTTTGATCATATTGCTACTATATTGTTTGATACTGGTGCTACGCATTCATTTATATCTGCAGCATTTACAAAGAAGTTAGATAGATCTATGGATGTTTTGAATTCTAATTTCTCCATGACTTTACCTTCTGGAGAGGTGATTTTGTCCACACATTGGCTATGTGTGGTGCCAATTCATTTTTCCGAAAGGGAAATTTTCGGTGACTTAGTAGTACTTGACATGCATGACTATGATGTTATTCTTGGGATAGATTTTCTGATTAAGTACGGTGCAACTATTGAGTGTCGTAAGCGGAAGATAGTGTTCGAGCCTGAAGATGGATCTATATTTGAGTTCATCAGTGAACCGAAGAGAAAAACTAGAAAATTTTTGTCAGCTTTAAAGGCCCAAAAGATGTTAGCTAATGGGTGTTCATGATTCATGGCCTATGTAGTGGATACGAAGAAGGAAGAGCAAAACATGGAAGAAGTATCGATAGTTGCGATTACCCTGAAGTATTTCCTGATGAGTTACCAGGTTTGCCACCTAGAAGGGAGATTGAGTTTGAGATCGAGCTGGTTCCTGGTACGGATCCAATCTCAAAAGCACCTTACTGCATGGCTCTAGATGAATTGAAAGAGCTTCAAGAGCAGTTGCAAGAGCTACTTAAAAAGGGCTTAATCGACCTAGCCACTCGCCTTGGGGAGCTCCGGTTTTATTTGTCAAGAAAAAAAATGGATCAATGAGGATGTGTATTGATTACCGTGAACAAATTAACTATCAAGAATAGATATCCTTTGCCGAGAATTGATAATTTATTCGATCAGCTAAAATGAGCTACTGTTTTCTCCAAGATTGACTTCCAGTTTGGTTACCATCAATTAAGAATCGAGGAGTCTGATGTGCCAAAAACTATCTTTCAGACAAGGTATGGACATTATGAGTTCGTAGGTATGCCTTTTGGGTTGTGAATACTCCAACGACATTTATGGAGTTAATAAATCGGGTCCTTAAGGAGTTTCTTGATAAATTTATCATAGTCTTCATTGATGACATCCTTATCTACTCAAAGTCTCATGAAGAGCATGCCGAACATTTGAAGGTTATTTTGCAAACGCTGCAGAAGCATCAACTATATGCGAAGTTCTCGAAGTGTGAATTCTGGCTCGACAAAGTAGTTTTCTTGGGTCATATCGTATCGAGTGAAGGGGTAATGGTGGACTCAACCAAGTTAGAAGATGTTAGTAATTGGAGTTAACCAAAGAATGTCAGTGAAGTTAGGAGTTTTCTTGGATTAGCAGGGTATTATAGGAGGTTCGTTGAAGACTTTTCAAAGATCGCATCGCCTTTAACAACACTCATGAGGAAAAAACAAGAATTAGGTCTGAAGAATGCGAGAAGAGCTTCCTGGAACTTAAAAGAAGATTGACGAGTGCACCAGTCCTTACTATTCCAGAAGGTGATGAGGGTTTCGAAATCTATTATGACACATTGAAGATGGGGCTCGCAGTTGTACTCATGCAAAACGGGAGAGTGATTGCATACGCTTCAAGGCAACTCAAAGATTATGAGAAGAATTACCCAACACGTGATCTTGAATTGGCGGCAGTGGTCTTTGCCATGAAGATATGGAGGCATTATTTGTATGGGGTCCAATGCAAGATTTTTACTGATCACAAGAGTTTGAAGTAATTCTTTACCCAGAAGGATTTGAATATGAGACAACGTAGGTAGCTTGAATTGGTTAAGGATTACAATTGTGAGATTCTTTATCATCTAGGAAAAGCGAATAAGGTCGCTGATGCTTTGAGTAGGAAGACCTCCACCACATTGATATCATTGTCTCAGCTACCCCAACCACTATAGAAGGAAATGTTGGAGTTTGGATTTGAGATGATTAGTGGACAACTTTCCACTTTGACACTAGCACCGACATTGTTCAATGACATAAGAGAGAGGCAAGAGGCGGACCCAAATATGCAAAGGATAAATGATGGGTGTCAAACCGCCAAATTAAATAAACCTACTTTCAAAATAACGAATATAGTGGCAAGTAGGGTCGAATCCACGGGGAACGGGGATTAATTCCTTTTGAACGAAAACAAGCGATAAATAGGGGGGTTTTGAATTGTTTGTATCTAACTAATCTAAGAATCTAATAATTAACTAAAACATATAAATAGAATGATTAAAATATAAAGACGAATAAAAAGTAGTAACTCTGATCCAAGGGTATTTATATTCAATCATATTATTGATCATAGGCTCACATATATATTTTCTTACAATTCAAATAGTTCAACCAAGAATTATTAGGATAGCCATAATAAATCTTGTGTTTTCCTAAATTAATTGACCAATCCCAGCAACCGATCAATACTTATCATTAACGAGTTGGGCACGATAGCGTTCCATACCACGTTAATGATAGCATTACGATTTATGAAAACAGTTAAACCTAATTACTAATAGTCGAGATAGCTGCAACTATTAATAATTAGCTTGTAGATTCAATTAGGTTAAATTAATCATAATAGCACGATTAATTCAACCTATTGCTACTAGGGTTCAATCCTTCATGACGATTACGGATCATGAATTCATGAATAGCGGTAAGAAATGGAATAATTAATTGAGTTGTCAGTTCAATCAAATAGACAATTCCTATATACATAAGCTTGAATCTACAAATATTTGAATTAAACAAGAACAGTTAAATCACATAGCCTCACAATAACATAATTGAAATAAACCCTTGAACCAGAAAATAACCATAATTACTGACGGTGGAATCCAAGGTCTTCAATAGGAAAAAAATAAAGAACAAAAGATGAAAACTAGAAGAAAAGGAGAGAAATGGCGTGATTTTTTTTGGGGAGAGGAGAGAGAGAGCGCGTATTGGAATTCTTGTACTGGACTGTGCGCCTCTCCTCTATTTAATCACGCTAGGAATTTTTAATTCCTATTCCTACTCCTAATTAAATCTTAATAAAATCCAATCTTATCTCTAAAGTGAAATATCTAAATAATATCTAGATAATTACATAAAAAAAGAAATAATAAGCCTAATTAAATAAAGCTCTTGATGAGCTTCTTCATAAAATTGAAGACTTTAACAAATCCAAGCCCATCTTCTCTCTATCTCGGCCCGCTTCTTCACTTTTCAGCCCAAAACATTAATTTAAGCCCAACTTTGCTCCAAGTCCAATTATTATTCTCCTACATTAAAAGATAATTAATTAAGATCAATAAAGAATAATAATCAACAAAAAATAAGGGAATATGGATATAAAATATGGAATAATATTTGCACATCAAATTCCCCCACACCTAAACCATGCTTGTCCTCAAGCATGCATTAGAACAGATTAGCACAAGGTGAAAATTTGTTAACCGCGCAATATCATCGTCATTCTCCCACTCAGTTATTTTCCATGACAATTCAAGCTACTATGCAATGAAGAAATCAAGCAGACGACTTTTTACAAGAGTAAGTGATCATGATTTCGATTTTGTTCAATGAAATCCATATGCCCCATCAATACTTAACAGCTTCAATAAGCTCCAGTGTAACAATAAACAACACCTCACCAAAGATATCGCTCATTCCGCTCTTTAAAGTGTATGATAAGGGTATATATATGTAATCACTCAATATCAAAACATACATGCCATTACCATAGGCTTGCTAATATATCAAATCTCCATCACTGAAGTATGAAATATGCATTAATCAAAGGGTCTTTTCATTGGTTGTAATGGGGCCTTGGTTAAAGGTAGGATAAAAGGGAACATTGAAGGCTAGCAAGTCAAGAAGTTATGGAAATTCATATCACGTTGTCTCTAATGACAAATACACCTTCATTTTCAACAAGATCAATAGACCATTTCCTACTAACCACACTTGGTAATCTCACAAGATCGTAAGAGATCATCAAAACAAAACCAAGAAATAATCAAGTAATAACCTAGAGGTGCCAACTCTCAAGTAGCATATGTCAACCTTTTTATTTTTGATATGAAAAGAGTAACACAAATATGTTGACAACCTCACAATTTCTCTACCCGTTCTTCATTGAGGCAATGTCTATTTTTCACTTTTTCTTTTCTTTTTTTTTTCTTTTTTTTTTCATCTTTCTCTTCTTTTTTTTTCATTCTTGCTTCTTTTTTTTTTCTCTTTTTTTTTTTTCATTGCCACAACGTCCTTTGCACATCTTTCCCACCTCTTTTGTGTTCACAACAAAAATTCACCTTTTGACATGCAATTCCA
Source organism: Ajuga chamaepitys (assembly GCA_958295605.1). Lineage (NCBI taxonomy): Eukaryota > Viridiplantae > Streptophyta > Magnoliopsida > Lamiales > Lamiaceae > Ajuga > Ajuga chamaepitys. The sequence goes on along the minus strand of OY282506.1, from coordinate 26,260,977 downwards.
CACTTCTTGAAAAGAAGGTTCAAAAATTAAGGTAGACGGCCGTAAACAAGAAAAGAGAATAGGCTATATATAAACACGGTAAAATCAAAGAATAGGCTATAAGCTCAACGTGTTCAACTAAGGGACAATGTTTGGGTAGGTTATTCAGAAAGAAAGGCCATCAAAGGGTTATTCCTAAGTGCCCTTATCATTTTAATGCACAATTCATGAATGTGGTCTCGAAATGCATAACAAAGCAAGTTCTAGAATGTACATGATATGCTTGATTCACACACAACAAAGAAATTAGAGCACAATCGTATTTATTGCTCTTAGACTCAAAAGCTCACGGAAAAGCTAATTTGTGTTGAATCTTGCACACTTTCATTCTATCCACTATCAAGATCAAAGAGACACGTTGTTTTTTAAGTACCAAGAAAAATAATCAATCACACTTAACTCTTTTATTATGCCATCATACTCAACCCAACAAAGACATAGCAACTGAGCACATAAATAACATTTATACACAAGAGTACTCCCAATCGACAAGAATTTCAGATTTTTTTTTTTTTTTCAAAGAAACAAGCTCCTCTACAGGTTCCTAGTATGAACTCCCCCCACACCTAAATTCTACATTGTTCCCAATGTAGACAACGCAATTCAAAGCAAGCACTCAAAAAAGGTTAGGTAAAGTGCTACCATAAATTGTGCAAAAAAGAAACAACGTGAGATAGAGCGGAATATAACATCGTCGGGACCAAAATAATCGGGTATATAGGGAAGACAGATAAAACAATATGAGCACATATAAAGCAAGAGGACTTCCCTGAAAACGACAGAGGTAATCAACGGCAGCTGGTGGACTTAGAACAATAGCATTTGGGTAGCTTGCCGAGACCAGTGTGTATATGTATGGCGGAGTTAGATGTCGATTCACGCAAGGTGCTTCGCGCATCATATAGAAGACACAGTGGGGCTGTGGTGAGGGTTAGTCGAGAAGAAGCTGCGAGATTACTGCGAAAAAGAAGATTAAAAGATCAGTATTAGGCTTTTTTTTTTTCGTTTTTTTTTTTAAACGTGAAAATAAAGATTGTAAGACATTTTTGGGCAGAAGACTATTTCAAATTGGGCGTGATCAAGCCCAATTCAATTCTGACTCAAAATTAAACTAGTCCGTTTTTGGCGTGATCACGCCAAAACTCGACTAGTCTTCTGCCCCCCTACGAAAATTAGGCTATTTAAAGGGAATTTAACTTTTTTATTTGGCGTGATCACACCAAACAAAAAGTTGTCCCTGAACCTATTATTCAACTAGACACGAACGAACAACTAATAAACCTAAAAAAATTGAAAATAACATTAAAGACGAAACAAAGCAAAATAAAATTTGGGTTGCCTCCCAACAGCGCAATTTTTTTGCGTCGTTATGCTCGACGTTCTTCCTCCATCATTGTGGTCAGCCAATTCCACGAGCATCTGTTAGTATCTCATTCGGGTCAAAACAGGCATATGCTTCACAGTTGTCAAGAATTTCCACAAAATTTTTGTCAATGAGAGCACCATCCTCTATCTTCCGAATATAAAAGCTAGTTGGAACCTTCGAAATCTCCGGATACCCATGGATTTCCTTGGTCTCTTCTAAAGGCGGGTTCATGACTTCCACCTCTTGAAAGATTCCAAAAACTTCTTCTTTGCTCTCATTCGTGGTGGATTTCTCTAGTCTGCTAGGAAACGGAGGAATAACCAAATTAGTAATACACGGAAAAGAGAGTGAAGATTTTATCTTTTGTGGATCAGGTGACTTTTCTTTCACTTCATTCTCCTTCTCACTTTGATGTTCAGTGGTTTCCTCAAAGAAATCAAGTCTAGACTGTATCTCTTTTTCGCTTTGGAGCACAATTGAGCTGACATTCTCCGTCGGACTAACTTCAATTTGTGATGCTAGCCTCTCTGAACTTTGAGCTTCCAATTTACCAATAGAATTAGCCAGTTGACTAATCTGATTCTCGAGGATCTGGATGCTGGCTCTTGTTTCCTGTTGAAACTCTTGGGCACTCACTTGAAACTGTTGTGTATTCATTGCTAGAGTTTTCACTATTTCCTCCAATGACAGGCTAGAATCGGATTGTTGATTGGGAGCTGACTGTCTCTCGTAATTATTCTGAGAAAATCCTTGTTCTGCTCCTAGATTTTGATAATTGGAATTCATCCATCCCAGATTGTATCTGGCATTGTAGGGACAAATTTCTGTAGGATGTCCAGGAATCAAGCATATTCCACAAATCTTAACCTGTTGTACCTGAAATAAAACCAACTTTTCCGCAAGAGAGATTACTTTATTTATCCTTCTATCTAAAGAACTCTCATGTGGAATATTATCATGCCTAGTTCCAAAATAATGTGCATACGCATCCATTTTTAATATGAATGAGGCAGAAACAAGAAACGAGGAAAATGGGGGGAAGAAGGAATAACTAACTAAAATAAATACTAAAATAAACTCAAAAGAAATAAATCACTTTGCACCGTTCCCCCGCAACGGTGCCAAAATTTGATGGGTGTCAAACCGCCAAATTAAATAAACCTACTTTCAAAATAACGAATATAGTGGCAAGTAGGGTCGAATCCACGGGGAACGGAGATTAATTCCTTTTGAACGAAAACAAGCGATAAATAGGGGGGTTTTGAATTGTTTGTATCTAACTAATCTAAGAATCTAATAATTAACTAAAACATATAAATAGAATGATTAAAATATAAAGACGAATAAAAAGTAGTAACTCTGATCCAAGGGTATTTATATTCAATCATATTATTGACCATAGGCTCACATATATATTTTCTTACAATTCAAATAGTTCAACCAAAGAATTATTAGGATAGCCATAATAAATCTTGTGTTTTCCTAAATTAATTGACCAATCCCAGCAACCGATCAATACTTATCATTAACGAGTTGGGCACGATAGCGTTCCATACCACGTTAATGATAGCATTACGATTTATGAAAACAGTTAAACCTAATTACTAATAGTCGAGATAGCTGCAACTATTAATAATTAGCTTGTAGATTCAATTAGGTTAAATTAATCATAATAGCACGATTAATTCAACCTATTGCTACTTGACACGTCGGTTTCTAACCTAGTGTTCCGCAAGTGTACGGATGTAGGTGTAGTACTATTGTCAAGGTCGATCCCACAAGGAATAGTTTTAGGTAGTTTGATACCCTAATACTCTAGGAATGTCCTAACTAGATACTAAGTTTTAAAGGTTGATTTTACTAATTAAACTACTCAATTAAATATAACTTCAAACTTAGGAAACACGAAAACTAACAATCAAAGAGAAAAGGTATCCTAGGGCTTCGATTTCAGGATATTATTTCAATATTGAATATGATTAACCTATTAATTTACCAATTCTAGTGTTTATTAAGCGGCACGACAATAATCTAATCCTTCTCTCGAAGCGATTAAACCGTTGATGAATTAAGCTAATTACCCTCTCGAGTCAATTAAACCTAATAACTCCCAAACGATCTTAAGCCACGGCCTACACAGTCATAGACAACTGCGCTCTATGTTCTAAGTCTGATAACAATTCCCTCCTCTCGAAGCGGAATTGTTAAACTAAATTACTAAATCTAGGTGATCAAACTAAATTCAGTTTAAGCATAAACATAGAGATAAAACACATAAAGAACGGAATTAATAGATTAAATCATAAATCAAAACATTGTTATAAAAACCCCTACTTTCTAACCCTAGGACACGAATAGCTTAGCTACTCATGCCTAGCAATAATCCAATACAAAATTCTATGAAAAACATTGTAAGAATTAAAACTAAGAAAGAACAATTAAACCCGGATGACTCCGTCTCGATGATCTTCGTCTTCCTTGTCTTCCAAGGTGATGTAATTTATGTTCTTGATGATTGATCCCCTTTTTCCTAGAGCTTGGGGTCCTTTTTATAGAGTTGTGGACGAATCTTGGAGAAGATAGGCTTAAACTCCTATTAAAACACAATTTCTCTTATCGGTAGACTTTTTGACACGGCCGTGTTTCTTAAATGACACGGCCGTGTTGCTTTGCAATTCTTCAATTTCTGCGCAACATTTGACACGGCCGTGTTGCTTGAGTGACACGGCCGTGTTCTATTCCAGAACCCACAGCGCGTTATGGACCACTTTTGACACGGCCGTGTTGCTTTGTGACGCGGCCGTGTCGGTTCTTGCCCGGTTTTGCTCCTGGACCGGTTCAGACCGGTTCGGACCTGTTTGGACCGGTTCTTCGACGGTTCTCACTCTTTTGGGCCGGTTTTCACTCTTTTCCAACTTGTTTCCTCGTCCGGTAGCCTGAAAATGCTCAAAATACCTTAAAACAAGTCAAAACACGTCAAATGACCCAAATATTATTAATATAACTAAATGCCGGTCAAATATGCACGTAAATGATATAAAATATGATCCTAAATCGACCTAAATACATGCATAAATAACGTGTTATCAAACTCCCCCAAACTTAAACTGTTGTTCGTCCCGAACATCATACAAAAAGACACAAAGAAGACAAGTGATTATGCATTTTGTTTAGGGCGATTAGACGATGAATTTAGTTTCAGTTTGATTTTCCTTAAAACAACTAGGCACACAATTCACTTGAGCATATGTGATAACGCGTAAATCAACTAATCTCGAGACTATGAACTTTCGAATTATTCAACCCTCACCGGGTAAGTGTTTCACTCATCTCTCAAGTGTTTAGGCTAAAATAATTTTCACTCATATTGAATTACATGCAAAATCTACCATATGCTTGCCAATCGTCTAGACTAGACCTCGTACTTGCTATGTGTGATAAAAGATCAAAAAGGTCTTTATTTTGGTTATAATGTGGGCTTAAGGTAAGGTGGGATACATTTGGATATAAGTGACTATTCCTTGGACTAATCAAGTTACGTCTAACCCGACTACCCCTCAATACAATCACTCAACCTCACTCTTCAAATTTCAGCAAATCACCTTGCAAAGTGACTTCTTCACCTTCCCAAGTCCATACAACTTAAGTGCTTTTCAATTCTGTGGGTACCACATTTTTGGGACTACCCGAATGTTCTAAGCAAATTCATAATTTGAGCACTTTATTTTCTAGCCTCTCCTCTATAATACTAATAATAAAAACTTTTTTTTTTCTTTTTTTTTTCTTTTTTTTTCTTTTTTTTTTCTTTTTTTTTTTTTTTTTTTTTCTTTCTAGGAGAGGCCATTCTTCGCTTTTCACCTCTCACTTTTCTTTTATTCCCTTCATCTTTTGAAAATATCCCTATTTCCCATTCCTTCCCACAAATTGTTCACCCAGAATTCCTTCCAATTCTCCTCCCTCTAACTTGATTAATCCAATTAGGGCCAAAAGAATTAAATCAAAAAGGTTTCGGCTGACATTGTTAGGTTATGAATAAATAAGGCTATAAGGCTCAATTGGGCTAACTAGGGACAATTTTTTCATTATGGGTCAAAGGCAATTTTCATGGTTCGAACAAATAGGCTTAAACAAAAAGTTGCCTAAGATCATTTCCTAAATCACAACATATACTTGACACATTCTTAGTAAAGACTCAAGGCAAGTTCTAGAGACTAGTACACATATTTAATCAAATTCACACCGAAAGAAAGTATATGACTCCAAAAATTGGAGTATAATTTAGGCTCAAATTCTCACAAGGTAAATTTTGATTGAATATTCTCAGTTCAAGCTCAATTTCGTCTCAAAACACCTCTCATGCTCTATTATGTGCCATTTTTCATCTACTTCTCAAAATCATCTCATCATCAACTATTCATCATCCATCTTTCCCTAATTTTCTCTTTTTATTTTTCTCACTTGTTACCTATTTCCGGGTTTTATTATTCTTATTGACTCTAAAAACTGCACTACTAAGACTCTAAACTCTAAACTCCTAAGACTCAACATGGAAACAATATGCAATTAAACTTGGGCTCACAGACCCAATAACACCGATAAATCAGATAACTGGGCTCACAGACCCGATAACATCAATCAAAACAATAAAAATCAGCACAATGGGCACACGGACCCACAATCAGCGAACCTCGAACGATCAACTAAAATGTAAATCAAACTGGAAATATAGCTGCCAAGACGTCCCACGGTCTACCCCCTCCCCCAAACTGGAAAAACGTGGTACGCCTTGGTGCTAACTTACAAATCGTTCGACGATGGCGTTTTGAAACCCCTACGAGCTCCGAAATCGTGCCATTTTGCTCCTACTGAATCTTGGTTCGGCCGTCTCCGCATCACGCTCTGAATTTTCCATTTTTTTTATGTTGACGTACTGACACGGCCGTGTTGAATGTTATGACACGGCCGTGTTACATTTGAGCCAAACTTGATGTTTTGGGCTGATTTTGACACGGCCGTGTTATAATGCTAACGCGGCCGTGTTCTAATTGAATCAAAAACCCGGTTTCTGTGGCGTTTTTGACACGGCCGTGTTAAGTAATGTGACACGGCCGTGTTGCATTCCAGTGCATTTTACCTTTTGGAGCGATCTTTTGACACGGCCGTGTCATGTGTGAGACGCGGCCGTGTTACTTTGAGCTGACGTTGACGCGGCCGTGTCATTTTGTGACGCGGCCGTGTTGCATTCCAGAAGATTTCTCCCTTCGACGTCAATTTTGACACGGCCGTGTTGAAAAGTGACACGGCCGTGTTACTCTGATTTCCATCTTCATGCGATTTTTCGTCTTTTCGACCCCCGTTTCTTGCAACACTCGTCCATGTTGATTCCTAAAAACATAAGACACTAAAATACAAGTAAAAACATAAAATTAACAAAAAAATAAAACAATAAACATCGGGTTGCCTCCCGACAAGCGCTTTGTTTTACGTCTTCAGCCGGACGTCCTTTTCCTATCAACCTTCTTCTAGCCACCCCGAGTTGGAAGTTTTCTGAACACTTAAAGAGCTATTTGGGCGTGGGGATTTTCTATAGCAGCTAGGGTAGTGTAAATAATGCTACAATTGTGCCTACCCCTTAGACCCGATTTATGTATGTTGAGTGTGATTATTTCGTTTTGAACCCGAAAAACCAACTCCCCTTTAGGTACATCTATTAGTGCTTGGCTAGTCGCCAAGAAGGGTCTTCCTAAGATAAAAGGGAATTCATCACTCCCTTTCATGTCAACAACTAAGAAATCACTAGGGAATTCAAAACTTAGCACTTTTACCACTACATCCTCTGCTACTCCCAACGGCGTTAATGAAGATCCATCCGCCAATTTGATAGTAGTAAAGGACCGTTTAATTTCCCTTAATCCTAATTCTCTATACTGCTTAAGAGACATCAAATTTATGCTAGACCCTAAGTCACACATGACATTATGAAATTCATGACTACCAATTGAGCAAGAAATAGTAAAACTCCCTGGATCTTTTGCTTTTGTTGCTCTTCTTGGTTTCATGTTTGTGTTTGCGTTCTTCTTGGGCCTGCTCGGTCTCTTCTTTGTCACCTCTTTTCCATCCTCCCACTCCTTTGTTTTCTCTTTTACTTGGATTCTCTCCTTTAGTGGTTCCTGTTTCACAACAACAACTCTAGATTGCTCTAAAGGATCAAGGTTAGCAAAGAACGAATTTTTAAAACAAAAATCAAAAGACTCATCAAGAATAGGAGATGAAGTTTTCTTATCTATGATTGTATTGACCTCCTCCTTCTCAATGTTTTTGACTTCCTCGCTTGATTCCTTCGCTTCTTGGTCCTTCAAGCTCTCTTCATGCTCATCTAGCTCCACAATATTGCAGTGCTCCTTCGGGTTAACCACTGTATCACTCGGGTATTGGCCTTGCTTGTGTTGAGCTCCTACTATCTTTATCAGCTGACTCATGTTTGATGTCAACTCTCCAATGCTAGCTTGAGTCTGCACCAACGTGTTCTCGAGCCTCTTGATGTCTGCCCCTTGCCCAGTGATATGCTTGTTTAGCTCCATGAATTTTCCATCCACTTTCTTCTCCAACTGAGCTAACTTTTCATCATACTTTTCGAATTGTGACATCGCGATCTCTTCTTGTGATGGCTTCTTACCGTCATGGATCATGCCATTTGTAACAGCAAATCCGGGTGGCGGATTGAGTGTATTTTGCGCGTTCCCATATGAAAAGTTCTGATGATTCTGAGGGTACTGATTGTACCGAGGCTGATTGTTCTGGAAGTTGTTGAAGTTTCGTTGATTCACAAATTTTACTTCTTCAACTTCTTCCGGACCCCCTGGCTGTTGTGCTAACGTTAGATTAGTTAGCAAATTCACCTGGCTCGTCAATGCTGTTACTTGTGCTGTGAGCTTTTCAATTGGCTCATTATTGACGGGCTCGCATTTTTGGACACTGGCTACCCTCCTTGGCATGTTTCTCTCATTCGACCATTGGTAGCTCGTTCTGGCCATCGCGTCCAGGATTGAGAATGCCATCCTCACTGACTTCTCCATCAAACTTCCACCCGCAGCTGCATCCACTTGGTTTCTAGTCGGAGCAAGTAGACCATTGTAGAACTTGCATACTTGCTGCTTCTTGGTGAACCCATGTTGAGGGCAACTCCGGATAAGATCCCGGAATCGCTCCCAAGCCTCTCCGAATGGCTCTTGGTCCAGCTGTTTGAACTGATTAATTTGATTCTGCAAGTCGAGCATCTTGCTCGGTGGAAAGTACTTCAGTAAGAACGAAGTGCTCAAGTCTTCCCAATCTCTGATGTCTTCTAGTGAATTGAACCATTGTAATGCTCTATCCTTCAGTGAGAAAGGGAACAATCTCATCTTGACCTGCTCGTGCGGCACATGATTAATCTTGATTGTGTCGGCCAGTCTGCGAAACTTGATCAGATGCGCATTCGGATCCTCCAACGCACTTCCCCCATACTGGTTTTGCTGCACTATATTGATTAGTGCAGGCTTCAGCTCGAAATTGTTGGCATTGAGTGGTGGAGGTTGTACTCCTGCTGCCTGCTGGTTTGGACTGGGCTTCAAGCAGTCGCTAATAGGGTCATCTTCATCGCCTGCAGCTGGGTCTATCTGAATTGGGCCGTACTGCTGTTGTAGCTGTGGCCCTTGTGGAGGTAGCTGCTGCTGTATGTTCGTGACTCGATCATCCAACCGTGCCAGAGCTGTCAGTACTCTGTTAAGTGCGTCATCTTGATTTGGATGCTGTGGTGGATTTTCCATCTCAGATGTGAAGTTTCTTCTCGTTCGGTGTCTGCGAGCTGTCGCTTCAATTTCTGGATCGAAAGGAAGAAGGGTTTCTTTCCCTTTTGATCTGGTGTGCATACGAAGCCTGAAAACACCAAAAACAAGAACTACCGCGTAATACAAAAATTAACCAAAAAAAATAAAAACGAAAATTAAAATTAAAAATACGAAAAAAATAAAATCTAGTCTAGTTTCCTCCTATTTTTCAAGATAAAAACTAAGCGCTAAATCCTATTCCCCAGCAACGGCGCCAAAAACTTGACACGTCGGTTTCTAACCTAGTGTTCCGCAAGTGTACGGATGTAGGTGTAGTACTATTGTCAAGGTCGATCCCACAAGGAATAGTTTTAGGTAGTTTGATACCCTAATACTCTAGGAATGTCCTAACTAGATACTAAGTTTTAAAGGTTGATTTTACTAATTAAACTACTCAATTAAATATAACTTCAAACTTAGGAAACACGAAAACTAACAATCAAAGAGAAAAGGTATCCTAGGGCTTCGATTTCAGGATATTATTTCAATATTGAATATGATTAACCTATTAATTTACCAATTCTAGTGTTTATTAAGCGGCACGACAATAATCTAATCCTTCTCTCGAAGCGATTAAACCGTTGATTAATTAAGCTAATTACCCTCTCGAGTCAATTAAACCTAATAACTCCCAAACGATCTTAAGCCACGGCCTACACAGTCATAGACAACTGCGCTCTATGTTCTAAGTCTGATAACAATTCCCTCCTCTCGAAGCGGAATTGTTAAACTAAATTACTAAATCTAGGTGATCAAACTAAATTCAGTTTAAGCATAAACATAGAGATAAAACACATAAAGAACGGAATTAATAGATTAAATCATAAATCAAAACATTGTTATAAAAACCCCTACTTTCTAACCCTAGGACACGAATAGCTTAGCTACTCATGCCTAGCAATAATCCAATACAAAATTCTATGAAAAACATTGTAAGAATTAAAACTAAGAAAGAACAATTAAACCCGGATGACTCCGTCTCGATGATCTTCGTCTTCCTTGTCTTCCAAGGTGATGTAATTTATGTTCTTGATGATTGATCCCCTTTTTCCTAGAGCTTGGGGTCCTTTTTATAGAGTTGTGGACGAATCTTGGAGAAGATAGGCTTAAACTCCTATTAAAACATTCTCTTATCGGTAGACTTTTTGACACGGCCGTGTTTCTTAAATGATACGGCCGTGTTGCTTTGCAATTCTTCAATTTCTGCGCAACATTTGACACGGCCGTGTTGCTTGAGTGACACGGCCGTGTTCTATTCCAGAACCCACAGCGCGTTATGGACCACTTTTGACACGGCCGTGTTGCTTTGTGACGCGGCCGTGTCGGTTCTTGCCCGGTTTGGACCGGTTCTTGCCCGGTTTGGACCGGTTCTTCGACGGTTCTCACTCTTTTGGGCCGGTTTTCACTCTTCTCCAACTTGTTTCCTCGTCCGGTAGCCTGAAAATGCTCAAAATACCTTAAAACACGTCAAAACACGTCAAATGACCCAAATATTATTAATATAACTAAATGCCGGTCAAATATGCACGTAAATGATATAAAATATGATCCTAAATCGACCTAAATACATGCATAAATAACGTGTTATCACTACTAGGGTTCAATCCTTCATGACGATTACGGGTCATGAATTCATGATTAGCGGTAAGAAATGGAATAATTAATTGAGTTGTCAGTTCAATCAAATAGACAATTCCTATATACATAAGCTTGAATCTACAAATATTTGAATTAAACAAGAACAGTTAAATCACATAGCCTCACAATAACATAATTGAAATAAACCCTTGAACCAGAAAATAACCTTAATTACTGACGGTGGAATCCAAGGTCTTCAATAGGAAAAAAATAAAGAACAACAGATGAAAACTAGAAGAAAATGAGAGAAATGGCGTGATTTTTTTTGGGGAGAGGAGAGAGAGAGCGTGTATTGGAATTCTTGTACTGGACTGTGCGCCTCTCCTCTATTTAATCACGCTAGGAATTTTTAATTCCTATTCCTACTCCTAATCAAATCTTAATAAAATCCAATCTTATCTCTAAAGTGAAATATCTAAATAATATCTAGATAATTACATAAAAAAAGAAATAATAAGCCTAATTAAATAAAGCTCTTGATGGGCTTCTTCATAAAATTGAAGACTTTAACAAATCCAAGCCCATCTTCTCTCTATCTCGGCCCGCTTCTTCACTTTTCAGCCCAAAACATTAATTTAAGCCCAACTTTGCTCCAAGTCCAATTATTATTCTCCTACATGAAAAGATAATTAATTAAGATCAATAAAGAATAATAATCAACCAAAAATAAGGGAATATGGATATAAAATATGGAATAATATATGCACATCAATAAAACAAGAGATACAAGAAGGGAAAAGTGATGGTTTTCGAATGTCTGACGACGGGGTGCTCTACTTTGGTAGTCGTTTGTGTGTTCCTAATGACGAGGAGTTGAAGCAGAAGATATTAGAAGAAGCTCATGGTGCACCATACTCAATGTACCTAGGATCCACCAAAATGTATCGTGACTTTAGAAGTAGCTTTTGGTGGTTTGGAATGAAGAAAGATGTGGCAAAGTATGTCAGCACTTGCTTGACTTGTCAGAGAGTAAAAGCTGGACACTAGAGATGAGGAGGAGAATTACAACCCATACAGATACCGGAGTGGAAATGGGAGGATATTTCCATGGACTTCATAGTTGGGTTGCCGAAAACCACGAATGGCTACGATGTTATTTGGGCGATTGTTGATAGATTTAAAAAGTCAGCACACTTCTTGCCAATCAAGATAACATATTCGATAGAGCAATTGGCTCAATTTTACGTTAAGGAGGTGGTCAGATTGCATGGCGTTCTGAAGACGATCATTTCTGATAGAGATAGTCGATTCACTTCTCATTTTTTAGGGTGTGTCAAAAAGTCTCTTGGAACAAAGTTACATTTTAGTATTACTTTTCACCCTCAGACGGACGGACAGACATATCAGATGAATCAAACCTTGGAAGATATGCTTCGAGCTTGCACCTTGGATTTTAAGGGAGTTGGTGCAAATATATGTGCTTAGCCGAGTTTGCCTATAACAATAGCTACCAGTCCACTATTGAGATGGCACCTTACGAAGCCTTATATGGGAGAAAGTGCAAATCACCTATTTGTTGACATGAGCTTGGAGAGAAGAAGGATTTGGAGTCAGAGATAGGACGGAAGACCAAGATCATAGATGAAACGACTGAGGCCATTACAATTATTCGTTAGAGAATTGAAACAGCTCAAAGCTGACAGAAAAGTTATGCCGATGTTCGTAGAAGGCCTCTTGAGTTTGAAGTGGGAGATGCAGTTTTCGTCAAAGTAGCTCCAACGAAGGGAGTGATGAGATTTGGTAAGAAAGGGAAGCTTAGTCCACATTATGTTGGACCGTATGTTATCACTAAGGAGTTGGGAAGGTAGCCTATGAATTGGATTTGCCTCAAGAGATGTCGGTTATCCATAATGTTTTTCACATCTCGATGTTGAAAAAGTATATTCCTGATCAAAGTCATGTAGTTCAACCACAAACGGTGCGAATTCGAGAAGACTTGAGTTACGCAAGTAAACCTACCAGAATAATAACCCGAGAAGTCAAGAGATTGAGAAACAAAGAGATACCACTTGTTAGAGTAATATGAATAGATCATAAGTTTGAGGAAGAAACTTGGGAACATGAGGAAGATATGAAAGAGAAATACCATGAGTTATTCTAAGTTTCGAGGATGAAACTTCTAGAAGGTAAGGGGGATTGTAACATCCCGATTTGTTTTGTCAAATGTGATTATTAGATGTGTATTTATGTGGTCATAGTCTATTATGCATTTAGAGGTGATAAATATGTGATACTTGAATTTATTTCATGTGTTCCTACATGGTATTGATTGTATATGATAATTTTAGAACATTAGCAGTGTAGGAGATCTTTTATAGATTATTAAAAGTTATCCCTTGTTATAAACTTTGGAGATAGTAGATTGTTTAAATAAAGAAATAAAAGAAAAATAATTAGTTATTAGTTGAGATAGAATAGGAATCATTTAAAGTAGTGGAAACGTGTTATTGGGGATAAATAATTACAAAACCCTTAGTACTATAAAACCCACATGCTTTTGTTAAGAGCTGGAAAAGAAAAGAAAAGAAAGAGAGAGCAAAGGAATCGAGGTCAAAGGAATTGAGAAAAATAAAAAGTTCTCGTTTCAACGATGCAATCAGGTCATCAAGTATGGGTTCAACTGAATTCACCTTCAATATTTATAATACGGAGACATGAATTAAGGAAATTGTATATTTAAATTGACATGCAAACCTAGAAATTACAGTTCATGAATGATCTCGATTCCGATACATTTCATGGAATAATTATTGTGATTCTTGCAATTACCTTTTTGATATTTTTGTCATACATATGATTATTATGAATTTTATGGGTTAGGCTAACTTGATAAATAAATTGATGATGAGGCAATGAATTAATTTTGGTGCACGCTTAATATTGTGATGGTACTATTATGAAATTGATTTAATTATCTATGATTGATTTTTTTTTTTTCTTGCAACATGAAGATTTATATTGAAACTAGGGTCAGTAGTTAAATTGAAACTTTAGTTCTCTTTCCCTTACTGTTTCGTGATGGACAATTAGGATTAGGACATTGTTTTAAAGATCTTTTCCTTATGTAATTTACCTTATAAAACTGGATGTAGGTAATTAACTAGTTTGTATATTAGATTAGCAAACTAAATATATATACTAAATCCAATTATATTACTTTTTGGTTTAGATTCGACTTAGACTCTCCATCTAGTTCGTGTGTAAAGATTTAAGTACATATGTCACTTGCAATACGAGGAATTGTGATTAATTGTGAAGTTGATTTATTTGTTTGTGCAACTTGTATGTTGTTTATTTGGATTGTTGTACGTGTCAATTTGTTAAGGTCTGCTTGTTTTGTTAATTTATGTATTGAAGTTGTACGAGTGTTGTGTGCAAATATGAGTTCATTTGTATTGAGTAAAGATAAATGTCTTGGAAAAGTATATTATTATTTATATATATATGGACTGGTACTTGGGCACGAGACTGCCCACAAGGAGTTTTTGGTACAAGATCACCCATTTATGAGTTAGGGCACGAGACTGCCCTATGAGTTTGAGTTGCTCCAATGGGATTCACTGGCTAGCTACCCTGGGTCTTAATGGAGTTGCACGCATTGGTACCAAGTCCGGACCCAAAGTAGTTTTTATTATTATTATATATATATATATATATATATATATATATATATTAAAGGAGTTATGTTGAGATAAAACGAAAGGTTTTGTGTGATTATGATGTTACTTACTAACCAATGCTTATAGTTTATTTTATCTCATATTGCAGATAAAGGTAAAGGTAAGATGAGTTAGAAGGAAGCAAGGCGATGTGCAGTGATAGTGACGGCGGAATCTTGGAACTGTTTATGAACGATTACTTATTGTTTTTATTATTATGTTTAATTGTTAAGTTTGCAAGTCTTGTTTGAGGTGACACTTAGTTACAAATTTATTTATCTAGTTGGATTTTGTGAAAGTTCTTCATGTTTTTATTTTATTATTCGAACTTGATATTTGGTTTTGAGTAATGTTTTAATTAATTCAGGATTTTGAGAAAGTTGAAGCTATTCCAAAAATTCTTAAAAATATGTTTTAAAAAAAAAAATTAAGGAGAATTTATGTTTGTACTACGTTGATCACTGGAGAAATAGCAAAAGTGACACTCCACTAGTAGGGGGTGTTACATTCATATCCAGAATCATCATTCCTCAACTGCTTCAGTGTTGTCTTTTCGCACGCAATATTATTCATCCATGCTTAATACAGTATTCTTTCATTCATTCTTGGTAGTAATTAATTTAGTTTTAATTCTTATTTTTCGGAACGACAAATTAAGATTCATATAATCTTACAACATGTGTATATAATAATTCTTGTTTGTACATTTGTTTAAGTTTGTATATCAAATTAAATTAATTCTATTCAAATTTTTGTTTGAATGTTTTTTAAGTTTATTGCTTATTTGATTAGTTTGTTCATCTTCTTTCGCCACCACTTACATATTTTATTGTTTGTATATTATTAAGATCATTAACTCTAACTATTTTTTATTATTTTTTTGGCTATTTCTTCTTCTCATGCTGCAGATGCTGGAACTTTCGTAAGTATTCAAGAGTATAGTACAAAACCGGTTTTATTTTATTTTCAATTTCATTAGATAAATCAATTGCAAATACTTTAGTTTGAGGGTTTTGTGTTCACATAGAATGTGATGAGTCCATCCACGAATTTTCAATATAATTTTGTTTTGCATTTCTTCGTTGATTTATAGCATTTAATTTCGAACTGAGAAAATTGTGGTTTGTTTTGCTTCGTTCTTGGATCTCTTTTATTCATTATTTTGTTTAGGATTTTATGTGATATTTTTAGATATTCGGGTTTCTTGGATATCTTCGAATTCTTTGTTTGTTATTGGTTAATCATTCTTTATTGTTTTATAATTTATTGGAGATCTCCAAATTTGTCATTTTGGGTTTAATTTAAGTAATATTTTAAGATATTTGGGTTTCTTGAATATCTTCGAATTCTTCGTTTATTATTGGCTAATCTTTTATCTTCATTGGATTTATGTTGTTTATATTCGGGTTTCCCAAGCCTCGTTAAGACCAACCTTGTACCATTGCACAACCCTCTTGAATGGTCTATGTTCCTCAACAACATGACAGGAGTGCCCACCTTAAGGTTGAATTCATGATTGGAACGCCAGAACACTTCAACGAATTTAAGAATTCAGGTGTGTGGACATCTACCAACATGTCAACATTGCTTTCAGAATTGCAAGCACTGTTAAAGCTTAAAAACGTCTTGGACTTGTGGTCATTAATCATTTTGTCATTTATCGAATCAACAATGACCAAGGGGTGCAAGTATTTTTTTTTTTTTTTTTTTTGCAGAAATTATGGATCATCCAACATGTTCTCGAAATCTGGGTAAGTGCTTTTAAAAGTAGTGTATAATGCATCCTCACCTTCATCCAAGAGAATGTCATCAGGAATCTCAACTTGGGCATCCCAATCTTTCATCTCACCAATAGTGCCATCACCAAGTGCAGCCATCCATTCAGAAAATTTATGCAGTTCTTGTCTTTCATCTTGTGATTTGACACTTTTAAGCCGCATATTTGTTGTAAGTCTCATCACTACACACTCATCCCAAATATAGGATGAGTTATAGTTGCATGAACAATGTCCTCGCGAGATCCTTTAGGAATTGTCGGGAATCGGGAGTTGTGCTAAGGATCTATTCGGGCTGTAATTTGAATACTATTTTCAAAAACAACAATGATATGAATGATCGAATCATATAATTCATGTAATTGAATCAAGGTAATCATACAATAGACCCTAAATATGCGGAACTAAGGGATTATAGTATATTACCTTCGAATCAGAGAGGCACCATTGAGAAGAATTAATCTTTCAACCCAAAGATCTTCTTGAGTATTCCCTAAGTCCAAGCTCGCCAATTCGGTGGGAAATCAGACGAACTTTTTAACTCTAAAGGAAATGATTAATTTTCTAGAAATTACTCACTCACTTATACATCTCTTGTTGCATATGGGGACCAGGATTGGTCCCTTATTAATAGGGGATAGGGGCCGAAATCTGCCCCGTTTTAGGATTAGGAAATTGGGAGAGGAAAATATAGATAATCCTAATCCCCTTAGGAATTAGATTCTTTCATATGTTTTCTTTCCTTATCTCCTACTTCTAATTGATCCTTATCCTTTTAGTTAATGGACTTCTATTGGGCTACTCAAGGGGCCTTTAGGAGGAATATGATTGGGCCTTCCAATGGGCCTAGATATTCATATTGAACCATCAATATTATTCTAGCTCATTGATATTAATTCATTCCACTATAGAATTAATATTGAACTACCCATCCTAATCCATATTACGAAATATGGCTCTCGGTTATTTTTCCCGTATTTAAGATTCGATGTGCATTAATTAATTTAAGCTACTGAATGCTTTAATCAATTAATATATTTTATTTCTTGAGAACAAACAACACAACTTTATTATCATACCGGAAGTTAATCTACTGTACAGGTTTGATATGATAAAAATTCTGAGCCCATCAAGGGGACATAATCAACTTGTTTTACCAAGACACAATTTCCTGTATTAATTTGGCAATATGTCATATAATTAATAGTATTGCCCAAAGTATAGAGTATTGAGTCTCAATGACTCTTTACCCATAATAAATCAAAGCAACATTAATTAATTATATACAATCCCAATTAAGTGACAGAAAATAAGAAAACAATAACCAGTATCTCGCTGTTGGTCCAATTCAATGCAACAAATGCACTAGTGTAATCTCTTGGTCAAGACAAACCAAATCTGAGCCTTACACATCCACTTCTACCAGTGGATTGTTCAACTCCATCTAAGTTGTGAATCTTTATACTTATTACAAGTAACCGACAATGTGATCTTCTGTGATCTACTACACACCACATTGTCTACAATATAAAGTATTCAAACATTATGCAATAAATATAGATAACATTCATAATATTTAAAGCAAACAATGATAATTTATTCTCGTTCAATAAGGTGCAAGAAACAGTTTATATACAAAGCAACACTTAAAAGCATGTTTTACAGTATAACCCTAACAAGAATGACCGGTAGTATTTGCCTGAAATGTCCACCAAAAACCACCATTTTACCACCAAAAGTCCTATCAGAGTTCATTGATCCACTAAGCTGCATAATGTCCTTTATTATCTTATCAAGAGCTTTGATGCAATGCATGTGGACCATAGGAGCTTCGTACCATATAATGATCTTACATTTCATCAAAAGTTGTGATAGGTGGCTGCTTTGAGATATGTTGCAGGTCGAATCTTTATTTATGGTTATAGGAGTAGCAAACCGCGAGTGAGCTATCTGTCTACCAGGCAGAAGAAGTGATATTGTGCCACTTGATGCAATGTTGATAACTATCTAACCTTTAGAACGAACAGCTACAGACAAAGTTCTCCATAGAAATATCTTTCTGGTACTCCCATAACTATACACAAAGTAAACTCCTCCATCGTTTTTTCCTACCGAACTCAATATCCTTTCATGGACATATCTCTGCTCTTCATTTAACTTAGATTGCATCTCCTCATATTCTTTATGAAGTTCAGTTTTGTTGTAGTTTAGCTCTATGAAGAACATCTTGTTCTGGTATGATAAGGCATACTCCTTATCCGGTATTGGCATTCCATCATACTCTTCCAAAGACTTGCCCAACATTTGCAGCATTTCCTAGATATCCAACAATGCAAAATTCTTGATTTTATCATCGGACCTCAACAATTCTGAAATTTATTTTTAATTTTGTCATTAGTACATATAAAAATAGTTGCACTTTGTATAATATATGTTATTAATACGTAAGTAAAAAATTTAATATTGAAAAATTATATAAATATTACCTGGGAAATGTAGGATTTTCCTTTGTTTATAAAGGATGACAGATATTGCCAGCACTTATCCCACATGAACTCAGGCCGACTCAAACTGCTCGAAAACAAAAAGTGTGACAAACAGGTTCCTCAATGATTGAGCAGATGCCCAATGGCTTGCTTCGGCAATACCATTGACGTATTCGTTGTCATTATCCAAAAACCCTCTTGCAAAACATTCATCTCTAAATGTGGAGTAGATAACTTTTTCGTATTTTCTAATTTCTTCATAAGACGTGCATCTTTTCACAAGATGTAGAAGAATCCTCAGGTAATAACTCTCTCCAGAACCTGGCGGGATGTAGTATTTTCTTCCAATTGCAAACCTTCTGGTCCGCTTTACCCACTTTCTTTCAGTTTTTCTCCAAACGAAATGCTGTGGAAATTCTGCATATGTTAGATTCGCACCTTCTGGATATTCTTTGTTAGCCTCAAACCAAGCAAAGAATATGCTCTCTCTAATTGATGGTTTGTTCATAACAAACTCCAACGAATCTGAGTCAGAGAATAATATGCTTTGCTGATTAGGGAGGTGGAAGCTAAGTCTTTCAATCGGAGGGTCCTTGAATTGAATTTCAAATCCAAATATTCTCCATGCAGCCTCGCAAGGAGAGATGTACCAGCAGTCATAATACATCTTCACCTCGTCAACCTCTTGGCCTGTGTTATGATCTTTGACCGTTTTATAGAATCCTGCAGTCACTCGGTCGTGTCCTTTGTTCACATACTTAAACAGGTACTTGACTGAACGCGATTGACTGCACCACTCAACATTGATGTGAGCCCCATACTGCATTAGAAGGTACCTGTTGTGAGGTACGACGAATGTGCTGTCGAGATCAATGCCATTCTTGGTCAACTTCCTTCTATAATTCCTCCTTCTATATAGTGGGTACCCATCATCGTCAATAATAGTCTCATCGACAAATTTCTTTGGAAAGTGTTTTGTGCAAAAACCTTCCTCAGACATGCATGAAGAGTTTTTCCAGTCAGGACCACATGGCCCGTGCATCATGTAATCACACACAGCTGCGCAATATTCTGGATCAACACTCCCATCTGGTATTTCTGCATAAATGATTTTGTCAATGTCACTGCCAGTGGGATTTCTATGCTTCTTGTGAAGAAATAACCAAATATGTGCATGAGTGAGCCCTTTTTTTTGAAACTCCCCTGTATAAATAGTTGCAAATATCGAACAAAAAGTTAATGATGCATTTAAATAAATAAGGTCATTCATTTGGCACACATATTCTCAAAATAGATAAACTAAAAATTATACCTGCATTAATTTTTTCGAATATCTTGTTTTTTCTTAGATCATCCATCAATCCGTCCAACTTCATTTTGAAGATTCGTGAGACTATATTAGGACGGTCTTCCGGCTTGAGGCCTCGTTCTTCAAGAAAATGTTCAATTTCTGGCCACTTTGTATTGCAGGTAAATGTAATGAAAAGATCTGTATAACTTGCCCAACGACAAATAGCCATAGCATCTTGGTAGTTTTGTATCATATAGCGTGCTCTCCCGGTGAATGTTGGTGGCAATATCACACGCTTTCCTTGTGTGCATGCATCAATCTCTCCCCTCAATAATGCGTCCTCCAAACCTTTGTACATCTCGCTCCTAAGTTCCTTTTGGTGAGTGCTAACGTTTTTCAACCTTCCTGATTCTATCAGTGTGTATGCATCGACAATAAATTGCTGAAGTAGTCTCTGAGAACTTAGAGTTGTATCCGCATCCTCGCCTCTCTCTTGAAATCAGTATGCAAAGTATTCTCGCACACTTTCCCTCTTTCTTCCAACCGTCTGTCCATGGTAAAATCAGCATAAGCAATGTCTTCCCTATAACCATCTTCTCCATATGAAAAGAGTAGTGGATACTGTAAAGTGAGATGAGCAGCATTCAATTCATTAATGCGCTTGAGATTCACAGATTGAGTCTCCACGATAATATCTCGATCACCCATTGACTCTTCAAAAGTTCCAACGAACAATGCAGCGACTTCGGATGCAGTATCCACTACTTAATTTCAAAAAACTTCATCAACAGAAGTTCAAAATCTTGTAAATGTGGTAACTACTAATTGCGGTATCCAACGACTCTTTAAAATTGACCTTTAATTTAAAACAACTTCATCAACAGTAGTTCAACAAAGACTATTTGCGTAATATTAGGATAACATTTACAATACTAAAGCATTCCAAAATTGGTAACAGTAATGTTAACTATATCTATTACAATTAATACATACTAAATTAAAAAAAATTAGATGAGTCATAAACATTGAACATCAAATTTTCAAATTGCGGTTGCAACTCAAACATGCAAAAACAAAGCCTTGAATAATGCAAGGATTGAACCATATCACGGCAACTGGTGAGACGGCAAACACCAATTTTTAATTGCATTAGACCGACAACAAACTCCTCATCACCAGTATTAATAATGGCAATTCCATTACATATATGATCAGGAGTTAATGTTGTTTGACGAAGTCTCTAGGAATAGTCTGTTTTAAAAATGTAAAGTAAACAAAATTAAATTTAGATGTACATAAATTTAAAAAACGCACCTTAAATGTAATAATATAAAAAATTATAATTTCCCCGCTGAATCGTTTTGTGAACTGTAAATCAACCACAAAAGTTGGAAGTTCATCGTCATCATCGATGACAATAGGATTATTGACAGTACCTGCATAAAAAAATCAATGTAGAAACTTATATTTTTTAGAGCTTATAATTAATTTATAAAAAAATATAAATTTGGTAAAAATAAACTTCAAATTGAGTAATATGGTTAGTTCATAAACCTGGATTTTTTTTTTTAATCGTGTGGTTAAATAGATAAAATAAATCATCAATAAAGTTATACTATAATAAAATTTATATGATAAAATGTAAAGAGTTATGGAAGATGGTAATAACTTAAATTTTCTTATAGTTATAAGTAACAATATCTTAAGAAAACAGATTTTTAAATTTAATACTTTTTGAGAAATAAATTAATGAAAATATATCATAATCATCTCCATTTTACACTACCATGATGTTGCCGATTTTATTCAAACTTTGTATGCACATTGAAATGGTGCATAGTAGCTCATTTTATAGTGGGGTGAATAATTTTCTTGAAATTTTAGTTAAGTAAAAGTAAAGAGAATGATGTAATTTCTTGGATAGACAAAACTTGATTAAATTTTGAGGGACCTTTGGATGAATTATCTTACAAAATATTAAGTCATTCAATATAAAGCCATCATATTGTTTGCCACTATCAAATATTGTTCTTTGTATTATTTAAAAAAATGTAATTACTCTTTGATTAAATTTTGTAGTTTATAAATTTTATACATAGACGTGACATAAAATAATGTTTATAATTGGAAAATTATGCTTCTATAAACTACTCTAATATTGTTTGCAACAATATGTCTTACATTTATAAAATTAAAAGGTCATTTTTATTATTTGATTAATGAAGATTAATTGTACTGGGTGGAGCAAATCAATAAAAATATTTGATATTGAGCAGTTATTAAAAGACTATGACAATATTTTGATTTCATAATGAAGTGATGTTGGTTGTTTACTGCACTACATATAGTATGATGGCATAACATTTTTACTTAAAAATAGGTGGACCAACTATAGTGGGTTATAGTAGGATGACAATAAAATGATTTTTTTTTTTTTTTTTTTTTTGTTGATTCAATGTATGTCCATCTTATTTATTTAGCAAATCATGTAATTTCTTGGATAGGCAAAAAAAGATTGTTTGAAGTGACCTGTAGGTGAATTATCTACCAAAATATTAAGTCACATATTACTATGCCATCATATTACATCATCAAACGTGTTTATTGTTCTTTGTATAGGGTTAAAAAATTTAACTACTTTTTAGGGTTTTTATAATGATAACATGCATAAACATGAAATAAAAATAATATTTTAGTTTATTTTTGTTTAATGTTTAGGTTTATTCTTTTGTGTTATTTATTTTAGTCTTATTTTATAATGCATATTATTGACATAATATGTCGATCACGCAAAAATTTGTACGAAAATATGATCTATTTAATTTTTTTTATTTTTATTTTTATTTTTATTTCTATTTTTATTTTTTTATGTTTAGCGCACTACATATAAAAATGGTTCGAAATTTCGTTCTAGAAATAAGTGAACAAACTATAGTGCGAAATAGTGAGGTGACAATATTATGATTTGGTTTTTTGTTGATTCAATGTATGTCCATCTTATTTATTAAGTGAATCATGTAATTTCTTGGATAGACATGACTTAATTGTTTGAAGTGACCTTTGGATGAATTATCTTCCAAAATATTAAGTCACATATTACTATGCCATCATATTATATCATCAAACATGTTTATTGTTCTTTTTATAGGGTTAAAAAATTTAACTATTTTTTAGAGTTTCTATAATAATAATATTAAAGCATGCATAAACATGAAATAAAAACAATATTTTAGTTTAGTGTTTAGGTTTATTCTTTTGGGTTATTTATTTTAGTCTTATTTTATAATGCATATTATTAACATAATATGTCGGTCATGCAAAAATTTGTACGAAAATATGATCTATTTAAAATTTCTTATGTTTAGTGAACTACATATAAAAATGGTTCGAATTTTTCTTTTCCATCAAACATGCTTATTGATCTTTTTATAGGGTTACAAAATTTAACTATTTATTAGGGTTTCTATAATAATTATATTAAGCCATGCATAAACATAAAATAAAAAACAATGTTTTAGTTTATTTTAGTTTAATGTTTAGGTGTATTGTTTTGGATTATTTATTTATTTTATAATGCATATTGTTAACATAATATGTCGGTCATGCAACAATTTGTACGAAAATATGATCTATTTAATTTTTTTTATGTTTAGTGAACTACAAATAAAAATGGTTTGAAATTTTGTTGTAAAAATAGGTGAACAAACTATAGTGGGTTATAGTGGGTGACAATATTATGATTTATTTTTTTGCTGATTCAATGTATGTCCATCTTATTTATTAAGTGAATCATGTAATTAGATAGGCAAAAAAAGATTGTTTGAAGTGACCATTGGATGAATTATCTTCCAAACTATTAAGTCACATGTTACTATGCCATCATATTATACATTCAAACATGTTTATTGTTCTTTGTATAGGGTTAAAAAATTTAATTATTTTTTAGGGTTTTTTTTATAATAATAATATTAAGGCATGCTAAACATGAAATAAAAATAATATTTTAGTTTATTTTAGTTTAGTGTTTAGGTTTATTCTTTTGGGTTATTTATTTTAGTCTTATTTTATAATACATATTATTAACATAATATGTCGGTCATGCAAAAATTTGTATGAAAATATGATCTATATAATTTTTTTTTTTATGTTTATTGCACTACATATAAAAATGGTTCGAAATTTTGTTGTAAAAATAGGTGAACAAGTTATAGTGGGTTATAGTTTGTGACAATAAATTTTCAAACATTTTTTTTCTTTATTCATTGTTTCTCCATCTTATTTATTAAGTAAATCATGTAATTCTTGGACAGGTAAAAAATAAATTGTTTGAAGTGACCTTTGGATGAATTATCTTACAAAAAATTAAGTCACATATTATTATACCATCATACTATATCAAATTACGTGCAAATATTTTTCTTTATATTGTATTGAAATATAATTATTATTTTATGTAATATATAATAGATAAGACATACACAAACATAATATGTGGGCTGTATTAAAAACATTGTCTGAAAATATGATGATAGTTTTCTCAATTCCAATAAATGCCATAACTAATAATATATACACGTAACAACATATCAAAATTGTATTTTCAATAACTTTCAACTAATTGAATTTTTTTAAACATTAAAAAATGTTAATCTGTTATTTTTAGAGTTACAATTTTTATGCAATGAAAATATTGTTGTATTTATAAAAGTAATTTATAATTTATTACGAAAGATAAGAGAACTGCATCATGACACATAAAAAATGGACAACATTTGGGCCTTAAGATAACACTATGTAAAATAATATTGACTGTAAATATATATCAGGTTCGGTTATTTAAATAGAAACAAATACTCGAAACATAAAACTAATTATGTTATTGATATTATAATATTAAGCATGCCAAAAAAGACATAATCAACTACTAAGAACAAGATTGTCATATTGAACAATCCAAATTATGCGAAAACTTAAGGATTTGGTCAAAACCAACTAAACACTAATTACCAAACTTAGTTTTGGACACATCAAAAGTCCAACTATGCATGTCGATTAGGACAAAACTAAGAATATCTCCATAGCCAAAAGAGTTGTCATTCAAGAATTTTGCAACACCTTTTTGGAATATCCATCGATGACCTTCAAAAAGTATACCAACATCCCAATTCTTTAAGTTCATCCTTAGCTTCGCGTCTACCTTGAGAATATCATTGGGCCGGAATATTTTTTCTGCAAATTCCTTCGCAATGATCTGTAAAATAATACCAAAATATTAAACTCGGCATATAAATAAAATATAAAATGAAAAAAAAAACATGATTTTGAAAATGTCGTAGACTTCTTTTCTTTTCAAGTGAGGAATTATTTATGAAAAATTGGAATTCTTCAAGATTATTAACAGTTGATGATTCTTGCATCTTGAGCGTTTTTCTTTTTCGGAACTTCGTTCCTCGATTATCGGCCTTGTAACACATCGTACCATCGAATATTTTCACTTCAAAAATATTGTCATCATTATAGTGGAACAATATGATATCACCATTTATTAGATCGTTTTCCATTTGGAATTCACTCCATCCCATTTTCAGAACCCAATCATTTGGGTGTACTCTTGCAGAAATATCCCATTCTTCTTCAGAAGCTGTCCTCAGAATGCATACAGAAGGCAGATATCAATTTATAAAAGCCACGAAGTTTGATGGAATGTACTGTATTATGAAGAAAAAATTGTTAGTATATTTAAAAAATAAAATTAATATAAGGAAAATAGATTTTATATCAAAATATGAATAACTGTGGTACCAAAACATCTCCATTTGTATGAATTCCGGCTCTCACATAAAATATAGAGCGAGGAAAACAGTTTAGCCCAAAGAACTTTTTGCTTCTTCCAAACATTAATTTGAAAAGAGTAAATTTACTTAGAGAGATTAAAAAAAGTGGAGAATTAAAAGAAATGTTAAATGTAAGTTTAATGTTACCTTGAGAACCCGAACTAAGGATGGACGCAATCATAGCCTTGCTGTTGTTTTTAATGTTACCGAAAGTATTAAAAATAATCACCCTAAACTCATTTATATTATTATATCTAAACAACAACAAATCTCCTTTCTCTATAGAGTTATCGGAAAAAAAAAGTCGCTTGATCTCACCAGCTAACATGTACATGTTATTATCATGTCGGATATAAAAAGTCCAACATCCCCTAAAATAGCCTCGGACAAAACACGCACATGACAGATTAGCACCAAGGGCACCTGTAATAACAAATTTCGTGTATTGAATTAACAAACACAAAAATTGTACAAATTAAATCCAAATTGTATCAAATGAAGAACTTTTTAGGTTACAATCTCTATTCTTCAATCCTCTGATTCTAAACGTCTTTGAATCTTGAAGAATGTCTTCGAATCTTCAAGTGTTTTAGGTCTTCTGGATTTCTTGGAGTTCTTCCAATTCTTGAAGCTCTCAACTTGCGTCTTCACTTCTTGACTTGTGTTGTTGTGATTTTTGGTGGAGAATGAGGCCCTATTTATAGTTGTAGGATGGGAAAACCTAATGGGCTTGGGTCTGAATGGAGCGATATGATTGGTCCTTCATAATATCATTATCCATAAGATAATTATTAAATTAATTGTATTTAATTTAATAATTACTGCAACAACTTGACACATGGAACATTCTGATTGGTCTACCATGACTTGATGTTTATCTTCATCTTCTTGGATAATTACTAAATTAATTTAATTTAATTTAGTAATATCTGCATCATCTTGACATGTGGCGGCTTCCTATTGGTCAATAAAATATAAAGTAAATCACCAATTAAATTGATTATTTAAATTAGGAATTATATTTAATTAATTCCTAACATAAAAATAATCAATATAAAATTGATATTCAACATATATTTTATTACGTGGCGCATTTTAATTGGATACAAAATTTGCGTATCAACAAATGCCCCCTCGAGACTTGTTCACGAACGATGTGTCTTGGAGTGGATAGGTCTCGAACTGACTTTCGAAATTTTCCCGGACATATTGATATTTTTATACTCGCATCAAAGAGTTCTTGAATTTGGACTTGGATTTGGACTTGTAGATAGTTTATACTCGTATCAAGGAGTTTTTCATTTGAACTTGAATTTGGATTCGTAGATAGTTTATACTCGTATCAAGGAGTTCTTCACTTGGATTTGGATTTAGATTTGTAGATAGTTTATACTCGTACCAAGGAGTTCTTGATTTGGACTTGGATTTGTAGATCTTTTAAGCTCGTACCAAGGAGCCTCGAACTTGAATTTGAAACTTGTTGGTAGTTTATACTCATACCACTGAGTTCTTGAATTTAGAAGTTGAATCTTCAACATTGTGGGCTTGGACGGATTTGACATATTTGAATTGGAAATGTGGATTTATCTGAGGTTGAACTTGACAATCCAATTTGACAAAATCAAATAACTTGACAAACTTGGAGCTTGAATCTCTAAATTTGGAGCAACTTCGGAGAGGGAAACACAATTTAGACTGAATTTAGAATATTTCTAAGCTGCCTACGTACCCGGTGAGAGGGATCAAGTCATAACATAGTTCAAATTTTCACTTTGTATTTTGTTTTTTTTTTTTTGGGGGGGAGGGGTTGCCATGCACAGTTTATCTTCATGCGGGCCAGGATTGACTATTCTTTAACCACTTTAGCCAAAGTGGGGTAAGTTAGCATTTTAACCACATACTTTACCTTTGGTGGCCGCCGTGCACAGTTTATCCTCATGCGGGCCAGGAGGTTTTTTTTTTGCATCAGGCTCAAGTGAACTTCAAGAACTCCCCGTTTAAGGGACCAATTCGTACACCATGTTCAAGATCAAGTAGGGTATTTTCAATTTCTTCCTCTTCTACATGTCTATCTTTGTATTTGCTTCCTTGTTTGTCTGTCATGTAGCATGGGATGTCACCAAGGCCATTATCTTCCAAGATAGCTATAAGATTTGTTGTTGCATTGCCTTCATCTAACACTATTTTCCCTTGTCGGGCTAACTGCATGATCTTGTCCTTGAATATGAAGCAGTTTTCTATTGAATGCCCCACCAACCGATGATACTTGCAATACTTTGGGTCATCAGTCCACCTAGCTTCTTCGGGTCGCTTCATTTTAGGTAATTCAATGAGATTTGCTTCCATCAAGTCATCGAATATCCCAGAGACATCCGAATCCAAGAATGGGTATTGTTTTAGTTGCATCTCTTTCAGAGTGAACTTTCTTTGCCCTCGATCTTGAGAGATGTCTTTCCCTTTGCCAGTCTTATTGTCTTCTTTTTGGGCAAACTTGATGGGCATCGCAGCTACCATCATGGACTCTTGGTTTGCAAGTGCGGTAAAGGGTTTGTCCCCTTTATTCCAATCTTGTCTATTGCTGAACTTGCAGGGCTCTTGAATTGGCGGCCCTTATGCTCCACTTGCAATCATGCTTAGCTCCATGTCGTGGGCTCGAGTAGCTAACTCTTCAAATGTGTGCGGTCGAATTCCTTGGAGAATATAACGAAGACCCCACTGCATCCCTTGTATGCACATCTCAATCGCGGAAGCTTCAGACAGACGATCTTTACAATTGAGGCTCAGATTCCTCCATCGGTTAATGTAGTCAACTACGGCCTCCTCTTTCCATTGGCGCGTGTTGGTCAGTTCAATCATGCTGACTGTCCTCTGAGTGCTGTAGAAGCGATTGAGGAACTCTTGCTCTAGTTGATCCCAACTATCAATTGAACTAGTATCCAGATCCGTGTACCAATTGAACGTGTTGCCTTTGAGTGATCTAACAAAATGCTTCATTAAGTGGTCACCAAAAGTTCCAGCATCGCTGCACGTCTCAATGAAGTGCGCCACATGTTGTTTGGGATTGCCCTTGCCATCAAACTGTTGGAACTTAGGTGGCTGGTAACCATCGGCATGTTCAAACTGTCTATTTGTTGCGTATATGACTTTGTATAGGTGAAAGAGGACTTCGAGTTTCCATCTAACTTCTCCTTGATCGTTCCCCTAATGAGCTCCTTTAGTTGGTCAATGGGGATCAAACCTTCAGCAGACACTTGGATCTCTTTTAAAGACTTTTCTTTGTGAATAGGATCCCGCCTTTAAGATGTTTCGACTTCGTCTTCATCTTCAGTTGATTCTTTCTTAGGAGCACGACTTGTATTAGCATGGTCAATTTTGCTCATCAACTTTTCAATCTTAGAATCTTGTTCTTGGACATGTCTTGTAAGTTCTCCAATGGCCTTAGTCAAACTTGCAAGTTGTTCTTCGAGATTTGAAGCGTTTGCTGTCGTGACTTGAGCTACTTCTGAACTTGATGAGGAACGAGGAGTAGAGCACGCATGGTCGTCTTCCTCATTTGCGGTGTTAGTGGCGACCTGCTTCAGATCCTTCTCGACAGCTTCAAGAGATGACCATTGTGATTGCAGTGCCTTGGACATGCTTCTTGTGATGACCCCAACACTAGCACTTGGAGCACTTGAAGACTTGGAGGAATTTATCTTGACCGTCAGAGCCTTTTGAGTGGCCATTGCAAATCTTCGAGGGTCTTTGTCAAAGAGAGAGATGAGAGGTAGAGATTGTCCCACTGGGCGTGCCAAATTTGTAATAACAAATTTCGTGTATTGAATTAACAAACACAAAAATTGTACAAATTAAATCCAAATTGTATCAAATGAAGAACTTTGTAGGTTACAATCTCTATTCTTCAATCCTCTGATTCTTCTCTTCAAATGTTTTCTTTGAATTTGATGATTTGGAGTGAAATCTTCTTCTTGATCTCCTCTGCCGCTTAATTTGTTCTTCAATAACGTTGTCCGAAGGCCGAACTGCTTGATTCCGGATTGAACGCTACTTCTTGATGAATTTGAATATTTTCTTTGAATTTGATGTTTGAAGTGAAATCTTCTTCTTGATCTCCTCCGCTGCTTAAGTTGTTCTTCAATAACATTGTCCGAAGGCAGAACGGCTTGATTCCGGATTGAACGCTACTTCTTGATGAATTTGATGAAGAATGTCTTTGAATCTTGAAGAATGTCTTCGAATCTTCAAGTGTTTTAATTCTTCTGGATTTCTTGGAGTTCTTCCGATTCTTGAAGCTCTCAACTTGTGTCTTCACTTCTTGACTTGTGTTGTTGTGATTTTTGGTGGAGAATGAGGCCCTATTTATAGTTGTAGGATGGGAAAACCTAATGGGCTTGGGTCTGAATGGAGCGATATGATTGGTCTTTCATAATATCATTATCTATAAGATAATTATTAAATTAATTGTATTTAATTTAATAATTACTGCAACAACTTGACACATGGAACATTCTGATTGGTCTACCATGACTTGATGTTTATCTTCATCTTCTTGGATAATTACTAAATTAATTTAATTTAATTTAGTAATATCTGCATCATCTTGACATGTGGCGGCTTCCCATTGGTCAATAAAATATAAAGTAAATCACCAATTAAATTGATTATTTAACTTAGGAATTATATTTAATTAATTCCTAACATAAAAATAATCAATATAAAATTGATATTCAACATATATTTTATTATGTGGCGTATTTTAATTGGATACAAAATTTGCGTATCAACAACACCAACAAAGTTTGTTGGAATAACCTATTACAAAAAAAAAAAAAAAAAAAAAAATTAAATATCTAATGAAGTAGTTGCAAAAGGACATATCATATGAAATCACTAATCAATTCTTGAAGTCCGGGTCAGTTTGTATCAAGAATTTGAGATCATCACAAAATCTCTTGCATAAAGGCTTATTGGTATGGATGAACATCTAGGTAAAAATTTGAGAATACCAAAAACATTAGTAAATGACAATTTATATAATGTAATAATACGAATATCAGTGTTTTAAATGTAAATGCTATATTTTATGTAAAGTAGGGATCTCAACACTATCAAGTATTTATCTTATTATATCCATACAATAGTTAGTTAAAATGATAGAAAAAAAAAACATATTTTTTTAAAATCTGGAAATTTAATAAGTGGTGTTTTTTTAAATAAATATCTTAATAAGGTGATAGATTTTGTAAATCAAGTTTAAGAATAGAATCTAACAATCAAAACCAACTAAAAAAAAATCAGAATAAGTCCTATATCCATTGTTCAAATACCTTTTTGATAAAATATATGATTAATAAATAAAAAAAATTAATCATAAATACCAAAATCAAAATTAAATACATATAACTTAACATAACAACAACTAAATTTATGGAAAAAAATAAACTATAAACTTACATAATCAAGCAATCAAAATGAACCATAAACTTACATAAACAAATCATAAAATTCCAGATAAAATGAACTAAAAAATATAAAGGGTTAATTACAGAATGCAGCCTGTACTTTCGATGATTTTTCACTTTGCAATATAAAGTAATTATTTTTTCCGATCACAACCTGTATAATGCGGGATTTTACTTTTGCAACCTCCAGCTATATATTTCGACATGTATAGGCCATGTGCTCAGCACATGCCAAGAAGGCCCAATAAGAATACGACACGTGGCCAACTTAATGAAAAAAATTAAAATAATTTATTAAATAATATAAAAAAAGATTTAAATTATTAATAATTTTATATAAAATACAATAAATATTAAAAAAATCATAAAATAAATATAAAATTCAGTAAATTAAAAAAAATTCTAAAATTATTTTGAAATTTTTAAAATTCATTTAAAAAAAATCTGAAAATTATTTTAAAAATTCAAACAACTTCAGAAAATAAATATACATTCAGAAAATTAAAAAAAATATTTCTAAAAATTAGTTTGAAAACTTTTAAATTCATTTAAAATTTCAAAAAATAAAAAAAAATCAGAAAATTATTTTAAAAATTGACAAAAACTTCAAAAAATAAATATAAATTCAAAAAATTAAAATTTGATTTCTTAAAATTATTTAAAAAAATTTAAAATTATTTAAAAATTTCAGAAAATTTAAATATATGTTTTAAAAATTCTAATATTCATTTAATATTAAAGAAACTAAAATAATAATTTTTGAAAGTTATTTGAACAAATTTAAATCTCATTTAAAGTTCAAAAATTAAAAAAAAAATTATTTCATAAAATTATTTTTGAAGTGAGATATATTTGTAAAACAATCAATATTAAACTAAAAAATACAGTGAGTGTTGCAGTTGATTTTTCGAGTGATTGGGAGGAGGGCAGTGTCGTCGTGCGGTGGAGGGACTAGGTTTGGCAGCGGCACAACGGTAGATCTGGCGGAGAGGGAGTTGTATTTGTGGAGTTTTCTGTGGTCGGAGTCTGGTTTGGACCAGCTTGTGTTTCATCCATAGATTAATTAGCAGTTTGTCGAATTTGTGCACTTTTATTTTCAGAAGAAATTTGTTGAATTTATGCACTTTTTGTGTGAGAAATTTGGTTGAAAGAGGGGAAGAATCATGATGAGTTTGGAGGTAGGAGATCTTATTATTATTTTTTCAGAAAATATATGTTTATTTTATAATTAAATTTTCTGGAAATATATTTCGCTTCGAAAATAATTTTATGAAATAAAATTTAATTTTCTGAATTTTAAATGAAATCTAGAAATTTTTTAAATAATTTAAAAAAAATATATTTTTATTTTTTTTGAATTTTAAATGAATATTAGAATTTTCAAAATAATTTTTTAATTTTCTGAAATGTTTAAATAATTTTCAAAAATAAAATTTTAATTTTCTGAAGTTTCTTTGAATTTTAAAATAATTTTCGGATTTTTTTTTTAAATTTTTGGATTTTTAAATGAATTTTAAAATTTTCAAGATAATTTTAGAATTTTTTTTAATTTTTTGATTTTTTTAATATTTCTTATATTTTATATAAAATTATTTTGAATTTAAATCTTTTTTTATATTATTTAATTAATTATTTTAATTAAGATGGCCACGTGTCGCATTATTATTGGGCCTTTTTGGCATGTGCTGAGCACATGGCCTATACATGCCGGAATATATAGCCGGAGGTTGCAAAAGTAAACTCCCGCATTATACAGGTTGTGATCGGAAAAAATAATTACTTTAGGTTGCAAAGTGAAAAATCATTGAAAGTACAGACTGCATTCTGTAATTAACCCAAATATAAAATCATGCAAACCCTAAAAAAAGTTACCTTTATATTCTTGATTAAGCAAATCTTCTAAAAATATGCAAAATACGCAGCTAAACGAACCATAAACTTACATAATCAAGCAATCAAGCTAAACCATAAACTTACATAATCAAATCAGAAAATACCAGGAAAAAAAGGAACTGAAAAATAGAAAATCATGCACATTATAAAAAAAAAATTACCTTAATATTCTTGATTAAGCAATCCTCCTGAAAATCTTGAAAATAAGGAGTCAAAAAAGATTTCAAAGATTTGTTTTGCACAAAATGCACACGAACAAATTCATAAACCTACAACTAAAGTACAATAAGAACAACAAATCTCAGTAGAAAAAAATATGAAGTAAAAGTTCGTTACAATGTCAAACAAAACCACAATCAGCAAAGTTATAGAACACCAACAACTTCTACAAAGTTAAAAATTGAAAACGTTGATATAAAATTAAACAAAACTACAATCTACAATTTACAATCTACATAATCGAATGATTAAGACCAACTAATTGAATGATGAATCGAAAGATACTAATTGAATGATGAATGAATGCCTGGAATTTTTTCAGAGAACACAATTGCAGAAATTGAGTTTTGAATGCGGCTAAATACTCTATTCTCATATTAGGCGGTTTGATTGATTGGCTTTTGTAGGAAAGTTTGACAATTCTAAATAAGGAGGATATTGTAGATTAAAGATTAATTGATTCATTCTTTAAAACTTGCCAAAAATCCCTTAGAATCTGCCGAATTTTAATATATGAAGATATAAAATAATTATTGCACTGAAAAGGTAATTAAAATTAAACCTACCATCTGATGATGACAAATGTATTTCTAGAAGTGGAAAATGTGAATTGGCGGGAAAACACAAAATGTCTATAATTAGTAGAGAGTTCTGCTTATATATATATATATATAAATATATATATTGAATACTTTAAGATTATCTTCAATAACTCTTAACTAAATCATGTTTATATTGTATATTAATCTTTGGTTATTTATTTACTATTATTATTGGCATATTTTAATTTATTAAGTTTTCATATTTGATTTTACTGAAATAATAATTTGTTTTTTTAATCTATTTTCTATGTTTTCATGCATGATTTACATTTACATATTCCGTGCATGTTTTGATAGTAATTATGTCACATAAGTTATTATGAGGTTGTTGAATTTGCTCCATAGGATTTTTAATTGTTGCATGATCATCGGAATCTGTTATTTGACTTTTACATTTAAGACTGTTTCAATTTGCGTCATGTGAATGTCTTTGAGCTGACTTCCAATTTAATTCATTAGTTATGATTATTGAATACTTATTTTGATTTATTTTATTGAACAAAAATAACGAATATTTAAATTTTTGTTTCTTATATAATACTAAAATAAATGAAAGAATATTGTTTATTAAGATCTCTACTTTTATATTGTTAAGTCATATTTTAATCTTCTCTGACTCTCTGTAATTTTTTTACATGTAGTCTGATTACAAATTCATTTTGAATATAATCCTTATATTTTTTTGCTAGATGTTTATCCTACCAAAGACCATTGTGCAAAGGATTTTACGACGATCTAGAATTCTTGATTACTTCGGATCCGAACAAGAAAGATTTGGTTAGTGGTTGCTATTAAGGGCCCTTAAAAGGATTGATAAATTTAATATCGAATTTTAAAACATTATAAATTTCAATCTTTGAAATTGTTTTTTGCATTACTATTATTTTTTATCTAGTCATTTTTTATGGTAGAATTTTTTTTTCTCGATGCAGATTTTAATAATCTTATTATTTAGTTTTTTTGCAAGTTATCCCCAAAGAATTTGCTGAATCATTCTTCCGTCCTAATGAAGTTACCAGAGCAGAGGGGAAGTTGCGTGGAAATTTAAAGGAGTGGATGTAGGTATTCTATTTGAAGGTCACCACTGGATATTCCAAATAGGAAGTCCAAAATTCTTGAAGGACAATTGCTTGGATTTTGGCGTTACTCTTAAGTTTGTTTATTGGATATCTCGATTTGGTCTTTAGAGGTTGTTATTATAGGTGAAACATTGGGTTAGGTTGTTTGAAATTCTTTATGTGTTTTATGTCTTTTTTAATTTTTTATGAGAAGTGATTGTTATTGTCATGAAGAAACAATTTTTTTAAAGTTATATTTCGATATGAATGTTTTCCCTTTAATAGGTCTAAATTCCACTACTAAACATCTTAAACGTTTATGTTATTCTACTACTTTGAAATTGTTGAATCGTTCTCGATACCTTAATTGAATATCTTCGTCAAATGTTACCCAAATTTTATAATAAGTAACTTAATGTAAACATTTTGTATGAGTATAAAAAAAAAATTACAGATTTGGTACATATTTTTTCATATAAAAATATTATTGACTTTGAGTTTGCTACATGGTTGAACATATGCCAATTTGACCTCAACATGTAATGATCACTAAATA
Source organism: Ajuga chamaepitys (assembly GCA_958295605.1). NCBI lineage: Eukaryota > Viridiplantae > Streptophyta > Magnoliopsida > Lamiales > Lamiaceae > Ajuga > Ajuga chamaepitys. The sequence goes on along the minus strand of OY282506.1, from coordinate 26,225,234 downwards.
GTTAATATCTAACATCATGTTATTATATATTATTCCCAATAACCAAATATTACAAAAAAACTTAAAATTATGTATCAAGATATTATTTATGGTTTCCAAAAAAACTTTAATGATTACAAATTCTTGGAAATACTTCTCCTCTATCAAACATCCATTTTCTTCAACTATTGTTCATAGTTTTACCATTTTTTGCTTCCATCCATAGCTTACTAAAAACAACTAAAGCTCCAAAAAAGGGTCAAGAATCAAGAATCAAGAATAGTTTTTTTTTAATATTCATTTATGTTATGATAGTTTCATTGCAATATGTCAACCTTTTCAAGATTATTTACATTTTACCAATTTACCAAATTACCAAAATATTAAAATATGATTCGAATTAACTTTTACATCTGTAAATATTTTACAACTTTAAATCTTTGATCTATAATTTTCCAAATAATAAAGTCAAATCTGGACCATATTTTCCCGTACTTATCATGATTTGCTTAATATTTCCCTAACTAGTAGTATTCCCGTGCGATGCACGGTTTGTAAATGTATATGAATAAATAAGAAGAATTTTATATGTTTATATAATTTTAATATAATAAAATATTACAATCAACATATAATAAGAGATGATAAATTATATGATAATGAAAGAAGAGTCAATGAAAAATATTAAAAATAAAAAATATATAAATTTGAGTAAGTTATAGAATATTCATATTTGTTTTTCTTAAGGTATGAATATCATTGTCATCCATATATGGAGGTCGTGTTGATCATCTTTTACAAATGATGATATTATATATTTGTATATTTATAATTTTATGATAAACGTTTATATTTATTCAAACTATCTGATTTTTTATTTTTTTCAAATATAACGTTCAAGAAATTTTCAAAAGTTTTTAGTGAGTAACAAAACACTACATTCTAATTTTATCAATTTTATTTGTTACACAAGCACACTAATAATTAACCCACATAATCAACCAACAAATAATTATTTATCATTAATTCAATTTAATTTATTTATACAATATGGTCAAAATATAGATCGATAATAAATGATTAATTTAATTTATTATACAGAAAAATCACATTAGAAATTTAAAAAAAAATTTAGATTACTTTTTGAAAAAAAAATGTTGAAATTATAAAATATTTACTAAAAATAATTCAACTTTATATTTTTATATGATTAAAAAATTAAAAAAGAAAAATAATTAATAAAAAATGAAACAAAATTCAAATTAACATTAAATATAAAAAGGCTATTAGAGGTTTATTTAAAATCATACTAAATCTATTTTTCTGTTTTAATGTTTTCTTTATTTATTTTCCTTTGTATGTATGAATATACTTGATCATAAATGTTTTATACACATAATTGATAATACACAATTTAAAGGACACATTAAGTAAAAATAAAATTAAATAGAAGAAGAATGGATACAGTAAACATAATATATATAATTTTGGAACCAAAAAAATAATAATTTTGTTTTAGTCGACAAACTTACTCCCATCCCACTCCCTTCCCCACATTTTAGTTCGGAACATAATACAGTAAAAATAAATTGATTGCGCGGAACAAATTCTGTGAGATATGAGTTCGGAGTTTTTTAGGAAGGTTGCGTGAGTGTCTCATTATACTAAAAATAATGTATTCTAGAAATGACAAGGGAATTTGGGCGGGAAAATTCTTAGGTTACTATTTTGGGTGGATTTTGTTATTATATAGATATAGATAGATATAGATATAGATATAGATTTTAATAACTTACATTTAATTTGGATTCTTTTATGGTGTGGTAAATAGAGAAGAATAATATATAACCAAATTAATTACTCCTAAAATTAAGGAATATTTATTTTTTTTACTTAATTTGATATCAAATATGAAATTTAAAATCTTTCAACATAAATGGTCATATCCGAGATTTATTGTCTTCATTGTTGGTCTTCACTTTAAATAATATATATTTTAAAGGGTTGTTTTTTTTATTATTGATTGACATTGTTGGTACAAATTTGAAATATATTCTCAAAATACAAAATCATAGTCATGTCTCATACCTCCAAAATTTTTTATTTCAATTTTATCTTGCAACAAGGAAATTAGAGGGCTCCATCATAATCAACAAGAAGAGAACAAGGACAACGTCCACTTCTAAAGGTACTCTACTTTTTTTTTTTTTTTTTATATTATTTGTTAAATATTTTCACTTCAATTGTTAGTATTATTTCCATGCTATTTGTGTAAAATTGTGGTTCACTATTTGATTTGTTGAACTAATATTGACTTATACGTAACTTTATATAATGGAAAATAAAAAAGTACTCGACGTGAATAAATTTAAAAACTATAAATTGTTTATAAAATGAATTCGTTGATAGTACATTTAGGGAGAATAAATTTGGAGTTTCTAATTTTAATATGTGGTCTTTATTTTATAGTTCATTTGACAATAGATTAAACAATTAAAAATTGTTGCATTATAAGTTTGAGTTTTTAATTTCGTTTTATATTGACAATACATTTAGAATGATCAAGTTTGTTGTAATTTGATGTCATAAAATAATAACTTAATACATGTACAATAAACTTTTAGTGTATTTCAATTGATTCATGTTTGTGTAGTTTTAAGCTCAAAATTATTGTACACTATTGTAGACAATGATATCTAATGTTGCTTTTTATATTTACTAGTGTCGCTCCCGTGCGATGCACGGAAATTTATTTAAAAAGTAATTATTTTATTAAATTAAATATAACACTATCCAATATAAAAAAATAGAATTATTATATTCTAACTAAATGAATATTTGAATAATCATTTTTTTTTAATGATCAACTGAACTTTGCGGTTTCACACCTTTGCAATATTTGGTAGCAATTTTCGGAGAGAAAAGAAACTAATTAAATTTAATAAAAATGTTTAGAAAATACAATATTTATTTTTAAATTCTAAAAAAATATTTAAAATATCATAAACTTAACTGAAATAATGTAGAAATTATTTTAATAAAAATCAATTTTCATAAAAAAAGATCGAATAATTTTGATATTACTTCAACTAATTTTAAATATTTTTAAAAGGATTTACTTTTTCAAAAAAATAATTAAAAAGATACTTATATCATAAAATTAGACTTTTTATAGATACTTCCACATGTCTTAAACGAAATTTTAGAAATTTTAAAATTATTTTTCAAGATAACTTTCAAATAGTTTAAATAAATTTTCAGAGTTTAAAAGATAATTTTTAGAAATTTATAATAGTTTTTTGATTTAAAAAAAGTAATAAATTTTTATTTTTCTTGCTTAAAATTATTTGATTTGAACTTTTTTATAAAAAAAACTCAAAATTTTAATATATTTTCAACATGTTTAAGTTAATTTTCTGGTATTTTAAATGAAGTTTAGAATTTACAAAATATTTTTTAGATTTTTTAACAATTTATGTTATTTAAATATTTTCTAATATTCTTTTATTTTTCGAGCTTAAATTGCTGGCAGAGGTTGCAAGCGTGAAAAAACGTGTAGTTCAGGTTGTGATTGAAAAATAAAAAGGAAATTGAAAAACGCGCATACTACATGTTGCAAAATAATAGAAATCCAAAATATAAATAATGTAAATATCAATTTCTCCCAAGTGATATATGGATTTAATATAACTTACATTTTATAAATAATAATATTTTACAAAATTTACATTAAAATAAATTATTAAATGTAAAAAATAAATTATATCTACTTTTAAGAATGAATATCTCCTAATATTGAAACCCAAATATATATTTAGTGTGTGTGTGTATCCACCTTAACCTATGCGAACACCGCAAAAGCTTAATTGAAAATAAATATTAAAACAAACACAAATACATAAGTATCATACGACACACCAAAATATATCACATAAAATAAATTGAATTATATTATAAGAAAATTAGTGTTTTCTTTTATTTTTTTCCAATTTTTTAAAATATTTTGATTTATCCAAATAATTTTTCAAATTTTAACTATAACTATTTACTTTATTTTAAGAAAAAATAATTTTCAAGTTTTAATATTTTAAATGGTGGTTTAATATACTCAAATACTTTTTAGATTTTAAATAAATCTTGATATTAATAAAATAAAATTCAATGATTATTCTATAGTTGGACTAACAAAATAAAGCATATGAATTCTTCAATGTATCCGAGTAATATATGTATATTTTGAAATTTATTTAATATACAATTAATATATATATATATATATGTGTATATTTTGCTTGGGCTGCAAAATATGAAAAAATGGGACAAAGTATTGTTTATATTGAAAACTCTAAAAAACCTTGTTAGCTCAAGCATGTTAATTTTATTTTTTAAATAGAAATATAGATTGTAGCACATATAAAAACTCATAGTTTAGATTGCAAAGTGTAATTATTATTTATAAAGAAATAATATTAATAAATAGAAAATATGAATATGTAATAAATAATAATTTCAAGATTAATTATCATATATAAATATATGTGAAAGCCGTAGTCCCATGATTAATTATAACAAATTAATATTTGTAAATACAATAATTTATTTGGTCGATCATTAAATTATACATTAACTTTTACTTTTAATTTAATAAAATATATATTCATTTATTAATGAAGGTAATACTTAATATTGTATTAATTTGAAGAAAAAAATATAATTAATGCCTTAAAAGAAACTAAGAATGCATTAAAGATATATTTTAGGTGGGAAAAAGTAAGTTACAATAATAACCCTCATTTTACTTTTATATATATATAGATCTAATAATGCTTTTACTTTTAGTTTGATATCAATAAAACCAATAAAATTCTTTGTATTACAAATAAAAAAGCAATTTTTTGTTGAGAAGTCTCTACTATATGTTTAAGCATTTAACTTGATGTTTTTGGTTGTTGCATCTTTTAATCATCAATATATACATACAATATTACATAAGATTCCAACATATTTTGTATAATCATAAAATTAATAATATTTATATTTTACATATAATAAGTTATAAGTGATCTAATAGGTGTAACATGTTAATTTCTGAGTGCCTATCGATTTGTTTTTTTTTTTTTTTTATGTTCTTTTGTTTTACATTTTCTGGCCGCTAATCGTCCAATTTATATAGTTGCTCGATATATGTACATAGCTTCATCATTCACAAGTGTGCATCATATTTTGTATATTATTTACGTTGTTTTTTTATTCGAAAGAAAATGAAGAGCAATGTGTGCCTCAACTTGGTGGTTCCCAATCAAGGACACAAGTGAGACATGTAATTGGAGATTCACTACATAACTCTATGGGCTCTAGATCTCTTACTCAGCTTTTGACTGTTATCACAAATTGTAAGTACAATTTTTTATACTAACAATTTTCAGTACGTTGCTTACGAAGTAATATGTTATTTCGAACTTCAATTTAATTAATTTCAAATAAAGTGCCGAGTTCAGATAAGACGAATGAAAATTATATGCTAACTTTGCAGACAAATACATCAACCAATAAGCAGATTCCAACCGTATTTGAAACATGTAATATATATATATATATATATATATATATATATATATTTTATATAATATAAATTATTAAAAGTATAGTAGTCTTTTCTAATTTAAAAGATAAATTGTATCCATTTATAACTTTATTTATTATAAATTTGCAGACCATTCTTCTAACCGCAGATAATTTTACTCAAAATCCGAGTTGTATGATTGATGGTAATTGCTTAATTCTGCAATACATGGTTTATTATTTTGTAAATTATAAATGCTATTGTTAGTAATTAAAGTTGTCTTTTGTTTAAAATACAGTTGGAAAAGTCTGTTTGCAGAACAAACTATGCAGTAAAGTTGGAATGGATATGGCTATATGTAGGAATTCTATCTATTATAATACTCTTGTAGAAAATAATATAATTAATCCCTTTCCCTAGGACTCTTCTTGGTTGTCATAATTTGTATCTTTATTAATTAACCCTAGAGATGGATCTATAAATTTATATAAACCCTAACATGCGCCTATAACACATAGGAGTTAATGGATTCGACCTGATAGTTGTTTACACAAGAGGTCGATTTCTGATTGAATGATTTCTGACTCCCGTCTTAACCTTCTGGACTGTATCCCCTACTCAATCCTCAACGTCGGATGGACGACGAACTTTGAAGAATTCCAAGTGGAAAGGAACACCTTAAACTGTTAGTGAAGAACAACTCAGAAACACACAACTCCTAAGAATCTGGAAATGTACGAGAAAAACAATCTGAATTTAAACACACAATTCGGCCAGAGTTGTAACCGAACTGGACTTGCGCAGAACAGGAAATAGAAATGGATCAAACACCAATTTAACGTGGTTCGTTCAAGATGAACTACATCCACGGAGGCAAGACACACCCCAATCCACTAAGAAATCCAATCAATTACAGAGAATACACTCAAGAAATGAAATGCCCAATTCTGTTGAAAAATTAGGGCACGAACGCTCAATCCAAAAATACTCTCTCTAATCTAAGAAACAGGGAAATTGCTCGACGTAGTGATGATCTCCTCAATGAGAGCTTTACAATGATATAAGGATTGAAGCTCGAATGCAACTGTACAGAAAGTTCTAACTGAAAGAAGTTGAGCTCATCTACCGGACAAATGTGACGGTTTTCTTCGTCACAATTCTGCAACTGCTCCGTCACAAACGACGGTTACCTTCAACTGCCTCGAACCCGGTTTATTCTGAACAGCTTGTCTTCTTAATGCTAAAACCCGGTTCATCCTTCCGGTTCTTCACTTCCTGATTCCGGTTCCACATTCCCAACACTCCATTTTACAAAGTATAGCTCATTTGATGAAATTGAACATCACCTCACATAAACCGTCGCCGCCTACTCTCTCTTTCTCTCTATTCAGTGATCTTTTTGAGTGTTAATTCTTCTTTTTCACAGAATGAGAGACCATGTATTTATAATACATGGTTGAGTGTGGGCCAAGCCTGGTAGTTTAATTCCTTCTAGGATTAGGAATTTAATTCCTTATTAGGAATTTAATTCTCTATTCCTACTTGGACTAGGAATCTATATGGGCTAGTCCAGGGATCAAATACAAGAAATAAAGATGGACCTAACTATGAATTAATTCTTCCTTGTTCAGCCCATAACATAATTAATTCATAAATATTAATTCATTCCACTAGAGAATTAATACTGACTTACCCCTTCATTCCCGAGTTGAGTCGGGGCTTGAATTAGGCTTAATTAATCCCCGTATTTAAGATATCGAATATCCATTAATTAATTAAAGCCTCTGACATCTTAAATCAATTAATTTCTTATTTATTCCTTAAGTAGTACCACTCAACCTTATTATTGTACCTGAACTTAATCAACCTGCAGGGTTTAGTACAATAAACCTTTTGAGCTCCTTAAGGGGATATCATCATCCTAAACGGATACGGTTACTTAAATACAAAATACCATTATTATATGCAAGTTGCTGTCACCCAAAATACATAGTATAAAAGTTATATCTTAACTCTTGCCCATAGTAAATTAAAGTGACACACAAACAAGCATTCATAACTGTAATCTTATTTAGGCTTTAGATTATTATAAGTCACCGAGATCTCTAGTTCTTCACTAAGGTCAGGCAGAAGAATATATCTCACTGTGATCCTATCAATACGTAAATGCGTACCAGTATAAGTAAATAGTCAAGATAAACTATTTCTACTTAATACTGCAGCCTAAACCAACAACTCGTCCTCAAGTTGTCTAAGCTGTGATTTACATTTTATATCTCTTTAAGTTTAACCAATCATATGATCTTCTGTGATCTTCAACACACCATATGATCTACTTATTTGCAAGAGATATGGGGACACATACATAGTGAAAATGCAAATATAATCAGATAGGAGATAAACAGTGAATAACTGGAAACATTGTATATAAAAAGTTTTGCTTTCAGTATACAAATCCAACACTATAGATATTGGCGAAAATTTGCCTGCTAATAATACTATAACTGAAAATGATATCTCGGCTAATGTTGGTGATGAAACGTGGGATTTAATTAAAAAGGATCCTAATCTCAAAGAGTTGATGAATTTGACAAAAGATAGTCATGAAATTCGTGAACTTGATGTAGACGACTCATGTCCAGAAACAATATAATAAATGTGAGTTTGTTTAGTTGTAGAATTATTTATTCAATAATTTGCATTAATATAATTTTGGTATTGGTTCATATATGTATTTAAAAAATATAAGACCTATTCATTATTCGGTGTTATGTTTACGTTGTAGCTAGCGATTATTGGGATATTGGAGATGCATCTTTCAAGTGCGAGCATTGTGGTGAATATTTTTGGTACGAGGAACGTCTTCGTTTCTACCGCAAGTCTAATAATCTGAAATACTCTTTATGCTACATGCAAGAAAATGTCAAATTTCCTTCAGTGAAAGAACCACCGACTATTCTGCATGATCTCCTACATGGCGATGCAAAAACGAGCAGGCATTTCATAGAAAATATTCGATCTTATAACAACATGTTTTTGTTCACATCGTTAGGTGAAAAGATTGATAAAGATCAAAATAATGGCAGCGCACTGCCAATTTTCAAACTTCATGGTCAAAATTATCATTTAATGGGAAGCCTGCTGCCTGTTGATGGTGCAATACCAAAGTTTGCTCAATTATATGCTTACAAAAAAAATATTGAAGTTAGAAATCGTATCCAAGCTGTAAGGTATGTATTTACGTATTTTTTTTCTTCTTTCGGATCATTTAATTATGAATCAATTGATACTTAATTAATTAATTTATTTTTTTACAGGAAAAAGGATGATACTAATACACTTGACGCTGAAATTGTCTCTTACCTAAAACACATGCTTGATGAACACAATGTATTGTTGAAGAGTTTTCATAAGATTGGTAAGAAATTGAAGCAAGGCGAAACAAATGATAAATGAAAGCTTCGTGGGAAAAGAAATGGTGATGGTCGAATGTACAACCTTCCTACAACATCTGAAGTAGCAGGCTTGGTCGTAGGAAATTTTGAGGAGTCGATGGGTGATCGAGATATTGTAGTTGAGACTCAATCCGCTTATATCAGACGCATTGATAAATTAAATGTTACTTATTTGCTTTGCAGTGTCCACTACTATTTCCATATGAAGGAGACGGTTACAGGGAAGACATTGCTTATGCTAATTTTATCATGAAGAGACAAATTTGGGGGAAAGAGGGTAAGTGTGCGAGAATACTTTGCATACATATTTCAAGCGAGAGACGAAAATGCGGCTACAATCCTAAGTTCTCGGAGACTATTCATCAGTTTATTGTTGGTGCATACACAATTTAAGAAGGTTTCAGCACTCACTAAAAAGAACTTAGCACTGAGATGTACAAAGGTTTGGAGGATGCAGTGTTGAGCGGAGAGACTAATGCAAGTACCCAGGGAAGGCGTGTGCTCCAACATTCACTGAGGGAGCCCGATAAATGATACAAAATTATCAAGATGCTATGGTCATTTGCCGTTAGGCATGTTCTGATTTTTTCATAACATTTACCTGCAATCCAAAGTGACCAGAAATTGAACGTTTTCTTGAAGAAAGAGGGCTCAAACTGAAGGACCCTGATATAGTCTCAAAGATATTCAAAGTGAAGCTAGATAGCTCGATGAACGATCTACATAAAAACAAGATATTTGGAAGGGTTGATGCAGGTATAAATTTTACATTATTTTTTTAATAGTATTTATGCCAACCGAATGTTTTCATTTAACTGAAAAAATGAAATAAAGTTTTTTTTTTTTTCATTTGTTTGTAGCTATTTACACGATGGAGTTTCAGAAAATAGGGCTGCCTCATGCCCATATTCTTTGTTTCTTGACAAGCAGCACATAAATTCCACTGGTAGTGACATAGACAAAATAATATCTGTAGAAATAATAGAAGAGAGCGTTGATCCAGATTATTATGCATCTTTGCTTGACTTCCTGATGCACGGGCCCTGTGGACCTACTCGGAAAAATTCTCCATGCATGTTTGAAGAGGGAGTTTGCACAAAACACTTTCCCAAGAAATTGTGGATGAAACTACTATTAACAATAATGGGTATCCAGTATATAGAAGGAGGAATGATGGAAGGAAGGTGACCAAGAATGATGTCGAACTCGACAATACATTCGTCGTTCCGCACTATAAATACCTTCTAATGAAGTATGGTGCTCATATAAATGTCGAGTGGTGCAATCAATCATGTTCAATCAAGTACCTGTTTACGTACATGAACAAAGGACCCGACCGAGTGACTGCAGGATTTTACAAAATGGTTAATGATCAGAACACGGGGTAGGAAGTTGATGAGGTTAAGATGTTTTACGACTGCAGGTACATCTCTCCATGCGAGCAGAATGGAGGATATTCGGTTTTGAAATTCAGAACAGGGACCCACCAGTCGAAAGACTTAGCTTCCACCTCCCAAATCAGCAAAGCATCATATTCTTTGATTCAAATTCGTTGGAGTCTATTTTGAACCAATTGAGCTCTTTTATTCACCAAACTCTTTACATTATGGATAGGGGATGTTAAGTTTTTCAGCTTGTGAAAGTGATCTCTTTGCTTGCCGTTTACTGATTATTAGTAATCTTTATAGTCCAAATAGGATTCTGGTTTTATTACTTTATGTTTGAGAGTCATTTGATCAAGGGATCAAGTCCTAACTAGAAATATCTTAAGACAAGACAAGAAATCGTTTGGATTCGAGGCGAAACCCTTCTCTGCCATTACGGAGTTCTTCTGCTCTAATCTCCAAAATCGAAGGTCTCTTTTTTCTCTGTTACTATCTCTTTTTGGCAGTATCATAACATCCCCTCAAGGAGATCTCTATCTAGATCTATCTATGGTATACTTCGTCAGCCTCTCTAAGAGAGCTTCTGGGTGGGTTATTCCCCAAAAGGGACATCTCTTTTATAGCACTAACCATAGCCACTCTCTGTGAAAGAGGCTACTTTCTTCAACAAAAGAGGGAGGGCGCTTTCATGCCAGTAATTCCTATATACAAAGACATGATCTTTGGTCTGACTTGTCTATGTTCTCAGATTGCTCATTGTACGTTATTGGTTATTTTAATGTAGTTTTTGGGTTGCATGAGAGGAAGAGCAAAAGGGATCCCCCTCTATTTCTTGTGATGATTTCGGCAAAGCGATTGATGATGCGAGTTTGATAGAAGTGATGGTGTTTGCCAACCATTTACCTAGTGTTCTTGTCGGCTCATGAATGATTTTATTGCCTCTAAGATTGATCCCATCTTCACCACTCCTATTTTCACGGACTTATGGCATAGTATTACAACTTTAGCCTTAGCCCGGAATAACTCAGACCATTACCCGGTTTTGGTTAATTGTTTATACTATCATGTGGATATTTCCCGTCCACTTCGCTTCCAACATATGTAGACGACATATGATGGTTTCCTATCTCTTGTGGGTTGTCCCACAAGCTACAGGTGACCCCATTTCTGTTTGCGTTCATAAACTCAAACGGTTGAAAGGTGTTCTTCGGGATTGGAACTGCAACACCTTTTATAACGTCTTCAATAAGCTTGAAGCTGCGCAGGACAAGCTTCTTTCTATTCAGCAGGAGATCTATAACCAAGGATTTTCTTCAGATCATTTCGATAAGAAAGTGGAGGCGCAAGAGGAGCTCAACGAAATTTTGCTACAACAACAACTATTTTATTTGCAGAAAAATCGCTTTGCTTGGTTATGGGATGGAGACAGGAACACAACATTATTTTATCTCATTTCTCATATGGTGAAGACTCAGTACGGGATTTTAGCATGAATATAAATGGTTATATTTCGAAAAATATTTACAGACATTGCCATGCATGTGGAAGTGTACTATACGTTGCTTTTTGTGGCTTCAGAGGTAATCCATGATTTTGATTTGTAGGTATTAGAGGGTTTATCTGCATAAGATATCAGCCATGGAAAACTCTCTTCTTACGCTGATCCCATCCCTAGATGAAGTTAAAACGGTGGCCCTTTCCCTTCCATCGGATAGCTCTCTTGGTCCGGATGGATTCAGCGGCAGCTTGTATCACACCTGCTGGGATATCGTTGGTATGCATATAGTTCATGCGGTTCGATTTTTCTTCTCAACTAGATTCACTCTTGCAGGGTTAAATTCCAATTTTTTCACGTTGAAACCTAAATTTGATGGAGTCAATAAAGTGGAGGATTTTCGTCATATTGTTTTAGGTAATCACCTTTTCAAGATTGTTACTAAGGCCATTACAACACATCTTGGATCTTTTATTGCAAATTATATTTCTTTCTTCCAATATGATTTCATTCTAAGTAAACGCATCCATAATTATATTGTTCTTGCTTCTAAATGCATTAATAGTTTGTATAGACAAAGTAGCACCGATAATGTGGCGTTCAACGTTGACATCTGGAAAGCTTTTGACACCATTAGCTGGGATATTTTAATCAATGTTCTCATCTTTGTAGGTCTTTTAGAGGTGTTTGTCTCTTGGGTTCGTAAAATTCTTAAGTCCGCCAGGCTGTCTATTTTATTGAACGACTCTCCTCATGGTTATTTTTCATACTCCATGGGGTACGCCAAGGCGACCCCTTGTCTCCCCATTTATTTTGCATTGCTCAGGATATTTTGGCAGAATGATACTTGATCGAATTGATCGTGGCCTGGTGCAACCGACACTCGCAAAGAGAGGGGTTTGTTGCCCTCTCCCTTTCTCTTTTACGCCGATGACATCTTCATTACTTCAGCTGCTTCTTTAACTAGTATCCGTGAACATCGAGAGGTTTTTGATGAGTATGTGTAACACCCCAATCCCATTAACTCGGGACTAAAGTGCTACTAAATTTTTCTTTTCTTTTGATTAAGTAATAAATCAGATAAAGTGCGAAAGCGTGACATAAAATACTTATTGGATAAAAGTAGAAATTTTATTGACAATAAGACACTACCAAAACATATTTACACTAGTGGTTCAAAGTTTCTAAGAAAATGAAAATCCTGGATTTTGTGACACACAAACTTATTTATATACATAGAAGAGGAAAAAACATCTTTAAGTTGCGGGTAGAAGAAGGAACCCGGTGACCTTTGCCGCAACAGCCCCGCCGCCTCGCTCAACTAACCTGAAGATTTGTAATTATGGGCATGAGTATAAACTCAGTGGGAACTTTGTAAGCAATTATACTAAATGAAGATGCACAATAATAAATACATCCTTGACTTAGGAGCCCATCTTACGACTCAAAAGCCATATTGCTAGACTTAGGGGCCAATCTTACGACTCCCAAGCCCTACTCAAAAGTCAATCTTACGACTTAAGAGCCTTTCTCAAAAGTCAATCTTACGACTTAAGAGGTATCATAACAATAAGCCCGAAGGCAAACATATTTATCAAAATACAAGTTCAGTAGCATAATATACTTACAAATAGCCCAGTTACCCACCTTTTATGCTTGCTTTACAGTAGTTGAGTCGTGTATGTCCTAGCCCGACCTGCACTACACCTAGCACATGTTGTTTAATTAATTAGTATTACTTATCGGGTTTAGTATTTCCAAAGTGATTAAGTGTGGTACACTATCCTCGGATTATGTCTATCTTTTACAATTTCTAATACATAAGCCAAGTTCTTATTATATCCCTAAATTAAAAGGCCTAATTTACTATTAATTTTAAACTATTGACAACATTTAATAAAATATTTAAAACTAACTAACATGCACATATCTTAAACAACAACTATTTAACACAAACTTAACAAAATAGCTAAATTTATAAATCTACTTAAATCAAGAAAATAATTAAATTCCTAAATTTTATATAAACTATAAATGATAATAAGAAAAGAAAATTACTTAAAGAAGACATACCTTAAAAACTTTTAACACTATTCGACAACTTCCCAAAACACCGACCGAGGCGTTGTCAAAATTAAACTGTTAAGGACCTCCTAGTTAAAGGAAATTCAATATATAAAATATATTATTTTACTTATTTGTTATGTTCCTATAAGATGTTTAACTTAATTTTATATATGAAAATTGTAGGAAATGTTGTAAAATATTTCGATGTGGGATAAGGGTTTGTGAAACAAAATATTGGTTTAATTATGTTGAATGTCATAACATTGCAGATATACTCCATCATGCAACTCTTCCAAATTTTCTAAATATAGTATAAGTGAGTGTTTTACTATAATTAGAATGTTACTTTTTTTTTTTTTTTTTTTTTTTTTTTTTTTTTTTTATCATTATTATTATTACATGTGTAGTGTTTATTCGTATGTATATAAATATAGTTAGTTATAATTACATTATTATATTATCATATTATCTTTATAATACTTATAAACTTATATGTATAAACTTTAGCTTTAGTTATTATTTTAGATAAATGTAAAATATTATAGAATAAATTAATTTTGTTTCTTATTTCTTAAGTCCGATGTTAACTAGCTTCTATATTTAAAATTTTTTAATTCTTATCTTTTAGGTGCTAGGAGTGTAGTCGACCTGGTATATCGCGAAGATATTTATTTTCTAAAAATGATATCTCAAGTCATTTAGCCTTGCAATTTAAAATAAAATTAAAATTTATTCAAATATTTAAGATGCAAGCAATGTATTTTATGCATTTCAAAGACTTCTTATGCTAGAGCAAAAACACGTGCCTTCCCTGATTTCTTGTCTGGTGCACTAACATTTTGTGGCGCCTTGATCTGCGTAGTAGTGCACTCCCAATACCTATGTCCTGGTCGATGACACTTATAGCAAACATTCTTTCCCACCAAACATTCTCCATAGTGGTGCTTATTGCAATTAGGACATATTGGAACCACATTTGGTCCTGGTCCCCCCCTGGGTTTGCCCTCTTCACAATGTTGTTAGTCTTATTCCTATCTCTAAAATCCCATTTTCTTTTCCCGGGTTGCTCTTGAGGTTTCTGGTTGTATTCTAAGTTCTAGCTAAGGGATACAATATGTGCTCGTTCAAACGTTTCATGGTACGCAGGCAGTTTCAAACCCGACACGATCCCTCCGATCTCTGGACGCAAACCTCTCTCAAAACGTCTTGCTTTTCTTTCATCTGTATCAACCAAGTGTGGAGCATATTTAGATAATTGATTAAAACGTCTTTCATACTCCATCACTGGAAGGGTTCCCTGCTTCAGATTGACAAACTCAATTTCCTTTTGGTCACGGATAGACTGTGGAAAGTAACGATCCATCATCATGTTCTTAAAATCATTCCAGGTCATATTTTGCTTTTGTTCATTCGTCATTGTTCGCTCGTGTGATTTCCACCAGTGTCCAGCATCTTCTACAAGTTGAAATATTGCGCATGAAACTTTTTGATTTTCAGTTGATTCCATATGGTCAAAAATTCTTTCAAGCTCAAGAATCCACTCCTCATCGACCATAGGTCCTTCGCTACCTCTGAATCTTGGTGGTGAAAAACGACGAAATTGCTCTATAATGACATTAGTATTGATACCTTGGTTATGTGGATTTGGTATATTTTGGTTAGCTGGTATTTGTTGTATGAGTCCCTGCAGAGAGTTCAGGAACTCCCGTGCAAAATCCGCTCCTTGTACTTCAACAACAGGTGGAGGTTGCCTCTCAGCAGCTGGCCCGACAAATGGCTCATTGTCATTTTGCACACGTTTACGTGGCCTTCCTCGTGCTGCCATACTTTTGGGAGAAAGAGAAATAACACTTAATTATATGCGTATATACCCTTGTTTAACATACCGAATAATTTATAAGCAAATCATATACATAGAAGATATTGGGTTTACAAATCCATTAATATATACAATAAGTACAATGGTTTTAATACTCTAACCCGTACAAAATTTCGATTGGTTTATCATGCTTATACGAGCAAAAAGATAAGCATGATCAAAGGATAACTTATATACATTCCTATTAGCAAAAGGATATTTACGGTCTGAAAGGTAATACAAATGGAGAAGAATTGACGGTAAGTATTCCCTCAGGAGAAACTATTAGGACTAAGGATATTGTGACTGGTGTGAAGCTTTTGATAGGTAACCAAGAACTAGAAGCCAACCTATATGTATTAGAGATGAAATGTTTTGATGTTATTTTAGGTATAGATTGGTTGACAAAGAATAAAACAACAATCCGATGTTTTGAGCGTGAAATAGATTTTGAAAGAACAATAGGATCCAAATTCACCTTTTACGGAGCCAAAACCAATACCAGACCGCGTATTGTGTCAGCAATGAAGGCTGTAAGAATGTTACGGAAAAAGGGAAGTGAAGGCTACCTTGTGAATGTCATGAAAATAATATTGTTAAGGTTACACCTGCTGATATACCAACGGTGAGAGATTATGTGGACGTATTTCCAGATGAGTTGCCTGGAATACCTCCTGATCGACAGGTTGAATTCACAATAGATTTGGTGCCCGGAGCTGCACCTATATCTAAAGCACCTTATCGAATGGTGCCTAAGGAATTACAAGAATTAAAAATACAGCTTCAAGAGTTGCTGGACAAGAAGTTCATCAGGCCAAGTGTCTCTCCATGGGGAGCCCCTGTATTGTTTGTAAAAAAGAAAGACGGATCACTTAGAATGTGCATTGATTATCGGGAACTCAACCCCCTAACAATCAAGAATAAGTATCCCTTGCCTAGAATAGAAGATCTTTTTGACCAACTGAAGGGAGCTAGCGTGTTCTCAAAGATCGATCTCAGATCGGGCTACCACCAACTCAAAGTCAAAGAATGTGATATTTCTAAGATATCCTTTAGAACACGATATGGTCATTATGAGTTCATAGTAATGCCTTTTGGATTGATAAATGCACCCGCAGTATTCATGGATTTGATGAATAGGGTATTCCATCCTTATTTGGACCAGTTTGTCATAGTTTTCATCGATGATATTCTAGTATACTCAAGAAATAAAGAACAACACGAGAAACATCTTAGAACTATACTAGGTACCTTATGACAGGAGAAGCTTTATGCTAAATTTAGCAAATGTGAATTTTGGCTAGATCGAGTTATTTTTCTAGGCCATATTATCACGGCTAATGGAATCGAAGTGGATCCAGCGAAGGTTGAAGCAGTAATGAATTGGAAAGCTCCGAAGAATGTGAATGAGGTCCGAAGTTTTCTGGGTCTAGCTGGTTACTACAGAAGATTCATTCAGGATTTCTCAAAGATCGCTAGGCCTTTGACTCAATTGACAAAGAAGTGTAACCAGTTCCACTGGACTGACGAATGTGAAAATAACTTTCAAGAGCTTAAGCAGAGGCTTGTAACTGAGCCAGTTCTAACTATCCCTGACGGATAAGAAGGATTTGTCATTTACACCGATGCCTCAAAGTTAGGACTAGGATGCGTTTTGATGCAACATGGAAAAGTCGTCGCTTATGCCTCAAGACAATTGAAACCCCATGAGTTAAACTACCCTACACATGACCTAGAACTAGTTGCTGTTGTTCACGCATTAAAGATATGGCGTCATTATCTCTATGGTGGGAAATGTGAAATCTACACAGACCATAAGAGTCTAAAGTACTTTTTCACACAAAAGGAACTCAACATGCGCCAAAGAAGATGGCTGGAGCTAGTAAAGGATTATGATTGCACCATCCACTATCATCCGGGCAAGGCAAATGTTGTAGCTGATGCACTTAGTAGGAAAAATGAAGGTCATATAGCCACTCTCCCAACACAGCAAGAGTTATTGCTGATAGATTTTGCTAAGTTGAATCTAGATTTTGTGAAGTCAGGCCATACTGCTGCTATGATCGCAGCATTAACCATACAACCTACCTTGAGAAATCGAATAAAGATAGCACAAAAGACTGACAAATTCCTTCTCAAGATGAAAGACCGGGCAATTGCAGGAACCATCAAGGGGTTCTTTGTAACACCAGATGGGACTTTAACATACAATGGAAGATTATGTGTACCTAAGGATGATGACGTAAGGAAGGAAATTCTTGAAGAAGCTCATAATACCCCGTACACAGCTCATCCAGGAGGGACGAAAATGTTCAAGGACCTAAAAGAGATCTATTGGTGGAGAAATATGAAACGATCAATAGGGCAATTTGTTGAAAGATGTTTAACGTGCCAACAAGTTAAAGCAGAGCACCAACGGCCTTCAGGACTCTTACACCCTTTAGAGATTCCCGAATGGAAGTGGGAACACATAGCAATGGACTTTGTTACTGGACTACCACGAACAACAAAAAGGAATGAAGCTATTTGGGTGATCATTGACAGACTTACAAAGACAGCACACTTTATACCAGTAAGAATGACGCTTAACATGGATCAACTTGCTCAACTGTACGTAGACGAGATTGTTAGATTACACGGAGTACCAGTTACCATAGTTTCGGACAGAGATACTCGTTTCACCTCTAAATTCTGGAGAAGTCTACTAACGGCCCTTGGGACAAAGCTCAACTTCAGCACATCATATCATCCACAAACTGATGGACAATCAGAAAGAACAATACAGACACTCGAAGATATGCTTAGAGCTTGTGTACTAGACTTTGGAGGAAGCTGGGAAACATATTTGCCACTAGTAGAATTTTCTTATAATAACAGCTACCAAGCTACCATAAAGATGGCACCGTATAAAGCACTCTATGGAAGGAGATGTAGATCGCCGATTTACTGGGATGAAGTTGGAGAATGAAAGATCTTAGGCCCTGAGATCATCGAAAGAACCATTGGAGTAGTAACTAAGATTCGAGAAAGAATCAAGGCTGCCCAGGATCGACAAAAATCATATGCTGACACGCGATGGAAGGATCTACAATTCAATACAGGCGATAAGGTTTTTCTCAAAATGGCACCAATGAAAGGAGTAATACGCTTCGGGAAGAGAGGGAAGTTAAAACCCAGATATAATGGCCCATTTGAGATTCTAGATAGAATTGGAGACGTCGCCTATAAGTTAGCTCTACCGCCAGAACTTACCAATATCCATAACGTTTTTCATGTATCAGTACTTAGGAAGTATATCCCAGATTCAAATCACGTTATTCATCATGAGAATCTGGAGGTCAATAAAAACCTCACTTATGAAGAGAACCCCATTGCTATCCTAGGAAGAAAAGTTCACACTTTGAGGAATAGAGAGATTCCCTTAGTACTAGTGCAGTGGAGTAGACATGGGAAAGAAGAAGCTACTTGGGAACGAGAAGATGAGATCTTAGCAAAATATCCGAATATCCTAAACCAAGTAAGTACAATTTCGAGGACCAAATTCTTAAAAGTAGGGGAGACTGTGGTACCCCGAATCTTTGAAATGCATAAAATACATTGCTTGCATCTTAAATATTTTAATCAATTTTAATTTTATTTTAAATTGCAAGGCAAATTGACTTGAGATATCATTTTTAGAAAATAAATATCTTCGCGATATACCAGGTCGACTGCACTCCTAGCACCTTGATAAAGCACAATCCGTTATCCAAGAGACTCAGCGAAAATCAATGCAAGAAATATGAAAAAACACAAGATGTACGTGGTTCGATCCGGAGATCTACGTCCACGGGCTGGAAAAATGGCACCTGCCGAGGTGTTTCTTTCACTATACTCTTTGAGTTTACACGTAACAATTTCAGAATCCAAAATGCGAACCCTCATTCTGAGGACCATTCTCCTATTTATACTATTCAATACCAAACCCTAACTAACTCCCTGTAATCGCGCCTATTTTCCGTTGCATGGAAGTTGGGAGCAGATCGTGGGCCTAGAATCGTGGGATACGCCACAGTTGGGCCACACTATTTAGGCCACGTTATTTAGGCCGCATGCTTCTGGGCCGGTTACTGGGCTTGGTCATCGGGTCGGATCGGAGTGTTGACCCGATCCGAAGTTACTGGGCCATACCCATTAGATGCCCCCCCCAGCCGGAGCGAGGAAGGAGCTTCGGTTATGACCGGGGTGGAGTTGCCAACAAGATGAGCCGCGGTCACTTGTGAGCCGAAGTATTTTTGGGAAGCCGAGAATTTTCAGAGTCGGAGTTGATCCGTGGTGAAGTCCGCGGGGGCCGAATCAAACTAGGCTGAACATCCCCGAGGTGATAGCGAGGGCCCGAGCACCCCGAAGGCAATAAAGTGTGGTGAAAGAAGACAGCAATCTGGCCGAGGTGAAGGAGGCACCGGAGTGCTGTCCAAATCTTCCTGGTCAAGAATGGGGTTGATGTGATTGGCGGCGCCATCATGAGAGAGAGGGATGTGAAGTGACACGCTCTGTAATTTCCAATGAACCTGTTCCCAACGCGCCTTGGGAACCGTAAGGCGCGTGATTAGCACGTCCAAATCTGAAACACTGAATTTGAATAGGCCGTATCAGGACCGTTTGTTCTTTGAGTATATATTTGGAATAATGGCACAGTATGCTTCATCTTCTTCATTGCGATTTGCCAGTTTTAGAAAGCGGGAAAAAAAGAGAATTCTGTGCGCCTGTGATTCATCTAAAATTCAAAACTTCTCAAACTCAAACCAAGTAAGTATGCCTTCTTCATCATCTTCTTCTTCTGTTAAGGAAGTAGGGACCCAGAGCTCTCCGTTAGATGTGCCACCCATTCGCTATGTTATTCCAGAGAGGAGTGAGATTAGGACAGTGGAAAGAGCCGACGGCAGGGAAACCAACGTCAAGGTCGTCGGTTTTTACGAGTGTATGGAAAATGATTTCGAAGTGTCCACGATAGTGCCGCAGATGACGCGGGTGCAGATAGAGACCTTAATCCCTTCCTTCTATTTCCCATTTAATTTAGAATACATAGTGCCGGATCCCGGTGATAGGGCCTGTTGCCCACCGCAGGGTTACATTGGTGTATATATAGACCCCTTAAAAATAGGTTTGAGATTCCCCCTTTGGGACATAGTTATCCGGCTATTGCGATACTATAACATCGCCTTGAGCCAATTAGCACCGAACGCGATTAGGCAAGTAGTCGGGTTCACCGTAGTATGCAAGAATTCCGGGGTGAAACCGACCGTAGAGCTGTTTAGGTATTTTTATCAACTAAAAGCCTTTGAGAAATCCAAGGGGTGGTATTCCTTCAGTCCCCGAGCACGAGGTGGTTTCAAGGTACAAAACCCCAGTAAGGTTGAGGGGTGGAAGGAGAAGTTCATCTTTGTGAAGACCGGAGTGGCCGTCCCGAGGTGGAGAAGGGAGGAGGTGTTAGATACTGCCCCGGTGGGGGATCCGGAGGCCGAGGTTGTGGATATATTCCGTGCAGTGGGGACTTTCAAGACCCTGTGTACTGAGGAAGAGCTGGAGGAGGCTGGACTGAGCCCATATTATTCAGGCGATGCGGCGGGGATGTCCACCCAGGGTCAAGAGTCGGGAGCCGGGGTTGCCGAGGAGGGTAGGAGTTCTCATATCTGTTTAAAAATTGTTGCCTTGTGCAGGACTAACTCGAATTTCTATATGCAGTGGGACGCTTCGGGAAGGAACCAGCGGGAAGCCCCGCAGTGGCTGCGGCAGCCAAGAAGAAGGGAAAAACTGCTGAGGTGTCTCCCCGGGGGAAGATGTCACCCAGTTCAGGACCCCCTGTTGGGTCGGAGGAGCGAGTAGTGATGGCGGGGTCAACCCCCGAAGCAAAGAGGAGGTCAGAACCATCCGGGACACCTCCGGCATCAACCAAAAGACTCCGCACCGGGGAAAGTGTAGAGGTAAATTTGAAAGTTCCTGTTAGTTGCTGTATGTGTAAATGACGTGTACGCGACCAGTATTAATTTCTGTCTTTTGTCGGTTGTGATGGTTGAAGGAGCAAGGGCAGGGCCCCCAAGTCTGCTGGGGTTGGAGGGGGCGGACGCCGAGGAGCTGTTGCACTTGGCGCGGGGAATCATGGAGCTCGGCCGAAAAAACGAGAAAGAGGCCAAGGAAGAGCTGGCTGCGGTGGCAAGGGAACTGCGGGCGCGCAACGACAGGCTAACACAGGATCTGACCGAAGCGCGCAAGAGGGCGGCTTTGGTGGAGAACGAAGTTGCGCGACTGCGCGAGGTGGAGGCGGAGGCCAGGGCAATCCGTGGAGAAACGGCTCAGCTGCGGGCAGAGATGAAGGCCCGAGAAGCGGCGATTATCGAAGGTCAAGAGGCAATGCTGAAAGCGTTTGTCGAGAAGTTGTTTCAGACGAGCACATTTCTTGACTTTCAGACCAACGTTGTCGCTCTCGGGGACACGGCCATGCGATCGGTGTTGCTGAAGCAGATCAAAGAAGTCTACCGGAACGTGGACGTATATCGTCCAGAGTTCGGGTATGACTATAATGCTGTGGCCGGGGTGGAGGAGGCCTACTATAAAGCTCTAACGCACCTCCCGGAGTGGCCCCTTGTAAAAGCTCTGGCAGAGAAGAAAGAAATTTTAAGGGCCGAGGAGGTTGCAAGCTGTGAGGTGGACCAAGACTAGGAATTCCTGGCATTCCGCCGGGGTGAGTTCATCTCTGGGCCCCGAAACAAAGAGCCCCCCCCCCCCCCATAGAAGCTGCTGCAGTTACTGTGGAAGAGGAGGCCGGAACGGCTGAAGGCCGACAGGAGGAGGTGCCCGAAGACGCCGAGGGGACCGAGGAGGAGGTCAGTCGTTCCCCTCAAATTTGATGTAGTAGATAATAGGAGTAAATGTAAACCCTTGTACCGGACCATGGATAATGTACTCTGATTGTGTTGAATATAAATGTTGTTGATTAACTGAGTTGCCGTTCATTGTATGCTTGAGATTGATCTTTCTTGTTGATTCCGTTGCCTGTTCAGAATACCGCGGAATTGCATGACACGATAAAGAAGCTCATGCAATCATTAGAGTGGTTCCGCGGAGAGAAGAATAACTTGCAAATGCAAGTAGTGCCGAGGCTAGAAAAGTGGGTGGCCGTTGCGGAGAGAAGGGCGAAGGAGGCCGAGGAGAGAGCCTGGGACCAGGAGTTGAAGTACCTGGCGAAAGTTGCTGAATTGGATCGAGTCCTCATCCATCAAAGGGAGTATGACTGGATACTGACTGAGTTCGGCTTACTGACATTTGAGGAAGTTGAGGAGCGGGTCGTAGAGATTCAAAATGAAATTTCAGCACTGATGGCGAAGGGTCCGGCCGAGTCCTCGGAGCTTGTAAGAAAGCGAGAGGTGTTGGAGTTACTCCTCAATATGTATGAAGGTCTGAAAGGACGCGGTAGGTGGCGGCACACAGCCGAGGAATATATCGCAGGCCCTAGCCGGAGCCGAGGTACCTCAAAAACCCCCCGGAAGGGTAAAAAGAAGCCAGCGGGAAAGAGCCAAGGAATTATAATTCGAGAGCCGGTCCCGGTGACTATAGTTGAAGAAGGGCCTGTGGTCGTCGCCGAAGAAGAAGTTGAAAGGTTGGCAGAAGAGATCAAGGTTATGGTCCCGGAAGAGTGGGATCCCGTGGAATGGGCCCATACACCGAGGTCTACCCCACAGCCGAGTCTTCGAGGCCGCACAAGAGGCGAAACTCCCAGGCAAGTACCAAGGACGAGCCCGCGGCGCCGGATGGGCCGAGGAGGGGAGAGAGCCGGGGCTCAACGCGGGGAAGCCTCAGAATCCCGGAGGACACGAAGTAGGTCCGGGAACAGATCTCAACGCCGGAGCGCCGAGTACTGGCTCGGAGGCCATAGATGATAGTTTTTTTTGTTTTTTTATTTTTATTTTGAAGTAATGTGTAAAGAACCTTTTGGCCTTTAATTGAAAAAATGTAATAAACCGTTTTGGTTTGCAAAGTTGTGTTAAGGAAAACAACGAGTTGTTAACCAGAAGTAATAATTACTTTAACGGGTGTTCGGGAACACGATATGGACAGCGCCAATTTAAATCTCCCCGGACGGATCGAGCGGGAGTAAAACACCTCTCCGGTTAAACAGGTGAGAGGGTGATATGAGTCCGGGGACGAAACGTGAATCTCCCCGGACGGACCGGGAGAGAGAGACAATTGTCCGGAGAAGAGAAATAATAGAACGACTACGCTAGGGCGTCCCCGTAACGTAGAAGAAAGCACAGTAAGATGCCCAAATAAAGAACTTTTATTCAATGTCAGTGCCGGAATAACTTAAAAAATACAAAGAGCAATTGCAACGAAAAAGAAATGTACAATGAACATAAAGATAGGGATGATACTTGTCATTTGGTGTTCATAGATAGAAACGTCTTAAGTTGGTAACATGCCAGCTTCGGGGAATCGGGGTTCCATCCGGATGCTCCAACTGGTAGGACCCGGAATCGTGCGTAGCAACAATGCGATAAGGACCTTCCCAGGTAGCATGTAATTTCCCCTCGGGGGCAGCCTTGCTGGCTGAGTTGAGTCGGAGTACTAAGTCCCCGACATTGAACTGAGTACCCCGAACCCGGAGGTGATGATACTGAGCTGCACGTTGTTTACACTTGGCTTGCTGGATGAAAGATTGATCACGACGATATTCAAGCTCATCCAAGTTTGTACGGAGAGCTTCGTCATTATCCTCAGGCGTCAGAGTTGCGAGGCGAGGGCTAGATTTCCGCCGGAATAACAGCTTCGGAGCCATAAGTAAGGCTGTAGGGGGTCTCCCCAGTAGAAGTATGTGGCGTAGTGCGATAGGCCCAAAGAACCTGCGGAAGATTCTCGGCCCACAGACCTTTAGCATGATCCAAACGTTTCTTTATACCCATAAGGAGTGTACGGTTAGTGACTTCAACTTGACCGTTGGCTTGCGGGTGAGTTACCGAGGTGAAAATTTGTTTAATGTGGAGCTCTTCGCACCACGACCGGAAAGGATCATTGGCGAAATGTTTGCCGTTATCCGAAATAATAGTGCTCGGGATGCCGAAGCGACATATAATATTTCGCCAGACGAACTTCAAAACGTTCTGACCAGTGATGGCAGTAAGAGGTTCGGCTTCTACCCACTTGGTGAAATAATCAACGACGATCACAAGAAACTTTAGTCCACCCGGGGCGACTGGAAATGGGCCGACAATATCAATTCCCCATTGGATAAATGGCCACGCACTTTGAATTCGAGTGAGCTCGGTTTGTGGCAGGTGTTTCACACGGGAATGCAATTGACACTTGCTGCACTTGGTCACTAAGTCATGGGCATCGTTAAACAAGGTCGGCCAATAGTACCCCCACCGAAGAATTTTTTTGGCCAACGTCCGCGAGCCAATATGACTGGCGCAGGCCCCTTCGTGAACCTCCCGAAGAACCTGATCGGCCTGGGCAGGAGCAAGGCACCGAAGATTTGGTTGTAAGTATGACCGGCGGTACAAGATTCCATCATGGAATGAATACTTGGGTGCCTTGAGAACTATCTGCCGAGCCTGCAGCTTGTCATTCGGCAAAGTTCCATCTCGAAGATATTGAACGATGGGAGTCATCCAATTTGGGCCACTGTCGATCAATACTGAGACCGTTGCCTCATGAATCGCCGGATGAAATAAATCCTCGACCAGAATATCCGGAGATACACTAGTGCGAACCGCGGAGGCTAATTTACTGAGCGCGTCAGCTTTAACATTCGGTGTATGTGGTACCTTCTGGATAACAACCGTATCAAAAGTTGACATAAGTTTGAGTGTTAACGCGAGATACCTGATCATCGTTTCATCCTTAGCGGTATAAGTACCCTGGATCTGATTGGATACAACCTCGGAGTCCGTGAAGAGCTCAAGATGGTGGATAGCTAAGGATTGAGCGAGCCGGAGCCCAGCGAGAACTGCCTCGTATTCTGCTTCATTATTGGTCACCTTAAATTTGAATCGGATAACATACTTAACTTCAACTCCCTCGGGGTCAATAAGAAGCACCCCGGCACCACTTCCACGAGATGTGGAAGCACCATCCACATATAATTTCCACTTGCGAGGTGTGGGTTCAAGAGCAATAGGGTGATGATTATCATTGTCTGCGGAGGATCCATGATTATCCCCTGGGGTTTCGGCCAAAAAGTCTGCAAGTGCTTGACCCTTGATAGCTCGGCGGGGAAGAAATTGAATATCATACTCTCCTAGTTCGACAGCCCACTTAGCGAGGCGCCCCGACACCTCGGGCTTAACAAGAATCTGACGGATGGGATGATTGGTTAGGACCCGTATCTCGCGCCCTTGGAAATATGGCTGCAAACGCCGAGCCGCCATGACGAGGGCGAGCACTGTTTTTTCCACCATGGAGTATCGAGTCTCCGCCCCGTGAAGTACTCGGCTTGCAAAATACACCGGATATTGAACACCATTGACTTCGCGCACAAAAGCGGCGCTAATGACTTCTTCGGCGGAGGCCAAATATATGTAGAGCGGTTCTCCGGAGAGAGGAACCGATAGAGTGGGCAGTTGCTGTATATAACGCTTTAAAGCCTCGAAAGCCTCGGTGCACTGCAGAGTCCACTCGCCTGTCTCAAAATCTTGAAGAATGGGAGTTGACGCTCTGCAGCTTTAGACAAAAAACGGTTTAATGCCGCCAAACCACCAGTGAGACGTTGTACGTCTCTGAACGTCCTCGGTGGTTGCAGATCTAACACATCCCGAAGCTTGGCCGGATTGGCCTGAAGGCCATGCTGCGAAACCATATACCTGAGAAACTTTCCGGAACCAACACCGAAGGTGCATTTTGCCGGATTAAGACGCAGATTGTAACGCCGCAGAGTACGCAACGTTTCAACAATGTCCTACACACATTTAGAATGGGAGGTACTTTTTATGACTAGATCATCAACGTAAACCTCAACATTGCGACCTATTTGATCGCGAAAAACGCGGTCCATAAGACGTTGATATGTGGCCCCCGCATTCTTGAGCCCGAAGGGCATTTTCTTGAAGGCGAAACATCCAAAATCAGTGATAAACGCCGTTTTGAGGGCCTCTTGACGATCCATGTGGATCTGATGGTACCCCTTGTATAAGTCTAAGAAACAAAGCGCCACATGCCCAGTAATGGCTTCGGCCTTTTGGTCGATGGAGGGTAAAGGATAACAATCCTTCGGACAGTGTTTGTTGAGATCGGAGAAGTCGACGCACATTCGCCAGGATCCGCTGGACTTTACTACCATCACAGGATTAGACAGCCAAGAAGGGTAATAGACTTCAAACAAGATATCTGCATCTAAAAGTTGTTGTACCTCGATTCGAATGCCCGCGTTTCGCTCCGGAATGAATTTCCTTTGTTTTTGCTGTATAGGTTTGACACTGGGATCGATGTTCAATTTGTGGTTATTACATCAGGAGAGACCCCGGGCATATCCAAAGGAGACCAAGCGAAAACGTCGGAATACTCTCGCAAGGTCTGGATAATGGCATGATGTAACCACGGCACGTCCACGGCACCGACAGTTACTGTTTGTTCAGGCTTGGATGGATCAAGCGGCACCTGGACAGTGGTGTCCCCCAGTGATGTACATAGCTGGGGTTCGAAAGTCGATGATGCCACCTGAAGCTGCTGCTTAGGAGGAACCTTTGCTGCCTTTTTGAGTGCGACGTACATGCACTCCTTTGAAACCCGCTGATTACCGCGGATAGCCACTTCGCCATGCGATGTAGGGAATTTTAGCACGAGGTGGTACGTGGAGCATATGGCTCTGGGGGGGTAAGCCAATCCCGACCCAAAATCATATTATATGGGGACGGAGAGTTAACTACGTAAAAATCCACAAAAATGGTTTTTATCGCCGGATAGGTTCCCAGAGATGCCGGGAGATTAATAACGCCATCTGGCTGAACTTCGCCCTGGGTGAAGGTCTGTAACGACCCGGGGGCCGGCCGAAGTTGCTCACGAGGAATCCCCATTTTCTGGAAATAGTCAGTGAATATAACACTCACTGCTGCTCCATTGTCTACGAAGCCTCGCTTGACTGTAACATTAGCTACAGCCATGTCAATGACGATGGCGTCGGTATGGGGTGTAATCTCTGGAACTGGATCTCTATCTGTGAAACTGACAGTTTCGGATTGATGGAGGCGCTTATGACGCGGCTCCTCGGGAGGAGGACGGCGAGCCTCTGCCTTCAAAGCATTTCGCGAAGCCCCAGCGGGAAGGGCCCCGTAAATCACGTTTATGACGTGAGTAGGTGCATTGTCTCCGGGTCCTCCCGGAGGAGGTGGTGGTGGCAAAAAACGAGGCTGTTGACGATTGTCATGGTCTTGTCGTGCATAATTGTTAAACCCCGGCCTATTGTTCTGCCATTGCGGCCTGTTTTGACGCGAACCACGGTCATGATAACCTCCACGATTTTGGGATGAACCCCCATTCTGGCTGGACCGAGGCTTGTCATCGGTCCGAGCAATGTATTGTCGCAAGAAGCCTTTCTTTAGACAATCTTCAATTTCCTTCCCGAGCTCTCGGCACTCCTCCGTCTCATGTCCATGATCACGGTGGTACGCGCACCACTTCTCGCGGTTTCATTTTTCAGGCGGAGCAGTCATCCGCAGACAAGGCCGTAAATCATTCTTGTGAAGAGAAAGAATTTCAGCTCGCGATTTTGTAAGCGGGGTGAATTGTGGAATATCCCTTCGAGATTCTGAACGCCCCTGGTTCAGACGAGAAAAAGCACTAGGTCGTGCGCTGGGCCCAACCTGTGCCCTATCGGACTGCCGTTTACTAGCATGTTTCTCACGCTTTCGACGAGTCTGCTCCTCGGCCTTAGCATATCTGCACACAGTATTAAACAGAGCTCGGGTTGTGACCGGAGGATTACGAACCAACTCGGTGTAGAGCGGTCCGGGACGAAGATCATTCATGAAGGCATTGATGATAACATCATTCGAGCAACCTCCTACCTTAAGACTCTCCGCTGTAAATCGGTCAAGAAATTGGGTAACGGTTTCGCTGTCCCGTTGTTCCATATTCATAAGGTCGGCCAAAGTGGCCATGGGCTTTGCACATGCTTCGAAACGCGCCCAAAAGTGCTCGACAAGTTCTCTAAAAGAGGATATGCTATTACGAGGGAGAGAATCAAACCAAACCCGAGCCTCGTCCTGAAGATATTCGGGGAAGATCTTACAATAGTGAAGGGATGTGGTATGGTTGCGGCTGAGCATGTTGTGCCTAAATGCTCCAAGAAAATTGGCTGGATCCCCCGTGCCGTCGTAAGGTGGTATGGCAGGCCTTTTGAACCCTTCGGGAAGGGACGTGGCCATAATTTCTTGAGAGAATGGTGTGATAATGTCCCCATTGGCGTCAAGGCCTAGGATTCTATCTAGTTCGACATTGCGTTGTACTCGCTCATACTCCTGGAGATCTAGAGTATGAGGATTGGCATAACGAACTCTTTTAGCTGCGTTAAGTGGACGGCGGCGATCGGCGTCTGCAGGTTCGTCGTTGTGCTGTCTCGACCCATTAGAACTCCCATGGTCCTCGGGAGAACCGGGGCGCTCCCGTCACCGATCCTGACGCCCGCGGTGCACTGGATCTTGTCGGCTGTGCGAGTGCTGATGATGTGGATGCACTGCGGGATTGACAGCGTGTCCGGCAGGTCCATCAGGATTCAGGCGATTGGCCGCCCAATCTTGGAGAACATGAGCATGTTCTTGTAGGAAAGGCTGAAGTAGTTCTGGAGTCATCTGAATATTAACCTGCGGCCGTGCGGCAGCGGAATTAGGGTTTTGCATGTCTTGTGGAGGTAGAGGTAAGAATTGGTTGTGCGGATTCATAGCCAGGCCCTGGTTGCCCTGATGATGAGAAGTATCCCGCATCGGCGATTGCCTCGGAGGCAAAACTTGATCCACGGGTGGATCTTGGTTGATCTGATCACCTTGGCGAGATTGATTTGAGCGAGTGGTCACCATAGTATATCAAATGTAATGTCAATATCACAATCCCTTACGTTTCCCACAGACGGCGCCAATTGATAAAGCACAATCCGTTATCCAAGAGACTCAGCGAAAATCAATGCAAGAAATATGAAAAAACGCAAGATGTACGTGGTTCGATCCGGAGATCTACGTCCACGGGCTGAAAAAATGGCACCTGCCGAGGTGTTTCTTTCACTATACTCTTTGAGTTTACACGTAACAATTTCAGAATCCAAAATGCGAACCCTCATTCTGAGGACCATTCTCCTATTTATACTATTCAATACCAAATCCTAACTAACTCCCTGTAATCGCGCCTATTTTCCGTTGCATGGAAGTTGGGAGCAGATCGTGGGCCTAGAATCGTGGGATACGCCACAGTTGGGCCACGCTATTTAGGCCACGTTATTTAGGCCGCATGCTTAGGCCGCATGCTTCTGGGCCGGTTACTGGGCTTGGTCACTCGGGTCGGATCGGAGTGTCGACCCGATCCGAAGTCTATAATATTTTACATTTATCTAAAATAATAACTAAAGCTAAAGTTACATATAAGTTTATAAATATTATAAAGATAATATGATAATATAATAATATAATTATAACTATATAACTATATTTATATACATACGAATAAACACTACACATGTAATAATAATAATGATAAAAAAAAAGTAACATTCTAATTATAGTAAAACACTCACTTATACTATATTTAGAAAATTGGGAACAGTTGCATGATGGAGTATATCTGCAATGTTATGACATTCAACATAATTAAACCAATATTTTGTTTCACAAACCCTTATCCCACATCGAAATATTTTACAACATTTCCTACAATTGTCATATATAAAATTAAGTTAAACATCTTATAGGAACATAACAAATAAGTAAAATAATATATTTTATATATTGGATTCCTTTAACTAGGAGGTCCTTAACAGTTTACTTTTGACAACGCCTCGGTCGGTGTTTTGGGAAGTTGTCGAATAGTGTTAAAAGTTTTTGAGGTATGTCTTCTTTAAGTAATTTTCTTTTCTTATTATCATTTATAGTTTATATAAATTTAGGAATTTAATTATTTTCTTGATTTAAGTAGATTTATAAATTTAGCTATTTTGTTAAGTTTGTGTTAAATAGTTGTTGTTTAAGATATGTGCATGTCAGTTAGTTTTAAATATTTTATTAAATGTTGTTAATAGTTTAAAATTAATAGTAAATTAGGCCTTTTAATTTAGGGATATAATAAGAACTTGGCTTATGTATTAGAAATTGTAAAAGATAGACATAATCCGAGGATAGTGTACCACACTTAATCACTTTGGAAATACTAAACCCGATAAGTAATACTAATTAATTAAACAACATGTGCTAGGTGTAGTGCAGGTCGGGCCTAGGACATACACGACTCAACTACTGTAAAGCAAGCATAAAAGGTGGGTAACTGGGCTATTTGTAAGTATATTATGCTACTGAACTTGTATTTTGATAAATATGTTTGCCTTCGGGCTTATTGTTATGATACCTCTTAAGTCGTAAGATTGGCTTTTGAGAAAGGCTCTTAAGTCGTAAGATTGGCTTTTGAGTAGGGCTTGGGAGTCATAAGATTGGCCCCTAAGTCTAGCAATATGGCTTTTGAGTCGTAAGATGAGCTCCTAAGTCAAGGATGTATTTATTATTGTGCATCTTCATTTAGTATAATTGCTTACAAAGTTCCCACTGAGTTTATACTCATGCCCATAATTACAAATCTTCAGGTTAGTTGAGCGAGGTGGCGGGGCTATTGTGGCAAAGGTCACCGGGTTCCTTCTTCTACCCGCAACTTAAAGATGTTTTTGCCTCTTCTATGTATATAAATAAGTTTGTGTGTCACAAAATCCAGGATTTTCATTTTCTTAGAAACTTTGAACCACTAGTGTAAATATGTTTTGGCAGTGTCTTATTGTCAATGAAATTTCTACTTTTATCCAATAAGTATTTTATGTCACGCTTTCGCACTTTATCTGATTTATTACTTAATCAAAAGAAAAGAAAAATTTAGTAGCACTTCAGTCCCTAGTTAATGGGATTGGGGTGTTACAGTATGGATGTTTCTCAGGCCAAATGGTTAGTGTGGATAAATCTCGGGTCTTCTATAGTAGAAAGGCTACTCTCCAGTTCCTCAATGTCGTGAGGGAAATCACTGGGATGAATGAAGGATCATTACCTATGTGATACCTTCGCGTTCCATTGTTCAGAGGCATGCCTCGAAATTCAGCTTTCAGGCAGCTCATCAATGCTATTTTAAGGAAATTTACACAATGGAAAGATTAAACTCTTTTGATGGTTGACCGAGTATGTTTGGTTAACTCAGTGATTGTTAGTAGCTTTGTTCATCCGATGATGATCTATATATGGCCGGCTTCACTCCTCAACGAGATTGAAATTTCTATGTGGAATTTATTAGGATAGGCCATGCGAAGAAGACGGAGACGTTCAATGTGGCTTGGAAGAAAATTTTCTCTCCTATGTCGGAGGGAGAGCTTAGGGTTCGTTCTATTCATGTGGCCAACGAATCATGTCTCTTTCGTTTGAGTTGGGATGTTTGCACCTCTAATAACGAAGCTATGAACTTCATTCATAGTCGATGGTACAAAAAAGATGGCACTCTTCGCATAGGTTACATTAAGTCGTCTGTTTTCGCAGGATGTAGATGGCTGCTTTGCAAAATCAGTAGTGAATCTCAATGGATTGTTGGCTCTAATTCGGGGTTCAAATTTTTGGCTTGATAATTGGCTTGGAGATATAATAACGGATAGTATTGGAGTTCTGCTTAAGTAGGATGCAACAGATATATATATATATATATATATATATATATATATATATATTAATTATTTTAAGGATGGGGTATGGTTATTTGAGGAGGTTTTCTTCTCGGCATATTGAGGATATCACTTCGTACATCTTCTTTGTAGAGCCAGATAGACATGTATAGGTGCACAATGTGCATGGAAGGGCCACGTCAACATTGGTCAATGAGGCCCTGCCTTCTCGGTTCCCTGCTACTAACTGGGCCAAATGGATTTGGGCTCATTACATTCCACCATGCAGGACATACACCATTTGGAAGGCTATTCATAGACAGCTGTCGACGTGGGACATTCTCCATAATCGGGGTTTTCTAGGTCCCACTATGTGTGTCCTTTGTCGACGAGCATGGGAGGATCTCGACCATTTATACATTTCCTACTCTTGTACACTTATTATTCTTTGTCGTATCTGCTAGGCTTTTGATGTTCATCTTGATTTTGATGTTAGTTTTCATAGAATGCTTTTGCAAGCCTTGTCTATTTATTTTGGTACTCAGCTAGTAGCCCTTTGGCGGGTTGGTTCCGTCACCTTTGTATAGTCCATCTGGGCTGCTTGGAACAGTGCCATGTTCGAAGATAAGTTTCTTCAGCCGAGACATGTATTCACTTGCATCTGGTCATCGTTTAAGGAAGCTTCTTCCTTCCATGTTGGTTGCATGCTGAATTCGTCCGTTGAGTTGGTGTGCTTGAAGCGTTTAGGAGTTTCCCCCATCCCACGTAGGCCACCAAAAGTTGTTTTGGTGTTTTAGATTCCACCATCGGCTGGATGGATAAAGGTAAAATAGATGGCAGCGCGGAGGGATCTCCCAGTTTCGGTTATAGAGGTGTAATTTTTCGAAACTCCAGGGGATTTATTCATGGATGTTTTGCCATTTGTTTTGGGCGAGGCTTCGCTTATGAAACAGAATTAGAGACGATTATTGTTACATTAGAACATGCATATGATAGGGGTTGGACTAGGTTATGTTTGGAAAGATTTATCTATGGTGGTACAACTATTCCAATCCCGCTCCACTGATGTACCTTGGCGTCTATTGGCTCAATGGAATTGAGTCTTGCAAAGGATTATGAATATGGATTTCATGGTGACTCACGTTTTTTGATAAGGGAACCAGCTTGCGGACACCCTGTCCAAGCTTCAACGTGATTTTGCATGGTTTCAACTCCCACTTGATTACATAGCGGACATGGCTTATTGAGACTTTTACTCTTAATATTTTTGTTATGTAGTTGGTTAGTTGGTACTGTTTTTCCCAACCATGGTTTTTTCCAACAAGGTTTTTCCATGGTTGGGTTTTAATGAGGCCAACATAGGGACGATACACCGGATTGTGGTGCCATCATTAGTCATTTATGGGGGCTTTCCCTCCACTTTATTTGGCTTGTTTTTCCGTCTCTTGTTTTGTTACTCTTTTTGTTTTATATTACAACACCGTTTAGCTCTCTCTCATATTTGCATAATATGAAATTTTTTGTTAGCTAATTTTGTCTCTATAATATTTGAATAATGTGAAATGTTTTGCAAGCTAAATTTGTCGTGTTTCCTATTATAGTTGGTTTTTAATCGAGAGAGCAATGATAAACAACAATAAATGGTACAAACTACTAATCTTGTTTTTAAATTACAATGATACCAAATTGTTAAGGTATATTGATGCATTGAAGGAAAGCAGGAAATTTTCATTGTGCAAAAAACAATTTGAATGACCCTAAACTTAATTATGCAACCTTGGTTAGTTTTGGGGCTTCAAAAGGCCAAATTTTGAGTCATCTTGTGCAAACTATGAAGCTAAGATCCCTTTGAATTTGCAGCTATGCTACACAACCAATTCTCAGGCATTTTTTTACCTTTGCTCGAGCTCTTATGAGCAATAGTGTGTCCCACCATTCCAGGCATATTTAGAGCTCAGAATAGGTGTAATATACATCCTAATACACGTACCTTCCTACTCGTTGTTAGAGCTAATTTTTATAATGTGAACTCCATTATCACAAGGAGATATGACTTGATTACTAGGTACCTTTATTTAGTGATCAAATATATTATCTTAGTGATAGTTTTATAAACCTTTGGCAATTCATTTTGTGAGTTTAACTTTTGGTGGCTTAGTTCTTAGCATATCCATCAACTCAAGAATTCAAACTTGTTTAAATTGATCACATGAGTCTAAGTAATTCACGTGAGGGACTGTTATAATAGATTGAAAGTAAAGTTGCGAGGGAAAAGCTGTTAAGAAGCAGTTGCAAGGTGTAATCATTATTCTCATTATCTAGCCAGTTTTCCTAATAGTTTTCTCTACACACTTCTTGAGAGACATTGTAATACAATGTGCATAATAATGCAAGAGAGTTAGATATGGAATCTAAGAAGAAAGAGAGTTAGAGCTTTATGTAAAAGGATTGAGAAGTTGATAAAGTGCTTCTGGAAATTAGTCAAGTTTTCCATTATTGTAACTCAAAACTTTGTACTTCATCTCATAGTGTTGTTCTTGGGTTTGATCTCCCCACGGACATAGGTTAATTAACCGAACCACATATATCTTGTGTCGATTTCATTTTTTTTTTATTATTGTTGTTGATTGGTTTGATGCTTTAGCATTAGTAGTTGGGAGTTAAATTCTTGTTGGAACCACTTGCAAAGTTAACAAGTGGCGTCATCTATGGGATTGATTAGTTGCCCTGCAAGTGTTTGAGGGTTTTCCTGACTAAGAACTACATCATCATCTCAATTTTGTGAACTCAACATGTCAACCAACAAATATGATGTGGAGAAATTCTTCGTGAAGAATGACTTTGCTTTGTGGAAGATCAAGATGAAGGCCCTGTTGGTGCAACATGGATTATCAGGTGCTTTGAAGAGCACAAAAGGCTTGCTAGAAAAGTTATCTGAAGGACAGAAGGAAGAAATGCTAGTAAAGGCACATAGTCCAATAATGCTTGTCTGATAAAGTGTTAAGGGAGGTAGCCAAGAAAAGACAGCTGAAGAAGTTTGGGCCAAGCTAGATGAATTGTACATGACTAAGTCTCTAGCAAATAGGTTGTAGATCAAGCAAAAGATCTATTCCCACAGATTTACTGATGATAGGGGAATAGAGGATCAGTTAGATGATTTGGAAAACATAGGGGTTAAGATAGAGGATGATGATAAGGCATTTATCCTGTTCAATGCATTGCCATAATCCTATGATCATCTTAAAGATGCTATGTTATATGGTAGGGAGTTTTCCAACACTCTTGGGGAAGTTCAAAATGCTCTTAAGGCAAAGGAACATCAGAAAGTGGTGGAAGGAAAGCAAGTCTCTACTGGAGAAGGCTTGAACGTCAGAAAAGGGAATTACAAGAATCTCAAGAAGACAAATTCACAGGATAATTCTCAGAAGAAACAACCATTCAAGCAAAAGGTTGCAGACGGAGAAGAAACAAGAAAAAGCTATCATTGCAAGAGGCCAGGGCATCCCAAGAAAGATTGCTTTGAGTGGAAAAGGAAACAAGCAAATAAGGAACATACCAAGAACACATTGGACTTGGCAGAAGATTAAAATGAAGCTGCGGTTCTTAATGTGACTGATAAGGGTGTTGAAAGCTCTTGGATATTGGACTCTGGTTGCAGTTTTCACATGAGTCCCCATAGAGATTTGTCTAAAAACAACCAAGAAAAGGATATGGGGTATGTGATGCTTGGAAATGATCAAATTGTAGTTGTTAAAGGGATTGGAAACATCAGATAGAAGATGCATGATGGTCATGAAATGATCTTATCATATGTAAGATATATACTAAAGGTGCAGAGAAATTTGGTAAGCTTAGGGATTATAAGCCAGACGATGCAATTTCAAATCCCAGGATGGTTATTTATATGTCATAAAGAATAAAACAATTTTCATGAAAGGCATAAGAAGATCCAGCCTATATTATCTAACTGCAGAACCCTTGTTGGGGAATCTGCAACTATTGATGAAGATGAATCAGCAATATGGCATATAAGACTTGGACATCTCAGTGAGAATGGCTTAAGTGTTTTACAGAAATAGAAACTGATCACATGTGGGAAGAAAATCCAAATAGGGACATGTGAAGAATGTATTATGGGAAAAAAGTAAGAGGAATCCTTTCCCTATTGGTAGGCACTACATCAAAGAGCCTTTGGAGTATGCACATTCTGATTTATGGGGACCAACAAGAGAAAACTCACTTGGAGGTGGCAGATACTTTCTCAGCATCATTGAATATTTCTCAAGGAAGTTATGGGTTTATATGCTGAAGCAGAAATCAGAAGCATTTACTAAGTTTAAAGAATGGTTTAAAGAAGTTGAACCTCAGAAAGGTGTCTTTCTTAAATGCTTGAGGCCAGACAATGGTCTAGAATTCTTGTCTGAGAAGTTTCAAACAATTTGCAAGGGAAAAGGAATTAAAAGGCATAGAACAGTTACTGCAACTCCACAACAAAATGGAGTTCCTGAGAGTATGAACAAAACCATTCTAGAAAAGATTAGATGTATGCTGTTAGAATTTGGTATGCCCAAGATATTTTTTTTTCGGGGGGGGGGGGGGGGGGGGGAGGGGAGCTATTGCAACGGTAGCTTATCTGATTAATAAAAGCCCCATCAGCAGCTATTGACTTCACCACACTAGATGAGAGGTGGTCTGTACGTTCATTTGATTACACAAACCTAAAAGTTTTTGGATGTCAAGTTTATGCACACATAAAACAAGATAAATTAGAAGCTAGAGCTCTAAAGTGTGTAATTCTAGTTTATCAGAAGGATGTAAATGGTTACATTATGGTGTTTTGAGCCTAGATACAACAAAGTAATCATCAACAGAGATGTTAAGTTTTGTGAGGGTAAAATGCCATCCTAGACATGGAAGCTAATAAGCAGAAGTTTGATATTATTTCAAATACACAAGGATCATTGGATAATAATACAAAAACTCTGAATGAAGGTGGGGAATCTCAGGATCTTGATAACAGAAATGATGGTTATCAATTAGTCAAAGATAGAGATAAAAGAGTCATTAAGCCATCTACAAAGTATGGAGAATAGTATTTGATGGTATATGCCTTAAATGTTGCTGAAGAAATTGATTCATCAGAGCCAAAAGACTACTCAGAAGCCATTAAGAGCAAAGAGAAGGATCAATAGCTATGAGAGAGGAGTTAGTATCCTTAGAAATGAATAACACATGGGTGTTAGTTGATAGACCAGTGAAGTAGAAACCTGTCAGCTGTAAGTGGATTTTTAAAAGGAAGATTGAGGTGTAAAATGAATTAGAATAGGTGAAATTAAAGGTAAGACTTGTTGCAAGGGGTTTTACACAAAAAGAGGGAATATATTATAATAAAGTGTTTTCACTAGTGGTAAAACATTCTTCAATAAGAGTTCTGTAGGCCCTAGTGACTCAGTTGGATTTAAATTTGGAACAACTAGATGTGAAGACAACATTTCTTCATGGGGATCTTGTTGAAACAATCTACATGAATCAGCCCGAGGGTCAAATACTTCCTGGAGATGAGAACAATGTCCATCTCTTGAAAAAATCACTTTATGGGTTGAAGCAATCTTCGAGACATTGGTACATTAAATTTGATGATCATGAGAAGCACATTAGTTTTGAGAAGTCAAAGTATGATAGTTGTGTGTATGTTAAAAGAACTATAAAGGGAGTTTTTGTTTATTTACTTTTGTATGTGGATGACAGGCTCTTAGTTAGTAGTTGTTCAGATGAAATACAAGAAGTGAAGAAGAAACTTCAGAATGTTTTTTACATGAAATTTTTGGGTAATGCAAGGAAGATATTGGGTATTGACATCATCAGAAATAGGAAATATGGAGTCTTATGGTTGTTCTGGGAGGATTATGTATTGAAGGTGTTGAATAGATTTAATATGCATGAATCCAGGAGAGTTACAATTCCTTTGTCTCCGCATTTTAAGCTTTCTGAAAGTCAGAAGCCAAAGTTAGAGGAAGAAGAGTAGGAAATGTTAAGTGTCCCTTATGCTAATGCAGTGGGGAGTGTTATGTACACAATAGTTTGTACCAGGCCATATCTTGCTCACTCTATCAGTGTGGTAAGAAGATACATGGTTGACCTGGTAGATACCATTGCGAAGCTTTAAAGTGTATATTAAGGTACTTGAGAGGTGCATCAGGATATGGATTGCCGTTTTAGAAGAAGACACATTCTGGTTCTGAGTTTATAGTTGGATATGTTGACTCAGAATATGCAGCCAACGTTAATACTAGAAAATATCAAACTGGGCACATGTGTTTACTCTATTTGACACTACAATCAGCTGAAAGTCATCTCTCCAATCATTGGTAGCCTTGTGCACAACAGAGGTGGAGTACATGGCACTTACATAAGCTATTAAGGAAGCTCTTTAGTTGAAAGGTCTCCTATCTGACTTTGGGTTGAAATAAGAGTCTGTCAGAATATTTTGTGATTCTCAAAATGCCATTCACCTAGCTAAGCATCACGTCTTCCATGAGAGGTCAAAGCACGTAGATGTGAAACATCACTTTGTGAGAGATGTGGTGAAAAAATGATCTGTAGAGATAGTAAAGATTGGGACTGATGAAAACGCAGCTGACATGTTAACTGAGGGTTTGTTTGTTAAGAAATCCAGGCATTGTTTGGAGTTGATTAATGTGGCTGCTTATAACAAGGGTTCCAGTTAAGCAAGGATGGTTTGGGAGAGTGAAGAAGCAAGTTTGAGTTGAAGTTTTCATTGGCTTCGATCAAAGCCAAGGTGGAGAATTGTGAGTTTAAATTTTGGTGGCTTAGTCCTCAGCATATCCATCAGCTCAAGAATTCAAACCTATTTACATTGATCAGGTGATTCTAAGTAATGCACATGAGGGGCAGTTAAAACAGATTGAAAGAAAAGTTGTGAGGGAAAAGTTGTTAAGAAACATATGCAAGGTGTAAATGTTATTCTTATTATCTAGCCAGTTTTCTTCATAGTTTTCTCTACACACTGTCTTGAGAGACATTGTAATACAACGTGTGTAACAATACAAGATAGATTAGATAGGGAATCCAAGAAGAAAGAGAATTGGGGCTTAGATGCAAAAGGATTGAGAAGCTGATAAAGTGCTTCTGGAAATCAGTCAAGTTTTACATTGTTGTAACTCAAGTACTTCATCTCATAGTGTTGCTCTTGGGTTTGATCTCCCCGTGAATGTATTGTTGGATTTGTATACTGAAAGCAAAACTTTTTATATACAATGTTTCCAGTTATTCACTGTTTATCTCCTATCTGATTATATTTGCATTTTCACTATGTATGTGTCCCCATATCTCTTGCAAATAAGTGGATCCTATGGTGTGTTGAAGATCACAGAAGATCATATGATTGGTTAAACTTAAAGAGATATAAAATGTAGATCACAGCTTAGACAACTTGAGGACGAGTTGTTGGTTTAGGCTGCAGTATTAAGTAGAAATAGTTTATCTTGACTATTTACTTATACTGGTACGTATTTACGTATTGATAGGATCACAGTGAGATATGTTCTTCTGCCTGACCTTAGTGAAGAACTAGAGATCTCGGTGACTTATAATAATCAAAAGCCTAAACAAGATTAAAGTTATGAATGGTTGTTTGTGTGTCACTTTGATTTACTATGGGCAAGAGTTAAGATATAACTTTTATACTATGTATTTTGGGTGACAACAACTTGCATATAATAATTGGTAATTTGTATTTAAGTAACCGTATCCGTTTAGGATGATGATATCCCCTTAAGGAGCTCAAAAGGTTTATTGTACTAAACCCTACAGGTTGATTAAGTTCAGGTACAATAATAAGGTTGAGTGGTACTACTTAAGGAATAAATAAGAAATTAATTGATTTAAGATGTCAGAGGCTTTAATTAATTAATGGATGTTCGATATCTTAAATACGGGGATTAATTAAGTCTAATTCAAGCCCCGACTCAACTCGGGAATAAAGGGGTAAGTCAGTATTAATTCTCTAGTGGAATGAATTAATATTTATGAATTAATTATGTTATGGGCTGAACAAGGAAGAATTAATTCATAGTTAGGCCCATCTTTATTTCTTGTATTTGATCCCTGGACTGGCCCAGATAGACTCCGAGTCCAAGTAGGAATAGAGAATTAAACTACCAGGCTTGGCTCACACTCAACCATGTATTATAAATACATGGTCTCTCATTCTGTGAAAAAGAAGAATTAACACTCAAAAAAGACCACTGAATAGAGAGAAAGAGAGAGTAGGCGGCGACGGTTTAAGGTGTTCCTTTCCACTTGGAATTCTTTAAAGTTCGTCATCCATCCGGCGTTGAGGATTCAGTAGGGGATACAGTCCAGAAGGTTAAGACAGGAGTCAGAAATCATTCAATCAGAAATCGACCTCTTGTGTAAACAACTATCAGGTCGAATCTCTTAACGCCTATGTGTTATAGGCGCATGTTAGGGTTTATATAAATTTATAGATCCATCTCTAGGGTTAATTAATAAAGATACAAATTATGACAACCAAGAAGGGTGCTAGGGAAAGGGATTAATTATATTACTTTCTACAAAGGTATTATAATAGATATAAATCCCACAACTGGTATCAAAGCTAGGTCTGTCTTCTTGGCTCTGTCAGATATAATCTGTTTATTGATTATAAATGTGCGCTGTGTATGTTTAATTTTTGTCGTTCTTCGTGGCTCGTTTTACGTTATGTTTGTTGGCGTTGGGTTGTTTTTTTACCACGAGAAAATCCGTGGTTAGAATAAGTTCGTTTTTACTTGTATTTTGTTGAAATATCTGTAAAAGCCGAAGAACGAAGACAAAGAACACGAAAAACACGAAGAACCCGGCAGCAGGCAGCCAGCGCCCGACGCTCGGCAGCAGAAGCCCCGGCGCCCGACACTCGGTAGCAGCCCTGTCGCCCGGCGCTCGGCAGCAGAAGCCCCGGCGCCCGGCGCTCGGCAGCAGCCCCGTCGCCCGGCGCTCGGCAGCAGAAGCCCGGCGCCCGGCGCTTGGCAGCAGCAGGCCCCGTCGCCCGGCACTCGGCAGCAGCCCCGTCGCCCGGCGCTCGGCAGCAGCAGGCCCCGTCGCCCGGCGCACGGTAGCAGCTGGCCCCGGCGGCCGACAAATTGCTGTTGGAGGGGCGGCGGCGGCTAGGGTTTGCAAACCCTAGCAGATCATTGCCATGCACGGGCCTGAGCGCGAGCGAGGGCCGGACTTCGACCCAGCAGGCCCCGACTGCTCTAGACGGCTCGACACCCTCGGCCGTGGCGTGGGCGTGGGCTAAGGTTTCGGCCCGACAGCCCATTGGCCCATGCAGCCTGTTTACTAGCCCAGTGTGTGTTTCATTTTAGCCCGGTCCGTACCCGAGTATGCGAGGCCCGACGTGAAGGCCCAAGAGACTTGAAGATTTGTATTTCCTAAATTATTGTAATAGTTTAGGATTTAATTTTTCCATGTTGAGTCACGAAGAATGATT
Organism: Ajuga chamaepitys; assembly: GCA_958295605.1. Classification (NCBI taxonomy): domain Eukaryota; kingdom Viridiplantae; phylum Streptophyta; class Magnoliopsida; order Lamiales; family Lamiaceae; genus Ajuga; species Ajuga chamaepitys. Next base: position 26,183,066 of record OY282506.1, on the reverse strand, counting down.
TTTATTTATTTTTATCGTTTCTTTATTGCTCAATGGATGAATGATATTTATTATCATGTTTATTATGTCTACGTGATTTATTAATTGCGCTTAGACTATCATGCTAGGACCTTCTCGTATATTAGCATATTTAAATTCTCCGAGCATGCTTTATTTGTTGTGCTTAGTTTTTATTTATGCTTAGGATTACGTGTTGTTGCATGGACAAACCTTTTGAAGTAAAAGACTAAGCAAACCGACAATTTTAATTTTTAAAAATAGTCAAAAGACCTCCACAACCGGTCTCTAGGCAAAAATAAATAATAAATTTAGTAAACGTCCACGAAAGTGTGTCAAATCGAAGAATTTGTTTACAAGTGTTAGGACGTGGTCACTGCTTAGATATTAATTTTAAGTACAACTCCCCGCGGAGTCACTTCTTAAAAATAATATGGTCTAGTATAAAAGTCCAATTATTAATTTCATTTGTCAAAAGGTTAGGTTGACATGGATTGAAATTAAAATGACTAGGTATTTTAGTCTGGTTAAGGGATTTACATATAAACGTCCACCCGCGTGGCTTATATGTAAATCTCTTGGGCTATTGGAGGATTCAATCAATATTGTTTTATCAAAATGTTACAATATTGTTGATTCAAATTATATGTGATTGTGCTCTTACATGTTTATTGTTTAATATTTTCAGATATGTCGTTATCGTCTGTTATAAATATTCTCGCACAACACCCCTTAACCGGTCCTAATTATAAAGAATGGAAACGTAATCTGGAGTATATTCTTATCGCTGAGGAACACTATTTCGCGTTAGTTACTCCTCGTCCGGATCCCCTTACTGCACAATCCACTGATGAGGAGCGGGCAAAGCATGACAGGTGGCACAAGTCTAATAATGTGGCCAAGTGCTACATTATGAACACTATGTCGTCTGCCTTGCAGCTCCAGCATCATGACATGGACGATGCTGCCAACATCATGTTGAACCTTCAAGAGGTGTATGGGGAGTCGGACAGAGCTGCTCGGTTTGACTTAATGAGGCAAATCATGGAATGTCGGATGACCGAGGGCAGCTCAGTGCATAATCATGTCATGCACATGATTAATCTCATGGACAAGCTTGACTTGATAGGAGGAGGTATCGACGGCGAAGCCAAGGTCGATATCATTCTCAACACTCTTCCCAAATCCTTTGAGAACTTCCGTCTCAATGCTGTTATGGTCAAGAAAGACTATACTCTTAACGAGTTACTTAATGACCTAGTTACAGCAGAGGGGGTGATGGGAAAGCATGCACAGGCTTTGGTCACTGCCAATGGGCCCACTGTTCCACCGAAAGGTAAGAACAAGAAAAAGTGGCGAAAGGGCAAGGCCAAGGCAAATAGTGGGAGTAACGGAGGGGGTCCCAGTGGTGGAGTAAAGAAACCTAAGGGAAAGTGTTTCAAATGTGGTAAGACTGGGCATTGAAAGAAAGATTATCCAGTGCTAAAGGCAAAGGACCAAGGTATGCCATTAGCTTTAGTAACTAAAACATGTTTAGCCGCTGTTTCTGCCCATTCATGGGTAGTGGATACAGGTGCAACTGATCATGTTTGTTACACCTTGCAGGGCTTCCAGCCAACAAGGCAGCTTAGGGATGGCGAGATCATCATCTCCATGGGTAATGCAGCAAGAGTCGCAGCAGTTGCAATTGGAGATTTTTCTTTATGCTTTAATGACACTGTTTTAGTTTTAAGAGATTTGTTTGTGCCGAGTTTTCGGCGCAATTGAATTTCTGTTTCGAAACTTTATTGTGATGGATATTCAGTTGTTTTTGGTAGTAATGTTTCTATCATGAGAAATAACATAGTTATCTGCACTGGTGTTTTGAACAATTCTCTTTATACTATAACTTGTCTGCATAATACCCAAAACTTCATTGCATCAACATCATCGAACCTAAGGAAAAGGAAATTATCTTCTCAAGAGGATCAAACACATCTTTGGCACCTAAGACTAGGTCACATCAGTCCGAACCGGATCCAAAGACTAGTGTCTGATGGAGTGTTGGATTCGTTCCAACCAATTCAGACTAGAGTCTGCGAATCCTGTCTAGAGGGAAAGATGTCGACAAGGCCTTTCAAGGCAAAGGGGAATAGGGCCAAAGAGGTGTTAGAACTGATCCATTCTGACTTATGTGGACCAATGTCCACCCGAGCTCGTGGAGGGTATGAGTACTTCGTCACATTCATTGACGATTACTCAAGATACGGGTACGTTTATCTACTTCGCCACAAGTCTGAATGCTTTGAGAAATTCAAAGAGTTTCAGGCAGAAGTGGAGAAGAAGCTAAATAAAAGTATAAAGTCATTGCGATCTGATCGGGGTGGCGAATACCTCAGCAACGAGTTCCAAAGGTACTTGTCAGAAGTTGGGATAACATCCCAATTGACTACACCAGGTACTCCCCAACAGAATGGTGTAGCAGAGAGAAGAAATCGAACTTTACTTGAGATGGTCAGATCTATGATGAGTTATGCATCTTTGCCCATTTCGTTCAGGGGATATGCCTTAGAAACAACTTCTTATCTGTTAAACCTAGTACCATCCAAATCGGTACCCAAGACCCCTGTTGAGTTATGGTCAGGGCGCAAGCCTAGCTTGAACCATATAAGGATTTGGGGTAGTCCAGCACACGTGCTGAACAAGGATGCTGATAAGTTGGAATCTAGGTCTGAGGTAAGAATGTTTATAGGGTATCCAAAAGGAACGAAAGGTGGTTATTTCTATAGTCCTAAGGATCAGAAGGTCGTTATTAGCACTAACGCCCGATTCTTAGAAGAGGACTACATGATTAATCACATGTCCAGAACCAATATTATCCTTCAAAAACTCGAAGGGAATATCAGTACGATTCCAATTCCACAGCCACAAGTGCAAGAGGCAACAATACCAAGTACTGTACAACCCGTTGACATAGTGCCTACACAGCCTCGACATAGTGGGAGGGTTGTTCGTCAGCCTGATCGATTCATGTTTATGGGAGAATCTTCGGATTTGATCCCAGGAGACGGACATGCCGATCTCGATCCCTGGACTTATGCCGAGGCAGTAAATTATGAAGATGCGAAAGAATGGTGTCGTGCTATGGATTCAGAATATGAGTCCATAACTGCTATGGATGTATACGAGAAAACTGAACTGCCAGATGACTGTAAAGCTATAGGCAGTAAGTGGGTATACAAGAGAAAGAGAGGAGGGGATGTAGAGGTTACAGCCTTTAAGGCCAGGCTAGTGGCAAAAGGGTATACCCATGTGGAGGGTAAAGATTATGACGAAACCTTTTCGCCAGTAGCCATGCTCAAGTCCATTCGGATCCTTCTCACCATAGCAGCTCATTTAGATCTTGACGTTTGGCAGATGGATGTCAAGACCGCTTTCTTAAACGGTTACCTTGAAGAAGGTAGGGACATCTATATGCAGCAACCAGAAGGTTATGTGAGGCAAGGCGAAGAGCATATGTTCTGGAAGCTCAAGAAGTCCATTTATGGACTCAAGCAAGCTTTTAGGTCATGGAACTTACGTTTTGACGAGGTGATTAAATCCTATGGATTTACTCAAAGTGAAAACGAAAGTTGTGTGTATCGCATAGATGTCAACGGAGATAAAGTATTTCTTTCACTTTATGTAGATGATATTCTCCTAGTTGGTAACAATGTGGAGGTATTATCAGACATAAAGAGATGGGTATCCAAACAGTTTCAGATGAAGGACTTAGGAGAGGCAGCTTACATCCTTGGGATCAAAGTTATAAGGGATCGCAAGAAAAGGATGTTGAGCTTATCTCAAGCGGCCTACATTGATACTGTGATTGCTCGTTTTAGCATGCAAACCGCCAAGAAAGGATTTCTACCTTTCAGACATGGCGTTCCACTTTCTAAGGAGATGTGTCCTAAGACACCAAAGGAGAAAGAGGAAATGAGACAGGTACCATACGCTTCCGCAGTGGGAAGTCTTATGTATGCAATGCTATGCATGAGACCTGATAAGTCGGCATAGTGGCAAGATATAAGTCTAACCCTGAACAGGCGCATTGGACTGCGGTAAAACATGTACTCAAGTACCTGAAAAGGACTAGAGATTACAGGCTAGTTTACCAGGCTGACAGTCTAAATCCCTTGGGTTATACGGATTCGGATTTGCAGGCAGATCGGGATGAGAAGAGATCTACCTCAGGCTATGTGTTTACCTTGGGAGGAGGAGCCGTTTCATGGAGGAGTGCAAAGCAGAGATGCATTGCAGACTCCACTATGGAAGCCGAATATGTAGTCGCATCAGAGGCTGCTAAGGAAGCAGTATGGCTCCGGAATTACCTCTTGGATCTAGGCATGGTACCTAGTTTTCCTAAGAGTATCACAATCTATTATGACAACTCAGGTACAGTGGCAAACTCAAAGGAACCCAGGACCCACAAGGCGACAAAACACATAGAGAGAAAGTACCACATAATACGAGAAATCGTAAAACGAGGAGATGTGCGGATAGAGAAGATTTGTACGACAGAGAATTTAGCTGATCCATTCACGAAGAGCTTACCGCAGAAAGTCTATGACAAGCATGTTCAGGGACTAGGACTGCGATTGATGCCACCCACTTAGGAAACTTTCAGTATAAGTGGGAGAATGTAATAGCTAGATAGTTAGACACCGAGTATACTAAAAGTTTGCTTTAGTATAAGTGGGAGATTGTTGGATTTGTATACTGAAAGCAAAACTTTTTATATACAATGTTTCCAGTTATTCACTGTTTATCTCCTAACTGATTATATTTTCATTTTCACTATGTATGTGTCCCCATATCTCTTGCAAATAAGTAGATCCTATGGTGTGTTGAAGATCACAGAAGATCATATGATTGGTTAAACTTAAAGAGATATAAAATGTAAATCACAGCTTAGACAACTTGAGGATGAGTTGTTGGTTTAGGCTGCAGTATTAAGTAGAAATAGTTTATCTTGACTATTTACTTATACTGGTACGTATTTACGTATTGATAGGATCACAGTGAGATATGTTCTTCTGCCTGACCTTAGTGAATAACTAGAGATCTCGGTGACTTATAATAATCTAAAGCCTAAATAAGATTACAGTTATGAATTCTTGTTTGTGTGTCACTTTGATTTACTATGGGCAAGAGTTAAGATATAAATTTTATACTATGTATTTTGGGTGACAGCAACTTGCATATAATAATTGGTAATTTGTATTTAAGTAACCGTATCCGTTTAGGATGATGATATCCCCTTAAGGAGCTCAAAAGGTTTATTGTACTAAACCCTGCAGGTTGATTAAGTTCAGGTACAATAATCAGGTTGAGTGGTACCACTTAAGGAATAAATAAGAAATTAATTGATTTAAGATGTCAGAGGCTTTAGTTAATTAATGGATATTCGATATCTTAAATACGGGGATTAATTAAGTCTAATTCAAGCCCCGACTCAACTCGGGAATAAAGGGGTAAGTCAATATTAATTCTCTAGTGGAATGAATTAATATTTATGAATTAATTATGTTCTGGGCTGAACAAGGAAGAATTAATTCATAGATAGGCCCATCTTTATTTCTTGTATTTGATCCCTGGACTGGCCCATATAGACTCCTAGTCCAAGTAGGAATAGAGGATTAAATTCCTAATAAGGAATTAAATTCCTAATCCTAGAAGGAATTAAACTACCAGGCTTGGCCCAAACTCAACCATGTATTATAAATACATGGTCTCTCATTCTGTGAAGAAGTAGAATTAACACTCAAAAAGATCACTGAATAGAGAGAAAGAGAGGGTAGGCGGCACCGGTTTAAGGTGTTCCTTCCCACTTGGAATTCTTCAAAGTTCGTCGTCCATCCGGCGTTGAGAATTGAGTAGGGGATACAGTCCAGAAGGTTAAGACGGGAGTCAGAAATCATTCAATCAGAAATCGACCTCTTGTGTAAACAACTATCAGGTCGAATCCCTTAACTCCTATGTGTTATAGGCGCATGTTTGATAACACGTTATTTATGCATGTATTTAGGTCGATTTAGGATCATATTTTATATCATTTACGTGCATATTTGACCGGCATTTAGTTATATTAATAATATTTGGGTCATTTGACGTGTTTTGACTTGTTTTAAGGTATTTTGAGCATTTTCAGGCTACCGGACGAGGAAACAAGTTGGAAAAGAGTGAAAACCGGCCCAAAAGAGTGAGAACCGTCGAAGAACCGGTCCAAACCGGTCCGAACCGGTCTGAACCGGTCCAGGAGCAAAACCGGGCAAGAACCGACACGGCCGCGTCACAAAGCAACACGGCCGTGTCAAAAGTGGTCCATAACGCGCTGTGGGTTCTGGAATAGAACACGGCCGTGTCACTCAAGCAACACGGCCGTGTCAAATGTTGCGCAGAAATTGAAGAATTGCAAAGCAACACGGCCGTGTCATTTAATCAACACGGCCGTGTCAAAAAGTCCACCGATAAGAGAAATCGTGTTTTAATAGGATTTTGAGCCTATCTTCTCCAAGATTCGTCCCCAACTTTATAAAAAGGACCCCAAGCTCTAGGAAAAGGGGATCAATCATCAAGAACATAAATTACATCACCTTGGAAGACAAGGAAGACGAAGATCATCGAGACGGAGTTATCCGGGTTTAATTGTTCTTTCTTAGTTTTAATTCTTACAATGTTTTTCATAGAATTTTGTATTGGATTATTACTAGGCATGAGTAGCTAAGCTATTCGTGTCCTAGGGTTAGAAAGTAGGGATTTTTATAACAATGTTTTGATTTATGTTTTAATCTATTAATTCCATTCTTTATGTGTTTTATCTCTATGTTTATGCTTAAACTGAATTTAGCTTGATCACCTAGATTTAGTAATTTAGTTTAACAATTCCGCTTCGAGAGGAGGGAATTGTTATCAGACTTAGAACATAGAGCGCAGTTGTCTATGACTGTGTAGGCCGTGGCTTAAGATCGTTTGGGAGTTATTAGGTTTAATTGACTCGAGAGGGTAATTAGCTTAATTAATCAACGGTTTAATCGCTTCGAGAGAAGGATTAGATTATTGTCGTGCCGCCTAATAAACACTAGAATTGGTAAATTAATAGGTTAATCATATTCCACATTGAAATAATATCCTGAAATCGAAGCCCTAGGATACCTTTTCTCTTTGATTGTTAGTTTTCGTGTTTCCTAAGTTTGAAGTTATATTTAATTGAGTAGTTTAATTAGTAAAATCAACCTTTAAAACTTAGTATCTAGTTAGGACATTCCTAGAGTATTAGGGTATCAAACTACCTAAAACTATTCCTTGTGGGATCGACCTTGACAATAGTACTACACCTACATCCGTACACTTGCGGAACACTAGGTTAGAAACCGACGTGTCAAGTTTTTGGCGCTGTTGCCGGGGAATAGGATTTAGCGCTTAGTTTTTACCTTGAAAAATAGGAGGAAACTAGACTAGATTTTATTTGTTTTTCGTAATTTTAATTTAATTTTCGTTTTTTATTTTTTGTTAATTTTTGTATTACACGGTATTTGCTGTTTTTGGTGTTATCAGGCATCGCATGCACACCAGATCAAAAGGAAAAGAGACTCTTCTTCCTTTCGATCCAGAGATTGAAAAGACAGCTCGCAGACACCGAACGAGAAGAAACTTCACAGCTGAGATGGAGAACCCACCGCAGCAACCGAATGATGAAGTATTAAATAGAGTGCTAACAGCCTTAGCACGATTGGATGATCGAGTCACGAACATACAGCAGCAGCTACCTCCACAAGGGCCACAGCTACAATAGCAGTACGGCCCAATTCAGATAGACCCAGCTGCAGGCGATGAAGATGACACGCCTATTAGCGACTGCTTGAAACCCAGTCCAAATCAGCAGGCAGGAGGAGTACAACCTCCACCACTCAATGCCAACAATTTCGAGCTGAAGCCTGCACTAATCAATATAGTGCAGCAAAACCAGTATGGGGGAAGTGCGTTGGAGGATCCGAATGCGCATCTGATCAAATTTCGCAGATTGGCCGACACAATCAAGATCAATCATGTGCCGCACGAGCAGGTCAAGATGAGATTGTTCCCTTTCTCACTGAAGGATAGAGCACTACAGTGGTTCAATTCGCTGGAAGATATCAGAGATTGGGAAGATTTAAGTACTTCTTTTCTGTTGAAGTACTTTCCACCAAGCAAAATGCTCGACCTGCAGAACCAGATCAACCAGTTCAAGCAATTGGACCAAGAGCCATTCGGAGAGGCTTGGGAGCGATTCCGGGATCTTATCCGGAGTTGCCCTCAACATGGGTTCACCAAGAAGTAGCAAGTATGCAAGTTCTACAATGGTCTACTTGCTCCGACTAGAAACCAAGTGGATGCAGCTGCGGGTGGAAGTTTGATGGAGAAGTCAGTGAGGATGGCATTCTCAATCCTGGACGCGATGGCCAGAACAAGCTACCAATGGTCGAACGAGAGAAACATGCCAAGGAGGGTAGCAAGTGTCCAAAAAGTCGAGCCCGTCAATAATGAGCCAATTGAAAAGCTCACAGCACAAGTAACAGCATTGACGAGCCAGGTGAATCTGCTAACTAATCTGACGTTAGCACAACAGCCAGGGGGTCCGGAAGAAGTTGAAGAAGTAAAATTTGTGAATCAACGAATCTTCAACAACTTCCAGAACAATCAGCCTCGGTACAATCAGTACCCTCAGAATCATCAGAACTTTTCATATGGGAACGCGCAAAATACACTCAATCCGCCACCCGGATTTGCTGTTACAAATGGCATGATCCATGACGGTAAGAAGCCATCAAAAGAAGAGATCGCGATGTCACAATTCGAAAAGTATGATGAAAAGTTAGCTCAGTTGGAGAAGAAAGTGGATGGAAAATTCATGGAGCTAAACAAGCATATCACTGGGCAAGGGGCAGACATCAAGAGGCTCGAGAACACGTTGGTGCAGACTCAAGCTAGCATTGGAGAGTTGACATCAAACATGAGTCAGCTGATAAAGATAGTAGGAGCTCAACACAAGCAAGGCCAATACCCGAGTGATACAGTGGTTAATCCGAAGGAGCACTGCAATATTGTGGAGCTAGATGAGCATGAAGAAAGCTTGAAGGACCAAGAAGCAAAGGAATCAAGCGAGGAAGTCAAAAACATTGAGAAGGAGGAGGTCAATACAATCATAGATAAGAAAACTTCATCTCCTATTCTTGATGAGTCTTTTGATTTTTGTTTTAAAAATTCGTTCTTTGCTAACCTTGATCCTTTAGAGCAATCTAGAGTTGTTGTTGTGAAACAGGAACCACTAAAGGAGAGAATCCAAGTTAAAGAGAAAACAAAGGAGTGGGAGGATGGAAAAGAGGCGACAAAGAAGAGACCGAGCAGGCCCAAGAAGAACGCAAACACAAGCATGAAACCAAGAAGAGCAACAAAAGCAAAAGATCCAGGGAGTTTTACTATTTCTTGCTCAATTGGTAGTCATGAATTTCATAATGTCATGTGTGACTTAGGGTCTAGCATAAATTTGATGTCTCTTAAGCAGTATAGACAATTAGGATTAAGGGAAATTAAACGGTCCTTTACTACTATCAAATTGGCGGATGGATCTTCATTAACGCCGTTGGGAGTAGCAGAGGATGTAGTGGTAAAAGTGCAAAATTTTGAATTCCCTAGTGATTTCTTAGTTGTTGACATGAAAGGGAGTGATGAATTCCCTTTTATCTTAGGAAGACCCTTCTTGGCGACTAGCCAAGCACTAATAGATGTACCTAAAGGGGAGTTAGTTTTTCGGGTTCAAAACGAAATAATCACACTCAACATACATAAATCGGGTCTAAGGGGTAGGCACAATTGTAGCATTATTTACACTACCCTAGCTGCTGTAGAAAATCCTCATGGCCCAAATAGCTCTTTAATTGGTCAGAAAACTTTCAACTCGGGGTGGCTAGAAGAAGGTTGATAGAAAAAGGACGTCCGGCTGAAGACGTAAAACAAAGCGCTTGTCGAGAGGCAACCCGATGTTTAATGTTTTATGTTTTTTTAGTATTTCGTTAATTTTATGTTTTTAACTTGTATTTTAGTGTCTTATGTTTTTAGGAATCAACATGGACGAGTATTGCAAGAAACGGGGGTCGAAAAGACGAAAAATCGCATGAAGATGGAAATCAGAGTAACACGGCCGTGTCACTTTCCAACACGGCCGTGTCAAAATTGACGTCAAAGGAAGAAATCTTCTGGAATGCAACACGGCCGTGTCACAAAATGACACGGCCGCGTCAACGTCAGCTCAAAGTAACACGGCCGCGTCTCACACATGACACGGCCGTGTCAAAAGATCGCTCCAAAAGGTAAAATGCACTGGAATGCAACACGGCCGTGTCACATTACTTAACACGGCCGTGTCAAAAACGCCACAGAAATCGATTTTTTTGGTTCAAATAGAACACGGCCGCGTTAGCATTATAACACGGCCGTGTCAAAATCAACCCAAAAACATCAAGTAACACGGCCGTGTCACAACATTCAACACGGCCGTGTCAGTACGTCAACAGAAAAAAAATGGAAAATTCAGAGCGTGATGCGGAGACGGCCGAACCAAGATTCAGTAGGAGCAAAATGGCACGATTTCGGAGCTCGTAGGGGTTTCAAAACGCTATCGTCGAACGATTTGTAAGTTAGCACCAAGGCGTACCACGTTTTTCCTCCAAACATTGGCTTTCAGCCAAGTTTGGGGGAGGGGGTAGACCGTGGAACGTCTTGGCAGCTAGATTTCTAGTTTTGAGCTATTTTTTTTTTCGTTCGAGATTCTTGCTGTTAATTGCGGGTCCGTGTGCCCATTGTGCTGATTTTTATTGTTTCAATTGGTGTTATCGGGTCTGTGAGCCCAGTTATCTGATTTATCGGTGTTGTTGGGTCTGTGAGCCCGAGTTTGATTGCATATTGTTTCCATGTTGAGTCTTAGGAGTTTAGAGTTTAGAGTCTTAGTAGTGTGTCAGTTTTTAGAGTCAATAAGAATAATAAAACCCGGAAATAGGTAACAAGTGAGAAAAATAAAAAGAGAAAATTAGGGAAAGATGGATGATGAATAGTTAATGATGAGATGATTTTGAGAAGTAGATGAAAAATGGCACATAATAGAGCATGACAGGTGTTTTGAGACGAAATTGAGCTTGAACTTAGAATATTCAATCAAAATTAACCTTGTGAGAATTTGAGCCTAACTATACTCCAATTTTTGGAGTCATATACTTTCTTTCGGTGTGAATTTGATTGAATATGTGTACTAGTCTCTAGAACTTGCCTTGAGTCTTTACTAAGAATGTGTCAAGTATGTGTCGTGATTTAGGAAATGATCTTAGGCAACTCTTTGTTTAAGCCTATTTCTTTGAACCATGAAAATTGCCTTTGACCCATATTGAAAAAAAAATTGTCCCTAGTTAGCCCAATTGAGCCTTACAGCTTTATTTATTCATAACCTAACAAAATCAGCCAAAACCTTTTGATTTAACTCTTTTGGCCTTAATTGGATTAATCAAGTTAGAGGGAGGAGAATTGGAAGGAATTTTGGGTGAACAATTTGTGGGAAGGAATGTGAAGTAGGGATATTTTCAAAAGATGAAAGAAATAAGAGAAGAGTGATAGGTGAAAAGCGAAGAATAGCCTCTCCTAAAAAAAAAAAAAAAAAAAAAAAAAGAAGAAAAGAAAAAGAGAAAAAAAAAAAGAAAAAAGAAAAAAATTTGTTATTATTAGTATTATAGAGGAGAGGCTAGGAAATAAAGTGCTTAAATGGTGAATGTGATTAGAACAGTCGGGTAGTCCCAAAAATGTGGTACTCGCAGAATTGAAAAGCACTTAAGTTGTATGGACTTGGGAAGGTGAAGAAGTCACTTTGCAAGGTGATTTGCTGAAATTTGAAGAGTGAGGTTGAGTGATTGTATTGAGGGGTAGTCGGGTTAGACGTAACTTGATTAGTCCAATGAATAGTCACTTAAATCCAAATGTATCCCACCTTACCTTAAGCCCACATTACAACCAAAATAAAGACCTTTTTGATCCTTTGTCACACATAGCAAGTACGAGGTCTAGTGTAGACGATTGGCAAGCATATGGTAGGCTTTGCATGTAATTCAATATGAGTGAAAATTATTTTAGCCTAAACACTTGAGAGATGAGTGAAACACTTACCCGATGAGGGTTGAAAAATTCGAAAGTTCAAAGTCTCGAGAGTAGTTGATTTTCGCGTTATCACATATGCTCAAGTGAATTGTGTTGCCTAGTTGTTTTAAGAAAAATCAGACTGAAACTGAATTCATCGTCTAATCGCCCTAAACAAAATGCATAATCACTTGTCTTCTTTGTGTCTTTTTGTATGATGTTCGGGACGAACAACAGTTTAAGTTTGGGGGAGTTTGATAACACGTTATTTATGCATGTATTTAGGTCGATTTAGGATCATATTTTATATCATTTACGTGCATATTTGACCGGCATTTAGTTATATTAATAATATTTGGGTCATTTGACGTGTTTTGACTTGTTTTAAGGTATTTTGAGCATTTTCAGGCTACCGGACGAGGAAACAAGTTGGAAAAGAGTGAAAACCGGCCCAAAAGAGTGAGAACCGTCGAAGAACCGGTCCAAACCGGTCCGAACCGGTCCGAACCGGTCCAGGAGCAAAACCGGGCAAGAACCGACACGGCCGCGTCACAAAGCAACACGGCCGTGTCAAAAGTGGTCCATAACGCGCTGTGGGTTCTGGAATAGAACACGGCCGTGTCACTCAAGCAACACGGCCGTGTCAAATGTTGCGCAGAAATTGAAGAATTGCAAAGCAACACGGCCGTGTCATTTAATCAACACGGCCGTGTCAAAAAGTCCACCGATAAGAGAAATCGTGTTTTAATAGGATTTTGAGCCTATCTTCTCCAAGATTCGTCCCCAACTTTATAAAAAGGACCCCAAGCTCTAGGAAAAGGGGATCAATCATCAAGAACATAAATTACATCACCTTGGAAGACAAGGAAGACGAAGATCATCGAGACGGAGTTATCCGGGTTTAATTGTTCTTTCTTAGTTTTAATTCTTACAATGTTTTTCATATAATTTTGTATTGGATTATTACTAGGCATGAGTAGCTAAGCTATTCGTGTCCTAGGGTTAGAACGTAGGGATTTTTATAACAATGTTTTGATTTATGTTTTAATCTATTAATTCCATTCTTTATGTGTTTTATCTCTATGTTTATGCTTAAACTGAATTTAGCTTGATCACCTAGATTTAGTAATTTAGTTTAACAATTCCGCTTCGAGAGGAGGGAATTGTTATCAGACTTAGAACATAGAGCGCAGTTGTCTATGACTGTGTAGGCCGTGGCTTAAGATCGTTTGGGAGTTATTAGGTTTAATTGACTCGAGAGGGTAATTAGCTTAATTAATCAACGGTTTAATCGCTTCGAGAGAAGGATATTGTCGTGCCGCCTAATAAACACTAGAATTGGTAAATTAATAGGTTAATCACATTCCACATTGAAATAATATCCTGAAATCGAAGCTCTAGGATACCTTTTCTCTTTGATTGTTAGTTTTCGTGTTTCCTAAGTTTGAAGTTATATTTAATTGAGTAGTTTAATTAGTAAAATCAACCTTTAAAACTTAGTATCTAGTTAGGACATTCCTAGAGTATTAGGGTATCAAACTACCTAAAACTATTCCTTGTGGGATCGACCTTAACAATAGTACTACACCTACATCCGTACACTTGCGGAACACTAGGTTAGAAACCGACGTGTCAAGTTTTTGGCGCCGTTGCCGGGGAATAGGATTTAGCGCTTAGTTTTTACCTTGAAAAATAGGAGGAAAGTAGGCTAGATTTTATTTGTTTTTCGTAATTTTAATTTAATTTTCGTTTTTTATTTTTTGTTAATTTTTGTATTACACGGTATTTGCTGTTTTTGGTGTTATCAGGCATCGCATGCACACCAGATCAAAAGGAAAAGAGACTCTTCTTCCTTTCGATCCAGAGATTGAAAAGACAGCTCGCAGACACCGAACGAGAAGAAACTTCACAGCTGAGATGGAGAACCCACCGCAGCAACCGAATGATGAAGTATTAAATAGAGTGCTAACAGCCTTAGCACGATTGGATGATCGAGTCACGAACATACAGCAGCAGCTACCTCAACAAGGGCCACAGCTACAACAGCAGTACGGCCCAATTCAGATAGACCCAGCTGCAGGCGATGAAGATGACACGCCTATTAGCGACTGCTTGAAACCCAGTCCAAATCAGCAGGCAGGAGGAGTACAACCTCCACCACTCAATGCCAACAATTTCGAGCTGAAGCCTGCACTAATCAATATAGTGCAGCAAAACCAGTATGGGGGAAGTGCGTTGGAGGATCCGAATGCGCATCTGATCAAATTTCGCAGATTGGCCGACACAATCAAGATCAATCATGTGCCGCACGAGCAGGTCAAGATGAGATTGTTCCCTTTCTCACTGAAGGATAGAGCACTACAGTGGTTCAATTCGCTGGAAGATATCAGAGATTGGGAAGATTTAAGTACTTCTTTTCTGTTGAAGTACTTTCCACCAAGCAAAATGCTCGACCTGCAGAACCAGATCAACCAGTTCAAGCAATTGGACCAGGAGCCATTCGGAGAGGCTTGGGAGCGATTCCGGGATCTTATCCGGAGTTGCCCTCAACATGGGTTCACCAAGAAGCAGCAAGTATGCAAGTTCTACAATGGTCTACTTGCTCCGACTAGAAACCAAGTGGATGCAGCTGCGGGTGGAAGTTTGATGGAGAAGTCAGTGAGGATGGCATTCTCAATCCTGGACGCGATGGCCAGAACAAGCTACCAATGGTCGAACGAGAGAAACATGCCAAGGAGGGTAGCAAGTGTCCAAAAAGTCGAGCCCGTCAATAATGAGCCAATTGAAAAGCTCACAGCACAAGTAACAGCATTGACGAGCCAGGTGAATCTGCTAACTAATCTGACGTTAGCACAACAGCCAGGGGGTCCGGAAGAAGTTGAAGAAGTAAAATTTGTGAATCAACGAAACTTCAACAACTTCCAGAACAATCAGCCTCGGTACAATCAGTACCCTCAGAATCATCAGAACTTTTCATATGGGAACGCGCAAAATACACTCAATCCGCCACCCGGATTTGCTATTACGAATGGCATGATCCATGACGGTAAGAAGCCATCACAAGAAGAGATCGCGATGTCACAATTCGAAAAGTATGATGAAAAGTTAGCTCAGTTGGAGAAGAAAGTGGATGGAAAATTCATGGAGCTAAACAAGCATATCACTGGGCAAGGGGCAGACATCAAGAGGCTCGAGAACACGTTGGTGCAGACTCAAGCTAGCATTGGAGAGTTGACATCAAACATGAGTCAGCTGATAAACAGCTCAACACAAGCAAGGCCAATACCCGAGTGATACAGTGGTTAATCCGAAGGAGCACTGCAATATTGTGGAGCTAGATGAGCATGAAGAAAGCTTGAAGGACCAAGAAGCAAAGGAATCAAGCGAGGAAGTCAAAAACATTGAGAAGGAGGAGGTCAATACAATCATAGATAAGAAAACTTCATCTCCTATTCTTGATGAGTCTTTTGATTTTTGTTTTAAAAATTCGTTCTTTGCTAACCTTGATCCTTTAGAGCAATCTAGAGTTGTTGTTGTGAAACAGGAACCACTAAAGCAGAGAATCCAAGTTAAAGAGAAAACAAAGGAGTGGGAGGATGGAAAAGAGGCGACAAAGAAGAGACCGAGCAGGCCCAAGAAGAACGCAAACACAAGCATGAAACCAAGAAGAGCAACAAAAGCAAAAGATCCAGGGAGTTTTACTATTTCTTGCTCAATTGGTAGTCATGAATTTCATAATGTCATGTGTGACTTAGGGTCTAGCATAAATTTGATGTCTCTTAAGCAGTATAGACAATTAGGATTAAGGGAAATTAAACGGTCCTTTACTACTATCAAATTGGCGGATGGATCTTCATTAACGCCGTTGGGAGTAGCAGAGGATGTAGTGGTAAAAGTGCAAAATTTTGAATTCCCTAGTGATTTCTTAGTTGTTGACATGAAAGGGAGTGATGAATTCCCTTTTATCTTAGGAAGACCCTTCTTGGCGACTAGCCAAGCACTAATAGATGTACCTAAAGGGGAGTTGGTTTTTCGGGTTCAAAACGAAATAATCACACTCAACATACATAAATCGGGTCTAAGGGGTAGGCACAATTGTAGCATTATTTACACTACCCTAGCTGCTGTAGAAAATCCTCATGGCCCAAATAGCTCTTTAATTGGTCAGAAAACTTTCAACTCGGGGTGGCTAGAAGAAGGTTGATAGAAAAAGGACGTCCGGCTGAAGACGTAAAACAAAGCGCTTGTCGGGAGGCAACCCGATGTTTAATGTTTTATGTTTTTTTAGTATTTCGTTAATTTTATGTTTTTAACTTGTATTTTAGTGTCTTATGTTTTTAGGAATCAACATGGACGAGTATTGCAAGAAACGGGGGTCGAAAAGACGAAAAATCGCATGAAGATGGAAATCAGAGTAACACGGCCGTGTCACTTTCCAACACGGCCGTGTCAAAATTGACGTCAAAGGAAGAAATCTTCTGGAATGCAACACGGCCGTGTCACAAAATGACACGGCCGCGTCAACGTCAGCTCAAAGTAACACGGCCGCGTCTCACACATGATACGGCCGTGTCAAAAGATCGCTCCAAAAGGTAAAATGCACTGGAATGCAACACGGCCGTGTCACATTACTTAACACGGCCGTGTCAAAAACGCCACAGAAATCGATTTTTTTGGTTCAAATAGAACACGGCCGCGTTAGCATTATAACACGGCCGTGTCAAAATCAACCCAAAAACATCAAGTAACACGGCCGTGTCACAACATTCAACACGGCCGTGTCAGTACGTCAACAGAAAAAAAATGGAAAATTCAGAGCGTGATGCGGAGACGGCCGAACCAAGATTCAGTAGGAGCAAAATGGCACGATTTCGGAGCTCGTAGGGGTTTCAAAACGCCATCGTCGAACGTTTTGTAAGTTAGCACCAAGGCGTACCACGTTTTTCCTCCAAACATTGGCTTTCAGCCAAGTTTGGGGGAGGGGGTAGACCGTGGAACGTCTTGGCAGCTAGATTTCTAGTTTTGAGCTATTTTTTTTTCGTTCGAGATTCTTGCTGTTAATTGCGGGTCCGTGTGCCCATTGTGCTGATTTTTATTATTTCAATTGGTGTTATCGGGTCTGTGAGCCCAGTTATCTGATTTATCGGTGTTGTTGGGTCTGTGAGCCCGAGTTTGATTGCATAGTGTTTCCATGTTGAGTCTTAGGAGTTTAGAATTTAGAGTCTTAGTAGTGTGTCAGTTTTTAGAGTCAATAAGAATAATATAACCCGGAAATAGGTAACAAGTGAGAAAAATAAAAAGAGAAAATTAGGGAAAGATGGATGATGAATAGTTAATGATGAGATGATTTTGAGAAGTAGATGAAAAATGTCACATAATAGAGCATGACAGGTGTTTTGAGACGAAATTGAGCTTGAACTTAGAATATTCAATCAAAATTAACCTTGTGAGAATTTGAGCCTAACTATACTCCAATTTTTGGAGTCATATACTTTCTTTCGGTGTGAATTTGATTGAATATGTGTACTAGTCTCTAGAACTTGCCTTGAGTCTTTACTAAGAATGTGTCAAGTATGTGTCGTGATTTAGGAAATGATCTTAGGCAACTCTTTGTTTAAGCCTATTTCTTTGAACCATGAAAATTGCCTTTGACCCATATTGAAAAAAAAATTGTCCCTAGTTAGCCCAATTGAGCCTTACAGCTTTATTTATTCATAACCTAACAAAATCAGCCAAAACCTTTTGATTTAACTCTTTTGGCCTTAATTGGATTAATCAAGTTAGAGGGAGGAGAATTGGAAGGAATTTTGGGTGAACAATTTGTGGGAAGGAATGTGAAGTAGGGATATTTTCAAAAGATGAAAGAAATAAGAGAAGAGTGATAGGTGAAAAGCGAAGAATAGCCTCTCCTAAAAAAAAAAAAAAAAAAAAAAAAAAAAGAAGAAGAAAAGAAAAAGAGAAAAAAAAAAAGAAAAAAGAAAAAAATTTGTTATTATTAGTATTATAGAGGAGAGGCTAGGAAATAAAGTGCTTAAATGGTGAATGTGATTAGAACAGTCGGGTAGTCCCAAAAATGTGGTACTCGCAGAATTGAAAAGCACTTAAGTTGTATGGACTTGGGAAGGTGAAGAAGTCACTTTGCAAGGTGATTTGCTGAAATTTGAAGAGTGAGGTTGAGTGATTGTATTGAGGAGTAGTCGGGTTAGACGTAACTTGATTAGTCCAATGAATAGTCACTTAAATCCAAATGTATCCCACCTTACCTTAAGCCCACATTACAACCAAAATAAAGACCTTTTTGATCCTTTGTCACACATAGCAAGTACGAGGTCTAGTGTAGACGATTGGCAAGCATATGGTAGGCTTTGCACGTAATTCAATATGAGTGAAAATTATTTTAGCCTAAACACTTGAGAGATGAGTGAAACACTTACCCGGTGAGGGTTGAATAATTCGAAAGTTCAAAGTCTCGAGAGTAGTTGATTTTCGCGTTATCACATATGCTCAAGTGAATTGTGTTGCCTAGTTGTTTTAAGAAAAATCAGACTGAAACTGAATTCATCGTCTAATCGCCCTATACAAAATGCATAATCACTTGTCTTCTTTGTGTCTTTTTGTATGATGTTCGGGACGAACAAAAGTTTAAGTTTGGGGGAGTTTGATAACACGTTATTTATGCATGTATTTAGGTCGATTTAGGATCATATTTTATATCATTTACGTGCATATTTGACCGGCATTTAGTTATATTAATAATATTTGGGTCATTTGACGTGTTTTGACTTGTTTTAAGGTATTTTGAGCATTTTCAGGCTACCGGACGAGGAAACAAGTTGGAAAAGAGTGAAAACCGGCCCAAAAGAGTGAGAACCGTCGAAGAACCGGTCCAAACCGGTCCGAACCGGTCTGAACCGGTCCAGGAGCAAAACCGGGCAAGAACCGACACGGCCGCGTCACAAAGCAACACGGCCGTGTCACAAGTGGTCCATAACGCGCTGTGGGTTCTGGAATAGAACACGGCCGTGTCACTCAAGCAACACGGCCGTGTCAAATGTTGCGCAGAAATTGAAGAATTGCAAAGCAACACGGCCGTGTCATTTAATCAACACGGCCGTGTCAAAAAGTCCACCGATAAGAGAAATCGTGTTTTAATAGGATTTTGAGCCTATCTTCTCCAAGATTCGTCCCCAACTTTATAAAAAGGACCCCAAGCTCTAGTAAAAGGGGATCAATCATCAAGAACATAAATTACATCACCTTGGAAGACAAGGAAGACGAAGATCATCGAGACGGAGTTATCCGGGTTTAATTGTTCTTTCTTAGTTTTAATTCTTACAATGTTTTTCATAGAATTTTGTATTGGATTATTACTAGGCATGAGTAGCTAAGCTATTCGTGTCCTAGGGTTAGAAAGTAGGGATTTTTATAACAATGTTTTGATTTATGTTTTAATCTATTAATTCCATTCTTTATGTGTTTTATCTCTATGTTTATGCTTAAACTGAATTTAGCTTGATCACCTAGATTTAGTAATTTAGTTTAACAATTCCGCTTCGAGAGGAGGGAATTGTTATCAGACTTAGAACATAGAGCGCAGTTGTCTATGACTGTGTAGGCCGTGGCTTAAGATCGTTTGGGAGTTATTAGATTTAATTGACTCGAGAGGGTAATTAGCTTAATTAATCAACGGTTTAATCGCTTCGAGAGAAGGATTAGATTATTGTCGTGCCGCCTAATAAACACTAGAATTGGTAAATTAATAGGTTAATCATATTCCACATTGAAATAATATCCTGAAATCGAAGCCCTAGGATACCTTTTCTCTTTGATTGTTAGTTTTCGTGTTTCCTAAGTTTGAAGTTATATTTAATTGAGTAGTTTAATTAGTAAAATCAACCTTTAAAACTTAGTATCTAGTTAGGACATTCCTAGAGTATTAGGGTATCAAACTACCTAAAACTATTCCTTGTGGGATCGACCTTGACAATAGTACTACACCTACATCCGTACACTTGCGGAACACTAGGTTAGAAACCGACGTGTCAATGTTACGGTTTATATAAATTTATAGATCCATCTCTAGGGTTAATTAATAAAGATACAAATTATGACAACGAAGAAGGATCCTAGGGAAAGGGATTAATTATATTACTTTCTACAAGAGTATTATAATAGATATAAATCCAACACCATCTTCTCGAACGAAAGACGATCCTCCTCCAGAAACTAGGTTTCAAGTACAAATGAGTCTCTCCGAATTGAAAGCCACAAGCTCCAAATCTAGACATTCTTCCATGAAAACATACTTTGAAGATTGCAAAAGGAGAGAGAAAGAGATCTAAGATCGATCGTAAAAGAGGGAGGTGGATCGACGATCTTAGATCGAAGGGGTTAGAGAGAGAATGAACAACGGTGGAGTGTTCTAGAGAATCCCAGAGGGATTAGGGTTTGGTGCTAGGTGGGGAATAATGCAGTGAGGGTGGATTAGTATCAGCAAATGGGTATGGGGGTGGGTTAAGTTAGGTGACTTAAATAGGGGCTCCATAAAGTTAATAAAAATAAGTTCATTTGAATACACTAATTAGTGTGGGACGTACCAATAAGAAAAGTGCACACACTCGGGTGGGATGGAGGGAGTAATATATTTGAGACGATAAAAATTATCTCAAATATTGTTTGCACAACTAACTAGTTGTCCCAAAATTGCTCGTATTAAAATAAAGAAGAAATACACAATCAAAGTATTTTGAATTAGAAATAAAATGAGTAGAAAGGTATATGAAAGTTCATAGGAAAGGTATTAAAATTATATTCTAGTCAAGAATAATAATGCTATATTTCTACTTATCATTGATGAACGTAAAAATTACCATTTTTCTTGCACTTTTCACGTTCATATTTTGTAGAGAATTATGTGTAATTGTTATGTTCACGTGTTATTTCATGTTTTATTGTATTTTTGGGTTGATTGTCCTTTTTAATATGATTTGATGCACTTTTAAGTGTTTTTTAGTCGTATTTTGAAGGTTAGGAAACTCGAAAGAATTTAGAAGATCATTCGAGTCCATTTTCACACTCCGGACTGCATACTGAGACACAAAAGGGCCCAAAATGGGTCAAGGTTAGGCCCAAACTAAAGATTATCAAGCCACGAGAAAAGTTCATGAGAAATCGGGCCGAGAAGATGGATAGAAAAGCCCCAAATTGAATAAGGAAAGAAGACAAGGGCAATCACACATGCTTCATGTTCCAGCCAACAAACTAAGGCCCAAAAGAACCTGAATCAGACCCAAAAAGAGCCCAAATCAAAGTTCATCGAGTCACAAATAAAAAATGTCAAGGGGTCGGGTTGCGAAAATGAGAGAAAGGGCTCCCAAACGGCGACGGAAGACGGAGGTGCTAAGCAGGGGCTGAACCTACCGGACCTGCGGGTCGCTGGCAGTGGGTCCAGTACTGACCCAGGAAGACAACTGCCCATACCACCGGCCCAGCAGCGGTTCCGGCAGCGGTTCGGCGGTTCACGCGCGCTATTTTTGTATTTTAGCAGTAACTTCCTCGTCCGAGCTCCGTTTTGAGTGATTCAAGTGGCCACGCATACCCGAGATGAAGATCTACAACTTGTAGTTAAATTTGAAGGCTGATTCTAGACATAAATTTCCCAGAAATCACGAGAAGGACGAGTCGAGCGCACACAAAGGGTTCGACTCAACAACTTAAAGGACCAAACACTCCCTTTTGTATGTTTACGCTTTTGCCCTTACTAGGGCTTATTTTTCAGCAGAATTTTAGGATTGGGGGGACCTATATATATCCTTTTCCCTAAAGATTTTTAGGATTGCGGAGACCTATATATATCCTTTCCCCTCTCATTTTTGAGGATCCGACTTTTGTCTTGCCTCTTTTTATAAAATCTTCTCCTACACTCTTCTTCTCACTTCTCTTACACTTTAAGATTTTTTTTAGCTTAGAAACTAGGGTTTTTCTTCCTCCTCTTCAAGGAGGAAGCAGTCTTTGGAGGAGAACTCGGGGATTACTCATGGGCTTGTGACACCTGACTATTTCATCAAAGGATTTCGAGGATTCTTCAATCGATTGAGCATTTCCTTACCCCATCTCTTTATTTTTGGTTTTTATTATTTTTATTGCTTGATTGTTGATGATGCTTGTTGTTGCTTTCATGAGTTGTGAGTAATTTCCTTGTTTCCTAAAGCCTGGGAATAGCCCAATCTTTGGGGTTGATGATTAGTTGATTGATTATTGGAATTATTGTGGGTTGTGGTAACCTAGGGTTAGGATTTGGTTGATTTGTTATGATTATCATATGGAACTAGGGCTTTTATTATAGGCTTGATTCGGTCGCTCGACTTTCGATAACTTAGCCTTATTTTGTAGGATTGTCCATTTGAGATGGGATAGTAGAAACCTAGGCTAGGGATTGTCATCCTTTTGAGGAGATTCAATTTGATCTTAAATAAGCTTAGGATTGGATTTCTACGCCTTAGATTAATCAGGAAGGAAATTCAATCCGAAAACCTAAATCAATCAAGACCCAATTTGTAGGAAGGAGACTATGGAGGAAAAACCTTACCAAACGGGGAAGTAGAGTCTAGGGGGTCTTGGCTAGGATGGACGAAATTAGGTTTAGTCGCATGTGTAGGAATTACACCCCTGTTCCAGTCTTTAGTGTGGGAGAAGTCGGGCTAACCTCTTCTAGTCTTTCGTAGTTGGTGACCCCGGACCCGGGGTTGAGTTTGTAAATCTCATTCTTGTAGGTAGTCTACATCGAACTCCGATTACTTACCTATCTTAGTGGAATACGACACCTTAACCGTATTCCACAATTATCACCCAATTAGGATATCGATTGGGTTGAGAATTCAATCACATAGAGCTCACACTAGTTTTTTTTAATCGTCTTTGAATTGTTAATTCCATTTTGCTTGTGCGAAACTCAGCTTCAGAAATATCTCCTCATTGATCGGTTTCCTTCTTGCTTTATTTATTTGCTTTATGTCATTGGATTAGTCATCATTCTCAATTTGCAATTGACCTAACTTGCTCGAACATGCTTAAGCCGATTCTCACGAAAAATCCCCCTTGTGGATACGATATCTTTTATAATACCTCTGTTACAAACTGTACACTTGCAGTTTGAGAAGGTCCTTCTAATCACATCAATTTAGAGCGACTTTCGCTACAAGTTCAATCATTCAGGGAGAAAGTGAGAGAAACTAATTAGTTGTGAAAGACACTATTATATACACACAGACACACACACACACATAGACACACCAGAAGAGAGTGAGAGAAGCTAATTATTAAAATAATCGTGTTGTAAATAACATATTTGAGACGATAAAAATTAACTTAAATATGTTTTGCAACAATTAGCTAGTTGTCCCAAAAAATAGTCTAAAAATTACCTTAAATAATTTATAAAGTTTCTTGTTATGAGAAACCATCACATAATTAAATTTATTATTAGTGATGACTCTGAAAATGTCACAAAATATTTTTTTATAGTGATATGTAGCTTTGGATTGTTCGAACGATTCATAAAATAACAATGGTTCATTTGATAACCTTATTAAGATAGATGTGAATAACTATCATTAGATAGTTTAGTGGGTTTAGGGCTGATAGTATTACATATCATATATTTGGTAGGTGTATTATATTTTAATATTACATATACCTATTTGTATGATGCCCCATATAACATCTTACTTAATATAATAACAAAATCCTCCTAAAATTGCAAACTTGGCAATTTCTCGCCCAAATACACCTACTACTTAAGGAAAAAATGCGTGTTTTTTACCTTAATCTTGTTCAAGTTGAGCAAAATTCAGTTTCCGATATTAACTCCCCGATCAAATTGCAAAAGATATGAAAAGATTCGAAACAATCCATCTGCCAAAAATATATCAACAAATAGGTTAATTTTAATTCAATTTCCTATATTAACTCCCAATCAAATTGCAAAGATATGGAAAGATTCGAACAATATGAAACAATCCATCAACCAAAATGATCTCAACAAATATTCAGTTTTATGGAAAAATAATATCGAGCGAACCAATTTCCTTCAATCTCGCCAAATGAAAGGACAACATATTATTAGATATAATTCATTCTGCAGTGTTTATAGCATAATTATTGTAATTACCGAAATATAAATCCCCTCATACTCAACAGTAGTTGTGATGGAGTTTCCGAAGGAATGTTATGGCATTGGAGATTTCACATAAAAGGGTTGTTAGATCGGAGAGATGATATTGATGACAGTGGTAGTTATGATTTGAACTGTGATGGTGGTGATTAGTATGATGTTGATTTGTTGACAGGACATTTATACTGATAAAGTTCAAAACTGTTTTCGACGCCGAGGGTGGCTTGATCCACAGGAAGAAGGTGGTTGGGGTTTTTGAAAGGTTTGGTTGGATGGAGGAATAAGGGTTTTCATAAACATATTTTTGGGAATTGAAGGATGGTTGTTGCAAATCTATCACCGTAGAGCTCCTGGATTGTATCAGTAGTTAGAGTTTCCGTTTAGCTTGCTTGAAATTGCTTTCTTTATTTTTTTATCTAGTTTTGAATTGATTGATTTAAGTTGCAATTCTGCAGTTATGTTACACGATTTTAGTCTTTTCATTTGGAAAATGAACTTATTCTCCTTTTAATGAATTTTATTAGAACATATAAAGTCCATTTTTGTTTGTTAAAAGATTTTATTTGAAATTTTAGGAAAGGGCTCATAGTTATTTGTTCATTATTACCCTTATCAGTACTTTTACATGTTTAGTATATGCGGTTGATTATGTTATTTATTTTAAATGTAGTATTCACTGGGGCCTGTTTGCTTCGTTGTTTATCAAGGGATTATTATCAAATTGTCCATTTTAAACCAATTTTTACTTTTAAAGGTCGCCATTTGGAGTAAATCCTACCAACTTGGGAATAAAAGCACCATTTGAGACCAATCTACGGATTGGTGGTCCCTCCCTAGAGTTTTACCTTCATCAAATTAAGTTTGACCCTTATATATTTATGACACTTCAAAATCTTAAGGTTTTTTTCTTTCATTTATTTTAGTTTCATTAATATATTTCAACAAAAAAGTATAGTTCTCTTAATATGTAAATGTATTCTTATTCATACATCTATTCACCAAATAAAATGCATATAACATCATCATATGATGTTATAATATTTTATTTATAAAACATCTCATAACCGTGCATCGCACTGGGAATGTAATAGTCTAGTTAATGAAAGATAGAGAGAAAAATACACTTAGACTCTCCACTTAAAATTTTTACTTGTATCAAAATTACTGTAGCATGATGTTATAGTTATGTGCAAGGAAGAAAATATCGTTTTTTACATAAATATCTATGTTTCAAATTTACGAAAATACTGGTGAAATATCAGCATTAGTGGAAATATTAGAGCATTAGAAATTTTGGAAAATATATTAAAAATATGAAAATTTAACATAATAGTTTACAAATTGTTATAACTAACTTAGATACAAATTTTTATCTTAAATTTTCACACAAATTGATATGATTACAACTAATTTATTAAGCTATATAAATGTTGTTTGCCAATATGATGCATATTCTAAAGTTTTTTTTTTTTTTCATACAACATTACTAACCAAAATGAGGACCCATGAAGCTCAAATAGAACAAATGACCCATCTTTTTTTTTTTTTTGTTAACCAAACAGATGACCCATCTTAATCTAAGCAATATTGTACCAATTTATCACGTGAGAGTAATTATGAAGAAAGTCATTCAAATGTTACTCGTGTGTTTCTTTATCTCTCCCAAGAGTTATACCATTGATTGAACGGTTTGGATTGACACAACATAATCTTGATATAAATTTCGACCTCCATGTGGCATTTGGGGGAATGTGTAATCAGCGGTACTTTGATCAACCCAATTACGTTCTCACCATTTCCATAAAAAAATTTGAAAATATTCTAAAAATATTGATATCTCACCCATATTCCGGTGAAATATCGACGATATTACAACAAAATGTGCATCACGGACACCGAAAATCGATAAAAATAAAAATATGACCAATACTTCGCCAAAATATCGACAAAATATTTGCATAAACAGCTTCTACCTGCAATTTTGTTTTGATGAAGTAAAGAATCGAGATTTTGATGAAACATTGCCGAAATATCGCGATATTTGTGTGCTTAGGTATATGTCCAATTTGGTTGGATTAATAAAAAAAGTGTAACAGTAGAATACTACCGGACATTATTTTAGTGAAGAGCTTTAGCAAAAACTATGAAACATTAGTTGAGCATAGAAATAGGACTATCTAACTTTTATAAGGATTACCAAATTAGCCCCAAATGTGGTAAACGTTTACAATAGAAGGCCAATAGTACGACAAGTTTTATTTCATTTTGCATAAAAAATTGTGTAGGTGTGTATAAAATGAGAAAAAAAATATTTTGTTTATTTTATAATGTGGTTTAGATAGTTTGTAAAAATTTGTCAAGTAATTAAGACAAGTTTTAGTTGATCTATTTTTAAAGACAGCATTCCTAAGGAAGAGCCAAATGAGTGTTGTAAGATGGCCAGGCATGATATAACCAACCTACTACTTTGTTTTACTAATACTTTTAAAGAATATTATTTTTGTATTCATGTTTATAAACTATAATATTCTTCTAATTATTATAACTTGCTGGACGGTGCTATTACTATTAGTCCATCTAAGACTTAGACTATGTTTATAATTTTAATATTTCACTAAGGGTTCGCCAACGTACTAATATTCAAGTTTATTTGAAATATTATCGACCTCTTAATATTATCTTGAAATTTATTTGATTATTACTTAAATTTAGCTAGAACAAGTTAATCGAGCTGAACACAAGACGAGTTTGAGCAACTTGACATTTTTACCCTTATTGAGTTCGAGCTCGAGGCGAACTTTAAATTTTATTATTTAATTCTAAAAGTATGTTTAAACTTATTTAATATCTTTACTTGAATCTAATTATAAAAATAAACTTATAAATCAAGTATCTTGTTTTGATTTTAGACCATACTCTAATGACTATTACTGTAGATTTGTACGCAGCACAGACATATGTAACCGCGAAACTTAATATTAAGGTTTTAACTAATTCAAAGTGCAAAACGAATTGAAACAAATTACTAAAACAATTAGGTTGAATCCACATATGGATTGCTTATCATTATACACTAATAAATATAAACCGAAACTTTAAGTGAATTTTTAATTATAATACGAGAATTAGAAAATAACCAAAAAAAAAAAGTTGTCAATGTTTTTAATTGTAATATCAACAATATTTTTATTTCATCTAATTATATTATTACCATCATTGTTAGATTCGCAATGTTGAGGCTATCTCATAAGCACCACCTATATTATCATCTTACCTCGCAACCATCGTGAATCAACAATGGAATTTGTGATTATTGTAACTGCAAGTGCAGCAATAGATGTCGATATAGATGTGGATTAAAGATGATTTCTTCAAGATGTACAGATAAAGGTGATGACACAACTAGGGCTGAACCTAGTCATGTCCGGATCTGAGTCGAGTTTTCACAATAGTGCCCTTAATTTTTTTTTCTTCAATGTACAATGACAAAGAAAAAACATAAAAAAAACTGAAGCATTAATAATGGTAAAAATATTTATATCAAAATACATAAAATAAAAGATAAACAAATTGAAAGTAATTATCTAAATATAACTCGCTTGCAATTTTGGCAACAAAAATATTAATCAAGTCTTTAAATATATGAATACCTCAAATTGAGTTAGAATTTCAAATTACCATTTCACAAGAAAGTAATAATTAAAAATTAGCACTGTAAAATAATTTTGATAATCACCAAGAATTGTGATGAATAATGACTTAAACACATTCAGAATTAAGCTTAATCACTCGGAGAATCAAGTTCTGGAATTAGATTTCAAGCTCAAACATGAAATGGAAAATTCTGTTAAAAACGGTTACAATAGCTTTTCGCAACGGTTTTAGCTAAAACCATTGTATATCAGTTTGCATCAGTTTGGCAGTTTTTCTGGAGCAGTTTTGAATCACTATATAAGGAATATCTTTCCCGGTTCCAAAGGTGATTAAGAGAGATCATTCTGGAGAGAACATTACCTATCTAGAGAGAGAGGTGGATTGTAGAGTGAGAAACACAAGAGGGAATAGCTTGGTGTTAAGCTTGTTCTTGTGATTTTGGTTTTCATTCAATCTTGTTCTTGAGTGATTGGTCTTGTAAATCTGTACTGATTTTGACCATAGTGAAATGGCATTCTCTTCTGCTCCGTGGACGTAGACTTTACAGTCGAACCACGTAAAATCGTTGTGTGTTTGTTCATATTTTCTCATTTTCATTTCTTGAGATCATATTTGTTATTTCATGTGATTCGATTATTTCCACAACAAATTGGCGCCGTCTGTGGGAATTGAATCACGTTGGTAGCTGCGGTTCTGGTTTTCAGAGGAAACAATGGCAGCCATGAGATTTGATGTAGAGAAGTTTAATGGCAGAAACGATTTTGGATTGTGGCAAGTCAAGATGCGGGCATTGATGGTGCAGTAAGGGTTAGCTGGTGCTTTGAAGGGGATTAAAGGCTTCCCGGAGTCCATGGATGCTGATCAAAGGGCCGAGCGCATGGAAAAGGCTCATTCCACCATTATTTTGTCATTAGCAGACAAAGTGCTAAGAGAAGTGGCAAAGGAACAAACTGATGAAGGAGTCTGGAATAAACTGGAGGAGTTGTACAAGAAGAAGACCATGGTTAATCGTTTGTACATCAAGCAGAAACTGTACTCTTTCAAGATTCAAGAAGGAAAATCCATGGATGACCAGCTGGAGGAGTTTAGCAAACATCTAGATGACTTGGAAGGAATAGAAGCAAAGGTGCAGGATGAAGACAAGGCCATCATCCTGTTGAATGCCTTACCAAAATGTTATGAACATCTGAAAGATGCCATGTTATATGGCAGAGAAACCAAAATTAGTCTTGCTGAGGTCCAAACCGCATTAAGAGCAAAGGAGATGCAACATTCAAGTGGTTACAAAGGGGATTTGCAGGCTGAAGGGTTGAGCATAAGGCCAGGATATCATCCCAAGAAGAAGCAGTTTCCAGGAAATGAAAACAAGAAGATTCAGCAAATGAAATCTAAGACAGCAGATGAAAAAGAAACAAGAAAATGTTTACATTGTAAGAAACCAGGACATCTGAAGAAAACTTGTTTTGAGTTCAAGAGAATGCAAGCTCAGAAAGGCCAAAACACAAGCACTGCTGATTTGGCTCAAGCAGAAGAAAATTCTGATGTTTTGAACATAACAGATGTCAAGACTGATGATAAGTGGATTCTTGACTCTGGGTGTAGCTTTCATATGTGTCCAAATATTGAATGGTTTCATGAATTCAAGCAATCAAGATCTGGAACTGTTATGCTGGAACTGTTTTGCAGCATCAAGCTGAGGATGCATGGTGGATCAGAAAAAATCCTAACAGAGGTAAGATACATCCCAATCCTCAAAAGAAACCTCATAAGTCTAGGCACTCTAGAAAACAAAGGTTGTGAGTTCAAATCTGCAAAAAGGATCTCTGCATGTGTACAAAAATTCAAAACTGGTCATGAAAGGAATCAAGAAGTCTAGTTTGTATTATCTGTTGGCAGAAACTGTGATAGGGGATACAAACAGTGTTATAAAGAATAATTCAGATATATGGCATAAAAGGTTAGGCCATATGAGTGAAAAAGGTATGACTGCATTGCTGAAACAAAATCTTTTGCAAAGCAAGACCAGTTTTAAAATTGATTCATGTGAATTGTGCATTTTAAGTAAAAGTGTGAAGAACTCTTTTCCTGTTGGTAAGCACACTTCAAAGAAACCTCTGGACTATGCACACTCTGACTTGTGGGGACCCTCAAAGACTGAGACAATGGGAGGAGGAAGGTATTTTTTTAGTATAATTGATGACTATTCAAGGAAGGTTTGGATATACATACTCAAGAACAAATCAAATGCATTCACAAAATTCAAGGAATGGTGTGCTGAAGTAGAGACTGAGAAAGGGTCATCTTTGAAATGCCTCAGAACAGATAATGGGCTTGAGTTCCTCTCAGAAGAATTTCAGGAATTATGTAAAGAAAAAGGAATGAAGAGGCACAGGACTGTCCCTGGTCATCCTCAGCAAAATGGAGTTGCTGAGAGGATGAATAGAACAATCACAGAGAGGATCAGATGTCTGCTTCTGAGTTCAGGATTACAAAAGAAATTCTGGGGGGAAGCTGCAACAACAGCAGCATATCTGATAAATAGAAGTCCATCAACAGCAAATGATTTTGTGACACCAGAAGAAAGGTGGAATGGAAACCCACCCAAATATTCACACCTAAAGGTATTTGGATGTATGGCATATGCCCATATAAAGCAGGACAAGCTGGAGGCAAGAGCCATAAAGTGCATAATGCTTGGATATCCCAAAAGGGTTAAACGTTATAGACTCTGGTGTATTGAGAATAGGATGAAAAAAATCATTATCAGTAGAGATGTGACATTTGATGAATGCAAAATGCCAATGAAAAGGGAGCAACAGATTGAGCTCAACCATGAAGAGAACAGAATGCATACAGAAATGAAGCATGATGATGAAGAAGAAAACTATGATCAAGATGATTATAACAGAGAAGATCCAAATAATGGATATGATGAGGAAGAAGATATCAGCCAATATCAACTTGTAAGGGATAGGCAGAGAAGGATAGTTAAACCATCTACTAGATATGGAAATGACTATCTTACTGCTTATGCCTTGACTGTAGTAGAAGAGACTGAATATTCTGAGCCCAGCACTTATAGAGAAGCAATAGAAAGCAAGGATAAAGAAAGCTGGATTGTTGCTATGAAGGAAGAGATGGATTCACTTGAGAAGAATGGAACTTGGATTTTGGTGAAAAAGCCAACAAATTAGAAACTAGTAAGCTGCAAATGGATTTATAAGAAAAAGGTGGAGTTTGTTGGAGTGGAGAAAATTAGATTCAAAGCCAGGTTGGTAGCCAGAGGCTTCACTCAGAAAGAAGGGATAGACTACAATGAGATTTTTTCTCCTGTAGTCAAACATTGCTCCATAAGAATACTGCTTGCTTTGGTTGCTCAATTGGATTTAAAGCTTGAGCAATTGAATGTAAAGACATCTTTCCTACATGGAGAGCTTAAAGAGACTATCTTCATGACACAACCAGAAGGTTTCATACTTCCTGGAGATGAAGATAAAGCTTGCTTACTGAAGAAATCTTTGTATGGTCTCAAACAAAGTTCAAGACAATGGTACATCAGATTTGACAGGTGTATGAAGAAGATTGGCTATACCAAATCCAAGTATGATAACTGTGTGTTTATGAAAAAGATTGGACATAAAATTGTCAGTTTCTTGTTGCTATATATGGATGACATGCTTGTAGCAAGTCAAGATCAAGCTGAAATAGATAAGCTGAAGGAAGATTTACAAAGTGAGTTTGAAATGAAACAGCTAGGAGAGGCTAGAAGAATACTTGGCATGGACATTGTCAGAGATCAGCAGAAGGGATTATTATGCTTACAGCAGAGGAGTTATATCTGCAAAGTGTTGAAGAAATTCAACATGGATGAGTCAAGACATGTGTCAACTCCTTTGGCTCAACATTTTAAGCTGTCTGAACAACAGAAGCCAAGAGATGAGCAGGAGATTCATGAGATGAACAACATTCCATATTCCAATGCTGTTGGAAGTATTATTTATGTGATGGTGTGCACAAGACCAGACATATCACATGCTGTGAGTGTTGTCAGCAGGTATATGTCTAATCCAGGAAGGCAACACTGGGAAGCACTAAAGTGGATAATGAGGTACTTGAGAGGTGCAGCAGATTATGGGATAATGTTCAAAAGATGTGATGATTCATCAGAAGCTTTAAAGGGTTATGTGGATTCTGATTATGCAGCAAATTTGGATAATAGGAGGTCACAATCAGGTTATGTTTTTACTTTGTTTGGTGCAGCAATCAGCTGGAGGTCAATGTTACAGCCTGTAGTAGCATTGTCAACAACAGAAGCTGAGTTTATGGCAATGACAGAGGCAGTGAAAGAAGCAATCTGGTTGAGGGGAATTTTATCTGAATTTGGAATTAAGCAGAAGTCAGTTGAGGTGTTGTGTGATTCTCAAGGTGCATTACACTTAGTCAAGCATCAAGATTTTCATGACAAGTCGAAACATTATGTGAGAGATATAATTGAAAGAGGAGATGTGGAAGTTCATAAGATATGCACAAAAGAGAATGCTGCAGATATGCTCACAGAAGCATTAGAAGTTTAGATACTGCTTGGAATTGATCAAAGTAGTACAGTGTAGCTGATGAGTTGTCAAGGATTAAATCATGTCCAGAGTTTGGACATGAGTTGAGTGGGGAGAATTTCATTTGCAGTTTTGGTTGAAAGAAGTATTGTATCTTCATGTGTAAAGTCAGGTGGAGATTTGTGATGAATAATGACTTAAACACATTCAGAATTAAGCTTAATCACTCGGAGAATCAAGTTCTGGAATTGGATTTCAAGCTCAAACAGGAAAATGGAAAATTTTGTAAAAAAACGGTTACAACAGCTTTTCGCAACGGTTTTAGCTAAAACCGTTGTCTATCAGTTTGCATCAGTTTGGCAGTTTTTCTGTTAAGGTTTTCTGGAGCAGTTTTGAATCAGTATATAAGGAATATCTTTCCCGGTTCCAAAGGTGATTAAGAGAGATCATTCTGGAGAGAACATTACCTATCTAGAGAGAGAGAGAGGAGGATTGTAGAGTGAGAAACACAAGAGGGAATAACTTGGTGTTAAGCTTGTTCTTGTGATTTTGGTTTTCATTCAATCTTGTTCTTGAGTGATTGGTCTTGTAAATCTGTACTGATTTTGACCATAGTGAAATGGCATTCTCTTCTGCTCCGTGGACGTAGACTTTACAGTCGAACCACGTAAAATCATTGTGTGTTTGTTCACATTTTCTATTTTCATTTCTTGTGATCATATTTGTTATTTCATGTGATTCGATTATTTCCACAACAAGAATTATCTAATTTGTAAAGAAAATCTTGATCAATGTTGTCAAAATCTCGAGTTAACTCTTACGATTCTATGAGTTTACGAGTTATTTCACCCTAAACGAGTTAACTCGTGATAAAATCAAGATCTGATGAAATCGGAGTAAACTCTCGAGTTTGCTCATCCGATTTTACGAGTTTTACGATTCTACGATGTTGAGTTTGATAGTCACTTAACTTAATTGATGATGTTAAAATATTAAACCTTCTCAAAATTATTGTTTTCCTCTCCTCTCCTCTCCACTCTTTATTTATTTATTTGTTGGAACTCTCTTTTAAGTTACAGGTTTGGAATTTGAATGGTTTAAACAACAAGGAAAAAAGTTAAGGGTCACTAAAAAGCAGGCCCAACAACAACAATCCTAAAAGACAATTTACAAAAAAAGATAAGGTAAGGGCCCAACAAAAAACAAGCAGATCCAAAAACAACTCTCTCAAAAGGCAACTGAAACTACAAAAATGAGAGCCGAACCCGTTTCTACACATTGCCACTGACAAAACTCAACTACTAGGTCACACAAGGATATATGCACTCTCTACAACATACAAAATATTTAAAATTATATGCATACGTACATATATACGAAAAAAATATTCCGGGCCTCTAAAATTTGCAATTTTTTTCGGCCCAAGTTGGCGAAATCTTGCGCATTACGAAAGGTCAGGCCCTGGACACAACTAAGGGCTCATTTCACAGCCTTATTAAGATAATGGGTAAGTAGCTACCATTAGATAGTTTAACAAGTTTACGGGTGATAGTATTACATATCATACATTTGTTAGGTTGTGTTATATTTCTCCTACAATTTTCACCCTCAAAATCTCCATCTTTAAAAAAGTCAAAGATTTCACAAAATCTATTTTTTCTTAATCTTTGTGCGCAGTCAAAGTAACAAAATTAAGCTAGGACGGAGGGAGTACATAACAATAGTTAATATATGATAACATCACTATCTAGCTCTTATAAGGACTATGAGGAAGCCTACATATTTGAAAAATTAAGTATATAATATTATAATTAAAAAAGAGTTGATGATTTGTTTTATTAGTTTACGTGAAATTGAGCAGAAGTTAGGTGAATAATTTTGCAAAAATTGTTAGTTAACAGTAGGTATAGATGATCTAATCTTGAAAACAAGACATGTGAGCATTAATAAGAAAAGAATTGGAAAAGGTGAGTGGCGTTTGATGTGATCCAGAAGCCCATCTTTTTTATTTTATTTAATTTCCCTTCCTTTCTTTAATTTGTATCAGATGTGATCAATAACTCATTTCCAACACATCTATTCAATCAAAGCTTCTACTCTTGTCCAGAAAGGACTCCTCTACATAATGGGCTATAACTTTAATTTTACACATTATGGAGGAATAACCCAAGAAATCTCCCGTTCCGACTTAATTAATTGTATGGGCACCTTGACAATGATCTTACTAGTACTTCCTTTTCCAACACATCTCGATATCCAGGTGTTTTGAACGAGAGTGAAGTGTATAGTTTTTGGCCAATCGCAACACATGACGTAGATTTCAAGCAACAAGTTCTTCGTCTACAACATCTGTTTGCATGGTTGGGTGGTAGAAAATGCTACACACTTTTAAAGTATTCCTCATCTCGACTCCCTTGGATCAACATCACCACCAGATCGCATCCATGTAACCTTCAAAATTTTGCATTATATAACATGATTAAAGGTTCAAATTCGAAGCTATCTCAATGTGATGGTTTTGAGTTGATGTTGTAAAGGTGTTTTATCCAATTCATGCTCAACCAAACAAGTCACTGAGTTTAATATCATTATCTCCCATTCAATAAAACAACCCCATTGCCTGAATCTACAACAGATTCTTGCCAAAACTACATAATTTACATTCAGAGGCCTCTTTCAAATCAGATACACGCTATATATATCAAATTTCACAACCAAATCTTTCAAACAAGACCTTATATATAATGGGGTTTAAATTCTAAATCTTCTTTTTGAAAATTTTACTATGTATTGTAAGAAAATTTGAAATATTCATATCATTAAGTGGACACGATTTTATTTTTAAATAATTAAATTATTTAATATTTAGCTTATTTAAATATTATTTAATAACTAAACTTCCATGCATCGTACAATCCATTCTTCAGCACTAGTCGGGCGACAAAGTTCAAACTGGAATGGCAACGGGAGAAGTTGACTTTGTGATAAACAAAAAATAATTCTCAATGTCAATAAGGGAGTTTGGAGAGAAATTGAGCATAAGAAAGGGGGCGG
Source organism: Ajuga chamaepitys (assembly GCA_958295605.1). NCBI lineage: Eukaryota > Viridiplantae > Streptophyta > Magnoliopsida > Lamiales > Lamiaceae > Ajuga > Ajuga chamaepitys. Next base: position 26,147,462 of record OY282506.1, on the reverse strand, counting down.
ACACCCTTAGAGTACATGAAGACTATAGAGCCGATTTATTTTGGGAAAGCTTGATAGGAGAAAAGAAGTTTGAGTCAAGCTGATCTCGCTATTTGCTCATCAAGGACCAAGCCATTAGATATCCGTTTCAAATTATAGCTCACACTATCTTCACCAAAATGGAGACATCACGGGTGACGTGTAACGCCCCATGAATTATTTAATTATTTATCATATTTAATTATTTTATTTTTGTCTTATGATATGTATTCTATTTTATTAATTATTAATTATGTCAATTATTATTTTATTTAAAGGTAAAAGTATATTTTGTGTTATTATATTTTAAATGTTTAATTTGGACATAAGCCCAAACCCATGATTTTTACTTAGGGAACAAGAAAATATTTTTCTAGTCTAATTAGGAGTCATAAACCCTAGATATATAATCTATAAATAAGGAATTCATGTCAAAAATTAAAATCACAACCCAAATCATATATTTTTCTTAAAAGTTTCGTCCAAAACACAGTAGGGGCCTTCGGGAAGCTGATATCATCGTCCGAACCTCGTTTTCCTCTTTCACTTTATTTTCAGATATCTTCTTTATAAAATTCGAAAACCATATCTATACATATCATTTTTCGATGAAGTTTTAATATGTTATTCCATGACTTGTTTTCAAGCTACAGTAAAAAATTCAACCCAATATAAGTCGTATTTTATTTTACATAAATTTTCTATCTCCGCTGATCCAGATTTTAAATATTTTATTTTTTCATCTAGAAAATTCATAATATATGTTTATATGTCTTTAAATCTTATTATTTTCGGCTATGTTGTTCTATAGTATATATTTTATATCCTATACAAATTTCAAAATAATCCATCAAGTAATTATTTAATTATAAATATTTTCTCACGGCTGCACAGAATCTGAAAACTTCTCTATTCTATTTTATAAAATTCGAAATATGTATTTAAAGTACTTCAAAAATTCCAATTTTTGGATATGTATTCTATGTACATATTTTCTATATTATTTTATAATTTCAGATATCCATTGAATAATGTTCGAGTTATAAAGATTTTCCCATCGCCACGTAGAATTTACTGCTGCAACTATTCCGGTTTCAAAAATTCAAAAGTCATATGTTTACTTCTTATAAATTTATGAAATTTAAATATGATATTCATATATACGTCAAGTATATACATTCCAAATTTTAGATTTTTTCTCAGTTCCTTTTATGAGATATTAAATATTTATTTACTACTACGCACTATATATATTAGTATTAGAACTTTTATTTTCTTTCGAAATGATTCCACACCTTTTTGAAATCATGTTCAAGCTCTAAAATTCTTATTTATTTATTCCTAAGTCCAACATATTAAAAGATATATATTATATTTCGGTGACGACGATATGAAGGCACGAAGGATTAGGATCATAATCTGCATAAGCACATCCGCATGAAATACTCGCAGTGCATTCACGCATCACGTCATAGGTGGGGGTTCATATTTGCCTTATTGATTGTATGTGTTTATTTCATTTATGTAATTAACTGTTATCTTATGAAATCCAAGACCTAAGTTGCATCGTATGTATGAAATGCAAGACCTAAGTTGCATTATAAGTTTGATGATCAATCCCTATAAGTTGGTGTGATCCGGGGCAACTTGTGCACACATATGTTATGTTGGTGTGATCCAGGGCAACCTATGCACACATATGTTATGTTTAAGTTAACTATTGTTCACGTTTATGTTTCAATCATGTATTATCAATAGGGACTTGTAAGAGGCAGTGGTAGCTTACCCCCCACAATTAACATTTTCAGGTTGACTTGGAGTTGCGTGATGGGAGTCGAGGCGGCCTGTAGAGCATATGAAACTGTTGAAGCATGCAATGGCTCAGCTCAAGTCGCTCAGAGGCGGTTATTTCTTATTCAATTTTAATAGATTCTGTTGAGTACAATTTAAAGAAGAAGACTACATATGAAAAGACTCAAATGTCCCTAATACAACTCTTCTATACTCAACAAAGCAACTCTTCTATTTTGTATTGACAACTACTCCATTTCTCATGCATACTCACGCATACGTTTTTTCTGTTGCATATGTCTACATCCCCCCCTCAAGCTAGAATCGCAATTCAAGCTTGGACACGAGAAATTGAAACGATGAGACACCAAGTGATTTTGTAAAAATGTCTGCAAGCTATGACTTGGTTGGAACATGAAGAAGCTGCAGAAATCCATCTTTGAATCTGTTTCAAACAATGTGGCAGTCAATCTCAATATGTTTAGTTCGTTCGTGGAAGACAGGATTCTGTGCAATATGTGTAGCCGCCTGGTCGTCACAGAAAAGCTAAAGTGGTTTAGAGATAGAAATTTGGAGATCCTGTCAAATATAGTCAATCCAAGTCAGTTCACAAGTGGTACTTGCCAATGCATGATATTCTGCTTCAGTAGAGCTGCGAGAGACAATGGACTATTTCTTTGTTTTCCACGAAATGAGCGAGGATCCTAAAAAAACATAGAAACCGGTTAAGGATTTCCTAGAATCAGAGCATGATCCCTAATCTGAGTCACTAAAATTAGTGATATGTAGAGAGCTGGTGGAGCTGTAAAACAGACCAAGAGTAGGAGTTCCGTTAAGGTACTTCAGAAGGTGGACAACAACATGCCAATGGTCAGTGTATGGAGCTTGAACATACTGACTAAGCTATTGTACTGCATATGTGACATCATGTCTGGTGAAGTTCAAATATAGCAGCCGGCCAACAATTCTTCTATAGGAGTCTGGACTAGATAAGAGTGTTCCAGAAGTGGTAGTAAGCTTGAGACCTTGAGGCAACGGTGTAGAGGTGGGTTTGCAGTTAGTGATGCCAGCATCTTTGATAATGTCAAGGATGTATTTTCTATGATTAAGATGAATACCTGATGGACCTCGTTTAATTTCCATACCTAGAAAGTAAGTGGCCAGGCATCTTTAATGGTGAAAGTGTTATGCAGATAAGCCTTGAATGCTGCAATAATAGAATTTGAGTTGCTAATGATGAGGACATCATCAACATAGACAACAAGAGCCATATATTCAAATTGTTGCTTCCAGGTGAAAAGGAAATGATCATTAGAAGATTGAGTGAAGCCATAAGAGAAAAGAGTAGCACAAAACTGATTGTTCCATTGCCTAGAAGCCTGTTTAAGGCCATACAAACTTCTGATTAACTTACAAACCTGTCCAGGTTTAGCTTTAGTGTAGCCATGTGGTGGGATCATATAGACCTCTTTATCAATATAACCATGTAGGAAAGTATTGTTGATGTCCAACTGATGTATGGACTAGTATTTGACTGCAACAATGGCTATAAGAATCCTGACTGTCACAGGTTTTGCCACAGGTGCAAAGCTACCTAAATAGTCTTCCCCAGCAATTTGATTGTAACCTTTGGCAACAAGTCTTGCTTTATGTCTTTCTATAGAGCCATCAGAGTGCAATTTTTAAACACCCATTTACATCCAATAGCTTTCTTGTTTGGAGGTAATTCAGTAAGGATCCATGTGTTATTATCCTTAAGAGCTTTGATTTCTGCATCCATAGCTTTGAGCCAGTGTAGATGAAGTTTTCCCTGGGAATAAGATGTAGGATCTTGAATAGCATCATTGCAGGTCATGAATAAGGTATAATATGGATTAGGTATAAAAGTAATAGTGGAGGCAGGAGCTTCATCAGCAGCAGTGGTAACAAAATCATTGAGATATGTGGGCCTTTAAACTTTTCTACTGCTTCTTCTAATGACAACATCAGTGGGAGGATCAGCCTTGGTTTCAGAAGGAACTACAGGGGTAGAGGACAGGGGATCAGCAATTGGTGCTTCTGGTATAGTGCTAGCATATGGGAAAACATCTTCTAGAAACACTACATCTCTGGAGATCAGTATCTTGTGTGTGTCTGTGTCATATAGTCTATAAGCTTTTTGGCCAAGAGGATAGCCCACTAGGATGCATTTGTGTGCTCTACTGGTGAACTTATTCTTGTCTGGAGACACATTAGTGACATAACATAAGCACCCAAATGGTTTCAACAGCTTATAGGAAGGAACGTGGCCAAACATAAGCACATATGGTGTTTTCCAAGGCGGAAGGTAACCTGTTATGAGATATGCAGCAATAAGTATAGAATATGGCCAGATGTAGTGAGGTGCTTTAGATTCAGTCATGACAGCTCTGGCAATTTTGTTGGGGTGTGTAAGTACATGATTTCTGATGAAATATCCCCAAATCAGAGAATAACTGTTGGCAGTCAATAATAATGAATTCAGTGCCATTATATGTTCTAATGGACTTCACAGGTGTAGAGAGTTTGACACTAATCATTCTGAGAAAAATAGACAATGAGGAAGCTGCCTGTTTCTTAGTATGCAGTAAGCAAATCCAAGTATGTCTGCTGTAATCATCAACCACTGTGAGAAAATATGGAGTATTTGTAATACTTGTTTGTTATAAGGGCCCCAGATATCCACATGAAGTAACTCTAGCAGCTGTGTAGTTTGAATTGAGCTATGGGGAAAAGCTAATCTGGTCTGTTTGGAAAAGTGACAGATATCACAGGATTTATGAGCCTCTATAACTGGGGGAGTGCACAAATGCTTCAGAAAATCCAAATGTTTCAGGATTGAGGGAGCTACATGACCAAACCTTCTATGCCAAGAGTAAAAAACCTTCAAATAATGAGAAGCACTCAAACCAAATGTGAAAATATTGTTGATGGCAGGGGAATGCTGGAGAATGTATAATCTGCCTAACAAGGTGCCTATAGCAAGGATGTTTTGAGACTGTATAGACTGTATCTCACACCCAGTTGAGGTAAACAAAGCTCTTATGTCCATTTGCAAAGCTAGCTGGGAGATTGAGAGTAAGTTGAACTTAAAAGTGGGAACAAGAAACACCTCAGTGAGTAATAGATGATCTGTAACAATCACTTGACCCATGTGTGTAACCTTTTGATGTGAACCATCTGGTAGTGTGACAAAGGTTGGATGTGATAACGATATGAGGTTGGTCATTAGAGTTTCATTCTTACAGATGTGTTTGCTGCAACCTGTGTCTATAATCCAAGGATCATCATTCAAATCCTCAAGAGTAGTAAAGGCAAAATATGAACTGTCAAGGGATGCAAAATCTGCCACATTAGCATGAGATGAAGAACTTTGATCAGCAGAAGCAAATAGAGTTTTATTATGCAAAGCTTTGGCAATTTCTTTTTGGACTATTGCAGTGATGTCCAAAGGAATAGTAGAAGCAGCAGTAGGAGTGGCAGAAAGTTCCCAAGTCGATTGAGTTTCAACCAAGTTATCATGCCTTTGATCCTTGGGCTTGTAATACCACTCAGGATAGCCTTTGATTTTGAAGCAGTCCTGAATTTCATGACCAGGGAGTTGACAGTGCTCACAAATAAGTTTGGCTTTTTCTTCCATGGTCTTTCTAACAGAGCCTTTGCCTTTACCAAAGCGGTTTGAATTATTCTGAAGTTTCACTGGTTGGCCCCTTCCTTGGGTGGGTTTTGTAAACATTGCGGAATTCTCTACAGAATCAGGGTGAGATAATTGAACAGATCTTTGACTTTCCACTCGTAATACAAGAGAATATGATTTATCTATATGTGTTGACGGATCCATGACCAAAATGTCACTCCTCACATCATCATAGCTGTCATTGAGGCCCATAAGGAACTGTATCAGCTTTGTGTTCATTTCAAAATCATCCCAGTCCTTCGTAGCACCACATGTACATCAAGGAGTGGATCTAACAAGGTTAAATTCCCCCCACAACTTATTAAGACGATTAAAATATACCACAAGTGATTGAGATCCCTATCTGATGGTACTGAGGTCACGTTGCAATTGATAGATATGAGGACCATTATGTTGTCCAAACCTATGGGTAATCGTGGCCCATAGAGTTTTGGCATCTTTGGCATATAGAAAGGATTCATTTATGTCCTTAGAAATGGAATTTATTAACCATGAGCGAACCATTCCATCAACACGCAACCATTGTGCTAACAGATCAGGATCAGTGGGAATAGGAACACTTTCAGTAACAAAACCCAGTTTGTTTTTCGAAAGTAAGGAAATCTGAATGGACGTACTCCATGGTAAGTAATTAGATCCATTGAGTGGGGTAGAAACCAGGCTCATACCTGGATGATCAGAGCTAGTGAGCGTAAGGGGATCATGATCGTGTGACATTGATTGAAAATGTCCTGAATCAGAACCAGCGGTGGAATGTGCTGGAGATGGTGAATCCTGTGCTGGAGAATTATGAACGAACCACCAGTGTTTAATGCAGGCCATCTCCTTGCTTGAATTGAAATTTTGACGTGGAGGTGCCATGCGCAGGACGAAGCTCTGATCTTAGGGCAAACTAGTTGATTGTTGGATAAAAACACTGGTAAGGAGAATGCGCGTCGATTGATCGACAAATCAAAGCATTTAATCGGTAAATTTCAGGAATTTGAACCTAAAATCTGATACCATGTTGAATCATGCAATGCCTCAGCTTAAGTCGAGCTCAGAGGCCGTTATTTCTTATTCAATTTTAACAGATTCTGTTGAGTACAATTTATAGAAGAAGACTACATATGAAAAGACTCAAATGTCCCTAATACAACTCTTCTATACTCAACTAAGCAACTCTTCTATTTTGTATTGACAACTACTCTCCATTTCTTATGCATACGTTTTTTCTGTTGCATATGTCTACAGAAACTTTTAGGAATATTTATGTTTAATAGCATTATTTATTTTTCTTTCTTGTGTTTATTGTTAAATTATAAATTGTCTTAGTAGTTATTATGATTATTTGAAAAGTGCTTATACTTTGATCTGTATAATCCTAGCTACTTTAAAAACTTATGGACATTTACGTTATTTTAATTATTATTGATTAGTTAGAAAATTATTTTCCGCTGCTAGAGAATAAGATTTATTTTTCAGTTGGGATAAGTTAATAGGTTCAACTAGAAAATTACTTCTATTCTTTTCTGCTGCTATGAATTAAGGTTTATAAAATTGGAATATGTGACATCTTTTGCATGTGAGTAAAAAATAGTTATTTTGTATATTTGTTATGAGATTATTTATGCTCAAAATGTTCCTAACGGCCTGATTTATGAATGATCTTATATTGAAATAAATGTGTTTCATTGATAACATTATTTGTCTTTATTAAATGCTTTAAAAATAGATTTTATGAAAATCGGGTCGTTACAAAGTGGTATCAGAGCAGGTCTACGTTTCTGTAGACTTGTTCATATGTAAAATTTTTATTTGAGTTAGACATGTAGAATTGTATCATATGATTACGCCACTTCCGCTCCGTCGCACAGCTCCCAGGTACATCTTAGTTATGATATTGTTCACTTTACATTAATATTCACAATAAGTATGGTTAATTAATTATACTCATGACAATTATGACACATCTACAATTCACATGCTTAAGATATTTTATGTCGCATTCATAATGCATACATCCATGACATCAATAAATTTTAAGCATAAGGATAGGAAGTTTACAGAATGATATTAAGTTGAATTTTAACAAATTTCGAGGACGAAATTTTTTCAATGGGTGTAGTATGTAACGCCCTGTGAATTATTAAATCATTTATCATATTTAATTATTTTATTTTTGTCTTATGATATTTATTCTATTTTATTAATTATTAGTTATGTCAATTATTATTTTATTTAAAGGTAAAAGTATATTTTATGTTAGTAGGTTTTAAATGTTTAATTTGGACATAAGCACAAAGCATTAGTCAAGCCCAAACCCTTGATTTTTACTTAGGGAACAAGAAAATACTTTTCTAGTCTAATTAGGAGTCATAAACCCTAGATATATAATCTATAAAAAAGGGATTCATATCATAAATTAAAATCACAACCCAAATCATCATTTTTCTTAAACTTTTTGTCCAAAACACAGTAGGAGATTTCAGGAAGCCGACATCATCGTCAGAACCTCGTTTTCCTTTATAAAATTCGAAAACCCTAACTATACATATTATTTTTCAATGAATTTTTAATATGTTATTCCATGACATCATCGTCAGAACCTCGTTTTCCTTTTACTCTATTTTCAGATATCTTCTTTATGAAATTTGAAAACCATAACTATACATATTATTTTTCGATGAGAGTATCTTATTCCATGACATATTTTCAAGCTACAGTTAAAAATTCAACATAATATAAGTAGTATTTTATTTAATATAAAGTCTCTATCTCCGCTGATCCAGATTTTAAATATTCTGTTTTCCCATCTAGAAAATTAATATATATTTATATGTCTTCAAATCTTATTATTTTCGGATATGTTGTTTTATAGTATGTATTTTATATCCTGTACAAATTTCAAAATAATCCATCAAGTAATTATATTTAATTATAAATATTTTCTCACGGCTGACAGAATCTAAAAACTTCTCTTTTGTTTTATAAAATTCGAAATATGTATTTAAATTACTTCAAAATTTCCAATTTTTGGATATGTATTCTATGTACATGTATTCTATTTGTTTGTATAATTTCAAAGATATCCCTTGAATAATGTTCAAGTTATAAAGGTTTTCCCTTCGCCACATAGAATTTACTGTTGCAACTATTTCGACTTAAAAAATTCAAAAATGCGGAAACCCAGATATCAAGTGATTCGCAATTAAGACGGTACTCCAGAACAATCAGACAAGCAAGAATATAAATGACACAACAATTTACGTGGTTCGATCCGGAGATCTACGTCCACGGATGAAGGCAATAACCCTCTGAGAGCTTTCACTATCTTTGTTTTTAAATATCAGGGTACAACCCTACAAGCCGTAGTTTTTGAATTCAGAATTGGAACCCTAACCTCAGCAACACTTCTTCTATTATACTATACAATAACAACCCTAACTGAATCCCTAAAAATCCGACGAGCATATCTGCATGGCTGTTTGGAAACTTGTCAACCACGCTGTGCACGGGCGCATGGGCTTCATATAGCTGTGCTGCACATGGGCTTAGTTGAGTTGGGCTTGCACTCTTGAGCCCAATCGACCCGGTTGGTGAGCTAGACCGACCCGGGGAGATTGGGCCATACCTATCAGATGCCCCCCCACTAGTCGGAGCAAGGTAGGAGCTTCGGTTTGAAAGATGCTTTGGATCGGCCGAGGTGTATATGTCTTGTAGCCGAAGTTGTATCTGAGTGGCACCAGAGACCCGTGTAGTGGGAAGACGACACCATACATAGGTGAATGGAAATACCTCCGGGGTGAAGGATAAACCGGAGTCGAACTGAAAGACCTCCAGGGTGCAAAAATAAACCGAAGTTGAACTAAAATACCCCCGGGGTGAAAGAATCAACCGGAGTTGAACTGAGATACCCCCGTGGTGAAAGAATCAACCGGAGTCGAACCAGAAAGCTTCATGGTGAAGTAATTATCTTGAGATGAGTGGGCACGTGATCAGCATGTGCGCAGCGCGTGTGAGACACGCATGTGCTTCTTCCAAGGACGCGTGTAAAGCACGCGCCAATCTGAGTCACTGAATTTGAACAGACGCGATCTGGGCCGTTGATATTCTGTATTAGAGGGAAATGGAAGTGACAGTTTCACTTTACTTTTAATTTGTGAATTGCGATCAAAATCTAGCAGGAAGACGAGAAAGACTTCGGCAAATTTCTGGAAATTTCTTTAACCTTTGTGCATTCATCTTCCAAATACCAAGTAAGTATGTCTTCTTCCTCAGAATCTTCTAGCATTAGGGTGGTGGGTACAGAAGAGAGTCCTTTTGAGGCGGCACCTCTGCGAGTTATTTTCCCAGAGAGGAGTGAAAGTAGGAAAATATATAGGGCTGATTTAAGGAAAATCTGGTCCCGAGTAGTGAAATTTCCCACCTGCTTGGAGGAGGAGGAGAATCTGAAGGTGGCCTCAGTGGTGCCTCGGGTTACCGAAGCCCAAATCAAGCAATGATGTCGTCTTTCTATTTGCCAATAGACTTAGAATATATAATACCTGGGCCAATTGATAGGGCCTGTTGTCCACCAAGGGGGTTTATATTAGTGTACATAGATCAGCTTAGGGTAGGATTGAGGTTTCCATTGTGGGATTTTGTTGTTGAGCTTTTAGGGTATTATGGTATTGCTCTAGGTCAGTTAGTGCCGAATGCCGTAAGGCAAATAGTAGGTTTTATGGTAGTATGTAAGACATCGGGGGTAGAACCCTCTGTAGCTTTATTTAGGTACTTCTTTCAGTTGAAATCTATTTGGAAGGGGAAGGGTTGGTACTCTCTGAACCCGAGGCCGCAGAAGGGGTTCAAGGTGCAAAACCCGAGTAAGGTGGATAATTGGAAGGTTAAGTTTATTTATATAAAGGAGCCGAAGCTGATCCCGGGGTGGAGGCGGGATGAAGTCGGAGACAAGGTACCGAAGGGTGTACCGAGTGCAGTAGAGGTGTTTAAGTAGGCAGGGACAGTGAAGCAAATATTCTCTGATGAGGAGTTGGAGAAGGCTGGGTTGAGCCTGTATTACACGAAGGAGCCGGAGGCGAGGACTTCGCCGCCTCAGAGCGAGGGCTCCATAGTCGGGGCTGAAGTGGAGGGTAGGAACTCTTGTATTATAATTGATTATGTAGCCCACTATTATTGTGTTTTAATATGTTGACTGTTTGGCTGCAGCGGGGCGCTTTAAAACCAGCCTTCAGAAAAAGTCACCAGGAGTTCGCTGGGGACTCTGGTGTTCACAACTCCCGAGGTGGAGAAGACTCAGGGAACAAGGAGCGGCCAGGTAGCCGAAGAAGACGCCGCGAGGTCCGATACGACCCCGAGGATGAAGAAGAGGCCGGGGCCTATGATAACACCGTCGTCTATTTCAAAGAAGATTCGTACTGATCCTACCTCGGAGGTATGTTTCACGATGCTTTAAATTTCCAATTAACTGGCCATGTCTGATAACATTCTTGCAGGATCATACAAGAGTGGCGGGCCATGAAGTGTCCGAGATGGAGGAAGTATGGACCCTTAGCCAAGGGCTCATTGGGTTCAGGCGCCGGAGGCAGAGGGAGGAGACAAAGGAGCTGGCCGACGAGCTGAGGAAACTCCGCGGGGAGTGTGACAAGCTCTGCGCCGAAGTGGCAGAGGCCAAGAGTGGCCAAGTGACAGCGCGGGGCAGGGCGCTCGAAGCTGAGAAGGAAGCTGCCCGTCTCCGAGATGAAGTCGCGGACATGGCTCTTCTCCGAGGAGAGTTGGCCGCAGCTCGGGAGGAGCTGAAGAAGAAAGCTGAAGGCCAGGGGGCTATGTTGAAGGCATTCGTCGAGAAGCTTTCGCAAATGGAAACCTTTTTGAAGTTTCTGACGGACTTCGTGGCGGTCGGCGATGTGGCTACGCGCTCCGGGGCGCTGGAGGTTGTGAAGAATGTGTACCCGGAAGTAGATGTATACAGAAAGGAATTCGGGTATGATTACGCATCCGTAGGCAATGTGGATGCTGCCTACTACAACACCTTGTCCCAGATGCCGGAGTGGCCGCTGGTGGAGGCATTGGCCCAAAAGGGGACCATTCTGACGGCCCAGGACGTGATGGGCTGTACTGTAGACCAGGACGAGGAGTTCCTGGGATACCAAATGGGCATGCACGTGCCGGAGCCGCGACAGAGAGACCATCCCCAAGGATGGAGCCTGAGATGCTGGAACCAGCCTCCGGGGATGGCGGTATCCTACAGCTGGAAGCTAACCCAGCAACAGAGCCGGGAGCCACCTCGGCCCCGTGGAGGTCAGTGCCCCTCCTAACTCAAGCGGAGATGTAGCTTAGGATCGCATGATTTGAAATATGTACTTGTAATAAACATTTAGTTGTATATTGCCGCGTTGATGAGATGTAAATGACCCTTTGTTTATGTCCGTTTGAGTAGGAATATCAAAGTTGTGCTTTGTTTATGATTTAATACGCCGATGCTTACTGGTGTTGTTATAACCATGCGCTAAATAACACATGTTCTACATGAGAACACCGAAGAATTCACGAGGTCATTCAGAAGTTGATGCAGTCGATGAACTGGCTGCAGAGAGAGAGCGACGACTTGAGGATGTTGGTGGTTCCCAGGCTAGAGAAAAAACTATCCTCTGCAGAGAAGAAGGTAACCGAGGCCGAAAAGGTGAGAACCGAGGCTGCAGAAAAAGCCTTGGATCATCAACTGAAGTACTTATCGAAATGTGCCGAAGTGGAGCGGCTCTTTGTCCACCAGAGGGAGTATGAGCGGATCTTATCAGAGTTCGGCCTGTTAACCTTCGAGGAGCTCGAGGAGCGAACTGCTGAGATTCAAAAGGAGATAGCAGTACTGATAGAGGCCAGACACACAGACTCTGCCGAGGTGGTTAGGAAACGGGAAGTACTAGAAATACTCCTGAGCATGTACGAAGACTTAAAAGGTCGCAGAAGATGGCGGTGTGCTCCGGAGGAAAATATTGCCAGCTGCAGCTAGGGTAAATCAGCGAAAGCCCATCGGAGGAGGCCAAAGGGTGTAGCGAAACCCAGCGGAGTCGTGATCCGAGAGTCGAGCTCGGCAGCGGTCTCGGATGAGGAAGTCCAGAGACTCGCCGAGGAGATTGAGGTGATGGCCCTCGCAGAGTGGGACCCTGTAGGATGGGCAAACACCCCAGGGCCAGCTCGGCAAACGAGTCACAATCGGTGAGGAGACCGAAGGAGTGGTAGGACCGGAGTCCAGACTCGGGGTGCTACTAGATCCGGGAGGACTCGTAGAAGCGGCCAAGGTGAGCCATGGCGCCGGAGTGCTAGCTATTGGATAGGAGGCGAAAAGTAGATAGATAGGTAGATAGGTAGTAATATAAATGTAATGCACACGATAAATAAAATGTATTGAAAAATGAACATGTATGTATGAAATTCTTTTGTAAATGACAGATTATTGATGTACGCCTACATGATGCGATGCTCATATAAATTGCTTTAGTACGATGTAATGCAAGTAATATATTGATTACTACTCAGGAGTACAGAATGTATAAACTCCTGTCCGGAAACAAGGTATAAAATCTCCCCGGACGGATCAGGAGGGAGCCAACGCTTGTATGATGACAAGGTTGGGAACCTCTTCGGATGGATCAGGCGAGAGGGAATTCTTGTCCGGGGACAAGGATTAGGATCTCTCCGGACGGATCGGCGAGCGACAAAAGTGTCCGGAGACAGTTGATGATAGACGCAACAAATATGCGTATAGTCTAGGCCAGGGCGTCCCTGCGGCGTAAGAAAGAAGCAATATATTCGTTGAAAGTAAAAACTTTTATTGATATTCATTGTCAGATAATTGAAAAAATACAAGAGTAATCTTGAAAAGTAACGTACCGTGGGGGGGGGGGGGAGGAGTAAAGGTGTTTGAAGAAATTTAAAGGAAGAATAAGTACTTGAAATGGGAAACTATAGATAGAAACGCCGCAGGTTGCTAACATGCGAAGTGCGAGGCATCGAGGTTCCGTCCAAGTGCTCTAACTGATAGCTCCCGGAGGCATGAGCAACAGTGATGCGATAAGGCCCTTCCCAAGTAGCGTGCAGTTTGCCCTCGGGGGCAGCTTTGCTAGCAGAGTTTAGCCGGAGCACTAAGTCTCCGACCTGGAACTGTGTTCCTTGGACCCGGATGTTGTGATACCGAGCCGCTTGTTGTTTGCACTTAGCTTGTCGGATGAAGTATTGTTCACGACGGTGTTCAAGCTCGTCGAGATTGGCTCGGAGTGCTTCCTCATTAGCCTCGGGTTCAAGGTGTAAGAGTCTGGGGCTGGGGACACCGATCTCGGCAGGAATGACTGTCTCGGAGCCGTAGGTGAGAGTATAAGGTGTCTCCCCGGTTGAGGAATGTGGCGTTGTGCGGTAAGTCCAGAGAACCTACGGAAGATTCTAGGCCCAAAGGCCCTTGGCCTGATGTAAATATTTCTTAAGGCCCTCAACGAGAGTGCGGTTCGTCACTTCGACTTGGTCATTGGCTTGGGGGTGAGCGACCGAGGTGAAAGCCTGTTTAATATGCAACTCTTCGCACCAGGAGCGGAAGAGATTATTTGCAAATTGCTTGCTGTTGTCAGAGACGATCGTACTCGGAATGCCGAAGCGGTAGACAATGTTACTCTAGACAAATTTCAGAATGTTCTGACCAGTGATGGAAGTAAGGGGTTCAGCTTCTACCCACTTTGTGAAGTAGTCAACAACGAAAACAAGGAATTTTAGTCCTCCCGGGGCAATTGGGAAAGGACCCACAATATCAATGCCCCACTGGATGAAAGGCCAGGCGCCTTATATTCCGATGAGTTCGGTCTGCTGTAGGCGCTTTATTCGGGAGTGCCGCTGACATTTGTCGTACTTCGACACCAAATTGTGGGCATCATTAAACAAGGTGGGCCAGTAGTATCCCCACCGAAGTGCTTTCTTGGCTAAAGTACGTGACCCGATGTGACTTGCGCATGATCCCTCATGAAGTTCCCGGAGAACATAGTCGGCTTGGACCGGATCAAGACAACGGATGTTTGTCTGCAAGTATGACTGGCGGTATAAGACCCCATCATGAAGTGTGTACTTCGGTGCTTTCAGAATGATCTGCCGAGCAAGCATTTGATCCTTTGGTAGGGTGCCATCCCGGAGATACTGAATGATCGGAGTCATCCAATTGGGATCGACGTCAGTCAACACAAAGACCACCTGTTCATTGATTGAAGGATGGGTAGCTTCTTCGACAATTATGTCTGGAGACATATTCGACGGGACCACGGAGGCCATTTTACTGAGAGTATCAGCCTTAGTATTTTCTTCGCGGGGGATTTGCTGAATATTAGTGGAGGTAAAAGTTAGCAAAAGTTTATGAGTTAAAGCCAGATACCTTTTTAACGTATCATCTTTCGCCGCGTATGTGCCCTTGATTTGGCTGGAGACTACTTCAGAATCAGTGTATAATCGGATATGCGAAGCCGTGAAGGTTTGAGCAAGCTGAAGCCCAGCAATGACTGCCTCATATTCGGCCTCGTTGTTCGTCACTTTAAACTTGAAGCGTACGACATATTTGATTTTGATACCGTTGGGACCAGTGAGAAGGACCCTAGCACCATTGCCTCGGGTAGTAGAGGCGCCGTCTACGTAGACATGCCACCTGTTGGCTTTAGCTTCGGGGTTGAGTTGGGGTGCAGTGTCGGTACTTGTAATTGCCTCGGGGTCTTTGAACGGGATCTCGACGAGGAAATCCGCGAGAGCTTGACCCTCGATGGCTCGGCGAGGTAGAAACTGTATATCATGTTCCCCGAGCTCAATTGCCCACTTAGCCAAACATCCCGATACATCGGGCTTGATAAGAACCTGGTGAATAGGTTGATTTTTGAGGACCCGGATAGCATGCCCCTGAAAATAAGGACGCAGGCGGCGGGCCGCCATAACTAGAGCCAAAACTAGTTTTTTCGCTACGGAGTAACGGGTTTCTACTCCTTGGAGGGCTCGGCTAACAAAGTATACGGGTTGTTGGATGTCGTGATCCTCGCGGACGAGGGCCGCACTAATTGCTTCGTCAACAGAGGCTAAGTATATGTAGAGGGGCTCTCTGGGGAGAGGCGTTGACATAGTAGGTAACTGGCTGATATGTCATTTCAGAGCCTCAAAGGCTTCGTCGCACTACGAAGTCCACTCAAACTTCTTTGCGTGGCGTAAAATTTTGAAAAAGGGAAGTTGACGCTCCGCTGCTTGGATAAAAAACGATTTAGAGTGGCAAGTCCACCAGTCAATCGTTGGACGTCTTTCACGGTCTTCGGTATCTGAAGATCCAATATATCCCTGATTTTCGTTGGGTTGGCTTGGAGGCCGTGCTGACATACCATGTACCCAAGGAATTTTCCCGATCTGACACCGAAAGTACATTTAGCTGGATTGAGTCGAAGATTATGGTGCCGCAGTGTGCTTAATGTCTCGGCAATGTCCTGCACACATGATTCAGAAGAATAACTCTTAATAACGAGTCGTCAACATATACCTCAACATTGCGGCCTATCTGATCTCGAAAGACGTGGTCCATAAGACGTTGATAGGTGGCCCGGCGTTCTTGAGTCCGAAGGGCATCTTCTTGAAAGTGAAGACACCAAAATCAGTGATGAAGGCTGTTTTGACGGCGTCTCATCGATCCATGTGGACTTGGTGGTATCCTT
Organism: Ajuga chamaepitys; assembly: GCA_958295605.1. NCBI lineage: Eukaryota > Viridiplantae > Streptophyta > Magnoliopsida > Lamiales > Lamiaceae > Ajuga > Ajuga chamaepitys. Next base: position 26,131,247 of record OY282506.1, on the reverse strand, counting down.
TGTGCAAATCCAAAAAGCAAAGTACCTTATACCCTATAATGGCTTCAGCTTTCTGGTCAATAGGTGGTAAAGGATAGCAGTCCTTCGGGCAATGCTTGTTGAGATCAGAGAAATCGACACACATCCTCCAAGCCCCATTGGACTTCATCACCATTACAGGGTTAGAGAGCCAGGATGGATAATGGACTTCGAATAGGATGTCGGCGTCCACGAGCTGTTGAACCTCAGTTCGGATAGCTGCATTTCTCTCCAGGGCAAATTGCCGCCGCTTCTATTGTATTGGCTTCACATTGGGGTCAATGTTTAGTTTGTGAGTGATGAGGTCAGGAGAGACGCCCGGCATATCGAGGAGAGACCAGGAAAATACTTCGGGGTACGCCCTTAATGCCTGGATGATGGCATTATGTAACAAAGGCACGTTCACTGCGCCTATTTTAACAGTTTGCTCCGGTTTAGCAGGATCCAGTGGCATGTCGGCGATGTCACTTCGAAGTGGCTCGGAGACACCCGGGATGGGTTCCGGAGTGGCTATTTGAAATTGAGGCTTAGGAGGAGCCTTGGTTGTTTTCTTGAGTGCAACATGAATGCACTCTTTGGAAATTCTCTGGTTGCCACGGATGGCGACCTCTCCGTGGGGTGTAGGAAACTACAATGTTAGGTGATATGTGGAACAAATGGCCTTGGCCGGGGTGAGCCAGTCCCGACCAAGGATCATATTGTACGGCGACGAGGAAGATACTACATAGAAATCCACAAAAACAGTTTTTATCGCTGGATATGTACCAAGCGACGCGGGGAGGTTGATAATGCCCTCAGGTTGGACCTCTCCTTGGGTGAAGGTCTGTAGAGGCCCGGGAGCAGGTCGGAGCTGCTCGCGGGGTATACCCATCTTTTGGAAACAATCGGAGAATATGACACTTACAGCGGCGTCGTTGTCAACAAAAACTCGCTTAACAGTGACATTGGCTACTGCCATCTCAATGACTATGGCATTTGTATGAGGAGTAAGCTCGGGAACAAGGTCGTCCTCAGTAAAGCTCACTGTTTCAGATTTATGGAGGCGCTTGTGAAGCGGCTCCTCGGGAGGAGGCCTGCGCGCTTCGGCTTTTAGAGCACTTCGGGAAGTCCCTACTGGCATGGCTCCGTATATCACATTTATTATCCCATGGACAACATGATTTGGTGGGTTGTCCCCGGGACCTCCATGAGGTGGCGGAGGTGGCAATAATTGAGGTTGCTGAGATGGATTTTGCTAGCAATTGCCCTGGTCTTGTCGTGGGTAATTTTTATACCCCGACCTGTTGTTTTGCCATTGGGGCCTGCTCTGTCTTGGGCCTCAGTTATTGTAACCTCCCCGACCTTGTTGTTGACCCCTATATTGGTTCTGCTGAGACCTATCCTCGGCCCGAGCAACGTATTGCCGGAGAAAACCACGTTTCAAATAGTCTTCGATTTCTTTACAAAGTTCTCGACACTCCTCGGTGTCGTGTCCATGGTCGTGGTGGTACCCATACCACGTTTCACGATTGTGCTTCTCTGCCGGAGCAGTCATCCGTGGGCATGGTTGCAAGTCATTTTTGTGAACATAAAATAATTCTGTTCTTGATCGCGTAAGGGGTGTGAATTGAGGAGGGTCACTGCGAGGCTCCAACCTGCCTTTGCCCAACCGATTAAAAGCATTGGTCCGAGTATTAGTCCCGGCTTGCGTTCTGTCTGATTGTTTTTTAGTAGTGTACTTCTCCCGCTTCCGTCGGGTCTGCTCTTTAGCTTTGGCAAACCTACTTACAGTTCCGAAAAGAGCTCGGATTGTGGTCGGAGGGTGCCGCGTGAGCTTGGTGTAAAGTGGTCCGCCTCGGAGGCCGTTCATGAAAGTAGTGATCATCATCGGACCGGCTACCTACTTTTAGGCTCTCTGCAGTGAAGCGCTCGAGAAACTGGGAAACAATCTCCCCGTCTCATTGCTCAAGATTCATCAGATCGGCCAGGGTGGCCATAGGTTTTGCCCGCGTGTAGAAACGGGCCCAGAATTGCTCGGCAAGGTCCCGAAAAGAAGTAATGCTACCGCGAGGCAAGGAATCAAACCAAATTCTGGCCTTATCTTGAATGTATTCGGGGAACACCTTGCACAAGTGATGTGGTGTGCAGTCCCCATTGAACATGACATATTTGAACGCGCTCAGGAAGTTACCTGGATCCCCAGTACCATTGTAGATGGGCACTGGTGGAAGTTTAAACCCCTCAGGGAGTGGTGTTGCGAGAATCTCCGCGGAGAATGGGGTGATTATTTCCCCATCAGCGTCAAGGCCTAACACTTTGTTGAGCTCGGTATCAAATTGAGCCTGCTCCTGTTATATGGGATCTAGTAAACGAGGTTTCTCTAAGCGAACCCGCTTCGCCACATCGACAGGTCGACGTCGGTCAGCGTCGGCGTGGTCAGCAAACCTTGGCCTTGAGCCATTAGAACTTTGGTTTTCCCCGGGTGACATTGACCGGTGACGGCGACGATCTCGTCCGGCTCTGTGGGGGGAATCTCTGTTGAGTGTGCGAGATTGATCTTGGCGGGGATGTCGTGCCACTTGGTTAGCGCCATTGTCAGCGCGCATACCGGAGTCGGCACGTCGATGATTCCATTCTTGGAATAGGGCAGCGTGCTCCTGAAGGAATACTTGTTGTGCCTGTAGTAGTTCAGGGGTTGGTTGAGGGTCATCCCGCGCCGGTGCATGGACGGGCGCGGGGTGTTGTGCATCTATTTGCCCCGCAGGCGGATCCTGAACTTTCTGACGCGGCAACGGAGAATTTTGATCGACTGGAGGATTCTGACGAGATCGGGTCGGATTAGCTGACTGGCGTGTATTCACCATGTTTGACGTGAGACGATGATGGATGATGCTAGGGTTTGCTTGTTCATTCCCACAGACGGCGCCAATTGATAATGCGGAAACCCGGATATCAAGTGATTCACAATTAAGACGGTACTCCGGAACAATCAAACAAGCAAGAATATAAACGACACAAGAATTTACGTGGTTCGATCCGAAGATCTACGTCCACGGATGAAGGCAATAACCCTCCGAGAGCTTTCACTATCTTTGTTTTTGAATATCAGGGTACAACACTACAAGCCGTAGTTTTTGAATTCAGAATTGGAACCCTAATCTCAGCAACACTTCTTCTACTTATACTATACAATAACAACCCTAACCGAATCCCTAAAATCCGGCGAGCATATCTTCATGGATGTTTGGAAACTTGTCAATCACGTTGTGCACGGATGCATGGGCTTCATCCAACTGTGCTGCGCATGGGCTCAGTTGAGTTGGGCTTGCGCTCTTGAGCTCAATTGACCCGGTTGGCGGGCTGGACCGACCCGGAGAGATTGGGCCATACCTATCAAAAGTCATATGTTTACTTCTTATAAATTTATGAGATATGAGATATTAAATATTTATTTACTACTACACACTATATATATAAGTATTAGAACTTTTATTTTCTTTCAAAATGATTCCACACCTCTTTGAAGTCATGTTCAAGCTCTAAAATTCTTATTTATTTATTCCTAAGTCCAACATATGAAAAGATATATGTTATATTAATATTACGGTGATGACGATATGGAGGCACAAAGGATTAGGATCATTAAGCACATCCTCATGAATTCCTTGAGTGCATTCACACATCACGTCGCAGGTGGGGGTTCTTACTTGCCTTATTGATTGTATGTGTTTGTTTCATTTGTGTGATTAAATATTATCTTATGAAATGCAAGACCTAAGTTGCATCATATATTTATGAAATGAAAGACCTAAGTTGCGTTATAAGTTTGATGATCAATCCCTATAAGTTGGTGTGATCTGGGGTAACCTGTGCACACATATGTTATGTTGGTGTGATCTGGGGCAACCTGTGCACACGTATGTTATGTGTAAGTTAACTCTTGTTCACGTTTATGTTTCAATCATGTATTGTTAATAGGGACTTGTAAGAGGCTAGTGGTAGCTTACCCCCACAATTAACATTTTCAGGTTGACTTGGAGTTGCGTGATGGGAGTCGAGACGGGCGGTAGAGCATATGAAACCTTTAGGGATATTTATGTGTATAGCATTATTTATTTTTCTTTCTTGTGTTTATTGTTAAATTATAAATTGTCTTAGTAGTTATTAGGATTCTTTGAAAAGTGCTTATACTTTGATATGCATAACCCTAACTTATGGACATTTTAGTTATTTTAATTGTTATTGATTAGTTAGAAAATTATTTTTCGCTGCTAGAGAATAAGATTTATTTTTGAGTTGGGATAAGTTAATAGGTTCAACTAGAAAATTATTTCTTTTTCTTTTTCCACTGCTATGAATTAAGGTTTATAAAATTGGACTATGTGACATGTTTTGTATGTGAGTAAAAAATAGAGTTATTTTTTTTATTTGTTATGAGATTATTTATGCTCAAAATTTTTCTAACAACCTGATTTATTAATAATCTTTTATTGAAATAAATTTTTTTCACTGATAACATTATTTGTCTTTATTAAATGCTTTAAAAATAGATTTTATGAAAATCAGGTCGTTACATGACGAGAGTTGAACTTCTTTTTATGTGGGTTGCAATGAATGGACAACAAGTTAGAATGACCAGGTTTTTTTGTTGCCCATTGGTTGAAGGTGCAAGGGGGAACTACCATACTATTCGCCTATGAGGGTATGTAACGGGCCTCACCAAGAAATTGCGGGGCATCAACTCTAAACCAAGAGGTCATCCAATGGGGTTTGAGCTTCTACAATTAGATGATGCCTAGGAACAGTCATTGCAATAAGAAAAAAGGGAAAGAAAGGATAGAAGAAGAGAACAAGTCACCGAGATGCGACAGAGTTAAAGTTGAGGAAGTCTTGAAGAAGATGTATATATTGAAGAGATAAAGTGAATTCTTGATAAGGATGAATGACTTATTGGGGAAACAAAATGAAGAAGTCATCGAGATGGTAAAGGAGATGAAGAGGAGAGTCAAGCCAATCAAGAGACAAGGTTGTAAAAATAACCTCTTACTTCAATAGTTTTTGAAAAAAAGGGGTGACAAAATTTGCGTATCTCAAGTAATATCTTTAGGAAAAACTCAGATGAGGAGGACCATGCTAGAGTAGAAAGAGAAATCAATGAAGTTACAAATGCTATTGCACCGCCCTCCATCGTCGTTTTTGACGTGAGTCTTCCGGGGAACTTCCAATGAGCAAACATGACCACAACAAATGGAAGGTACCCTTTCTACCCCCGTCAACCCCTTCCTAGCAAGTGAAGATCACATATCAAGGAGAGCTCCCAACAAGTTGATAACGTACTCTCGAAGGGTAACCAAGGACCGAAAAGGGGTTCCGGATCCTCCCTATGGGTTAGCATCTCTTTCCCAAACTCCTTTTGTGCTTAAATAGTGTAGAATTAGGATTTATGTTTTTCTTAATAAATAGTTGGGGTGGAAATGAGAAGGATAATGAGTATTTGACTGACAATTGTTGGGAAATAATGATTTGACATGCATGGGATGAATTTTCGTGATGATTTGCTATTTTTTGAGAGTGTGCATGTGTTCCATCCCCTTAGCACATAGACTTGAGAATTTCGCCCAAGTTTGTGGGGAAGGGGACAGATTGTCCTTGAAGAGGATGTTCCTCACTTTTGATTGAATTTTTGTGATCATGATCTATGCATTCTACCATTATTATTGTCATGTTTTAATTCCTTTGTGAATAAAAATGCATGTTGAGTTTGAGTGTTGAGTCAATGATATTTTTGAAGGATGAGGAAAAGGATTGGACGTGTTCCAATTTTGGCAATTTACAAAATTGAAATCTCATAAAAATTGAGTAATAAACACTAGAGGATTCCTTAAACTTCCCACATGGGAAAAGTGAGAAAAAACACAGTTCAAAGTCCTCTCCCCACCCAAGAACGGAGGCTGGTGTCTGGGCGGGGTAAGCAACCTGTAAGCAGAGCCCAGAAATCAATAAAGATCAATAGGTTAATGCGATTTATGGGTAAAGGAACATTTTGGCATAGTAAATAGGATTGTAAGTGTAAATAAAATAACTTAGCCTGAAGTTGTGTTTCTTGTGAGCAGTACTGCAATTCCAAAACACACACGACACGATTAAGGACAAACTTGTGAAAAATAAATTGAATTGACTTTGTGTGAACAAAATGAAGGAGGTGTACGAGGAGTAAAAAGGTGGATTAAGTCGCCGGGCAAGGTCAATGCATTTCATTGTTTGTAATAGATTCTAGTAAACATTTGTGTACTCTAATCATTGAGTTGAACATAAAAAAAAAAAACAAAAAATTACGTTGTATGAAACATAGAAAAATAATAAGAAAAAGATCAAAATAAAGGATCGAGTGTTGAAATTGTTTAAAATCTTTTGTAACTCAAAAAAATACTATAGTCGGAAAAGAACAAAAAAAAAAAACTAGATTAGCAATTTTAATTCTTTTGGACCAAGTCGGTGGAAAAAAAGAGAAAATGAGAGATAAAATTAAAAATTAGTTGCATCGAGGGAGAAAGAGTCGCATTATCTTCGCTGGGTTAGTGTGTGGCGTCTTCCTAAAAAAGAACCGAGTCGAACCACCTAGAGTTGATGATTTTAAAAAATAATGAGTCGACCAAGTTTATTTCACATATGCCCATTTTGAGATTGGAGTGAGAGTTCTTAGCACGTGGCCTAGGGTACTAAGCAAAATAAAAATATTACTAACTTTCCTAAGTCTTATGCCTTATCATTCCTTTACTTGTTTATAAAATTCCTTGAGAGAAAATTATTATGGCAAGATTAGTGAATAAAAAAGTGGAAAATTCTCAATAAAAAGAGAAATTCATAATAACGAGCTTCCAATAACTTTCAGATCTCGTATTCTTGTTTGTGTATAAATGCTAAATTTTCTCGGAGATGAGCAAAGCTTGAGTTTGTGAGGATGAGGAACATGAAAATACTCATTTTTCTCATATATTTGATATTCATATTCCTGTGTGAATTGCGAGTGTTTATCATGTTTGTGTGCAATTTTGTGTTTTATTGCATTCTCGGGCTTTATTTTCTTTTTTATACGAGTTAATGCACTTTCGGGTATTTTTAAGTTATATTTTGAAGGTTAGGAAATTCTAGGAAAGAAAGAAGGTAATGCACGCATTTCTGACTCCGACCTACAAAGTGAGGCCCAAACCTACTGGAATTGGACCTAATGAGAGCTTGACTCGAAGATCTTCGAGTCATGAATAAAAGTTGTGAAAGGGTTGGATCGAGAAAACCTTAAGAAATAGTCTAAAATGATGATGGAAGAAGACGGCGCACGACGGGGCACACATATGCCCGCCATTCGAACACCAGGTGAAGAAGGTGACTGTCGGTCCGATACTGGCCTGCATCCGGTTCCGGGCTAGAGGAGGACGTCAGAATGCCAATACTGGATCCGATACCAACCCCCTTGGGTCCTATCTAGGCCGGTTTTTGCCTGTTCCAAACGCAATTCGTCCGTATTTCGGCCACAACTTTTTCATCTGAATTATGATTCCATCGATTCAAGTTGCCATGCAATAAGGAAACAAAGATCTACAACTCTTGTGCTTAGATCAAATTCTGATCGAGGAAATGGAAGAATCGACGAGAAGGATGAGTCGAGCGCACAACGAGGGGCTCGACTCAACAACATAAGACTCCTTGCATTTCTAATTGTAAGTTTACTATTTTGCCCTTACTAAAAGGGCTCCTTAGGCAAATGTTTAGTCTTTTGGCACTTGGTGAGGATTAGGACTCTATAAATACCTTTCTCTCACCTCCATTTCACAAATTTCGCTTCAACTGTACTTCACTTTTTAGAATCTTAGGTTCCTTTAGAATATTTTCAGCATTTCTGAGGGTTTTTCTCTCTTCAAGAGAAAACTAGGGTTCTCGTTAAAATATTGTAACACTACTTCAAGGGGGTTGACAACCTGAAAAATTCATCGATGATTTTCCGACTTTCATTATCATTAAGCATTTCCTTCCCCTTTCTCTCTCTATTTTTATTTTATTTCAATTATTTCTTAATGATGTTGTTATTTGAGATTTTTATGATGATTCGTGAGTAGTTCTTACTATTTCCCGAAGCAAGGGAATAACCCAAGCTTCGAGGTTGATATTTAATTTATTGGATTATTGAATTCATATAGGTGTGGTATCCTAGGGTCAGGGTTCGATTAACTTGTAATGATTTCCAATCAAATTAGTGACTAAGTTTATAGAATTTTATGGTGTAACGCTCCAAAATTATTTAATCATTTACCATATTTAATTATTTATTTATGTCCTATTAGAATTATTCATTTTTCTTAAAGTAACTTGTGACAATTATTATTTCAACTTATGGCTAAGAGTATATTATGTCACTAGACTTTAATTAATTTGGACATTAGGCCCATGCATTAGCCAAACCCAAGCCCATGATTTTTACTTAGGCAACAAGAAAACATGTTCCTAGTCTTATTAGGAGTCCTAAAATCCTAGAAATATAATACATAAATATGGGATTTGTTGGTTGCATCCATATCTGATGGATCCGAATATATTTGGAATATATATTTGATTAGATATTTTGATATCTTATCAAATATGTTCCTGATAGGGATGGAGATCCTATCCATAATAGGAGACAAATCTCTCCCATACCATTATATA